>OW443347.2:18304128-19504128 GCA_937001555.2 Hypsopygia costalis
TAGTGTACCCAGCTTTTTTCAAATGCGCCAAAACTGTTTTGTGGTCAATTCCTAATTCTTCAGCTACGTCGTAACTACTGATATGCCGATCTTGCTCCACTTTTTCAAAAATGGCATCCATTTTACCCATAACAGGGCGACCAGAGCGATGTGCATCTTTCACATCAAAATTTCCTGATTGAAAACGCTTAAACCAAATTTGTGCTACTCTCACAGATACTGCACTAGGTCCATAAACGTCACAAATTTTTTTCGCAGCTTGCGTTGCATTTTTACCTTTTTTGTATAATATAAATTTAAAATGAATCGAATTTCTTCATTAGATTCACTCAACTAAACAATAAAAAAAACAAATGAAAATCACACATTTACCTAATTTGAATTTGGAATTATCTTTTTTAAAATTTAAACTTTTTAAAGATATCAAAACCTGCCAGATACAAATGGTATAACCAAAGAGATTTTATTACAAGTTCATACATACTATAATGCGAAAAGACTTTTTCCCCTACCTATTACTTCATATCCACGACTGCTTCAATACCTATATAACTTTTTGAATTATTCAATTCGGACATTCCATTCGAAAGATATAACGTGTTTAAAAATGTAAGTATTAGAAAAAAACCTCGCTCGATTTAGCCATTAGCTATAAACTAAATGCGATGTAGGGGCGTCACTGGGGTTCGGTAGAGGGAGTCAATGTCAATGATCCGTGCGGTCGGCTCCATACGCAGCAGTCGTGCGCGGAATCGAATAATTTTCGCTTGGAAATATTTTGAATTAGCTTTAATTCGTTTAGTACGTAATTTTAAAAGTTTTTTTCAGAACTAAACCCATTTATTTATATATTTTTCAATAAGTAGGTGCTACCTGATAATAAAAATTTGCATTGATTTTTGAAAAGTTCTTTTCTGAACTAAACCCATTTATTTATATTTTATTCAGTAAGTAGGTATGTACTACCTGATAATAATTATTTATATTGATTATCTATCCAAACAGCTTAGTGACTTAGTAGTTATTACAATATTTCAATTACATTTTATGTAATTCCTGTGCAACGTTAATTTTTGATGTACCTAAACATTAAATTTTAAAAAGCAAATATTTTTTTTTTAATTTTAAAATGCCCAATAGATTAAGATCTCAACTTTCTAGAAATAGTTCCCAAGTGAGAGCATCAGAAATACATCGTCATGGAGAATCTTCATCAGAAACTGAAAATTGTCTTGCAAGTCAGAGAGATTTTTTGAAATTTTTATTAAATACCCGTGCGAAGCCGGGGCGGGCCGCTAGTATAGAAATAAAGACGGGACGGTGGACATTTGTCGGGCATGTCACCGTCCTGATGAATCTATCAGGCATGTTATTTCCGGTTGTCTTGCCAATCTTGCCAATGGTGAGTATTTGTACAGACACAACCAGATTGCTAGGATAATCCGTCAGCAACTTGACGATATGGTCTTGTGAGTTCTGAAGTGCCATATTACAAGTATGTACCTGTGCCTGTCTCGAAAACAGTCACGGCAAGCTCTACTGGGACCGGTCTATCATCACGGACAAGACTATTATCTATATAATATAAAAAGTCCTAACTGACTGACTGACTGATATATCAACGCACAGCCCAAACCGCTGGGTCTAGAGATTCCAAATTTGGCACGTAGGATCCTTATGACGTGTAGGGATAGGTACACTAAGAAAGGATTCCTAAAAATTCAGCCAATATGGGGGTGAAAAGGGGGTCGAAAGTTTGTATGGGGAAACAAGATTAGTTAGACTATTTTATCCGAAACTTTACATGAGTTAAATAAATGATTAAACACGTGTTTCATGATTTTTCAATATTCAACCCCTAAAAGGGTAAAATGGGGTTAAAAATCTGAAAATCGTCATGGTGTATTGTTTTTAAGTCGCGTCGCTGCTGATTACAAAAACAACAACGGTTTTAAAATTCAACGTGGCTAACGTGACCATCATCACCCATTGCGGTGCGATGGAGTTGAAATGTCTAAAATGGGATGGAAAAATCTGAAAATCGTCATGGGTATTTTTTGTAGTTTATCCGGTCGCTGATTACGAAAAAAAAACAACTATTTTATAATCCAACATAGCCAACGTGACATAAAATCACCTTTGTGGGAGTGCGATGGGGTTGAAATGTCATAATACCAATATGGGTGTTGTTTCTATGGTATTCTGGGACGTCAATTACGAAAATGGCATCGATTTGAAAATATAACATAGTAGACACAAAATTGTCGTGTGGTTTCCGGCAGACTAGAATAGAATCACTCCGTCTCTTCCCGTGGATGTCGTACAAGGCGACTAAGGGAAAACATTATCAAACATCGATCAGGCCTCCCCAACCCTTCTGGCCAGCGTGGTGAGTGTAGGCCAAATCCTCCTTCAATCTGGGACGGACGAGAAAGTCGTGCTCCTGTAGTGGAGACTAAAATGACCTGATGATGATGAGACACAAAATTAGTTAAAAGAACTTTTACAATTTTACCCCTAAGAGGGTGAAAGCGTGAGGGTCGCTGATTACGAAAACAACAACGAGTTTGGAATTCAACGTGTCTAACGCGACCATCATCCCCTAATGGGGTGCGATGGCGTTGAAATGTCTAAAATGGAGTGAAAAAGTCTGAAAATCGTCATGGGTATTGTTTTTATGGATTATCGGGTCGCTGATTACGAAAAAAACAACTATTTTTGACGAGCTCGGTGCAATGGCCACTTTGACTCCGTGGTCGCGGGTTCGATTCCCGCACAAGACAAACATTTGTGTGCATGAACATGTCTGTTTGTCTTGGTCTGTGTGTTTTCTATGTATTATAAGCAGTGATCGGCGTTAGTAGAGCCATTTGGGGTCAATGGACTTGAATGTTGATGTTAGTATGGATATGACCACGGGATTCCGGGATTACGTTTATTCTACATTCTATTTTTCCAAATGTCGCTGTAATAAATAAAGGTAAACAGTTTGATATATCGTAAGTACAACCAGAATTACTTTTCAATGATCGTCAGTCCTACTAATATTATAAATGTGAAAATTTGTAAGTTTTTTGTTTGTTATTCAATAACGCGTAATAATGAACGCGTAAACGACTAAACGGATTTGAATGAAATAGATAGACGATAACTGAGGATGTAGGATATTTTTTATTCCGAAATTTCTATGGGAGAAATAACTAGTATGAAATAAACATAACAAATCTTAAGAAATCAATCACCTTATGTGTAGTGTAGTTCTTTCGTTCGTATGTTACGTATTTTTTAATTCTGAATTCTTTTATTCTGAATCTGCTCAATGTAATATTTTAATAAGTACTTTTTTAATAAAATTATATTGTAAAATTTGAAAATTTTGAAATAATAAAGATAAAAATAAAAGAAATATTCAAAACATGACAATATTTATTATATCTTTCAAAATCAACAGCATTAAAAAAATGTGACATTAACAGTAATTTACAGAGTTAAAATAAATAACCATAATTTTTTCTAAATTCTCCAGTTTTAGTCTATTCCTTTTGATACTTAATATCCACTTATAAACCGAAAATGATCTCTCGACATCTACTGAAGTGAGTGGGGCGAATTTGTACGGTAAAATGTCGTTATCAATATCTACTTCACGTGACAGTATCTCACTGTATGTTCTCAAAATATCTAAGTCCGGATTCCTTGACATGACATTCTCTACTTTTTGTTTTACGGATTCGGTTGAACTCCAATTAATTAAAGCCCTTACCTCATCGAATATTTCGAATGATTCCACTATCGCTAGATTTGAGTTTTGTAAATTTAGAATTGCAAATTCAATTGAGCCAAAATATTCAGCAATGTATCTCAAATCGTTTTCGATATTTGGTTTTTCACACATTTGTTTAGCGACTCGAATTGATAATGCTTCTGGTGCCCTCAAATGTGTTAAAACTGTTTTTATTTCATTAAAATATTTTAGGTAATACGAAGCAGCATGCAACCAAGTTCCCCACCGTGTTATTACGGGTTCTGGAGGTAAAGGCATGTTGGGGTATAGATCTTTCAATATCTTAACTCTACTAGGAGCCTTTAAAAAACTTTTTTCACATTAGAAATTAGGCAGTCTATGTCAGGGTATTCGGAACGAATCGTTTCTGAAACTCTATGCAGAGCGTGGGCTAAACATGTCACGTGTTTCATATTTGGTAAAAATTGTTTTAATAAACGTCCAGCTAATAGCATGTATGCCACACTGTCCGTGCATAATACTAATATGTTTCCAACATTAGCGTCACTAGATTCACCCCACATGTTTTCTAAACATTCGATTACAAAATTTGAAATCGTCCTACCGTTAACTTGCTCTAACATTTTACATGCAATTAAGTATGGTTTATTCATATTTTCTAAATTTAGTGGCTTGACTAAAAAATTTACAATATATCTGCCTAAAAAGTCAGTAGTTGCGTCAAGAGAGATCCACAATTTTTCATGACGAATCACATTATATATGGTATTCATTTTCTCTTTATATAACTTATCTACATATGTTTTTCTTAGAATTGTCTCGGATGGTAGTTTAGGGCGATTAGCGCAATGACAGCATAAATACTTGGTAAAGAAATATTTAAAAGCCGGGTTATTCATTTGAGACCAAGGAATATTGCACAATATGAAAAACTCTATGAGATCAAAGTAAAATCTTTCATAGGGTTTTTTGGATATCCCTTGGTGTACGGGTCCCTCTATGTGCCTTTTCACATTGCTTTTCTTACATGCAATATTAGTTTCACATTTTGTACAATATATTGATTTATCGGTAAATTCGTACAATAATTCAGGATGATCCTCAATCCATGTCAGTACCGTTTCTTCTTTCACTTGCCGTGCCATCTTGTATCGATCTTCACAATAGAATTCCAATTCACAGAAATGAAGCAATCGTCACCTAAACAATGAAGATAGAAAGAATAAAAAAATGTATCTCGGTTACTTTACTCTTTTTTTTATAATACGTCGGGTGGGAAACAAGAGGTCACCGTAGCCTATGTAGGCGTGCAACATAAAATGTGTCGCTCGCGTGTTGTCACCCCCTTTGCTAACGCAGCAACTTCTTCCTCTTTCTGGAGACTTCACTCACTCGCAGAAACACAACAATCCTCCAGGGAACTGTTATTTGACTGCAGTCTTCTGTGTGGTGGAAGTACTTTCCCGGTCGGGCTATCTTTGTGCCCTACTTCTCTTTCGCCAGAGCCTCATTAGTTAATTGGCAGGGTGCACCACGTGCAGATGAGGTTATCTTTGGCTTTTAAGGTGATATTGAACTTACACCCAATTTACTAAGCTCAAAAGACTAAAGAAAGGTGACCAAAATTCAGCTTACCGTATCATAAAGAATTCAGGTGCCAGCTTAAAGTCCAACCAATCAGTATCAAATCGTAGTCTGGTAATTGATGTGTGGATTACTGCAACGTACTCATTTTCGAAATGTAAGAACGGAGCAACCGTCACCTGAATAATAAACGTATGACTGTTGAAAGTATATCGAGCACATCCTTTTTAACTTTTCAGAATACTGTAAAAACTAGTCGACCAAGTTGAATAGACAATGTATTCTGCTTTTTTCTTTACCCGCTTAGGTACCGCCTAGGCTCAGGTCTAGGAGCACATGCGGATGACGTCACGTTTGACAGTGGTTTAGTTAACTCGGTTGACTAGTATACACCGTGTTCTTATGGATATACATTAACTTTGCAAAACACTACTAAACATATAGTGAAAAAATCTTACAAGGGATGTAGTACTTAAAAATGCTTCGTTGCAAGGTTATGTTTACCTTTATTTTATTACATTTTAATTAAGTTCAATAAGAAAGGATCTTTGTTCGGGCCATATTGCCGCTTAATGCAATTAAAATGAGAATCTATCAAACTGCTATCTCTAGGCCTGCACGGCAACCGCGCCTTATATCGTGGGCTTCGAGCCTTCGATTAATAGATGCAGGGAATGCTATATACGACGTTTATATATATATATAAACGTCGTACAGCCGAGCCGCGAGGCGAAATTTCCGTGTAGACATGCGGATCTTATGCTTGTTTGTCATACGACGTAGAATAAAAAAAAGGAAAAATGAATTTCATACACAACTTCTTGGTAAATGTAAGAAAAAAGATCATGACGAAAAAAATGATCTTCGTCATGAAAATAACGAGATCAAAGAACCAAAGAGTATTTCAAACATTTAGCTTTAGAAATAAAAATGCAACGTTGCAATTTTGGATAAAAAGCAATATCGTGATCATATATCATGCAATATCGTATGATTTACGGAAAACATTTAAATTGTATGAAAATTTAAAATATAAATTGATATTTGTGTCCATAATTTAAAAAAAAATAGGTTCGATTATCTGAATTGCAAGCCGAAGTAAATGTATATCCTTAGGAATACGCCGTATATTGGATCGATATTGTTGTTGAAAAAATAGGACGAACTAAATGAAAGAGAAACTTGGTGAGCAAACTTCATAAATAAAGAAGCGAAACTCTATAAGTTATTCAAAGAAATGTTAAAAATCAGCTTACCGTATCGCTTATGATGAAAAATACAGGTCCCAGCAAAAAGTTTAACAGAATCACAAAATCAAATCGTTGTCCAGTAAAGCAAGCCAAAATTGTACGTTAGAGAAAATTCAGAAATCCGTTAAACTAGCCAAGGTCAAAGAAAGGTATCACAGTATCACTTAGATCACTCGTGCGCACTCAAAGAACCGAAGAACAAGTGAGCAGTAGTCGACCGAGACAATAGACGCAGCGAATGCTATCAACGTAGATAGCATTCGCTGCGTCTATTGGTCAAAATGTCACCCCGCGCGCTATGACGAATACATCCCTTCCCACCCCTCACCCCTCACGCTTAGGTACCAAAATGGCTTTAGTTCTAAGAAAACTAGCCAATAACGCGAAATTTTATTCTTGCCTAATTGGGCAACTAGAAATTATCATCCACCACAGTCTGCCGACTGTGGTGGAAGACAATTGCTAGATTATCGTATGAAAATATAAATAGAAAGTTTCTTTTATCTAATCAAAATCTTCGTAACAATGTAGGTTTTGTAGACAGCATTAAGTAATGGAACACTAATAAACCAGAAACGTGTAGAACTAACTATTTTCTATGTTATTTCACCATTTTTTTTCATCTAATATAATATTGATCTTTTTACTATGTACTGGTGTAAATTTTATCAAACATAATGTTGATATACAACGTGTAACTTCAAGTACGCAAAACCTAAAAATAGTTTGTTCAGAATCATATGTAGAATCAATTCCATAATTTTCATCCATTTTTAAAATAACTGGTATTGAAAAACAATTATTATTTTTTTTAATTACCGTGTCTATTATTAAATTGCGCTCGACAATCAAGCTAGAAAATGTGAAGTAGGTAAACAAACGTAATACCGCCGCGTCCAAAAAGTCTTAAGCGCCGTGCAAAGAGCGGCGCTTACGCGTCATTGACGCGATGTCCGCTCTTTAATATTAATATTTGCCTATCATTGCCATTGGCGCGTCTTTTTGATAAGAAAGCGCCACAGAGCTCAAAAACTATTAGAATTATTAGGAAAACAAAAAAAGTGTTCATATCTCCGAGATTTTTTTTTTTTCGAAATTATTACTTAGATATATCATTTATAATAATAAATCTCAGTTGGGGAGTTTGAAGTTTTGCGTACTTGGAGTTACTAGGGAATGAAATCTCACGCGGCGGGGCGCGGCGGGGCCTGAGGTAGCGGTCGGGGGACGAGGTCTCGCTCAGATTCGCTTGTTGCGTACATTTTTTTGCATAAATAACCACAAAAATACTTGAACGTAATGAACTCGTTGACAACAATTATTACCTACTAGTAAACAAACAAACACAGCAAGTAGACGCAACAAGCGAATCTGAGCGAGACCTCGTCCACCGACCGCTACCTCAGGCCCCGTCGCCGCCGCGCGAGATCTCGCGAGAACGAGATTGCATTCACTAGGAGTTACACGTTGTCTAAGATGTTACACCATGATACTCTGCCTCCTCGTAAGTAAGCGTGAAGATATTTAGTATGTTATATACATACTGTAATCTAACACTGAATATAGGTGACAATTCGATTAGAAAGTAATTAGAAAAAAAATCTCCAGACATACAGTTCAGAAAAATAATTAAATAAAAGATTTATTTATTTATTAAATGATAATAAAAGCATGGTAAAACAAAATGAATGTTAATTAATGAATGTTAAACAAAATCGTTGAATGAAAATGCCGGGATTTGGGAGGCGTATCCATATTAAGACAACGGTCACAAATCCCGCGTAATGGCTCTACTAACGCCGATCACTGATTATAAGTATATATTTATAAAAAAAAAGTATTTAAGTACATTTATCAGTTGTCTAGTACCCATAACACAAGCTTTGCGCTTAATTTGGGACTAGATGGCGCTGTGTAAATTGTCCAGAAATATTTATTTATTTATTTAATAATCCAACATAGCCTACGTAACATATTATAATTACCCTTGTACGGGTGCGATGGGATTGAGTTTAATTATTATTCTATATATGATTAGTTAAAATGAATAAAATGGCGTCAAAAAGTCTGAAAATCGGTATTAATAATATAATAATAATAATAATATGTTTATTTCAGATTATTTGAATCCATATATTGTTAGTAACAAAGTTCTTAAAAACTAAAGTTAGTAGTTGTACAAATATCAAATATTTTTTTTGGTCCACTGCCTAATAATGTGACAGTCGACACATGAAGCAACTGTATTCAGGACACTGTTAGTGCTCCCTCTCGCTCTTTGCAATAATGAGGCTACACGTTTACGTATTATTGTGAAAGCCATCACTGTGAGCCTCTGCAAACATTTGTGAAGCACTACAATACCGTGGCAATCCTAACAGTGCCCTGAAGCCATTGTTATATTGTACACGTAGAGCGTTGTATGCCCTCTTCGTACAGCTGACCCACAGACCGCAGGTGTACAGCGACTGACAATATGATTTAAATAGTGAAATTTTTACCTCTCTTGTACACATCGCAAATCTGCGTGCCAACATGTTACATCGTACCGACAACGCCCTACGCTCCCTTTCTAAATCCAAGACATCATTCAGTGACTCATTAAGCCAATGCCCCAAGTACTTAAATTGAGTGACTTGTTCCATTTCAGTACCTTCTATCTTTACTGGCACTGCCCTGTATGTTTTACTGCCTGCTTTAAACACAAGCAACTTACTTTTGCTCGCATTGTACCGGAGTCCATGTATCTCTGCATATCTCTCACAGATGGAAAGTAGCTTACGGAGGGCACTAATCGAAGGGCACAGCAACACCATGTCATCTGCATAACTGATATTGTTTAGGAAAACTCCATGTACCGAATAACCGACCTGAGCATTGCTGAGCCCCTCGAGCAGTTTATTCATGTATAGGTTGAAGAGCGTGGGCGAGGTCAGACCCCCCCTGCCTCACCCCGCACTCCAGCCCATACACGCTTGATAGTGAGCCTGCCCACCTAACATAATTGCTTTGATTTTTATACCATACCTAAACACCTCCATCAGTTCAAGAGGCAGGTTTGTCTCACCAGAAAGTTTATTCCACAGTTTACCATATGACACTGTGTCAAAAGCCCTTGACAGATCTAAAAAGCATGCATACACCGGGGTGTTCCAAGCAGTATAGTATTGGACGGTATGCTTGAGACTGAGAATTGCAGTTTCCGTTGATAGCTTAAGTCGGAAACCAAACTGTGTATCATGTAATTGAACATGTTTGCTTAAGTGTTTCCCAAGCACATCGTCCAATACCTTCGCTATAATGGTGGCTAATGAAATGGGCCTACAGTTATCCATGTCAGACACATCGCCTGTTTTATTTTTCACTATGGGAATTACCATTTACACACAGCGAATAAAACATGGCTAATACTCGAGGCAAGTGAGCACCTGCATGCTCCAAATGCTCGATGCTTAAGTGATCATGACCCGGTGACCTGCCCCGCTTCATGTCTCTAATAACAGATGCCACCTCCCCAGCTGTAAACAGCACATGTGATCCTGACGGCACTCTCATAGGCTGTTCTCTTTCAGTATTTAGCGAGCGACTATGGTGCGAAGCAATCAGATCCATTTTAATTTTTTCTTGATTGTCCTGACACCATTTAAGTTTAGATTTGAACTGTTTTCTCTTTTCACACATCAAGCTGTACAGAGGCCCATATTTTGGTTTGCCACATAAGCACCAGTTCTGAAAAGCACACAGTTCGCTCACAGGGAGGCCAGGCTGGCCTCCCTGTGAGCGCTACTAACATACTTATTCCAGCCAGCAACATGTCTTTTTTTCTTATTTTTAAAAATTGTATTGCTTTGTATTGCAGCTTCAGACAATATAGTAACTATGTATTTCCTTATACATACAGTCAAGAATATTTTTGTGTTCTATATTTTACAAAACTTATCTGCACATTTTCTAAATTCTACAGGCAAGTCAATGTTTCTTAACCGATTATGACAGCACTTTTTGTACACATCTATTTGGATTGAGTCTCTTTCGCCCCATACTACTTTACTTGGTTTTATATCACTATGTAAATAAAAATTAAAAGACGATTTTAAAATTCAACGTGGGTAACGTGACAATCATTCCCCCTTGGGGTGCGATGGGGTTGAAATGGCAAAAAACCGCAGCCATAATAAAATAAAATAAAAATAAATAAAATAAAATAAAACACTTTATTGCAGACTTTGTGGTCCATATTTTGTTAGTAAAAGAAACTTACAAGCTACATTAGTTTTATTTAAAATACAGATCATTATAAATCCATTTATATTAGGATTATTTCAAATATATATATTTTAAAATAATCCTAATTTAAATAATACCCGCCACGTCCCCTGGAGGCACTAGGTACAACAACATGAGTCTGTATCCAGTGCCTCCAGATGTGACAGTCAGGTTTGTCTCTAACAACTTCCAGGATGATATTGGCGCTCCCGCGAACTCTGCGCATCAACGATGTCTTCCGCGCAACACCGCATAAAAATCGTTGGTGTGCGCTATAGCGAACATAGTTGAGGCACTGCAGTATCGCGGAAGCCCCAACATCACCCTGAATGCGTTGTTATATTGTACTCGGAGAGCATTGAAAGCCCGCCGTGTATAGTCTACCCAAAGATTGCACGTATATAGCGTTTGACAGTAATAAGGTTATTTTTACCTCTGTATTGCAACGTGCAAAGCTTCGGGCCAACATATTACACCGCACTGCCAATGCTCTCCTTTCCCTCTCCATGTCTTCATCGTCCCTCAGATCTTCCGTAAACACATGTCCTAGATATTTAAAACGGTTAACTCTCCGTAGGATATCCCCATTTAGCTTAACCGGTGGCACATGACTAGGTTTTTTAAGTCCCGCATTGAAAATGAGCAGTTCGCTTTTTTGCACATTATATTTAAGGCCATGTGATTCAGCATACTTTTCACATATAGATACCAACATTCTGAGGGCTCTTATAGATGGGCATAACAGAACCATGTCGTCCGCATAACTTATACTATTCACAAAAAGCCCTTCAATTGAACACCCGACCCTGGCCTCACAAAGCTCAATGATCAGCTGATTTATGTACAGGTTGAAGAGCGTAGGCGAGGTTAGACCCCCCTGTCTCACCCCACACTCCAACCTGTACTCATCATGACCGTACCAATATTTGAAGATATGTATCAGCTCCACTGGCACTCCAGTGTCACGTAGCTTATTCCAAAGTATATCATAACTAACCAGGTCAAATGCCTTTGAGAGATCAAGGAAGGCAGCATATATTGGGGTATTCCTTTGTGTATAGTACCTGACGGTATGCTTCAGTGACAAAATTGCACACTCGGTTGATAATCCCGGTCTGAAACCAAACTGCGCGTCATGCAGTTTCACATGACGTTCAAGTTGTCTCTGCAGCAAACCATCAAGCACTTTAGCTGTGATAGTCGCTAATGAAATCGGGCGATAATTGGTTTTATCGGATATATCACCCGTTTTATTTTTAATTATGGGCACAACCACTGTCCTCATGAGTGACTCCGGCAAATAGCCATGTCTCATGCAGACAGTGAACAACAACCCCAATAATCTTGACAAATGGCTACCTGCATGCAAGAAGTGTTCAACGCTGAGGCCGTCATGCCCCGGCGACTTCCCTCTCGTCATCCTTTTGATTTCTATCTCAACTTTCTTGGCTGTGATACGATTGGGCACATAGGACATGTCGACCCCACCGACCTTCCCACCTCCCGGTATGCCTGGAGTCAATGGCTGCACATGAAAAAGCGACTTAAAAACATTAGCTATTTCCTTAGGCTCAGACACACCATCAATGCTCACCGGTACCCCTGACTTTGAATTCATTTTTTTTGTTTCCTTCCAAAACCCCTTAAAATCCTTATTTTTATGTTTGGACGCTATCATATTCATCTTAATTAATTCCTGATTATTTTGACAAAATTTCATTTTCTTTTTAAATATCCTTCTAGACTCCCGCATAGCCTCATGTATTGGCCCTGTCGTTGGCCTTCCGTGCCAAACCCAATTTAAAAAAATTTGCCTTGAGACCTGGTGAGCATCTCTGACGTACCTGTTCCATCCCCTTACAGAATGTTTACTACTGCAATTTGCATCCCCATTTCGACCCACATATGTACTCATAGCTGCCTCTTGTAATACATTAATAATACTATTATATAAATCATCAATTATTTTTAAATGGTCATTATTCTTATTATTACACATATAATCACAACATTCACATAAATTCTGGGGAAAATCAATAGCCTTTAATTTATTATTACAATATTCATTATATAATTTAATTTGATTGTCATCCCGCTCACCCCATATAACCTTATTACTAGAAGACGCACTCGGCAATTCATATGTTGGCACGACCTCCCCTAGACTACATATTATTTCAAGAGGATAATGATCTGACCAGTAAACATCGTACTGCACTCTAACTGAAGTTATTGATGGCCAAGCCGCCTCAGTCACCAAGCAATGGTCAAGCCACCTTCTACTAAAATGTGCATCACTGACAAAAGTATATGTGTTAGAATACATACCTAATTTCAAGATATCAGCACATTTCCATTTTTGCTCATTACAAAAATTATTAAGTTCATTCCCAAAAAGCTCTCCTGGATGTGCATTGAAATCCCCCAGAATGTATACATTCTCAGTACCATTACTTTCAATGATTGCTACCACTTCACTTAAGCACTGTACAAAGTCAACTAGATTGTCTTGTCCATTAGTAGGCATATACACCGAGAAAAGTAGTATCGACCTTCCAGCTACGCACAATTTTATGCACACTATACGATCACTGGTACATGGGATCACTGACACACTAGTGAACTTTCTTTTATTCCACAGAAGCGCAACGCCCCCATATGGACGACCACGTATTATCCCTTTCGACGCATCAACTGCCGATTTTCCATGATAACCGAATTCTTGATTTATACTACCTAAATATGTAATTTCGTGAGGTAGTAACCAGGTTTCTTGTAACGCGATAACGTCTGCCCTTTGAGTAAGCATCCTTACACATTCTTTAGAACGCTTAACGGATTTACAATTGAAAGTTGTAAAAACAATTTTGTTTGTTGGTATCATTTTTTGTCCTTTTGATTCATATCCTTTGTCGGGATGACTTGGCCCCGTCTACTTTTTTTACCAAATGTTATAAAACGTCTAAATGATATACCACTCGGCCAAAAGTCAGTATTCATAAAGATATGTTCCTTTGACTTAGGAATAAAAATCTTATAAGCATTATATACCTTGTCTATTTTCATCTCCATCTTCTCAATCTTGGCTTTATACCTAGCTTTTTCTTCAATAAATGATGTTATATCATCCAGAGACACCTCCTTAGCTACATTATATATATATATTGGTACTATTATGTCGGCAGCCTTAAAATTACTTTTTGTTTCTATCTGTGCTGTTCCCTTTTGTCCTTTAAATCTATGTCTGCTCGATTTCCTCCTAACTTCAGTCCAGCCTTCCTCGTCTTGCTTACTGAGTCCTTTCGCAACCTGATTCGCATACGATAATACAGCACTGTTACTATTAGTGTTTACTGTAATCTGTGCGCCGACCGTGTCCATCAGCTGTTTTGATGTCGCCTTATCTATGCAAGCCCCATAACCGGTTTGCAACTCATTTGAGGCCCTGTTGCCCTGTTGCACCTTGGTTTCGAACACATCGTTGTTAGTAAACGCAGTAGCGGCCTCCACGCGCTCTCGACTCGCCAAACCAGTTTGACACTGTGTGTGTGCGACAGATGATATGCCTGATTGCACGCATGACAAGGATAGCTCACGTTGCGTTTGCGTCTTCTGTACGGGACTTGCATTCTCCAAGGTCGATTCAAGTATATTATTGTGGGTCGTTGACCGCTGTGATAAATGTAACATACCTATTGGCCGCTTTCACATTCGTAACTGTCTTCTAATGTAGCTGCACCCCTTCTGTTATTAACGTAATTGTTACTATTAAAATTATTTACAATCGACGCCTGTTTGAGATTGGTAACCTCATTTTGTAACTGCTGAAACTGATCCACTTGAACGTATTTATCTTTCACAGTTTCTATTTCATTTCTAATATAGATAATATCCTTCAAGAGCTTCGAAATATCCGTGTGATTATAAGAAATGGCGGGAAGCTTTTGTAAATCACGGGCAACGAACAAAAGTCATTGAGAAGTACCCCTCCGCGGAGTTAGTGATTTTGGGAGACTTCAATGCCCACCATGCCGAGTGGCTCAGCTCTCGGTCCACTGACTTCGCGGGGAGGTCTGTTCATGATTTTGCTCTGGCCCATGGTCTCTCACAGCTGGTACATTCTCCAACGAGAATACCAGATATAGAGGACCATACTAGCTCTCTACTGGACCTTCTGCTGACCACACATCCGGATGGGTATACAGTATCGGTGGATGCGCCTCTTGGCTCGTCGGACCACTGCCTCATTCGGACCCAAGTGCCATGTGCAAGCCCTGACCCACCCCGGTATACCGGATGGCGTCGTATGTGGCACTATAAGTCAGCAGACTGGGATGGACTGCGTGAATTTTACGCATCGTACCCGTGGAGGCGGCTTTGTTTCGGGTCGGAAAATATAGACACCTGTGCATCTGCTGTAGCGGAGACGATTTTGACTGGGATGGAATTATTTATTCCAAACCGGCGGGTGGCTACTTCAGGTGCTAAGAAGCGGCCGTGGTTTAATCGGTCTTGCAGAGAAGCTAAATTTCGCAAGCAAGCTGCATATGAGGCTTGGACCACGGCTCGTATTAATGGAGATCCTGGTGTTTCCGACTTGAAACGGGAGTTCAATGCTGCCTCGAGGTTCAGTAAGAGAGTAATTGCCAGGGCAAAGTTTAAGTTCATCGGCAGGATTGGTGAGCGCCTAGCTAAGCACCCATCTGGGAGCCGTGCTTTTTGGTCGCTTGCTAAGGCTGCCGAGGGCAACTTTTGTCAGTCGTCCTTTCCACCACTCCGAAAACCGGATGGTAGTCTGGCCCACAGTGCAAAGGAGAAAGCCGATCTATTGGGGAATCTCTTTGCCTCAAACTCGACTTTGAACGACGGGGACGCCGCACCGCCTTCCATCCCGCGGTGTGGTAATTCCATGCCGGAAATCTCATTTACTCAACGAGATGTTCGGCGGGCATTGCTATCCCTTGACGTTCATAAGTCGAGTGGGCCAGATGGCATTCCGGCAGTGGTGTTAAAGCTGTGTGCTCCTGAGTTGTGTCCTGTTCTTACGCGTCTTTTCGCGCTCTCTTATTCCACCGGACAGGTACCGTCGTCGTGGAAGACTGCGAACGTGCACCCTGTGCCCAAAAAGGGTGACAGATCAGACCCATCGAATTACAGGCCTATCGCTGTTACCTCCCTTCTCTCCAAGGTAATGGAGCGCGTCATTAACAACCGGCTCCTGAAATACCTAGAAGAGCACGACTTAATCAGCGACCATCAATACGGCTTTCGCCATGGTCGCTCGACTGGTGATCTTCTAGTGTATCTTACACATCGCTGGGCTTCAGCCGTGGAGAGTCAAGGTGAGGCATTAGCTGTCAGTCTTGATATGGCGAAGGCGTTCGATCGGGTCTGGCACCGTGGTCTTCTTTCGAAGTTGCCTGCATACGGTCTACCAGCCGGTTTATGCGAATGGGTCGCTAGCTTCTTGTCCTGCAGAAGTATTAGAGCCGTTGTGGATGGCAGTTGCTCCGATAGCATGGACATTAATGCTGGCGTCCCGCAAGGCTCCGTACTGTCCCCAACGCTGTTTTTGCTGCATATCAATGATATGTTGTCCATTGACAGCATTCATTGCTATGCTGACGACAGCACCGGGGATGCTTATTATACGGGCCGCGCTAATATTCCCCGCTCTCTGGTGGAGGAGAGCCGCGAACAGCTTGTGTCGAAGATCGAGAGCACACTGAATAGTGTGTCCGATTGGGGGCGAAAGAACCTGGTTGATTTCAATCCCACTAAGACACAAGTCTGCGCGTTCACCGCTAAGAAAACCCCTTTTGCTGTGGCTCCTCAATTCCTAAACACACCCCTTACCATCGCCAAAAACATTGGGATTCTTGGAGTTGAAATCTCCAGCGACGTCCAGTTTCGTTGTCACCTGGAGGGGAAGGTCAAGCTGGCGTCGAAGAAACTAGGTGTGCTCAACAGGGCGAAGCAGTACTTCAATCCGCGGCAGAGACTTATGCTTTACAAAGCTCAAGTACGGCCGCATATGGAGTACTGTTGCCATCTATGGGCGGGAGCGCCTAGATACCAGCTTGCACCTTGTGACTCGATTCAAAGGCGCGCTGTGAGGATTGTCGACGATCCCAAACTAACAGACGGTTGAGAACCGTTAAGTCTGAGAAGAGATTTTGCGTCCCTTTGTGTGTTCTACCGTCTGTACAATGGGGTGTGAGTAGGTGATTATTGGGAATTATAAAACATATATATCTATAATGTTTGTAAAATATACAGACTAGTATTTTCATTTTTCATGCAACCAAAAATACTAACACTCTGATCTCGCTGTCGCTCGATCATTGTCGTGTTAGTATTTTTGGTTGCATGAAAAATGAAAATACTAGTCTGTATATTTTACAAATATTATAGATATATATGCTTTAGAATTCCCAAAAATCACCTACCATAAAATAAATGGAGACATCTTCAAATAAATCTTACCGCTCGCTCAGCTCACACGTTTCCACTGATCGCATGCGATTAACAGTGTACAGTGCAATACACCGTACAGTTGTTGTTTTGAAACTGTTACGTTAAACATCGCATGTTTGTATATAAATGTGGATATCATAAATATGTGTCATTCTGTCAAAGGCAGTTTATACGATTACAGCTTGTACGATGAAATTTATTGAGCAACGTCAGAGATTAATTCTGCCAAAAATTTGTTCTGACGCGGAAACGGTTGTTCACAGACAGGGGACTCTCTTACCTAATACAATTCGATGTATAATTTGTGGCCCGTCAAATTGTGGGAAAACAAATGTTGTTATAGGTCTTCTGTTGCATGAAAATGGTTTAAGATTCAAAAACGTTTACCTTTATTCTAAAACATTATACCAACCTAAATATAAATATCTAGAAAATGTTTTCAATTTAGTACCCGACATAACCTTTGCGAAATATCAAGACAATGAACTCATACTGAGCCCTCATGATGCAAAACCAAATTCGGTAATAATATTCGATGATGTTGCCTGCGAGAACCAATCAAACATTCGGGATTATTTTGCTATGGGTAGACATAAATCTATAGATTGTTTTTATTTGAATCAAACTTACAGCAAAATTCCTAAACAGCTAATTAGAGATAATACAAACCTGTTAGTTCTATTCAAACAGGATGACATTAATTTACGTCATGTTTATGATGAACATGTTAACACAGACATGACCTGGTCCGAGTTTCGAGAAATGAGTTCAAAAATATGGTCGACACCTTACAATTATGTAGTAATCAATAAAGACTGTAATAAAAACAATGGTTGTTACAGGATGAATTTCGATACTTTTGTAACCTTCGATACCAATTAAATGATTTGATATAAATAGGTTTTCATTAACAGATATATTCACTTGACCTGCGATTGCGTCAGCAATACATTGTAAACGAATATTATTTAATTCATTATGGAAAAAGAATTAAAAACACAGATCGTGCAAGTAGCTGATGCTGTTAAAAGAAAGATAAAGGATATGCGTTCCACCGATTCTCATAATGAAAAATTATTAGAAACTGTCTTTAAGCCCATTACCAACCCATTACATGAGATAATTAATGGAAAGAACCGCAATGTATCTTTGGACGATACACCAACACAGAGTTATGAAAAAGATCAAAATTCTTCAGTGGATTCAC
The DNA here is from genome assembly GCA_937001555.2 of Hypsopygia costalis. Lineage (NCBI taxonomy): Eukaryota > Metazoa > Arthropoda > Insecta > Lepidoptera > Pyralidae > Hypsopygia > Hypsopygia costalis. The sequence continues at coordinate 18,322,658 of OW443347.2, forward strand.
ATTTCAATAAAACACTTAAAATTCGTAAATCAGATAACGATTACCGGCAAGATATTTCTGACGAAGAAGTCGATATTGATGATATTGAAAATGGTAATAAAATTAACACCAGCAATCTGTCATTTAGGACAATTGAATCAGTGCCTAGCCCAACAAAAAATACTTCTTCGTGGTCGCTTTCTTCAGACATATATGAGGATGTTCCGTTCGGAATCAGAATAGATCGTGGCAAACTAATGATGGGCACATCTCGTGTTATCATAAACAATGATGATGATACAATATTAGTAGGAGGACTTAAATACAACAAAACGCCTGGTCTTAGCGAAATATTATTCAAAAAAGTACCCCAACTGGAATTGGTAACAGATGAAGATCGTCAAGCATACAAAGCTCTGCTTTTAGAAACAAATGCTCATAGAAGAGATTTTGATCCTAGAAAACCAATAAAGACAAATAAAGGTCGAACCTATTTACAGATTATAAAACCGCTATTTAAGTTACGTAAGCCTTCCTCGTCTTCTATATCTTCGACTGCTAGTGTTGTAGGCAACGTTAGTGAAGGTGAAGGATTGATTTTAAAAAAGAGAATGAAAAAAAATACAGATTATGTTTATTGGGATGATCCTAATGAACTAGTTGAAAGATTGCAGTTGTTGATTGCATCCAAAGATGCTGGCAACACTGGTCTAGATAATGAAATCATATCAATTCTCGAAGAATTACGAGAAAGTGGTATTATAAATTAAAAGTAGTTAGTTATTTATTTTATATTATTTTCGGCAATTGTACACGACAGACGTGTGTTTAATATGAACATAGATAAATTCGGTCACCATGTTCATAAAAGATTACGTGTATCGGAGATATTAAATAATTCAGAAAACTATTTAACTAAGACTTCCACAGGCGAATTTAATGCACAATCATCAAGATTAACTGGAGTTAAAGAACCTGTAGTTCCTGATGATGCAACCAATAAAGAATATGTGGATAGAAAGACTGCAAATTATATCACAAAAGGAGAATTTAAAGCTTTGTTAGATGCTTATAAATCTGATTTAGAAGGCGTAAAATTAGATATTAGGCAAAACATAAACCGAATTGAACAAACATTTTGTACTATAGACTACATCAATAGATTGACTATTTATAACAAATTGAAAATTAGGCCGTAAGATGTCAAAGCAAAAGGTGGTTGATGAGATTCATAAACCAGCTCGTCGAAATTTTGTTCGACGTTCTGTTGTTTTAAAAGGTATAGATGACCTATGGCAAGCCGACCTAATCGATCTGAAGGCGTTTAAAAAGTACAATAATGGATTTACGTTTATTTTAGTGGTTATCGATTGCTTTGCTAAATATGCTTGGGCGATACCACTAAAAACTAAAACAAAGAAAGAAGTTGTTGAAGCGTTTACTGAAATTCTAAAATCAAGTGGGCATAGTCCTAACAACTTACAAACTGACATGGGAACTGAATTTTATAATGATGAATTTCAAAAACTTATGAACTCACTTAATATAAACCATTACTCATCGTACTCAACTAAAAAAGCTTCAATTGTAGAAAGGTTTATAAGAACATTAAAGAATAAACTACATCAATGTTTCAATTACAACGGTAATTATAAATGGAAAGGAAAAACTTTGGAGGGCGCCTTAAAATCATACAATAATACTCTGCACAGTGTTACCAAATTTAGACCAGTAGATGTTAATAAGAAAAATGAGAACCTAGTTAAAAATAATATTAGGATTTTTTATAAAAGACCATTAAAGAAACGCAAAAATAAATTTAAAGTAGGTGATTATGTAAGAATAAGTAAATATAAGAGCTGTTTTGAAAAAGGTTATACACCTAACTGGTCAACTGAAATTTTTAAAATTAAAAATGTAAATAGAACCAACCCGGTAACATATAATATAGAAGATCAAGAAAAGCATAATATATTGGGTTCATTTTACCAAGAAGAGTTGCAAAAAACGAAATACCCGAATGTATATTTAATCGAAAAAGTTATAAGAAAAAAAGGAAATAAACTATTTGTAAAATGGTTAGGTCTTAGTGATAACAAAAACAGTTGGGTGAATAAAAAATCTATTGTTGAGTAATATAAGGTCTTTTAATTTAGTTACCTTGTCATTATATTTCTAGATATGCAAGGAGGAGGACTCGTAAATAGTTTAATAAATAATTTGCCGTTTGAGCTTCATTTACCAGGCTACAATTATTGCGGTCCGGGCACGAAATTGAAGCAGAGGTTATTAAGAGGTGACAGTGGGGTTAATCCATTGGACGAAGCTTGTAAATATCACGACATCGCATACACAAAGTATAATAATATTTCCGATCGTCATAAGGCAGATTTACAATTGATGAATATGGCCAAGAAGCGGTTACATTCTAAAGATGCTGGTAAAGGAGAAAAATTAGCTTCTTGGTTGGTTAGTAAAGTTATGAAAGCTAAACTGAAGACCGGTTCGGGAATTAAGAAATTTAAAAGAGTTATTTCAAAAATCAAGTCACAGATCGCAAAACTGAAGTCTAAAGATAACACATCGGCTATTAAACACGCTTACAAGATTGCGAAAAAATTGATTCCCAAAAAATGTCACGTTCGTTTGCCCAGAATTATTCCGATTCCAAAAACAGGGGGAATTTTACCTTTAATACCAATTTTTGCCGGTCTATCTGCACTTGGAGCCTTGGCAGGAGGTGCAGCTGGTGTAGCCAAAACAATAAATGAATATAAAGCAGCACAAAAAAATCTAGAAGAGTCTGTACGTCATAATAGAACCATGGAAGCTATTGCCATAGGAAAAGGTCTTTACGTCAAGCCCTATAAAAAAGGCAATGGATTATTTATAAAGTCTCAAAAAAACTAAATAATAGGCTACCTCGGCGTGCTCTTACTAATATTGACATTATAAAACATACTAAAAACCTACCATACTTTCGAGGAGTTTATATGAGAGATACATTGCCTCGTAAACCAAGATCGTTAGAGTGTGGTATAGTAAACTTGGATAGTCACAAGAATAATGGAACTCACTGGGTAGCCTATGCAAAAATAAATGACTACTGCGAATATTTTGATAGTTTCGGGGACTTGAAACCTCCTGTGGAATTGACTAATTATTTAAGAGGATGCAGTGACGTATATTATAATTATTCCAGATTTCAAAAATTCAATAGTGTAAATTGTGGTCATTTATGTATAAAGTTTCTGTTCACCTTTTGGAATAAATACACTATATAAAGATATTATTTATTACATGTTTTCATTTCTATCATGTCTTTCACGCTGTCTATAACTGGTAACAACTCAGTATTATCAACAAGCTACTCTCCTACGCTAGAACTTAACGGTGAATACGAATGCGCTTTGTTACATTTTTCTACGTTTAATTCCATACCTAACATCACGAATAAAAATAATAAATTCTATTATGGAACCAACGAAGTTATTGAAATTCCTGAAGGGACGAATGAACTTCAAGATATATGCGATTATTTACAATCTCGCATAAAAGAGTGTGTTTTTAAATTATACTGTAACAATAACACACTTAAGACGACAATATACTGCACTAAAGATATTCATTTTGAAAAACATGATTCTATTGGAGATTTATTAGGTTACGGCAAAGGTATTTTAAAACAAAATATATTGCACGAGTCGCTGCTTCCAGTGAACATTCTATCGACAACCGTAGTAAGGGTAGAATGTAACATTGCAAGCGGTTCCTACATAAACGGAAAATCAAGTCATATAATTCATGAATTCGCACCCAACGTACCTCCTGGTTATAGAATAATAGAAATACCAAAAAATATCATCTATTTTCCAGTGAACAGAAACACAATCAATTCCATTAGCATAAGGATAGTGGATATACATGGTAATTTAATTAATTTCCGTGGTGAAGAAATAAATTTATACTTACATTTACGAAAAAATGATAGACTATAATAAAAACGAAGCTCCACGTAACCAGAAACTTAGTCGTAATCGTGCTATTCAGAAGGCAGCACATACGCACTGTATTAAAAAAAAACTAACCGCAGCTAACCAAAAATTTCTTAAATCAATTGGACTTCTAAAATGAATATTTTAAATATTGCTACATCACCTTTTTGTGACAATACCATTGAAGGTATTGAAACTCATTCATATAAACCGTATATTACAAGTTTCAATAGAAATGATGAAATCCGAATACCTATAAATCAACAAGACTTATATCTACTACCTAGCGCCAGTTATTTATATATTGATGCTCATTTTAAAGTGACAAAAAACGATGACAGTAAGGAAAGACAACCGGTTATCAATTTAACAAATAATCCGTTATTATTCCTTTTCCAAGATATACGATATGAGCTAAATGGTATTGAGATTGATAAAGTTAAAAATGTAGGTATAACAAGCACCATGAAAGCATTTGTATCGATGAATGAAGCTGAAGCGAAAATGTCTAAAACATGGGGGTGGGATATACATGGACACAAGAATAATCATGGCGGATTCATCAATGCCTCTATTCCACTTAGCAGCATTTTAGGATTTGCAGAAGACTACAGAAAAGTCATTGTTAACTGCAAACATGAACTCGTTTTATTGAGAAGCAATACAGATCTTAATTCAGTGCTACTTAATAATGGTGAGATAGTATCAATTGATGTACGTAAAATTTGTTGGCGCATGCCTCATATCAAGGTATCGGACAAAGAAAAAATTAATTTACTTAGACTTCTTGAAAAAGACAGACCTATTCAATTGGCGTATAGAAATTGGGATCTTTATGAGTACCCTATGTTACCAAAGACCACCAAACACACTTGGTCGATAAAAACTTCGTCGCATATTGAAAAACCTAGATATATTATATTAGGTTTACAAACCAATAGAAAAAATAATGCTTTTAAAGACATGACCAAATTCGATCACTGTAGTTTACGAGATGTTAAAGTTTATTTAAACTCTACATATTATCCATATGAAAATTACAATACTAATTTTACAAACCATAACTTTGCTTTAATATACGAACAATACATAAACTTTCAACAGTCTTATTATGGACGTAGAGGGTGCTTGTTGACTGCTACAGAGTTCAAAGAAATAGCACCACTTTTTGTAATAGATTGTTCAAGACAAAACGATACTATAAAATCTGGACCAGTAATAAATATTCGGCTGGAAATAGAGAGTGATCAAGAAATACCTGATCAGACTTCTGCATATTGTCTCATTTTGAATGATTGTTTAATTGAATATAAACCTCTTAGTAATATCGTACGGAAGTTATCATGAGTTCAATAATTTTTGTAGATATTCAGGGGTTTAAAGATCGTTATAACCAATTTATAATAAAGGAATTAGCATTGTGTACCGAGGACTTTGCTCAGGTTTTTCTAATAAAACCACCATATCCTTTTACGAAACTAACTGTTGAAGAAAAAAAGAAAGTGAGGTGGATAGAACGTCATAAAGGTATTACCTGGAGTCAGGGAAATTTTGATTACCGTCAGTTTCATACTCTAATCGCGCCAATTTTGCAAAATAAAACAATTATAATGAAGGGTCTTGAAAAACAGAAATGGTTACGAGAATTATGTGATAACTGTATTTTAATAGATATTGAAAGTAAAGGATGCCCTAACTTTGCAACATTGTATTGTAACTATCGAAGTAATTTTAATTGTTTATTTCATAAAAAATATTGTGCACTCAAAAATGTTACATGTATAAAAAAATGGTACTTGGAAAACTGTCCTCAATCCATAAATGAATAAAGTTATATTTCTATTTAACTTAGCTCATGTACTAGTTTGTATTTTTTAATAATTAGTGTTTATTAAGTTATAAGCAGTATTGTTGAATAAATAATAACATCAATGTAATGAAAAGTCTTTTATTTTAACTTATTTTCTAGTACTCTAAGCATTGCATGCTTTTTACATTAGTTCGATATTTAGACACTTAAGACATAATTCTATTTATTTACACTATGATTGTAGTATCTCTATCATGTTAAAAAAAAATATTGTTACATTATTTAATTACATAACCTAATAATTATTATTATTTATTTTAAAAATATCGATGACACCTTATCTTATATACATAATATTTTATTTACAAAATTTAAATATAATTATTTAGATATAAATTTAAGTACCTAAAGAAAAAACATTTAAATGATTTATTTTATTAACTTAAAAATTATCACCACACAGTTGTTTGGAAATTTTTCGAACAAGATTTTCTGTGAGATCCATTATTTCATCTACACAGTCTTTAACAATATATTGAGCACTTAGTATCACATTATCGCTTTCACTACACGATATTTCTGACGTATTTCCACAATCTTTTGCCAAGTCAATAACTTCTAATCTTATTAATTTGGTGCCACGTTGCTTTTGTTTGTTAATTACATAGGATGTTAATGACATCGTACTTTTTTTTCTTTTTTGTTTTTTCTTTTCTGCAGCAATTTCTTTCCTGTTATGGGTAATTAAATCTTGTATAGGCGTATACAGATCCAAATCCAAACCTTCATTTGGATCTTGACCGCACTGAGAGAATATTAAGGTTTCTTGTGAATCCACCATGATCTGTAAAAATTAGAAATATATTAGTCAACACAACAACAAGATCATAACACTAAGTTGACAATGAAATAATAAATAATTATTATATAAACTTTATAAACTAGATACACTTACAAATTACGTGAAAATTGAACTGTCTTGTCCAAATGTCTCGATGAAAATGATTGTTGTTTAATAAAAGAGCAGCAAGAAATTTACCTAAATGAACCGGTACGGACGTGTTTGCATAATCACAAAGCGATGTATTTGAGAATGTGGTGTCATCCACCGTGTCACCTGATAGTATGGTGTCATATACCTACCAATAACGATAATTGTGCAACACAAAATTAGCAATTTATTTAAACAGGTACAAACATGTTTTCACGTGGACGACGGGTCGCATGAATACCTATATAATTTTAAGCAAATCAGCAGTATCGAATATCCAGAATGTATTCATGATTTTACATCGATCGCAAGACGACCTTTGTGGCGTAGTGTTGAGAGAACTAGGCTACTGCTCGCAAGGTCCTGGGTTCGATTCCTGGCTAGATCAATTGCTAATTTTATGAATTGATTTAGGATCTGGATGATGACTAGAGAATTTATACATCACCCGTCTATCATCACAAGTAATACTACATTTTCTATGATATATTCAATTTCATTTGTACTTACATAAAATTATTTTTAGTAAGAGTATTTATTTAATATACTCGTACTAAAAAATAATTTTATGTGATTTAGATATTTAATAATTACTGATATAGGTACTTTTATATAATGAATACCACTTTTGAATTACTAATGAGTGGGTAATATATGAAATAAAAAAGACTGTTTAAATATTGATATATTTATTATCTGTAACTTGTACCACAAATTTAATTCTTGAAATAATTAGCCAAAAACATAAAATATAGCCCAATAATAATAATAAAGTGAAAATATTTATTATATAATTATGTTATTATGCAATAATAACGAAACTATACATTTTTTAATTCTTATATAATTAAGTATTTATATACATATCTATTTTATTTAATATAGGCTTAATTTACATGCTTAAAAATTACACAATACATGATATCAAGTATGTTAGCAATCGCGGACTACAACAGGCTGATACTCTTATCTCTCACGGATCTACAGTAATGTTCCAAAACATTTTATTAATATGCGTTTTACTTATAATTAAAAATTTATGAAAGTTCTCCATGTAAGTATGTATCTATAACAATAATGATACCATAATATTTATAAGTTCTTATCTGTTATTAATGTAAATATTTATTACATTATCGCTTACAGATAAAATAACTGGCGCAGTAATTTATTCATTTTCTTTAACCAGTCTAATTTTAAATTTTACTAAACAGTTTAAAAAAAGCTAGAGGAATGCCCCCAAGCTAAAGTGGATATTTTATCTTTCAGTATAATGCGTTTATCATCGTTTGAAGATAAAGCTACTTTATCAACTGCTTGAGTAAAAATTTCGTGTTTTAAAGACTTAAATACTACTTGTTTTTTTCTAAGCAGCTTATTGCACATTAATACTGTATTATAATCTTCAAAATTAATCTTATTTACCACACATTTCTTAATTCCTTTAGCCTTTTTTAATTCCATGTCTTCAGTTTTCACACAATATAACTTTGATCTCAATCCTACGAATTCAACTATAAGTTTTCCTTCCATTTCATCTTTGAATAAACCAGGGATCTTTTTATTTTGAGGAACTATATTAAACCGGTTATTTTCCTTGTAATTACTCGTGTCAAGATATGACTGAAAATTAAACTTCATATCACTATACACGTCCATTGTTTCTATTGAATACAAAAAACTGTCAGTGTCAGTATAACATAGTTTTAATCTGGTACCATAGAATGGTTTCATAATAGAATAATGAAAATCATACATATGATTTTTAGATATTTCTAGAACAGTAAATCCTATATAAATAGGTTTATCTAAAATAACTACTTCCGGTTTCATTTGTATAGCTACGAAATTTTCTGTAAAAATTGTAGCATTTTGAAAATTTGGTCTTGCCACTAACTGTTCAGCTGTGTAATATTTTTTCGTTTTATTTCTATTATCATCCCATCGATTAATCAAATGCACATTTATTCTTTTTTCTGTGTCTTCTAACGTTTTTCCGAAAATACTATTGTTTAATAATTTAAAGAAATCTTGTTCAAATTTAAATTTAGACTTTTGACGCAATTCTGTATTTAAATCTATGTACTGTTTCAAAAACTGACCTTGTTTAAATTTTATTACCCGATGAATTTTTTTTAAGATCATTCCATGTCGTATGCAAGTTTTTAAGTGTATATAATGGATGACATAATTAAACTTGTCATATAAATTAGGAATTAATTTAGGGCATTTAGAACCAGGTGGCGTGAATTTCTGAGGACAAAATGGTAAGTCATTATGCAGTTCGTGTAGATGCTCTGGATATTCTAAATCGACTTCCAAAATGTAGCCGTATGCAGAGTCATCAGGTACTGTGAAAATATTAAGTTTATCTATTTCTACCTGATTAATTAATTCGAAATTTGAATATGGCAAATAAGAACACATTGCATATCCATATAAATTGTTACAGTCAATATACAATAAATAGTTGTCAGGTTCGGATGACTTATAATCTGATAAATACTTGTTATTTGCCTTAGAATATCTAGTGGAGCATAAACATACCCCTCCGCGGATTCCTTGTTGAATCATGCGTATTATTTCGAGATTATCTATTAGTTGTAATTTTACTTTTGTCAATAGTAGCATTGCATCAAAGCTTAAACTGGGAGCTGTCATATAAAATGCTGGATCTAGTCTGTAATTATTTTTGCAAGTTCGACGAAAATTTTCAAAAACATCTGCCAGTAACAACACGTCGGTTTTGAGATATAAGTCGGTATATTCACCCAAATTTTTCAACTCAAATGTTTTCCACACTAATTGAGCGTGTCTAAAATCACACTCGGAAATAATGTCATCACTTAATGTACTGTAAAAACAATCTCGTGGCGGTAGTTTTTTCTCATTATAACATTCCCAGTTGGTCATATACTCGTAAGGATATAAACCTTTGCGTGTTAAAAGATTGAATTGACATTTTTTGGAAAAATGATGAGATAAGTGTACAAAATCGTTTTTATTTAATGTTTGAATAAGTTTTTCTAAGCTGGTACCTAAAAATTTAAAAGAATCTACAAATCTGATAGGCATATATTCCTGATTTCCTATTTTTAAAAACTTCGTGAAAGAAATATAATTTTCTTTATTTTTTGCTATTACTTTTATTTTGCCAGGTGTTTCTCCTAACTGTCGAATGAATAAATGACTATCATATCCGGCTAAGTTGTGAAAAAATACTGGAACAAATTTTGGTAATCTAAATTTGAGGTTACAATATGTGTGACTTATACCGCGTATTTTGCCGGTTAAGTGGTTGTGTTCCATTACTCTGTCATCAAGCAGCAATTGATTACATAGGAAGCAATAAGATGACTTCTCAAAATATTTCTTTTCCTCTTCTGTCAATGGTATCATTGGAACAGGTTGATTTAAAATAGTGTTTATTTTAGTTACGTCTATAGCAAGATTTTGAAGGAATTTTTCGACACAATCGCGGCCGCGATACGATACGTATTTATTAAGAGAGCTATCGTACGAACAGACAATATAATAAGCGAAAGCGGCTGGTAAATGTTTTTGTAAGACAGTTGTTCTGTGCGAATCGAGTTCATCGGCAGTGGATTTGGGTTCTAGCAAAGATTCAAAATCTGCATAGATAACGAAAGGCATATCTTGCAACCGTTCGTAATGTTTGAATTGGATAACAGTGCCTGAATCAGGAAGCATTGTCCGAACACCACCACAAATATGAGAATTGAATTTAATTTCCTTATCAAAAAATATCATGCAATCGTCACAAAAGTAAATTTTACCATGGTGTTTAGTAAGTTGCGATCTAAGTAAGATACTTAATTTTTTTATTAAACAATAGTGCTTAAATTGACCTTTTTCTAACAGTAATAAATTAATATGATGTCTTTTTTTATGTTGCGTCCTATAAAGAGGTCCAACAATATCAGATTTATTTCCAAGACCATAAACATTAACGCTAATATGATGGTTATTTTTTTCGAAGGTCTTAATATCTGAAATCCCTACTGGGAACGTCATATTTTGAGTGTTGAGAATGTTATCATATCGCGGATAGGAAGATGTTCGTTGGGGGTTTATTTTAGCGGGAAATAACGCTGCTATTATACACCATAAGAAGCAATACGCATCATCATTTTCTATATTTACGCAAGCGTGCTTAGATTTTAAACGTTTCGGTAACTCAATAAACCGGGCAGCTCTCAGAGGGTTGTATTTGTTAATATTGACTTCTAAGTACAGATTACGTATCAGAGTCCAGCCGCTATCTCTTTCCTGAAAATCATCAATTTTTGTTACAATTGTATCAACGATTTTTGAGAACATATCACTAAAATCATAATTGTTATAGATTACTAAGTTTTCAGTAGCAAATGATTTTACTTCGGTAGTATTGTTATTTGGTAAATTAAATTCGGCAAACAGCTCAAAGTTGACTTTAATAGATTGATAAGTATCTTGTCTAGCAGATATTAATTGCTGCACGCGAGAACGCAACCTTCGTAAGAACTGCACCGGTGGACATGCACCACCTTCATTACCTTTCGGTCGTACTCTATAGGATGCTATCCGATTACGGAATGCGCTACTTATTTTTTCAATTCCGTCACTTAATTCGATAGCGCTATTGTTTTTATGAATGTTACTTCGTAAATGTGCTGAAAATGCACTACTTTTAATAGATATGTCACAAACTGTGCAATATATTGTACGTTTTACCATTTTTTATATTTAATTGGTATAGTATAAGTAAAGCATACAAAAGTCAAAATGTTAACTTTAATGTGCTCTTGACAGCACCAATTTGTTTAAATGGATTCGTGTGGTATGTAAGAAAAACTAAGTAGAAACGTGGAAATAAAATTAGGAAATAATAATCATAATAACTATATTTAGGTTTATCAATTATATCTATTTCTTAAAAGTAAAAAAAGTACCCTCAGCGGTAAACTTCTTTTTACAACGTTTGATGGACTCCTTTAAAGGAACCAATTCTGGTGATTCTGACTTTCCCTGATATTTTAAATTAAGAACCGCATGTTTCCATCGATCCTTGGGATCAACCGTTTTAATATCGCTTATATTATATATTTTGAGCTCTACGAAAACACCCCCTTCTAAATTTGCCGTGCGTCGAAACACACCGTCAGCGACACGGCGCGTCAGCACTGACTGCAGAGGGGGCGGTGATGCGCAACGATGGGCTTCGACGGATTCGATGTCACTGTCGAAGTTCAACTGCTACCCGGATGCCTTCTACGCAGTTTTGCTATTTTTTTTTCGATGAAGCTTTTGTTGCACCCGGGGACTTAAATTTTGAGCTCTATGAAAACATCCCCTTATAAATATACCGTGCATCGGAACACACCGTCAGCGACACGGTGGGTCAGCACTAACTGCACAGATTGTGGTGATGTTTGACTCCTAGTAGTAGTCTTTGACTCGTAGTATAGTATAAGTAAAGAATACAAAAGTCAAAGTGTCAACATTAATGTACTCTTAACAGCACCAATTTATGTAAATGGATTCGTATGGTATTTAAGAACAACGAAGTAAAAATGCGGTAATAAAAATTAGTAAATAATGATGATAATAACTATCTAAGGTATTATTATCAACTATTTCTTAAAAGAAAAAAATCTACCCTCCGTTGTAAACTTCTTTTTACAACGTTTGATTACCTCCTTTAAAGGAGCCAATTCGGGTGATTCCGACTCCCCCTGATATTTTAAATTCAGGACCGCATGTTCCCATCGATCCTTGGGATCAACCGTTTTAATATCTCTTATGTTATATATTTTGAGCTCTACGAAAACATCCCCTTCTAAATTTGCCGTGCGTCGAAACACACCGTCAGCGACACGGCGCGTCAGCACTGACTGCAGAGATGGCGGCGACGCGCAACGATGGGCTTCGACGGATTCGTTGTCACTGTCGAAGTCCAGCTGCCACCCGGATGCCTTCTTCGCAGTTTTGTTTTTTTTCGATGAAGCTTTTGTTGCACCCTGGGACTTCTTCTTCTCCTTTTTACCACTGTAAAAGAAACAGGTAATATGAGAATATATTTTCTACTAAAGCTATTTCCTTCTAAATACAATCAGGTCTATTCTAACTGCTTTACTAATATGGTCCACTAGATGGACCAACAGTCTGGCAAAAGACAGGAGGTGTCGATGAAAGCAAATAGCACAACGGGTCATTGTAGAAGTTTAAGGGTCTATGTTCAGCAGTGGACATCCTACGGATGAAATGATAGTGATGAAATTGTTCTATTCAATTAATTAATAAATGATAGACGTAAATATATTAACATACGTTGCTGTGCTGGCAGCTGTCTCCTCGTCAGATGAAAACACGTCCGCCAAACGTTTTCTGGAGCTACGCTGCTGCTGACTGTACTCGTATTCAGACCTGTAAGAGAAACATAATGAATACCAAGCATAAAAAGAAAAAACCTGCCGATGTGCAGCAGTGAACGGCTGAAATGTTGATACCATCTTTATACTTGTCGAACTGAAGTCAAGCAACGTCAACTACTGCATGGCTTTAGAAGGTTATATGTCATTCAATCTCCTCCATGTTTTGGAGCGTATGTTGAGTTGAGCTCAACAGAATGGGTATAGGTAGATGTAATGTTGATGATGATGATGATGATGATAGGCGACAAACTTACGAACATGATTTCAGTGCAGTTGATCTTCGTTTCTAGTAACGGCTGGACAAAGGATGACGAGCAGAGCGCTGACGGAACGGCTGCCAGAGCAGTTGACGGAGCAGCTGACGGAGCGGCGGAATATCCTCCATGCTTTGGAGCGTATGTTGAGTTGAGCTCAACAGAATGGGTATAGGTAGATGTAATGTTGATGATGATGATGATGATGATAGGCGACAAACTTACGAACATGATTTCAGTGCAGTTGATCTTCGTTTCTAGTAACGGCTGGGCAAAGGGTGGCGAGCAGAGCGCTGACGGAACGGCTGACGGAGCGGTTGACGGGGCGGCTGACGGAGCGGCGGTCGAAGTGAAGTGGTCGAAGATGAGCGCCTACTTGAGCTGTCGGTTGATTAGCGGATCTTCTTCTGGCAGAACGCAGTTGGCAGAGCGGCTGGAGATTAGCACCTGGTGCGGTACTCTAGCGAGGTGTAGGGTCTCTTGACTCAAGACTTGTGTGAAGTGAATTGTTCTGCAATGGCGTCCGCTTAAATATGCGATTATTAACGATTTCCAGGTATTGTCAACATTTAAACGAAGAAAAATCGCACTACAAAATTCTAACATATTTTTATATTATGTTTTATTTTTTGCAGACGCATTATTGAAATATATCACTTCCACATCCTAAAAGATTCTAATTACACCTCATAATTATGCTGAAATCCGTCAATTGGCTTAAGCTGTAGAGCGTGCCAAAGAATTACATACATACATGCATACTTACAGACATACATACATGCATACTTACAGACATACATACATGCATACTTACAGACATACATACTTTCACAGTTACATCCACACGCTCAAAAAATATTAACCTCCCTCTTCAACAATCGGGTAAAAGTATTATTTATATATACCTTTATATATAAACAATATTTATACCTTTTTATATTATTTATACATTTTATTACTAACGTGATATTTTTGTCATTAATCATAATATTTTATAATTTATCAATTGTTTATAACCTCTGGTTGGGGTTTTATTGATATGTCGGCAAATTTACGCGGAGTCGAAAACAAAAGTTTCGTATTCGGAGCGGTACTTTGAGTTAATTCAAAGTGGAAAAACAAAAGTTTCAAATTCATCGCAATCTTTTGATTACTTGATAGTCAAAGAAGGCCGACTTTGTAACCTAAGGCTGATTTCATATTGTGAATATCATTCTTAAGATTCTCTTTTTTTTATACTACGTTGGGTGGCAGACAAGCATACGGCCCGCCTGATGTGAAGCGGTTACCGTAGCCATATTAACGCTCACAACATAAAATATTGCTGCCAACGCAGCATCTCCTACCTTTCTGGTGATCTCACTCGCAGAAACACAACAACCCTCAAGGGAATTGTTATTTGGCTGCGGTATTCTGTGAGGTGGAGGTACATTCCCCAGTCGGGTAGCTTACAATTATGCTCCCTACCTCTCTTTTCGCCGGAGCTTCGTTTGTCAGTAAGCAGGGTGCACCGCGTGCAGGCGAAGTGGGCTGCGATATTCTGTGAGGTGGAGGTACATTCCCCAGTCGGGTAGCTTACAATTATGCTCCCTACCTGTCTTTTCGCCAGAGCTTCGTTTGTCAGTCAGCAGGGTGCACCGCGTGCAGGCAAAGTTGGTTGCGGTATTCTGTGAGGTGGAGGTACATTCCCTAGTCGGGTAGCTTACAATTATGCTCCCTACCTGTCTTTTCGCCAGAGCTTCGTTTGTCAGTCAGCAGGGTGCACCGTGTGCAGGCGAAGTTGGCTGCGGTATTCTGTGAGGTGGAGGTACATTCCCCAGTCGGGTAGCTTACAATTATGCTCCCTACCTGTATTTCCGCCAGAGCTTCATTTGTCAGTCAGCAGGGTGCACCGCGTGCAGGTGAAGTTGGCTTTGGTTCAAAGATGTTGATGAACTCCTTACACCCAAAATTTTTTTCTATATAATTTGTGGAAATATTTTTAAAAAATTTACTGAAGTACAATTTATAAAAATAAAATATTATAAAATGTACTACAGTTAATGTATACACACCTTTATAGTTGAGTACGTAATTGATATGAGTGCAAATTGCTGATCGACGTTTTGCGTCTGTGTGCATTAATGCAAATAGTTGATTATGTTGTTTTCGTAGAAGTAAAATTGCTGATCAACGTTTTGCGTATGTGTGCATTGTAACAATGGATAATGAAATCATTGCTTATTTGACAAAAATGTAGCAATGAACTATATCAAATGCGAATTTAGTCTTTATGTCATAAGCATTTAACTTACTTTTTGAATAACTTATTTTCCTAAGCACTACGTGTTCCCACGTTCGCTGCCATTATCAAGTTATTAGTCGTGGTGTGAACATCTCGTAATAGTGTCGTGGGTGATAGATAATGTCTATTGAAAATTGTGAGTAAAGTGAAATGGACAACATAACCCTGACGAATCGTGTCGATCTGTGCTATCTCAAACCAGCTACATGTGAGGTAAGTGGGCACGTGTGAGCTGAGCGAGCGGAAGTTGAAGTTGTCTCCATTTATTTCATGGTAGATAATTTTTGGGAAATCCTAAAAGATATATATCTTATTTTATGGTAGGTGATTATTGGGAATTCTAAAGCATATATATCTATAATATTTGTAAAAGATACAGACTAGTATTTTCATTTTTCATGCAACCAAAAATACTAACACGACAATGATCGAGCGACAGCGAGATCAGAGTGTTAGTATTTTTGGTTGCATGAAAAATGAAAATACTAGTCTGTATATTTTACAAACATTATAGATATATATGTTTTATAATTCCCAATAATCACCTACTGGTGTGTTCAGAGGAGTTGTTTGATATGATGCCAACGGCCTCCTTCTACAGTCGCACCGCTCGCCATCGACGGGGAATTCATCCTCACACATTGGAGCCTAAGTGGTCACGTACTGTGCGGTTCCAGAGAAGTTTTCTCCCGCGTACTGTCAAGCTGTGGAATGAACTGCCTGTCGAGGTTTTCTCAGGGGACTACAGCATGGGGTTCTTCAAAAAGGGCGTGAAGAGGTTTTTACAGGGTCGGCAACGCGCGTGTGATGCCTCTGGTGTTACAGGCGTTCATAGGCTACGGTAACTGCTTTCCATCAGGCGGGCCGTATGCTTGTTTGCCACACTGGTGGTATAAAAAAAAAAAAAATATCTAAAATGGGGTGAAAATGTCAGAAAATCGTCATGGGTATTTTTTTTACGGTTTATCGGGTCGCTGAATACGAAAAAAACAACTATTTAATAATCCAACATAGCCGACGTGACATATTATAATCACCCCTGTGGGGGTGCGATAGGGTTGAAATGTCATAATACCAATATGGGTGTTGATTCTATGGTTTTCTGGGACGTCAAATACGAAAATGGCATTGATTTGAAAATATTACATAGTGAACACGAAATTACTTAAAAGGATTTTTCAAATGTTACCTCTAAGGGGCCATCCATAAATTACGTCACACGTTAAGGGGGAGGGAGGGGGTCGACAAAGTGTGATATTGTGTGACAAAGGGGAGGGAGGGGTCCCAAATTTTGTGACGTGACATTTCAAAATCTATTATAATCTAAGTGTTAAAACACGAACTTTGAACTATTAACGAAAAACTCAAAAAGCTTTGCAGTTCTAGATGTAAATTTGCAAAATATGTGACGTCACACTAGGGAGGGGGTGTCTCACAAATGTGACCAGCTGTAACAAGGACGGGGGAGGGATCAAAAAGTCATGAAATTCGTGTAACGTAATTTATGGATTTCTTGAGAAGAACTGGCAAGAAACTCAAGGCCGACTCTTTTAATTGCCAATATCGTTACATTAAATACAAATACAATCATTAAGATAACATAACAAGAGCAATTCATTTCCAAATACTTTTATCATTTACTAGCTGCCCGCCCCGGCTTCGCACGGGTAGAAAGTGTTGTTTTCTTTTCCTCGCAATTATTATGTCTTTTCTCTCCATAAGAACCTTCCTTAAACCTTAACGAAAATATTAAAATAAAAATTAGCAGAATTGGTCGAGCTGTTCTCGAGTTGTGCGCTTCACAACATTCATTTTAATATGAAGAAGAAGAAGAAGAAGAAGAACTTCTTCTTCTTCTTCTTCATTTTAATATGGGACCACCTGGAGAGTGTACCCTCTCAAACGTATAAGAATTATTAAAATTGCTGTACAATTGACGGAGAAATCATTGTCAGGTCTTACAGGTACAATAAACAACAATAAAAAGTAATTTCTGGGACAAAAACTATCTTATGTCCTTTCCCAGGACTCAAGGTATCTCTGAACCAAATTTCATCTAATTCGGTCCTGCTATTTAAGCGTGAAGAGGTAACAGATAGACACTCTGTCGCATTTAAAATATTAGTATAGATTGGCGTTCAGAAAACCAAAAAAAAAACGACACATATATTGATATAAAGACATTTCAATCCTATCGCACCCCAATACGGGATGATGGTCACGTTAGCCACGTTGAATTTTAAAATCGTTGTTGTTTTTTGTAACCAGCGACCCGATAAACCATAAAAACAACACCCATGACGATTTTCAGATTAAAATGGAAAATTGTTGGAGAAGAGTGGTACTACATGAGCATGACCCTCTCTCGTCCGTCCCATACAGGAGGATTTGGCCTACACTCCCCACGCTGGCCAGACGGGTTGGGGAGGCCTGATCGATGATTTATAATGTACGAGTATTTCCCATAATCGCCTTGTACGACATCCACGGGAAGAGACGGAGTGATTCTATTCTAGTCTGTCGGAAACCACACGGCCGTAAGAAGGAAGAGTGGTATACGCGGAAATACAGTCTCATCGGCACCACTCCCAGTGAGAATCTCAGCTTCAATTATACATATTTCGCTGCTAAACATTGACTTTACTTCAGGAAGGAGATCTTCCCCAAATTTGAATATTTTTGAAAACTCTTGGGCACGTAAAGTTCTATCTACAGCTTATACTGCCTTATTGTTTTTATTTCGCATTCATCTGAAACGATTACACAGCAAACCTGAAACATTTTCACTTTGTCACAGTTTCGTGTCACAAAGCATGTCGGTGTTTCCGTTCTGTATAAATCGAGTATAATATTGAACATTGTATTTGCGTCCTTCCGCCTAGAAGTAATATATGGCTGCAATACCTGGCGATGCTGCTGTGAGATATTATTTTGGCGCCTGTTTTCAGCGAGGATTGCTCTCGTCAGGTATGTTTTTCCAGTCCCTCCTGAAGCATCTAAGAAAAACAGTTTCCCGTCGTTGTTTAAAAGACTTTGCATCACTAAATCTTGCTACATAGCGTCCCGCAAATGCACGCACTCTTCTGGTTCCAATCTTGGATTTATATACCTCAACAAAAATGCTCATCAGGCTGAACAACTTTTGCCAAGGCGTCATTTTTATATTTCTTATAGTTTAGCTGAACCATTATGATTCTGCATCACGTGTTCCAAATCTTGGATTTTTATACCTCAACAAAAAATGCTTATCAAGTTGAACAACTTTTGCAAAGGCGTCAATTTTATATTTCTTATAGTTTACCGTAACCATTATGGTTCTGCATCAGGTGTTCCAAATCTTGGATTTATATACCTCACCAAAAAATGCTCATCAGGCTGAACAACTTTTGCTAAGGCGTCATTTTTATATTTTTTATAGTTTAGCTGAACCATTATGATTCTGCATCACGTGTTCCAAATCTTGGATTTTTATACCTCAACAAAAAATACTCATCAGGCTGAACAACTTTTGCTAAGGCGTCATTTTTATATTTCTTATAGTTTAGCTGAACCTTTATGGTTCTGCATCAGGTGTTCCAAATCTTGGATTTTTATACCTCAACAAAAAATGCTGATCAAGTTGAACAACTTTTGCTAAGGCGTCAATTTTATATTTCTTATAGTTTACCGGAACCATTATGGATCTGCATCAGGTGTTCTAAATCTTGGATTTTTATACCTCAACAAAAAATACTCATCAGGCTGAACAACTTTTGCTAAGGCGTCATTTTTATATTTCTTATAGTTTAGCTGAACCATTATGGATCTGCATCAGGTGTTCCAAATATTGGATTTTTATACCTCAATAAAAAAAACTCATCAGGCTGAACAACTTTTGCTAAGGCGTCATTTTTATATTTCTTATAGTTTAGCTGAACCTTTATGGTTCTGCATCAGGGTGTTCCAAATCTTGGATTTTTATACCGAGATGGAAATTTCGTGTCAACGTTTTCAAATCGATGCCATTTTCGTAATTGACGTCTCAGAAAACCATAGAATCAACACCCATATTTTGAATTTTTTGAATTTTGAATTTCATATTGATATTATGACATTTCAACCCCATCGCACCCCCACAGGAGTGCTCTTGTGTCACGTCGGTTATGTTAGATTATAAAATAGTTGTTGTTTTCGGAATCAGCGACCCGATAAACCATAAAAGCAATACCCATAACGATTTTCAGACGTTTGCACCTCATTTCACCCCTTTAGGGGTTGAATTTTGAAAAATCCTGAAACACGTGTTTACTCATTTACCTACAGAAGTGCTCATGTAAAGTCTCGTATAAAATAGTCCAACTAATCTTGGTTCCCCCATACAAACTTTGGACCCCCGTTTCACCCCCTTAGGGGTGGAATTTTCCAAATTCCCGTCTTAGTGAGCACCTACGTCCTAAATGGAACCCCCTTGCAAAATTTGAGACTCCTAGCACTTGTAGTTTCTGAGATTTCGTGATGAGTGAGTGATTTACTCTTTTATATATATAGATGTAATCCGAGATACAATAGTAAGCCTTTTGACATAGTCTAGTTTTGATATATGTCTTAAATTTACCCATGGATAATTTAATCGCGTCGTGTGGACGTTTATTGTAGAAGCGTATACATTGACCTGGGAACGAGTTAGAGATTTTATGGAGCCTAGTAATATGCACAGCGAGTTTGTTTTTATTTCTTAAATTTAATTGATGAAGATCACTGTTTTTCCTAAATTTAGTTTGATTTTTATGAAAAGATTTTCATAAATATATTGAGAATGTAATGTCATAATATTTATCTCTTTAAATTTATTTCTCAGTGACTCCCTGGGACTCATCATAAATAGCACGGATAGCTCGCTTCTGGAGCACAAAAATTGAGTCTACATCCGCAGCACTACCCCAAAGCAATAAACCATATGACATAATGCTGTGAAAATAGCTAAAATAAACTAAACGCGCAGTATCAACATCAGTCAGTTGACGAATTTTACTTACGGCGTAAGCTGCTGAGCTGAGTCTACCTGATAACGTTTCTATATGTCCCATTGTAATTTAGAGTCTAATGTTATACCAAGGAAGACAACCTTATTGACCAATTCCAATCTCTCTTAGTAGCATATAAGCCTGATATCGTGTTGGTAGACCGGTTAGAGCGACGGGCATTTCTTGTTGATATCACCATGCCATGTGACGAGAACCTCGTGAAAGCTGAGAATGACAAGTTGTCGAAATACTTGGACTTAGCTCCCGATGTTACCGCTATGTGGGACGTTGATTCAATAATAATTGTCCCTATAGTCGTGTCGGTAAACGGTCTCATAGCGAAAAGTCTCGATTCAGACCTCAGGAGACTTTCGCTACGCTACTGGGTCAAGGGCCGGAAACATAAGGCAGCAATTTTGGGAACTGCACACGTGTCGGAGTGTGAAAACAAGAAGGCCCGCGGG
Source organism: Hypsopygia costalis (assembly GCA_937001555.2). Lineage (NCBI taxonomy): Eukaryota > Metazoa > Arthropoda > Insecta > Lepidoptera > Pyralidae > Hypsopygia > Hypsopygia costalis. The sequence goes on from OW443347.2 coordinate 18,343,872, forward strand.
ACTCTCAGATCGGGCTTGCCTTCATTGACCGTCCAGAAAGGAGCCGTTAGAGCTATAAGCTCCAGTGGTGGAAGTATTAAAGGGCATAACGCCGCGAGTAACTTTGGAGAAAGCACAGCACACCCCTCGACACCCCTGAGTCACTCACACCTGTGTTGCCCCCGGCCGATTTCCTGGCATTTCGTGGGCCCATCTAGTGAGTGGAAAGCCACCGCCTGCCACAAATAACTAACAGTAGAAGCAGTTATGGCAGGCGCCGTCCCTCTTCTATAATAGCCCGGTATTTAGTTCACCCAGATCTTCATAGCCCATCTATTTTCCACCACACTTTGTAATAATCTTAACGCCTGCCGAGACCTGCTCATGGGTATATCGTTCCATTGATATATCCTGGAGCGAGTCCCGGCGGGTCTACAACATTACATCAAACTTCTCAAAGGGGCCTCTACGCGATGGATCTATATCCCCGCGCATGCCTATCAAATGACCGGGCTTGACTTGAATTAAAATAGATACATAACAATAAAACATTTATTTCGGTATAGACCCATAATTTGTTAGTAATGCAAAATATACTTATAACCATGTTAGTAGAGATACTTTCTATTTTTTGCATTTATATTTAAAATGTTTTGCGTGTAGAATACCGGCACCGCGTTTCACTCGCGGTCCTTATGTCCTGCCTCCCAAAGTGACTCTAACACAGTGTCTCATTATAGTACAATCAAAACGAGACGCAATCATTTCCAGAATGCCATTCGCCGAGGCAGCCCCAATAGCATCCTGCAGATGTTATTATATTGTACACGTATTTGATCGATAGCCCGGCGCGTATATTTCGCCCACAGGCCGCTCGCGTTTGCAGAAGCAGAAGCTTTGAACAGTTTTTGTACAGCGAACAAACCTACGGGCTACCATATTACCCCTGACTGCCAGAACTCTACGTTCAATCTCTATGTCAGCGTGATCGTTTAGTTCCTCGTTTACAATATGGCCCAGATATTTACAACTACAGACCCGTTTCAATACAATAAGATTTGAGGATTTCCTAACGCAATGTTTATTGTTATATTATGTTTATTGGATAATTAAAAGATACGTGATTTTTGAGTAGAGCGTACAGAATGCTAATGTACGCCGAAGTCACTCTTGGAAATGAATACGCTCCAAAACGACTGAACCGATTTTGATGAAACTTGACACAATTAAAGACCTCGACATGCTTGAGGTTTGTGTCTCAAAAATATTGAGATCGATCACGTACTTGAGGAATGATTATCAAATACATTTTCCATTGAAATCAAAACAAAGCAATCGCCTCGCAAGCCTGATTTGTGGCGAATCATTTAACTGACAGACAATATTTTTTCTGCGACTCCACTCGCTCCACTCAACCTCGACTTCGGCTCGCGGGCTAGAGTCCGGCCTAGTTAGATACGTATTACTCTTACACATAGTTCACTTATAACGAATAGATTCTAGGTCTTATTACTATCATGCGACCCAAGTGAAGAACGTACCTATTTAGTCGATTTCGACCTCATTGATTTGGTTTAATGTTGTTTCGATTATTTCCTACGTGCACGCTGGCACGTGATAAATAATCGAAAATGTGTTGTTATCAAATTATCATAGTGATTATGATAACTGTTATCATAATCACCGATCATCCGATTCCCGCAAACGAAGGTCGCCACAATACCGTAATACTATTTTTATTTTATAAACATAACCGCTTATAATGTAAATGTGAAACTTTGTGAGAGTGTTTGTCTATTCATGACTCAATTATAAGAACGCATAAACGGCTCAAGTAATTTAGATGAATTTTTTTGTACTAGGTCGGCTGGGAAACAAGAAATACCGCCAGATTTGAAGCGGTTACCGTAACCATATAAACGCTTGCCACTCATGCTGCCAACGCAACTAGGGTGTCGGGTCTCAATGTTGTACCAATTACCAAACCCAAGACAATGTTCCTCTTCTAGTAGGGTTGCCTCTATAGGCTAGCAACCAGGACAAGAAGCGTGAAAACTCCGGATTTTGAATCTTAAAACCTTGTCGTCAATGTTTTTGACGTGACAACGTCTTATAAATTGGTTAGCCGGGTGACACTTCAAGAAACTGGCTCACGTTATGCGCTTACAATGAGAGCGAGTGAAAGGCGCGTGCCTTTCACTCGCTCTCATTGTAAGAGCGTCCCTTCTAAGAGCGAGAGAGACAGACATAAAAAGTGAAAGGCATGCGTCCCTTCCACTCGAAAACATTTTACCACTCAAAGTCGTTGTCACGTAAAACTTTCGCCCGTATACCGACTTTACAGGCAACCAATTTTTTTTAGTACTAGAACTATTTTTTTACTCTGTGACAAGATGGTCATTCGCAGCATGGAGCGGGCGATATGGATTTAAAACATTTTACCCTGGACTTCAAATGAAACTCCGCCCGGACGCTCCCCGGGCAGCCTCCAAACGAGGACAAATCCGGAGAAACCCGGACGGATGGTAACCTACCATCAAGGATTCTATGGTTGACTAGAAGAAATCCCTGTATCGGATAAGTCCGCCATTGTATATCACATTTCTTTTGTATCATCTACAAACAAACTAATAAGAGCGTTACTTTGCAGGAGCGGCAGCAGCACTTGGGTGAGCTGCTGCTTGCTACGACAGCAGTTTATTAAGGCCTTTGAAGTCCAACGGCTCGAGCAGCGCGTGATGGCTGCCGCTAGCGGCGCGGTGTACGAGACAAAATATTAATAAGTCACAAAAGCCTCTTTCTATAGTTGCCCCACTCGTCATGGACAGGGAATTCATGCTTACACGGCATCAACCTATAATCGTCCCACTGTTGGGATTTCCTCTCAATCGTAGAAGTTTAGAGCATACTCCAGCACGCTGCTCAACTGAGGGTTCGTGGAGGCCAGTGTTTTCAAGCCGCCTAAAGGCCAAAGACTTGCACGGCAACTTTGACTTTCACAAGAGTTACAAGGAAGATTTGTGTTGGTGACGAACTTTTGCATCTTATATTTTTACTGCGTGAGTCACAGTTTGGCGTTATCAATCTATTACGTAATTACACTTCTAAACAAGAGTCGAGTTATCGCCGTGTCCTCATTGTGGGATCGGTACAGGCACATGTACAGCCGGCTCTGGAGGCCCACAATCACATGCACCCAAAGGACGGGAAAGGAGGGATCCTCATAACAGCGCAGACGGCGACAACAGACATCCGAACGGACAAACAAACAGACCCCGAAGTTTTCCTTACTTTGGGACTAGTAGCCAAGTGTAATTTGTCCAGGAATATTTATATATTTATTCATTATACATTTAAGTTTTTACGGCTTGAAAACACTGACTAACCCGCAGTTGAGCAGCCTGGTGGAGTATGCTCTAAACACTGACTAACCCGCAGTTGAGCAGCCTGGTGGAGTATGCTCTAAACACTGACTAACCCGCAGTTGAGCAGCCTGGTGGAGTATGCTCTAAACACTGACTAACCCGCAGTTGAGCAGCCTGGTGGAGTATGCTCTAAACACTGACTAACCCGCAGTTGAGCAGCCTGGTGGAGTATGCTCTAAACACTGACTAACCCGCAGTTGAGCAGCCTGGTGGAGTATGCTCTAAACACTGACTAACCCGCAGTTGAGCAGCCTGGTGGAGTATGCTCTAAACACTGACTAACCCGCAGTTGAGCAGCCTGGTGGAGTATGCTCTAAACCCCTTCGATTGAGGGGAAAACCGTATGTGTTTTCCTGCTGGCCAGGTTTTCCCCAGCATGAGGTTCTTTAAATAGTTCATGTAGATGTTTTTCAGGATCGGCAACGAGCAGGTGATGCCCCTGGGGTTACAGGCGTCCATGGGCTGTGGTAACTGCTTTTCTTCAGGCGGACCATACGCTTTTGCCACGTTATTAGTAGCATAAAAACACAGTCAAAAAACAATTTCTTAGAGGATAGGGTGTCGTTGTGTTCTTACGAGTAAGTGACGTAGCCAGGAAGGTAGGCGTTAGTGCTATAGCAGCTGGGGTTGTGGTGCGCATGTGATATTTTATGTTGCAAACGTATGTATATGTTTTTTTTTTTTTATACTACGTCGGGTGGCAGACAAGCGTACGGTTCGCCTGATGTGAAGCGGTTACCGTAGCCATATTAACGCTTGCAACATAAAATATTGGTCGCACGCCGCCACTCCCGCTGCCAACGCAGCATCTCCTTTCTTTCTTTCTGGTGACCTCACTCACTCGCAGGAACACAACAACCCTCAAGGGAATTGTTATTTGGCTGCGGTATTCTGTGAGGTGGAGGTACATTCCCCAGTCGGGTAGCTTGCAATTACGCTCCCTATCTCTCTTTTCGCCAGAGCTTCGTTTGTCAGTCAGCAGGGTGCACCACGTGCAGGTGAAGTTGGCTTTGGTTCAAAGATCTTGATGAATCACTTACACCCCATATGTAGGCTTCACATCAAATTCATCTTAAAATCACATCAAATCAGGCCGTATGTTTGTTTACAGACGGTCCGTGCCAGAGCACTGTGTTCGTGTACGACGTGGCTCGCGGCTCGTGGCTGACGGGTCCGTCGCTGTGCACGGCGCGCCGGGAGCCGGCCGCGGCGGCGCTGGACGGCTTGCTGTACGTGGCGGGCGGCGCAATTTTTTTTTTTTTTTTTATACCACTAGAGTGGCAAACAAGCATACGGCCCGCCTGATGGAAAGCAGTTACCGTAGCCTATGAACGCCTGTAACACCAGGGGCATCACACGCGCGTTGCCGACCCTGTAAAAACCTCTTCACGCCCTTTTTGAAGAACCCCATGCTGTAGTCTCCTGAGAAAACCTCGACAGGCAGTTCATTCCACAGCTTGACCGTACGCGGGAGAAAACTTCTCTGGAACCGCACGGTACGCGACCACTTAGGCTCCAATGTGTGAGGATGAATTCCCTGATGGCGAGCGGTGCGACTGTAGAAGGAGGCCGTGGGCATCATGTCAAACAACTCCTCTGAACACACCCCATTGTACAGACGGTAGAACACACAAAGGGACGCAAAATCTCTCCTCAGACTTAAGGGTTCCAAACCGTCTGTCAGTTTGGGATCGTCAACCATCCTCACAGCACGCCTCTGAATCGAGTCACAAGGTGCAAGCTGGTATCTAGGCGTTCCCGCCCAGAGATGGCAACAGTACTCCATATGCGGCCGTACTTGAACTTTGTAGAGCAGAAGCCTTTGCCGCGGATTGAAGTACTGCTTGGCCCTATTGAGCACACCTAGTTTCTTCGACGCCAGCTTGACCTTCCCCTCCAGGTGACAACGAAACTGGACGTCGCTGGAGATTTCAACTCCAAGAATCCCAATGTTTTTGGCGATGGTAAGGGGTGTGTTTTGGAATTGAGGAACCACAGCAAAAGGGGTTTTCTTAGCGGTGAACGCGCAGACTTGTGTCTTAGAGGGGTTGAATCGCACTAAGTTCTGTTGCCCCCAATCGGACACTTTATCTAGTGTGCTCTCGATTTCCGACACAAGTCGTTCGCGGCTCTCCTCCACCAGAGAGCGGGGAATATTAGCGCGGCCCGTATAAAATGTGTCCCCGGTGCTGTCATCCGCATAGCAATGAATGCTGTCAATAGATAACATATCATTGATATGCAGCAAAAACAGCGTCGGGGACAATACAGAGCCTTGCGGGACGCCAGCATTAATGTCCATGCTATCGGAGCAACTGCCATCAACAACGGCTCTAATGCTTCTGCTGGACAAGAAGCTAGCGACCCATTCGCATAAACCCTCTGGTAGACCGTATACAGGCAACTTCGAAAGAAGACTACGGTGCCAGACCCGATCGAACGCCTTCGCCATATCTAGACTGACAGCCAATGCCTCACCTTGACTCTCCACGGCTGAAGCCCAGCGATGTGTAAGATACACTAGAAGATCACCAGTCGAGCGACCATGACGGAAGCCGTATTGATGGTCGCTGATTAAATCGTAATCTTCTAGGTATTTCAGGAGCCGATTGTTAATGACGCGCTCCATTACCTTGGAGAGAAGGGAGGTAACAGCGATAGGCCTGTAATTCGATGGGTCTGATCTGTCACCCTTTTTGGGCACAGGGTGCACGTTCGCAGTCTTCCACGATGATGGAACTTGCCTGGTGGAATAAGAGAGCGCGAAAAGGCGCGTAAGTACAGGACACAACTCAGGAGCACACAGCTTTAGCACCACTGCCGGAATGCCATCTGGCCCGCTCGACTTGTGAACGTCGAGGGATAATAATGCCTGCCGAACATCTCGTTGAGAAAATGAGATTTCTGGCATGAAATCACCACACCGCGGGATGGAGGGCGGTGCGGCACCCCCGTCATTCAAAGTAGAGTTTGAGGCAAAGAGATTCCCCAACAGATCGGCTTTCTCTTTAGCACTGTGGGCCAGACTACCATCCGGTTTTCGAAGTGGTGGAAAGGACGACTGACAAAAATTTCCCTCGGCAGCCTTAGCGAGCGACCAAAACGCACGGCTCCGAGATGGGTGCTTAGCTAGGCGCTCACCAATCCTGCCGATGAACTCGAACTTAGCCCTGGCAATTACTCTCTTACAGAACCTCGAGGCAGCATTAAACTCGCGTTTCAAGTCAGAAACATTACGAGCTCCGTTAATACGTGCCGTGGTCCAAGCCTCGTATGCAGCTTGCTTGCGGAGTTTAGCTTCCCTACAAGACCGATTAAACCACGGCCGCTTCTTAGCACCTGAAGTAGCTACCCGCCGGTTTGGAATAAATAATTCCATCCCAGCTAAAATGGCTTCAGCTACAGCAGATGCACAGATGTCCACATGTTCCGACTCGAAACAGAGCTGCCTCCACGGGTACGATGCATAAAATTCACGCAATCCATCCCAGTCTGCTGACTTATAGTGCCACATGCGACGCCAACCGGTAGACAGGGGTGTGACAGGCCTAGCGCATGGCACTTGTGTCCGGATGAGACAGTGGTCCGATGAACCAAGTGGCGCATCCACCGAGACTGTATACCCATCCGGGTGTGTGGTCAGCAGAAGGTCCAGTAGAGAGCTAGTATGGTCCTCAATATCTGGTATTCTCGTTGGAGAATGAACCAGCTGTGAGAAACCATAGGCCAGAGCAAAATCATGTACAGACCTTTAATCATCATTTATGAAGTTCAGTTCAGTTCAGTTCATATCTTTAATCATAGCAAAATTATCTGTTTCCAAGGGGTTTGGAGCGATAACCGACATCCACGCGGGCGACGCCGCTGACGGAAGCTAGTGTTTAATAAATACTCACGTTGCATACCGACCAATTTTAATTAAGAAACTTTCATTGATTTAACCCCCTTTTTTGAACACTGATAAGTACGGATAGTATAGATAAGTACAGCCATGTGACCTCCGCCCGGCTAGCGGCTGATATTATTGGCAAGTCGGGGTGAGGCATGTACTTTATTGTTTTCACATCACCTTGTATTTGCCAGTAGATATCGTTATTATAGGTAGGTATCGTAGTATATCGTTTGAGTCTCTGAAAGGAATTCATGAAGTGGCGTTGAAGAGAGATAAAGGGCATACTTATGTAACATAAAAGAAACAGACAATAATTACATATAAATGAAAATACCTACACCTGAATACCTGAATAAATAATTAATATTTCAAATCTTAATCCCCGTACATATGATACAATCTGATCGTCCGTCCACAAAAACACAAAACATGTAGGTACACAAAAAGATGACCTTGAATTTCATATCTCCGTCCACACTAAGTACACGGTTTGATTGCCAATCTAATCAAATTGGACGTGTGTACCGTGTGGAAGGCGTTTTATACAGAACCAGCCTGCTAAGATTGTCCCAACATTTAGAAAAAATATAACGAGGGCATAAACTTTTAACTTATGGGGTGTAAGTGGTTTCATCAACATCTTTGTACCAAAGCCAATTACACCTTACTGCTACCGATATAAAGCGGTTGCCAATCACCAAAAAAATAAATAATGACATAAATAAAATAATTTATTTCATTTGACATTTTGTCACAAAGTCAAAAGTATTTGACACAAGATATAAATTATGTAATTATGCAATCTAGAAACTTGGCACTTTATTGGCTTACACAATTAATGTGAACAGTTTACAACGTTGAAAACGAAGTACTTGTACAGATTTGACTGCAGACTTAAACGGCTCAAAGAGATCGATCCCACCCCCAGTCCTTTTGTTAAAAAAATTTTGGTCTTAAAAAATACTCAGCTTTGCTTGATCATCCACTTAAGAGAGGTAGGGAGCGTAATTGTAAGTTACCCGACCGGGGAATGTACCTCCACCTCACAAAATACCGCAGTCAAATAACAATTCCCTTGACAGTTGTTGTGTTCCTGCGAGTGAGTGACGTCACCAGAAAGGAAAGAGATGCTGCATTGGCAGCGGGGGATGGCGGCGCGCGAGCGATATTTTATGTTGCCAGCATTAATATGGCTACGGTAACCGCTTCACATCAGGCGGGCCGTATGCTTGTCTGCCACCCGACGTAGTATAAAAATAAATACAAAATAAAAAATACCAGGTACCTAGGTAATTAATTCATTCATCGTCTATATTAAAAAATAAAACAAAATGTAATTTTCCATACAATTGTATATTTTTTTTACAAGTCGCATAAAACATAGTATAAAAGCAAAATAAAATACTCTAAGGCCGGCGTTACACGGTATCATTGGACATCTAAACGAATTGCTAATTCGTTTTTTAACATCGATTTATCATTAGTACAATTTTATAGTTTTAAAAATGTCATTAGATAAAAATTGAAATCGGTGGCTCAATTAGGAAAGCCCTGTATCCAGGGAACCGACTAAGCTGAAACCAATTCCACAGACATTCAATTTCAATAGTTGAAATTGTCTGTGAACAATTTCATATATCGTTTTTTTTTTACACTGAAAATAAGAATTCTGTTTAAAATAGTGACAAACATCTTCAGCTTCATCGGTTGAGCTCCTCGGACCTAACCAGTCTGCCCAGTGCGAATTTTTTGGTCGCGATGGATCATGTCAACGTAAATAAACCGACCAAATATAAGTAGATCTCATGTTGTGACTTTATAAGATGCGTTTTACATATCAAAATTATGTGACTTGTCACGTTTTGAAGTGAGCAACCCGGCTTATTTGGATATGTAACACGCGTCTGGTAAGGGGCCATCCATAAATCATATCACACGTTAAGGGCGAGGGAGGGGTCGACCAAGTATGATAATGTGTGACAAGGGGGTGGGAGGGGTCCTAAATTTCATGACGTGACATTTCAAAATCTATTAAATCTAAGTGTTAAAACACGAACTTTTAACTGTTAACGAAAAACTCAAAAACATTTGCAACTCTAGATGTAAAATTGCAAAATATATGACGTCACACTAGGGAGGGGGGAGTCTCACAAATGTGACCAGCTGTGACAAGGACGGGGGGAGGGGTATCAAATTATGAAATTCGTGTGACGTAATTTATCGATGGCCCCTAAATTCACAATATGAAACTTTTTCTCAATTTGGTTGGCTTGTAAAAGTTACCACGTTCGAATGTGACCACGAAACTCGTTCTACGCACTCTTAGCAGGCCTCCGTCACTCCATGTACTTGCGCACTACAGTTACCTACAAATTCAGGCCTTGCGATTGCTGTGGGATCGCGCGGTGCGAAGCAATCACAACTGTACGCTTGAGCATTTAGGCACATTTTAGCATGCAGCGGTTGCTGACGCGACATTGGAAATTTTCTACTGAGTGAAGTATCTGTTACGTAGTAACTATTATGTAATCTGTGTAACTATTATGTAATCTGTGTAACTATTATGTAATCTGTGACTCTGCTCAGTAAAGCTCACTATAGCGCGTCGCTCACTGGTCACTTCACTTCTTTATAATTTCACGTTGGTTTCAAAGCCGTCTCTGAACCAATTTTTAATTGCACATACGTGTAAAGCCCGGTCCGCTGCGCCATGTTATCGGGTTTGCAAACACGATAACATTGTTAGCTAATCGAATAGGGTCGTGGCCTAACAGTTTTGTTAGCAAAAACACAATAACAACATGTTATTGTGTTGCCGACACGAATGGATAACATCCCCCGTGGTCGCCTGCGGGGAGGGCAACGAAACAAAAACGATATTTTGTTAGAAAATTGGCGTTGTGGACCCGCATTTTCTACCAAAACAAGTTAGCAAAACGGCCCGTCCGCTGCGCCTATATTTATTGTTTTTGTTTCACATAATTCAACACATAATCTTCGTACGAAATTTACGAAAATGACGTCTTCCTCTGGTGAGTGCGAACACAAAATGCGGTTAGCTAATAATGTTATCGTGTTTGCAAACACGCTAACACGTCGCAGCGGACCACGCTTAATGTGAACTAAAACCTCGACTTCGACGCACTCGCCTCTTGAGCACTCCTCCTTAGGTTCAATCTAAACCGCCGCGAATTAGAAAGGAAGCTTATATTTCGTTTCATGATGCGAGAGTTGGCTGGAATTCTCGAGTATTGTCAGGTATTCTACTGTGCTGTGGCCGACCCGACCGACTCACCGTTCGCGCCACTTCCCGCAGATTCCACAAGCGACAACAACAGTGGCTAGGGGAATTCTCGAGAATGCGCTAGGATTCCCCGGAAGACGCTCGGTCTTTTTTGACTCGTATTTAAGTTTATATGTAACTAGCTGACTCGCGCAACTTCGTCTGCGTGTGACAGAGCGTTGAGAGTGAAGCGTAACGTTACCATTTGAAAGGTTATAGTGAGCCAATCTTAAAAGAAAGAGACATATATGGCGGACTGTTTTTAGAACATTTTAAGATGAATAATTCCGTCGTATATAATCGTTGCGTAACTTGAACCGTTTACGCAGCGCACGCAACGGAAGCTCTCAAAAGGAATATTTTTTCCCATTCTTGCAACATTATACATTGGTGTTCCGCTTCTATTGGTCGTAGCGTGATGTTATATAACCTAGAGCATTCTTCGATAAATGAGCTATCTACTTAACACTAAAAGATTTTTTGAAATCGAACCAGTAGTTTCTGAGATTAGGCGTTCAACCAAACAAACAAACTCTTCAGCTTTATAATATTAGTATAGATTGACATAAAGTTCATTATGGTATGAACAATTTAGTTGCAAAAAGTCGCTTCCATTTCGTTCCGTGGCGGTGGAAATTGATCCTTAGGCGAGCGCACTGCCACTCCAGCGCCCACGCCTCTTTAGTGTGAGCGACGGGCTATAAGCATCATTAGCACTAACTTTAAATTAGGGTATTTTACAACAGAATAGAAAATATATAAAAATAAGTATTCATGACTGATTAAAAAAAAAATATTGGTTGTATGTAAAGTTGGTTTACAGACGATAATTTTACGTCATAAGAACACATCGGCCGATGGAGTTGGAAGAGAGATAGATGCGTCACAAGCCGAACGCTTAGGCCGATCGTGCCTCTCTATCGCATGTTTCGCGCTCTCGCTTGCACGCTCGGGTCAGGCCGAACGTGATAATCGAGTCAAGCTTTCCAGCATTCATTTTTTTTTTATACTACGACGGGTGGCAGATAAGCATACGGCCCGCCTGATGTGAAGCGGTTACCGTGGCCATATTAACGCTCGCAACATAAAATATCGCTCGCGCGCCGCCACCCCTGCTGCCAACGCAGCATCGCCTTCCTTCATTCATAGTTTTATTGGACGTTATCACGTCATCTATTCATTAAAAATTTTGTATTCAATTTTAAAAGTTATCTTTTTCCATAAAGGCGAACAGCAGAATTTAAAGAACTGATTCCTTTAAATTTTGCTGTTCGCCATTTTGGAGTCCAGTGTGACGTCACGTCGGTAGTAAACAATGCATTGAATCAATCGTAACCGACTTCAGCGTAGGCGGTAGATTCAGAGATCAGGATATTTGTGCTTCCGATAGAGGTACGGTCAAGGGCGGATCCAGGGGGAGGGCCATAGGGGTCATGACCCCCCTTCTCTCCTGCCCCCCCCCCCCTCCCCCCTTTTCATTAATAAAATACTTGCCTACTTTTTACCTGTATGTATTAGGGACAAGGACAGACAATTAAATAATTTGTAGGGAGTGAAGACGTGCCACGGCACCGCGAAGCCAAAGTGCAGTGTGCCGTGAGCATCTCCCGCGATTCGGCTCAAATGACCAGGAGGTCGATGGAGCCATGGGAGGTGGTGGGCTGTATGTATTATTATCAAAATTAAATTATAACTTGAAGTGACTTGACCACAACTATGTCCCCCCGCCCCCCCTTTTGGTCAAAGCTGGATCCGCCCTTCGTTACAGTAGACATGTTATGGCCTCTGTTCACCATTGGTCATGACGGATCGGTCGAACGGACGGACAACCAAGACAACCATGCGTACATATTATGATCGCCTCATCACAGACTATCATGCTCTCTGCACAATGATGATTGTCTATATTCGATCATGGTCGATGGTGATGAAAGGCCCTTAGTTTTGTGTAGAGGGCAGTGTGATCTAGATCAGTGTTCCGCAAACTTTTTGTGTTTAAGGTACCTACATTTAGCAAAACGAAAATTTTTGGAGGTACACCATAAATTAAAGCTCAGTTTTCATTTGTGTAATAATGTTTCTTACGTCCGTTTATGTAGCTTTATGAGATAACCTTATTTTCCGAGGCACACCTACTAATGACCACGGTACACCAGTGTGCCGCGGCACACACTTTGCGGAACACTGATCTAGGGCCATAGCAGATTCGTTACTATTAGCATCGGCTATATATTGGGATTGAATCGGTGCTGCAATGCGTTTCGGCGACGAAATCGGCGTTAGTCGCCGAATGTGAGCCGGGTGCAGCGTTCAGTCGCGTCCAAAAGTAGCTGCGTCCGGTCTTCTAATGGATGCTCCAGGTCTAGAAATCCTTAAGTCCATTTTTATATTTTGACATGAATATGTCTTTAAAATTGCTTCCGTAGGCAATTAAAAAAAACGAATGAGAACAAAATCGGGGGATACAGATTGGTGTTGCAGCTACATATCTATCATCTCCATCCAAAATTCAATCACACCACTGGATAGATGAAGGATCAAAGAATTTATTACGCTAAGTAAGGACTATGGAGCATCGCGTGCGGGGGAGGGGGAAGCGCTGCCATTTTGAGATAATTGTAGTGCGTGTAACGTATTCACGTACAACACACGGCCGTGTCACACAGTTTTCTTTTTATTTATGCGGTGCACAGTTCAATCGCTACATCTAGCTAAATCCCTGCTAAAAGTATGACCTCTATTAGGCCCCTTATAGCATACCCGGTCCTGGAGGACCACAGGCTTTTCCCAATAAGCGGCATACTGAAGTACATGGAACATGTCTGCAGACAGTCAGGGGAGTGATTAAAGGATTAGGGAGAACACAAAAGATCCATGAGGGTCGACGTGTCACCGGTGTTGCAGCTCTGGACCCACTCTAAGATAAGTTAAGGGCTCTTATAAGTCTACTGTCGTAGTGTTGTGAGTGCATATCCCTTTCACTCATTACTTTAAAAAAAAAAAAAACATTTTCCATCAATTATTAGTAAGTAATAAACGTTTTGCATTATTATAATTGGACGCTGTTATGCATAATAGATCCAACCGACATTTTGTTACTTTTAATTTAATAGGAATTAAAATATCACCTAGTATAAGTTTTGTGAAGCATATTGTTACGAGCTAGGGTTCTAGATTTGGATGTAAAACGCCAATGACAACTTGCAAGGATTTATTCACGCAGGGTCTGGTCTGCAGGTCTTCACAACACGAAGTCCACACGAAGATTCCAAATCGCAGGTCAAATCGAAGTCCAATAGTATCGCTGAGGTCGTCGATTATCACTTGTCTCGCAGGTAGATTCGCTCGAAGTTTACTCTTCCGAAGTCCAAACTGAACTCAACTATGCGCCGCGGCGGTCGCTATTTTTTTATCCGCCGGCAAGGGTTCCCGAATGTTCTCGTATGTACATGTATGTACTTCCCATCGGTACACATCGTTAACGTATCTCGACCAGTCTCGAACATTTTCATGTCATAGTGTTATGAACCTTATGACTGTCGACATACTGGTCATTATTGCTTGCGAAGCGAAGTATGCGGCGACTATTCTAGAAGGCATCATTTTAGATGATTCGCGACAGGACCGCGACAATATGCCATCAAACTGCTAGAATCTGTAGCGAATATATAAAATTCGATTTGAAGTTTCTCGCTATGTATATCTCTCAATTTGGCATGGTTTGTCGGTTGGATCTATCGTGCATCACAGTCCAAATTGCTATTTTCTATCAATTACAATAAAAATAATAAAATTCGTTCAACTGGACTGTTATACATTTATTACAACTTCTAATGTTTCAAGATGGCGAATACACACTATTTGTAACTGCATTCGAAATTAATGGAAGGACAATTCTCGTAATTATTCTAAGATGTCAGAATGAGACTGAATCGAGATTGTATAGTGAATTGACTAAAAAATATATACTTGTTCATTAAACTTCACATAAAGCCACTTCAACATAAGGCTTTTTTACTCTTATTGTTGGCAAACGAACTTTCATTTTAATTTTCCATCATATTTTGTTATAATCCCACTATCATAATTTTATTATGATACGAGAATCCCAAATGTGACATTTGTGAGGTCGAGACTGGATGGGAACTGAATTTTGACTACATTTTAATTACGAGAACTGCCCCCTCTGATGTGTAGCGCCCATAATACTTCCATTTTGACATATTTTTTTAAAAATCATTTTAGTCTCAGAGCGGTTACGCAAAGCATCCGATTCATATCGGTGAAAATACGTTTCGAACTAGTCATAGAACTATTTAAGATAGTTTACGCATTACGTCCGATTTTCAATTCGGACCATAATAAGCCGTAGTAGTGAAGTTCGCTTGTGTCAGGCGCTAAAAGTAACGAGTTCTTCACTTTGCATAATTGAGATTGTAATTAACATTTATAAAATGCCTCCCCAACCCGCCTGGCCGGCGTGGGGGAGTGTAGGCCAAATCCTCCTTCTGTCTGGGTCGGACGAGAGAGGGTCGTGCTCCTGTAGTGGAGACTAAAATGACCTGAGGATGATGATTTATACAATTAGTAGTACGAGTGTGCATATGTGGTATTGATTTATTAATATTTGCACCTCTACATATGTAGAAGGTTTACTTTTTCATGTACATATTCTCTTACATACTTTCATTGTCATAACACAGTCCCGGTCATACGGATACTCCTCCTATTATTTTTGATGTGTCATTTAAATTACTTTTGGGGTGTAAGTGGTTCATCAACATCTTTGAACCAAAGCCAACTTCACCTGCACGTGGTGCACCCTGCTGACTGACAAACGAAGCTCTGGCGAAAAGAGAGGTAGGGAGCGTAATTGTAAGCTACCCGACTGGGGAATGTGCCTCCACCTCACAGAATACCGCAGCCAAATAATAATTCCCTTGAGGGTTATTGTGTTTCTGCGAGTGAGTGAGGTCACCAGAAAAGAAAGAGAGCGTTGGCAGCGGGGGTGGCGACGCGCGAGCTATATTTTATGTTTTTTCTTTTTTTTTTTATACTACGTCGGGTGGCAGACAAGCATACGGCCCGCCTGATGTGAAGCGGTTACCGTAGCCATATTAACGCTTGCAACATAAAATATTGCTCGCGCGCCGCCACCCCCGCTGCCAACGCAGCATCTCCTTCCTTTCTTTCTGGTGACCTCACTCACTCGCAGTAACACAACCCTCAAGGGAATTGTTATTTGGCTGCGGTATTCTGTGAGGTGGAGGTAGGTAGGTCCAGAGATTACCCCCTACAACTTCAAAAACTTTACCTCTTTATAATAGTATAGATTTAGATTATGATGTCCATGACTCTTGTGAATCTATAATATAAAAATGAATCGCTGAATGTGTTGCTAAGCGCAAATCTCGAAAACAGCTGAACCGATTTTGATCTTTTTTTAGAATATTCCTTGAAGTACGATAGTTCTTACGCAGAGAAAAAATTAAAAAGTTGCCTGAAAAAGTCTAAAAACAACTCTTTTCTATACTCCCATACAAACGATTCGTAATAATACTTACAAGTCAATTTGAACTTTAATACCACACCATAAAGTTCAAGTGTTAGTGGAGAGGCTCCGGAAGGCTTCCTCAGGAAGGCAAAACAATTGAGTGACGTTATCTTTCTTTTTATATCTTAATATATAAAAAAATTGTGTCACGTTGTTTGTCAGCGTTGGAATTCTAAACTACTGAATCGATTTTAATACAATTTTGTAGATTGATCCAACTTGAGAGATAGGATAGTTTATAGCTCATCGGAAAATTTACGTAAAAATATTTAAAAGCGATACGAAGTTCGCCGGGCCAGCTAGTAACTAAATAAAAAAAAGTACTGCGACTTATTATGGAATCCGAATTGGAAAATTAACATTTACGGAAACGTTACAAACATATAATATATTTACAACATGTATAATTATGATATTTGCAGGTAAATTAGGATAGAAAGTATTAATTTATCTAACTGGTTATGTCCGTTTGCAACGCTTGCGCACTGTGTCCGATTCGTATCCGAATTCCCGAGCAGCGTGATCCGACAAAGTAAAGAGAGTAGTGACACTTGGATTTGGATCGCGTTAGTGCATAAGCAATATTCGAATTCGGTCCGAGTTTTTTATATCGGTATTTTTACATATTTAAATCGGATGCAATGCGTAACAGCTCTTAGGGAGAAATTGCCCTATAAATTGCCGTCGTTTACAAATTGTCTTTGCATCAAACTCGATTTAGGATTAATTCTATCGACTATTTATTTATTTTTCCTTTTTGCTATTTTTGACTATGTATTCCGCTTTGATTGCACGTAAAAAATATACATTATTACGCAAACTGTCCGATATCAGTTTATTGATTCTTATATACGATTATGACATTATAATTATTGTATCTATTTACAAGTTTTCGTGCAAGAAGTGGAGTAATGTCGCTTCGTAGTGTTTTGCGGCGTGCATCGCTCTGAGAGAGTGCCGCTCACCGGGGTATACCTGAAATATATGTAATATTATGTTAAACATTATGTTCTAGCAATGTAATGTCGTGTCGGATTCGTGTCGGACGGGGTAATGAAATACCAGGATGAATCGTATCGTGTATATTCGGTATTCATATACAGGACTATGAATATCACTCGATGATATATATAAGAAGGACTACGCAGGCGTTTCGACGGAGACACCGTGACGTTTTTCCTATATTATATCTATATAGCCTAAGTACAGAAGGGAGTCCAAGTACTTGAATGCACCCTTTAGTTCAGTAGGAATTTTTGAGTTCTTAATTTCTTACTACATTACCAAATAGAATGGACACTGGTCATTATTCGTAGAAACAAAACCATAGCGTGATTCAGGAACAGTACAGCACCATCAAGTGTCTGGTAGTATGAATTAATGTTAGTTGTCTTACAATGTTAATATTCACTTTGATCATAAATACTTATTTATTTATAGAAATTACAAAGCGTTATCACTTTTACATTTATTAAATAGAAATAGTAATATAGACAATAAAAACTAAACTAAACTGTGTAACCTATCTTAACAAAAACTATCTAAAGTAGGTCCGTGAGGCAGCGTGCCTAAAACGCTAGCAGCGTTACCCCTTTGGATGGCGATGCTTAGCCTCTGACCCAAGTAAGCGCCGGCTCTTGGTCCCCGGTGGCTTGAAAAAGTCTCTTTGAAATGTCTTCAAAAAGACTCAAGGCACAGGGGCCCCAAGGACCGAGGGTTTCGACTCCGAAAGGGCTGAATAGGTATTATATTAAATATTATGTTAGTTCACACGGCCAAATCCGGGCAGAATAAGTGAAACTCATCTTTTAAATCTGACATCAGTATCACCTTATTTTTGTGCATAAAGAAATTTTATCTTTATTTTTAACAATAAGAGAATATTAACCGAAAAAAATCTGACTAAAAATTCTTAACAATTTTTTTTATCCTCTATCTATAATTTTTTGCTGACGCCATATTCCTGGACATATTAATCAGCGACTGATCAACAGTTCGGACGCCCTAGGCTAATTATGAGGACGAGACCACCGACTGATTCGAGTGACAGTTTAGTTGAAATATGTAGGGTAGTTGCAATAATGCTAGATTAAGGTGACGTGAGTCCAGTGCTTGGCCGTTTTCGAGGGGGTGAGGTGCGGGGCTTGAGAGGAGCCGGCGCGGGGTACCCGCTTACAAGCGCGCGATCGCTGCCGAGACGCCACTGTATAGCGAAGCGACTATCTACACCCGTGTAGTATTACACCCGTCAATACAATAGTTAAAAGTACTGGAAATATAATTATATGAAAATAAACAAACCACATGTAAAAATACATTTTTTTTATTAATGAAGTATATTATATTCAACATGCAAACAAGTGATGTTTTGGTATATTATGAAAAAGTAAAGAATTCAAAATAAAAAGAAAACTATTCAATAATTCTTTTATATTCAATTATATTTATTATTAGTCAAACTAAAATAGGTACATACTTAGACTAACTAGCTATCACGCGCCAGCATACACTATTCTTCATCCTTCTAGGAATCGATATGTGCCGTACAGCACGCGTCTGTCCCTAGCTACTATGCCCGAGCATACAGCGGTATTGATATTAACAGTATTTATATTTGACAACCCCGGTGGTCCAATGGCTAACCATGTCCAGTTTGATTCCGAGGTCGTGGGTTCGATCCCCGCACAAGATACGAGTAAATATTTGTGTGCATGAACATGTCTGTTTATCTTGGTCTGGTTGTTTTCTATGTATTATCTATACTAATATTATAAAGCTGAAGAGTTTGTTTGTTTCTTTGTTCGAATTGAAAAAATATTTTAGTGTTAGCCTATATTTCAAGGAAGGCAATATATAGGCTATATAACATCACGCTAACACCAATAGGCGCGGAGCACCGATAAAAAACGGGAAAAAAATATTCCTTTTGAGGGCTTAAGTTGCGTGCGCTGCGTAAATTTGCGCATATGCCTATCTTTTAAAATTAAATCACTATAGCATAATATAGGTAAAAGGTTGTTTGTCCTTCTTTCACGTCAAAAGTAACAAACGGATTTACATGTTTTTTTTATATAGTTTAAGGCCTGGAGAGTGACATAGGCTACTCTTTATCCTGGAAAAACATTTTATTCCCACGGGAAAAAATAAAGTTAATCATTTGTCCTTCTTTCACGTCAAACACGAACCTAAGTACGGACGTGATTTTTTTAATGGGGATAGTTTACGATCTGGAGAGTGACATAAGCTACTTTTTATCACGGAAAAACATCTTAATCCAATGGGAAAAATAAACTTTGTAATCATTTGTCCTTCTTTTACATCGAAAGTAACCTAAGTACCGACATGATTTTTGTTAACGGGGATAGTTTACGGTCTGGAGAGTGTCATAAGCTACTTTTTATCCCATCAAGTAAAAAAATGACAACAAGAAAAAAATATACACAAATTAATGGCAGCTTCCCTGGACCACGCGGGCGAAGCCACGGGTAACAGTTAGTATGTATGTATTTACAAAAAAATATATTGATTTGATTTCATGATTGATTGAGAGAATTGTTATTTGGCTGCGGTATTCTGTGAGGTGGATGTAATTCCCCAGTCGGGTAGCTTACAATTACGCTCCCTACCTCTCTTTTCGCCAGAGCTTCGTTTGTCAGTCAGCAGGGTACACAGCGCGCAGGTGAAGTTGGTTTTTGTTTAAAGATGTTGATGAACCACTTACACTCTAAAATATTAATGATCCAACGTCCTAGCTCCTACACCAAAAAAATATTAAGCGTAAGTCGTGTCCTACACCAAAAACGTTGGTGGCGGAAGCACGCAAAGTAGTGTAGATCAAATTGCCTGTAAATTTGACTTCCGCAAAATAACACCTGAATCAATTAACTATCTACCTACTAATATTATAAATGCGAAAGTATGGATGTCTGTTTGTTCCACTATCTTTGGGGTTATCACTATATCTGGGCTGTAAGTGGTACATCAACATCTTTGAACCAAAGCCAATTTTACCTGCACCCCGTGCACCCTGCTAACTGACAAACAAAGCGCTGGCAAAGGGAGGTAGGGAGCGTAATTATAAGCTACCCGACTGGGGAATTTACCTCCACCTCACAGAATACCGCAGCCAAATAACAATTCCCTTGAGAGTTGTTGTGTTCCTGCGAGTGAGTGAGGTCACCAGAAAGGAAGGAGTTGCTGTGTTGGTAGCGGGAGCGGCGGTGAGCGAACAATATTTTAAGTTGCGAGCGTTATTATAACTACGGTAACCATTTCACATCAGGCGGGCCGTATGTTTTACGGCCCGACGAAGTATAAAAAATAAAAATTATGACGCCTAAACGGCCAAACCGATTTCTCAATCACTACTGAACAAATTTCAATGTGGGTTTACAGATATTCCAAGAAAGATTTATAATAAAGTTTTCCAAAGAAACATCTAGCATGAGAAAAAAAAACCGGGTCTCAGTAAAAAAATAAATGTATCATCATCATCGTTGTTTTGTTGTCTTACTGATATTCCTACACTGTGTTTATTTCAACGTGTTTATTGACAACGCGTTGAACGGACGCGCGGCACAGGTCCCACCTCGAACGCAGCTCCTAGAGCACTGACATTGAGAGCGATCGAGAATCGGGGAGGGTGCGCGACCGCAAATCGTTATTCTTTTAATAATTTTATTTAAATTATTTTATTTTTAAAAGTAATAGCATAGTGCTCTCGTAATTAAAATTATGAAAATTTTGGTATAATTTCCTTATAAAAAAATTGTATTAAATAGTTACAATTTTTACTTAGTGCAAATTTAGAGAGTAAGTTCGCGATTTTTTTCTATCGAGTCAAAAATTATTAATTGTGTTTTCAATAGCTTTGTGCCCTGCAGAAAGGACTTGAGATTTCATAGTTAAATTTCTAGGAACCAAATTGAAATAGTTTAATAGAACTATTCTTTCAATAAGCGTGTTTCCTGGACTCACTTCACCTTAATAGTGCATGGGAAGACACGATTTCAGCGCGCTCCCCCGATGCTCGCGGCCTAGGCTGCAGCCTAATTAGCCTAAGGGTTAATCAGGCCCTGATTTTACTCAGCGCCATCTAGTCTCAAACTAAGTAAAGCTTGTACTGTATACATAGTACAAGCTTTTCGCTTAATTTGGGACTAGATGACGCTGTAAAAAAGAAATAAACAATACAACCGATAGTGTAATTTTACTGCTGTTTTGCACGACTACTTGGAATGACTCGACCCGATTCAAACACTATTTGTGTAAATGTATGAAAAGTGGCGCCGCCGCTCATATTGAATACTTATAAGTTATTTGCTCATAACGAACACTAGATGGCGCTGTTCAATTCTGTCTATATATTAAATCGCGTTATGGTTTTGTTCATGGTGTTTTGACTTAGTTGTAAGTTTCGAAATATATTTGGAATTCGCCTTGGTAACAGTGGTTTTTTTTTTAATACAACCAAAACCAGTATTTATTGAGCTACAACAAGTATACCATCGGGTGGTGTAGTGCCTGAACAGTAGACATGGGCGTTTTCGTTATTTTATTAAAACGGATATGTAACCGATATGAAGTTTTCATATCGATATGGCAAACCGTTTTTAGATATCGATATCAGTAATATGGTTTCATAGTGCTAATGGGTTACTCAGTAACGAACGATTCGCGAACTAACGGAAACGCTGCAAACGCACGCATTGAGTTATTGATATTGATAGAAAATATTGACGCTTGCTAAAGCTTGGTCAAGTTGTTAGTAATGACGTTTTCCATTCACTGCAGTTTTGCATTTTTTAATTTTTTTTTTATACTACGTCGGGTGGAAGACAAGCATACGGCCCGCCTGATCTAAAGCGGTTACCATAGCCATATGCGAGCGTTAGCTCGCAACGTAAAATATCGCTCGCGCGCCGCCACTCCCGCTGCCACCGCAGCATCTCTTTTCTTTCTGGTGACCTCACTCACTCGCAAGAACACATCAACCCTCAAAGGAATAGTTATTTGGCTGCGGCGGTTTCAAAATATGTATTTAACTCAATTTCTTAAAAAATAACAAAAATAATCGACAATAATAAATAACAAAAATAATTGCATAAATATTATCAATCTAAATTAATCCGTAATGTTATAGCGAGTAATTCCATTTTGCTAATTTTTTCTCGTGAAAAATCCACCAATTCAAGGGCTAAATAAAACAATCTTCTGAATGTAGTCGCAAAAATTCACACTGAACCTTATTATTAATAAACATAAGAGCTAAATTCTACATTGCAATGATCAAAGCATTGCTGGTTGTTACCGGGCTGCCCGCCGCGCCGGCGCCGATGTATTTATTCGCTTCATCTCTTTTACACCGCTATAACTACGCTTACTAAGAAAGAGAGGAAGCGAATATGGATATTCCTTCGAGTCGCGAATCATATCGTTCTCTTGCGCGGTTTCAGTTTCATATCGAACCCTCGCGCGTCAGTTTTTAGATATTCGGTTATGGGGTTATGGGATATCGATATGTTATGTTAACTACTCATATCTGATATAAGTTACGTTTTGATATAACGAACTCATGTCTACTGAACAGTGAACACTATTAGTCAAAGATTTTACAAATTTTCTGAACTCAAATGATTACTTGAACCATAAGACACTATCTCTATTATCTTTATATTATATAAAAGCGAAATACCACTCAATGATTAATCACGAAATCCTATGTTTTTAAAGTAGGAGACTTGAAATTTAAAATGTATGCTCTATAGATGGTGTGGAGGTATACTAATGAATTTCATACATCTACGCGTACGAAGTCGCGAGCAAAAGCTATTATACTATATACTTACATATCGATTCCAGTAATATGATTTTGCAATTCATATTATTGGAATAGATGTGTTAGGTTAGGTTCAGTGTCACAAATTTAAAATCCGTGGTGCACGTCAGTTGAGCTTCACTTAACTAGCTTAATCTCTTTAGGCTTTTAAGGCCTTATTTGCCATATTGCTGTCTCCCACATTGCTAAGAGAGGAAGTCAAATTCCAAAAGCTTCTTACTCTTGCTTTTTTTTTTATAAATATTTCTGGACAATTTACACAGCGCCATCTAGTAGCCCCAAATTAAGCGCAAAGCTTGTGTTATGGGTACTAGACAACTGATAAACGTACTTAAATACATTTCTTTTTGTAAATACATACTTATAATACATAGAAACGCCCAGACCAAGACAAACAGACATGTTCATGCACACAAATGTTTGCCTTGTGCGGGGATCGAACCCGCGAACTCGGAGTCAAAGTGGCCATTGCTAACCATTCGACCACCGAGCTCGTCAAAAAATTTCTTCTGATTAAATTCGTTGTGAATTCCGTAGGCAGCCGTAGTCTTACCCCCGGGACTGCAATGGACTTCGCTGTACATTACCTTTTTTGGCGGTCGCCGCTGTTAATCATGGCTACACATGTGTGACACAGTGGCCCCCTTCCCGTTTAAAATATCGCAGTTATAATTTCAGGTACAGTGCCACAAACTTATCTGGCCCGGTGGCGGGGTCGGTACGATCGACTTAAGTGTTGCCATTAAACGAAATGCCGCCCGTTTTAGAGGAAACATAAAAATCAAAGAAATATATACACTTTTAAAACAATAGCATTGATATACTTATTAATTGTGTTGTGTGGTGTTTCAATTAAATATCAATTGCCTTCTATTTTTTGTTGATTATTTTTAAAAATGCACCACGTTAAGTCGCGATCATAGCTATTATATAATATTAGATAGTTATAATATTGCACAGAAACAACTCGTTGACGATTTTTTTATTGTAAGAAATGAAATATGTGTAGAAAAATATAATATGTATTTAAAAAAATATACCTCAATGGAATGTGCATACGCGGTAAATAAATAAATTGTACCTGGCAATACTACATTTCAAGATGGCGGCTTTAGTTCTAAATTTGGCCACCGGGTCAGATAAGTTTGTGGCACTGTACATACCTGTACTCGGTGAGGCTTCCCGAGTCGCACCAACTCGGCGAGTAACGCCGCGGTGTGGCAGAAGTGGACATTCTCGTCCGCCAAACCGTGAATTATTAACAACCGACCTTCCCTGTTAAGAAATATAGGATTTAAATACATTACCCTGCTTATTAAATAAATAAATACATAAATTTCTGAACTACATTACTATGGGTACTAGATAACTGATAAATGTACTTAAGAACATTTTACCTACATAGAAAACACCCAGACCAAGATAAACAGACATGTTCATGCACACAAATTGTATTGTGAATTCTTCTTCTTTCTATTATAATCTTATATAATCTTCTTCTATAGAATAATAATAGTAGTTTATGAAACTGTTGCATAATAAGGGTTCTTAAAATGTGTGAGTTTATCAAATGAGCCGAAGGCGAATTTGATAATAGCATCACACGAGTATTTTAAGACCTAATTATGTGCAGTTTCATACACTACTTTATCTAAACTCATGAAATAGATGATAATAATAGTTTAAATAAAAAAATGACGTTAATTTAACAGCTTTATTTCTTACTTATAAATGCATTTGCAGATCGGAGGGTGCCGCGTTCACAGATTATGTAGAAAATTTTTACAAAGTTGCAATGCATTTGCATTGCAACCTCCTTAATATGCCTGAATCCAGGGCCTGAGCTGTATCTAAATGGAAAAAAAAAATATTTTTCGATACAGTTGTCCATAAAGAGCTGTATCGAAAAGTAACTTTTTAAATTTATTTTGATGTCTTGTGCGTAAAAGACTGACATTAAGATTCTGTGTTTAGTTTTTTAATCTCTAAATTTCAGTATGAGATTAGATAAATATATTTTCTATAGAATATATAATTATAGAATATATTCCCTTCCATTCTCCCTATCCTTTTGCTTCGTACTCCCTTCCTTTTCATTTGCTTCAAATATTCCCTTGCTCTCCCAATACTCACTGGTCAAGACGGAATGAGAAGTTTATGAGAAGTTTATGCGAGCATCATAAATTGTATTTTGGTTATAGAAACTCCCTCTCCTCACTATACCTCCTTAACATTCCCTTCCTCCCTTCCACCACAAGGGGAGAGCCTCCTTTCCTTAAAAAAATGGGATGTGGCTGTGTCATGGACACGACAGTGTACAGTACGTGAATTACTTTATATGCACTAAAATTATCTCAAACTGGCAGCGCTTCCCCCTCCCCCGCACGCGATGTTCCATAGTCCTTACTTAGCGTAATAAATTATTTGATCCTTCATCTATCCAGTAGTGTGATTGTATTTTGGATGGAGATGATAGATATGTAGCTGCAACACAAACTGTATCCGCCGATTTTGTTATCCCATTTTTTTTTAATTTCCTATCTATCCCTATGGAAGCAATTTTAAAGACATAGTCATGTCAAAATGTATTTAAGTATAGTACCAGTTATCTAGTACCAAACTGTATCCCCCGATTTCGTTATCATACGTTATTTACCCGACTGCGACAGAAGGAGGGTTATGTTTTTTGAGAGAATGTATTAATGTATGTATGTATAATTGTTTGGCACGCAGCCTGAAGGGCTGGATGGATTTTAGCTTGAGAGGTGTCGTTAGATTCGTATTTGCTGTGAGTGACACTGGGTACGTCATAATAAAAAAAAAAACAAAATGGCGGATTTTTGGCGCCAAGTTCAAATGCAAATGCGCGCCGCAGTCTGGACGGCTCGATGGATTTTAGCTCGAGGGGTGCCATTAGATATCTCTTTACTGTGAGAGTGACATTGTATATATCAAAATAAACAAAACTAAAAAACGTAAAATAAAAACGGTAATTAAAAAAAACTAAAAAACCCGACTGCTTTTCTGTGTAATTTGGAAATGAAAAACCCCTAAAACAAGAAAACATGTAGCAGTCGGGACCCATTCTAGAAATGGAGGCTTAGTGAATTTAGAGCACATGTAGGGTCCCGACTGCTACATGTTTTCTTGTTTTAGGGGTTTTTCATTTCCAAATTACACAGAAACGCAGTCGAGTTTTTGACGTGACAACGTCTTATAATTCGATGGAGCCGGCTGCACGCACGAAAAAACATGACGCATGCGGCGTTACCTCGCTCTGGGGCGTTTCATTAAAATTTTCTTTTGAAAAATGCAAACATTCCATCAGTATTTTCTTATAACGTTGTCACGTTCAACTATCGTCAGTAAACCGACTTTACAGACAACCGATTTTTTAGTTTTTTAAATTACCGTTTTTTTATAAATTGCCTAACTATGTAAGCAATTTTATAGGTCAAATATTCCCCATACTTACTGGTCGGGGAAGAACGGCGTGTGTGCGAGTACTGAGGCCCGCGTGTACGCGTGCGGCTGTTGATGAGGCAGGCCCATGTATCTCTCAGTGTACGCAGTGTCGTACAGCCGCCATGATGAAACAGGCGCGCCCGCGACGCAAACTTTGAATATGTTAGGCCGAGTCGCCAGCCCTAGCAGAGACAAGTAGCCACCTGGAAAGGACGTGGGGATTAAATAAATAAATATTGTCAGAGAAATTACACAGCGCCATCTAGCCCCAAAGTAAGCGAAGCTTGTGTTATGGGTACTAGATTACTGATAAACATACGTAAATATTTTTTTTTGTAAATACATACTTATGATACATAGAAAACGCCCAGACCAAGACAAACAGACATGTTCATGCACACTAATGTTTGTCCTGTGTGGGAATCGAACCCACGAGCGTTGGTATCGAAGCCGCGTCATTGACCGCTACGCCACCGAGCTCGTCCAAGGGGTTGACCATTAAAATTAAGGGTGCTTAATAGTGTAATTCTTAATATGTAGATGGCGCCACTGAGACATTACAGCAGTTAATTGGAATGTTTTAAAAGTAGTTCGTAGTGTTTTGTTGGAGTGTAAGGGGTTCATCAACATCTTGACTGACAAACGAAGCTCAATTATTATTATTTAAATAGTTGTCTTGGCCAACTTGACAGATAAATATAAAACGAAGCTCTGGCGAAAAGAGAGGTAGGGAGCGTAATTGTAAGCTACCCGACTGGGGAATGTACCTCCTTACAGAATACCGCAGCCAAATAACAATTCCCTTGAGAGAGGGAAAGGAAGGAGATGCTGCATTGGCAGTGGGGGTGACGGCGCGCGAGCGATGTTTTATGTTGCGAGCGTTAATATCGCTACGGTAACCGCTTTACATCAGGCTGGCCGTATGCTTGTCTGCCACCCGACGTAGTATAAAAAAAAGTTAACGTTCACAAAATGAAATATCGCTCCCCCCAGTGTATCCAGCGCTGTGAATGCTACGTACCGTAACTCCACCCGTGAATGGCCACTCGCTCCATGTCTATACATCCGGTTTCCTTCGCCAACCACTGAAGTACCTCCACCTATAAAGAACATACACTTTGTTACCATACATTACGAGCTCGACGGTCAAATAAATAAATATTGTCAGACAAATTACACAGCAAGCAGCAGACCAAGACAAACAGACAGACATGTTCATGCACACAAATGTTTGTCCTATGTGGGAATCGAACCCACGAGCGTTGGTGTCGAGGCCGCGTCATTGACCGCTACGCCACCGAGCTCGTCATAATAAATATTTGTGTGCATGAACACGTACATATGTCTGTCTAGGTCTGGGTGTCTTCTTTATCTATAATAATTAAAGGCTTTGTCCTCACTGACTGACTCAGTAGTAAACGCACAGCCCAAACCGCTGGGTCTAGAGGTTCCTTATCAAGGGCGTCGCCAAGGGGGGATAGAAATTCTATTTATTTATTAGTTTATTGTACAGTCAAGAACTCGTGAAGCTTTACACGTTGTACTCTATACCATTATTATACAAATGTAGATGTAAGGCTCGTTCTACAAGTGAAAAGCTTCATGAGCTCTCGACTTTATCTACGATTCATACTTTTCTCATTCTCCATATCAACTTGCCTTCCCCCCCCCCCCCCCATCGGCTGGCGACGACCTTGTTCCTTATGACGTCTAGGGGTACACTAAGAAAGGATTTTTCAAAATTCATCTCCTAAGGGAGTGACAGGGGTCCAAAGTTTGTAAGGGGAAACAAGATTAATTGGACTATTTTAAAAAATTAAAATTCTACCCCTAAAGAGGTAAAATGGGGATGAACATGTCTGAAAATTCTCATGGGTATTGTTTTTATGGTTTATCGAGGCGCTGATCACAAAAACAACAACTATTTTATAATCCAACATAGCGGACATGACATAAAATCACCCCTGTGGGGGTGCGATGGGGTTGAAATGTCATAATATCAATATGGGTGTTGATTCTATGGTTTTCTCGCACGTCAATTACGGAAATAGCATCGATTTGAAAATATAACATAATGGACATGAAATTACTTAAAAGGATTTTTCAAATTTTACCCCTAAGAGGGTGAAACGGAGGTCTAAAGTTTGTAGGGGAAACGAGATTAGTTGAACTATTTTATCCGAAAGTTTATACGAGTACTTCTATAGATAAATGAGTAAACACGTGTTTCATGATTTTTTCAAAATTCAACTCCTAAAAAGGTAAAATGGGGTCAAAAAATCTGACAATCGTCATGGGCATTGTTTTTATGGTTTATCGGGTCGCTGATTACGAAAACAACAACGATTTTAAAATTCAACGTGGCTAACCTGACCATCATCCCCTATCAGGGTGCAATGGGGTTGAAATGTCTATATATCAATATATATTATTATGTGTCTTTTTTACGATTTTTCGAAATGCTAATCCATACTAAGATTATAAATGCGACAGAGTTTCGTACGAGAGTCTGTTACCTCTTCACGCTTAAATCGCTAGATCGATTTAGATGATATTTAGTTCAGAGATACCTTGAATCCTGGGAAAGGACCTAAGATAGTTTATGTCCCTAAAATTACCTGTTATTGTTATTTATTGTACCTGTAGGTTGTTGTAATTTTTTTTAAAGTTTGATTTATCCTTTTTAAGCTGATGGAATAAGACTTGTGTTATCCTAATAGGTTTTTAAGTTTGAATTTGGCGTTAATCAGTGCTCATTCGATCACGGGCGGCGCGGCGAGAGCGGGACGGGTGTAGTAGTTATCGGGAAAGTTCTTGCATACGTATTTAGTACAATTGAAGGTGGTTGCGTTGCGTGATTGCGTGTTAGACTTGGCTTGGATAATCTAAAATGCCCGAATTTCACGCGAGCGAAGCCGCGGGCAAAAGCTAGTATTATATATGTATAAAATATTTATACAATATAGAATGTATTTAAAAAAAAATGGGGTGTGACTGTATCATGGACACGGTCGTGTGTTGTACGTGAATACGTTATATGCACTAAAATTATCTCAAAATGGCAGCAGTTCCCCCTCCCCCGCACGCGATGATAAATGTAGCTATAACACCAAATGTATCCCTGATTTTGTTATCATTCTTTTCAGCGAAATTCATTGAGCTTATGAAATCGTCCGGTCGTTCTGTCTGCCCATTGCCATGAAACTCAAAATTTCGAAATTCTGACGTCAGATTCGTGTAGAGCATCAAAAAGTAGTACTGTAAAGTAACCTTGGTTTTCCGATATCAATTCGGGATTTCGAAAAAAAAAAAAAAAAAATCGCAATGGTGGCGCATGCTGCTTTTTTTATTTGTTTCCCTATAGAAGCAGTTTTAACGAAGCATTCACATTAAAATGTATTTATGTGTAATATCAGTTATCTAGTACCCATAGTACAAGCTTTGCTTAGTTTGGGACAAGATGGCCAATTTGTCCAGGAATATTTATTTATTAATATATTCCTGTACAAATTACACACGGCCATCTAGTCCCAAACTAAGCAAAACTTGTACTATGGGTACTAGATAACTGATACTATACTGTCGCGGTCCTGTCGCGAATCATCTAGAATGAAACCTTCTAGAATAGTCGCCGCATACTTCGCTGCAAGCAATAATGAACCCGTATGTCTACTGTCATAAGGTTCATAACACTATGACATGAAATTGTTCTAGACACGTTACGATGTGAAGTACATACATGTACATACGAGAACATTCGGGAACCCTTGCCGGCGGATTTAAATAGCGACCGCCGCGGCGCACAGTTGAGTTCAATTTTGGACTTCGGAAGAGTAAACTTCGAGCGAATCTACCTGCGAGACAAGTGATAACCTACGACCTCAGCGATACTATTGGACTTCGATTTGACCTGCGATTTGGAAACTTCGTGTGGACTTCGTGTTGTGAAGACCTGCAGACCAGACCCTGCGTGAATAAATCCTTGCAAGTTGTCATAGGCGTTTTACATCCAAATCTAGAACCCTAGCTCGTAACAATACTTAAATAGATTTTTTTTTCGTAAATACATACTTATAATACATAGTCAACACCCAGACCAAGACAAACAGACATGTTCATGCACACAAATGTTTGTCTTGTGCGGGAATCGAACCAGCGACCTCAAACTGGCCATTGCTAACCATACGACCACCAAGCACGTCTATTATTTATTTAATGTATAAAAAAACACTTAACTAGTTAACTTTACTTAGAATATAATAATACCTGGTCGTCCAATTCGACTTGCCCCATCTTCCCTTTGATGGCAGCTTCCCACGCGCGGCCTCTATGCTTTGACCCTCTCGAGTCAACCGCCACCACATTGAACCCCCGCGCTGCCAACATATGCATGCGCAGTTGACGAATACCCTGGGAAATTAAAACAAGGGACCATACATAAATTCATCATCATCATTATCAGGCGATTTTAGTCTCCACAACAGGAGCACGACTCTCTCTCGTCCGTCCCAGACAGAAGGAGGATTTGGCCTACACTCCCCACGCTGGCCAGACGGGTTGGGGAGGCCTGATCGATGTTTTATAATGCATTTCCCTTAGTCGCCTTGTATGACATCCACGGGAAGAGACGGAGTAATTCTATTCTAGTCTGCCGGAAACCACACAGCATACATACATAAATTACGTTACACGAATTTCATGAATTTTGACCCCTCCCCCCGTCCTTGTCACAGCTGGTCACATTGGTGAGACTCCCCCCCCCCCCCCCCCCCTCCTCCCTAGTGTGACATCACATATTTTGCAATTTTACATCCAGAGTTGCAAATGATTTTGAGTTTTTCGTTAATAGTTCAAAGTTCGTGTTTAACACGTATATTATAATAGATTTTGAAATGTCACGTCACGAAATTTCAGGACCCCTCCCACCCCCTTGTCACACAATATCACACTTCATCGACCCCCTCCCTTCCCCGTAACGTGTGACGTAATTTATGGATGGCCCCCAAGGAATAATTCACCTCATCGTCCAAATGGGACTTGAACCCACGACCATTCGATTCCCTGTCGCCTGCTTTATCCAACTGAGTTATCAATTTCTGTATCCTGTATTTAATAAGTCTGTTGTTATCAGAAAAATACCCGAAATTAATCTGCAACGATAGAGTGCTATGCCTCGCTTAGTAGTGTAATACTTAACATGTAGATGGCACCACTGAGACATTACAGCAGTAAATAGAAATGTTTTAAAAGTGATGTTTCGTCGGGGTGTAAGTGGTTCATCAACATCTTTGAACCAAAGTCAACTTCACCTGCACGCGGTGCACCCTGCTGACTGACAAACGAAGCTCTGGCGAAAAGAGATGTAGGGAGCGTAATTGTAAGCTACCCGACTGGGGAATGTGCCTCCACCTCACAGGATACTGCAGCCAAATAACAATTCCCTTGAGTGTTGTTGTGTTCCTGCGAGTGAGTGAGATCACCACAAAGGAAGATGCTGCGTTGGCAGCAGGGGTGGTGGCGCGCGAGCTATAGTTTATATTGCGAGCGTTAATATGGCTGCGGTAACCGCTTCACATCAGGCGGGCCGTATGCTTGTTCGCCACCGATATAGTTATTGTACATCGCCAGTCTTCTAGCATAGCAAAATCACTCTGTCTGTGTGTTTATTATATATTACCTTGTAACTATTGGTGACAGTCTGCACCTCCGGGCCTCCGTACACGTGTAGGACGGTAGGGCTTCGCCCCGCGCGACCGCAGCGCCACAGCGTGCAGTAGGCCGTGGCGCCGCAAGACAACTTCGTCTCGTAGATTTGGGGGGGAGGAATATCCGATGCACTGAGCGAATTTTCTGCAGACAAAAAATTAATTTTGTAGCGAGATGCCTTCTATCGGCCTTGGTTGACTGTTTCACGTTTTCATACAATTAGTAGCATAACAACCGCTTCATAAAACCTCCAAACACGTAGTCGCACGCGCCGGGGACTTCCCGGACTCCCAAAGCCTTCGTACAGGTGACGAAGTCTGAAACGAACGCAGGTCTTCAGTAACACGATTACAAGATGACGATGAACGAACCGCTTGAGGAATTCGCTTACGAATGCGTTGGGGAATCTCCAGCTTAGGCGTGGAACCGCAAACGCGCGACGTACGAACTGGGTGCTTTTGGTTGGAGAGACGCTTCGACCAGGAAAAAAGGGCGATTCTCTTGGCGGACCGGTTTTGTTGTCTCCACGAATCCCCACTCCGAACCACCATCGAACGTTCTCGAAACTTAAAATTACCTCCACTAATACATAAAGTGATATGCATCGATCGCCATCACTAACGAAAAAGTAGGCATAGTGCTTCTACGTGTTTGGAGGTTTTCTGAAGCTGTCGTTATGCTACTAATTGTATGAAAACGTAAAACAGTCAACCAAGGGCGATAGTAGGCATCTCGCTACAAAATCAAAAAATGATTATAAAGTATGTTTACTTCATTTATTAAATGGTTTTACAGCTCTGGAATCAACGTCCTGAAAGTCCAAAATTGTGATTTCCAAGTTATCATATCTCGAGAGATTTTTGTGCTATGGAAGTAATTCTTTCACCTATGGTTATATATTGATTGAGACGTCCCTACATATCAAACCGAAAAAAATGTTGGTCAAATAACCTATTCTACTGATATTTTGCACAAGTTTAAGAAGTTGTGCTTATAAATATTTAAATAAAATTAATAGTTTAAAAAACTAAAAAACACGCTTTTAGCACGCACTAAAAAATACAAAATGACTATTTTTTTCGTATTCCTGACAGCAAACCCTTTCATTTGATACCCATATCATGGGGGTGCATTTCAAAGCTTGTCCGCCATCTTGGACGTCCGCCATATTGGATTTTAGTCACGTGACTATTTTTTTTCGTATTCCTGACAGCAAACCCGTTCATTTGATACCCATATTATGGGGGTGGATTTCAAACAGCCAGTCCGCCATCTTGGGGAGGCCGCCATATTGGATTTGTAATGACGTTTCTTAGCTAGTCATGTATTGTCATCAGAACTCAGAGCGTGTGCAAAATTTCATCCTAATCGGAGACCGGGAAGTGGGTCAAATTAACATAATGTTATAATAAAGCACTTGTACTAATCCACGTTATTATATTTAATACTAGCTGTCCCGGCGAACTTCGTACCGCCTAACAGTCAATGAATGGCGTGATGTACATATATATATGAACAAAATTTATGATTTCTTGAAATTAATACAATGAATAATAGAAAATAATAGAGAAGCACGATGGCGTGAGGCACGTGTCAGTCTAATTGTACACGCAAGTTAAGCAACGTCGACCGTAGCCTGTACACGGATGGGTTTATATTACCTTGAGCTCCTCCGTGCTTCGAAAGACAGGTTAAGCCGTCGCTCCTGGTGTTTATCATTAGATGGCAGTCCTTAAGCCAAGTTAGTGGCCCAACCCGTAGTTGAGCAGCGTGTTGGAGTATGCTCTAAACATCTTCGGTTGAGGGAAGACCCGTATCCCAGCAGTGGGTAAATAATAAGTTCAGTACTTTACAAAGTCACAAAAAAGTACCAATTGACAACAATAAATATTTCAATCCACAAAACAAATCACAGACAACATTCGCGACGTAAAAGTGAGACCAATCGATTTGACATTTACATAACAATCAATAAATATTCCAATCCTTTTTAACTGGCACTATTTGTATGGGAAAACGTTTTTTCTTTTATTTAATTCTTTCGTCAATTTTTCAATGTTTTTAATACTTTCCCGACCAAGACACGACATGATATGATTTCTTGAAATTAATACAATGAATAATAGAAAATAATAGAGAAGCACGATGGCGTGAGGCACGTGTCAGTCTAATTGTACACGCAAGTTAAGCAACGTCGACCGTAGCCTGTACACGGATGGGTTTATATTACCTTGAGCTCCTCCGTGCTTCGAAAGACAGGTTAAGCCGTCGCTCCTGGTGTTTATCATTAGATGGCAGTCCTTAAGCCAAGTTAGTGGCCCAACCCGTAGTTGAGCAGCGTGTTGGAGTATGCTCTAAACATCTTCGGTTGAGGGAAGACCCGTATCCCAGCAGTGGGTAAATAATAAGTTCAGTACTTTACAAAGTCACAAAAAAGTACCAATTGACAACAATAAATATTTCAATCCACAAAACAAATCACAGACAACATTCGCGACGTAAAAGTGAGACCAATCGATTTGACATTTACATAACAATCAATAAATATTCCAATCCTTTTTAACTGGCACTATTTGTATGGGAAAACGTTTTTTCTTTTATTTAATTCTTTCGTCAATTTTTCAATGTTTTTAATACTTTCCCGACCAAGACACGACATTATTTTATATATTTGTGGTATATTTATATTGTTGACTGTAAGGTAGTTGTATTTATTCGAATTGTCAGTCAGTCTGTTGTCGAGCAATAAACGAGTTGCATTGATATTGCGTTTCCTTCAACCAAAAACACCATAAATTGGCGACGAGTTGTATTCACGCGTGTGGTGTTCAGTTATTAATAAATAATAATGGATAGTGACTCACGGATCAGCAAGAAACAAAGCAATATAACGATCGGCAGCACGCTGAGTTTCGATCACCGCTCACAAGAATGGAGCATTTTTGTAAGCCGATTCAAACAATTTTGTTTAGCAAATGATATAAACGACAGCTCAGACAAAGCTGGAGTGAAGCGGCGTGCTCTGTTATTGACTGGATTGGCAGAGGACACGTATCGCGTGGCAAGAGATCTGGCTTTTCCCGTCGACCTTGAAGATTTAGAGTTTCGATCGCTGTTAGAAAAATTGAATGCTCACTTCCTTTCGAAAAAAAGTTCATTCGCGGAGAGATTTAAATTCTATAAAGCGGAACAGCGACCTGGAGAAGACCTGGCGGAATGGGCCGCGAGAGTGCGCAGCTTGGCACAGTATTGCGGGTTTAAGACAGAGCTTGATACCGCATTACGTGATAGATTCGTGCTGGGGCTCGAAAACGGCAAAGAGAAGGAAAAAATATTTGCCGAGAGTGTCGATAATTTGAGTTTCGCCGAAGCATTGGAGCTAGCGCAGAGTGTACATTGTGCGCGGGTAGCAGTGCAGTGG
Organism: Hypsopygia costalis; assembly: GCA_937001555.2. Classification (NCBI taxonomy): domain Eukaryota; kingdom Metazoa; phylum Arthropoda; class Insecta; order Lepidoptera; family Pyralidae; genus Hypsopygia; species Hypsopygia costalis. The sequence goes on from OW443347.2 coordinate 18,379,435, forward strand.
TCGCACAGCGAGACAGCAACGGGCGGCGGGACGGCGGCGGCGCCGATGTTCGCGATGCGAGCGGGCCGTAGTGGTGCGGCATCGGGCGGTGGTGATTCGAAGGACAAAAAGTTTTGTACAGTGTGTGGATATAAAAACCATAATAAAGAAAAGTGTAGATTTGTCAATTATACGTGTCAGAAATGTAATCAAAAAGGTCATTTGAAACGTGTGTGTAAAAATGTGATAAAGAATAATTTTTGTGTACTGATACTATTAATGCTGATGACGACTTTTTGGAAGGTATTTATGACTTGTTTAATTTGAAATGCAGTAACGGGCAACCGATGCGACAAATCGTTTCGTTAGGCAGCGTCCATATTGAATGCGAGGTAGACAGCGGTAGTGCTGTCTCTGTTATGTCATCCGAGACGTACCGAACGCGTTTTAAAAGTATTCCGCTACAGAAATGTAATATTATTTTAAATTGCTACAATGGTAGTAAAATATCTCCTATTGGTTATATACGAGTACCGGTGACGTACAATGGTCGTATGGAATATTTAAAAATACTAATAATCAATACCATTAATAGCCAACCGACACTCTTAGGACGGGATTTTATTAGCATTTTTGATTTACAGTTATGCAGTGCACGCAATAGTAACAGCTGTAATAATTTGACGGTGAGCATACTGAGAGAATCGTTACAAAAGAAATTTTTTAATCTGTTTTCGGACGAATTGGGCAGGTTTAATAAACATAAAATTAATTTAAAAATTAAACCTGATGCACCGTTGAAGTTTTTTAAGCCCCGACCGGTACCGTTAGCATTGAAACCAAAGGTATCAGCTGAATTAAAACGCTTAGTGGAATTGGGTATTTTAGAGAAAGTGGATTACGCCGAAGTCGCGACCCCTATCGTGCCAGTACTGCGCGCTGACGGGAACGTTAGAATATGTGGCGATTTTTCAGTGACCTTGAATAAATACTTGTATACTGACAATTATTTGCTTCCGCGTATAGAGGAACTGTTCGCGAAATTACATGGCGGCGAAGAATTTTCTAAGCTCGATTTGTCGCGGGCCTACTCGCAATTAGAATTAGATGATTCTAAAGACCTGACGTGTATAAATACACATGAAGGACTGTACCGTTACAACCGTCTGGTGTTTGGTTTGTCAAGCGCCCCGTTTATTTTCCAACGCACCATAGAACAATTACTCGCAGGTATTCATGGAGTCTGTATTTTTTTAGATGACATTCTAATAACAGCTCCAAATAGGACTCTGCATATGGAAAGATTGGAGCAAGTTTTAAGTAGACTAGAGGACGCGGGTCTGCGTTTAAAATTAAGTAAGTGTGAATTACTAAAAGACTCCGTCGAGTACTTAGGGTTCGTTATTGATAAGGACGGTCTACACAAATCAAAACAGAAAGTGGAAGCAATGTTAATGTGCAGTCCCCCTAAGAATGTTAAGGAACTTAAGTCATTCTTGGGCGTTATAAATTATTACAGATGTTTTGTTCCACAAATATCTAGTCTGTTAAATCCTCTCTACGCGTTATTAAAGAAGGAGCAGGAATGGGAATGGTCGGAAGCCCAGTGTAATGCTTTCGAAAGAATTAAGAAAGAACTGGCTTCAGAACGGGTGTTGGCCCATTATAATCCCGAGTACGAGACCATAGTGACGGCGGGCGCCGGGCCCGACGGACTGGGCGCGGTGCTCTCACAGCGGCAGCCCGACGGCTTGGAGCGCGTCATCGCGTACGCCTCGCGCTCGTTATCTAAAGCCGAACGTAATTATGCCCAGATACAAAAGGAAGCTGCGGCGATAATTTTTTCTATTAAGAAGTTTCATCATTATCTATATGGCCGTATGGTTCCTTTTATTCTACGCACCGATCATAAACCTCTCTTAACTATTTTCGGTAGTAAGAAGGGTATTCCTGAGTTAGCTGCAAATAGATTGCAGAGATATGCTTTGTTCCTCTCTGCGTATAATTTTAATATAGAATATGTTAAAAGTGAAAATAATGTGGCCGATTTTTTGTCGCGGTCGGTATCGGCAGTAGAAAATGAATATAAGGCCGGATTGAGTGAACCGGACCGAGCGTCATATATACATTTTATTACGGATTCTGCATTTAAACCTTTGTCGATAGATGTTATTAGATCGGAAACGTCAAAAGATGTAGTTTTACAGAGTGTAATACGGTATATCACTGCAGGCTGGCCAAAAACTATAAGAGATATGCATATAAAACCGTATCATATGTGTCGGCGCGAATTATGTATAGAAAACGGGTGTGTTTTACGTGGGCATAAATTAATAATACCGTTTAGTTGCAGAGAGCGTTTGCTAGATGAACTGCATAATTCACATTTCGGCGTAGTTAAAACCAAATCAGAAGCACGAGCTCGTATGTGGTGGCCAAATATAGATAGACATATCGAGGAAAAGATAGGGTCATGTAATGAGTGCAACGCGTTACGTCACGACCCGCCGCGCGCACCGCTGGCTTCGTGTCCCTACCCTAAGCGACCTTGGGAACGGGTGCACCTTGATATGTTTTCTTTAGACGGGAAAAATTTTCTTGTGGCAATAGATGCACATTCCAAATGGGTGGAGTGTTTTGGTATGAACAACACTCATAGTGAAGCGGTTATAGCTAAATTGTGTGAAATGTTTAGCCGGTTTGGTTTAGTTCGCGTTCTGGTTACAGATAATGCTTCAAATTTTTGTTCAACCGCAATGGAAGAATTTTGTGCTGCTAATGGTATACAGCATGTAACTATTTCGCCCTACCACCCATGTTCGAACGGTCAGGCAGAAAATAGTGTTAAGACTATTAAAAGAAGAATTAAAATTATTATTAGTCAAAATCATAATCAATGTGTTATAAATAGAAAAATAAATAGATTCTTATTCGATTATAGGAACTCGACCCATTGTACCACTGGTTTCTCGCCTGCCCAGCTGATGTTAGGGCGTCCGTTGCGTTCACGTCTCGATCTGTTGCGGTTGCCTGGTGTGCAATCTGAACAGTTGTTGCCAGAGGCGAAAGTAGCTAATGAAAATGTTTGTTCTAAACAGATCTCACAGCATAAGCAGTACCGGGGCTCAAGAAATGTATCTTTTACAGTGGGCGATAAAGTTCTTGTTAAATGTTTATATAAAAATGGCACTAAGCACATTTGGAAACTAGGTATAATTAAGGAGAAAATTGGCTCACGGATGTATTCTGTTTCCCTATGTAATGAGAACACCTGTTTACGTAAACATGTAGATCAATTATTGGCATATAAAGGTAACGAATTTCATAATACTAATATTACGTCTTTTAAGGAGGATTGCAAAAACAATGTACATTGTAATACAGATTTGGGTATGTCAGTGAGTTCACCGTCAGGTAGTGTATCGGTTAGTCTTAATGATTCGGAACAGTTTGCTCAAGAGGGGGAGAACAGTGATTTAGAGGAGGGGTGTGGTTCAGACGTAGGTCTTCGACCTCCACAGCCAACTACATTAACTGAAACTCCAGTACACTCTGATGGTCAGCTCACTGGTGTTGTGAATTGCAAGGAAAGGAGAATTCAACGATACGCTATACGGAGTGAAAGAAAGAACGCTGATTGAAAATGTTACTATTTATAAGTTTTTTATCTTAAAGTTGTTATTGTTATGTATTTGTTTAAATAGTGGTGGAGGGATTTGTGGTATATTTATATTGTTGACTGTAAGGTAGTTGTATTTATTCGAATTGTCAGTCAGTCTGTTGTCGAGCAATAAACGAGTTGCATTGATATTGCGTTTCCTTCAACCAAAAACACCATAATATTATATAGATTTATGGAGCTTGATTTAAATTTTCGAACGCACGCATAAATATTTTAGAACCAATAAATATTTAAATCCACAAAACTGTTTTCAAAACAAATCACAGCCAACTTTCAAGACGTAAAAATGAGACCAATAGAGTTAACATTTGTTTTTAATCTATGACATTTGTTCTATAATGAGCTTAATATACATTTCTGAACGCACGCATACATTTGCCGTACGCACGTACGACAACGTCACATTTGACAGCTACGACAACCACGAACATTTTGTATGGGAAAATGTTTTTTCTTTTATTTTATTTTTTCGAGAATTTTCCAATGTTTTTAAGAGTTATTCTGCTATTCGGGACGGAAACAAATCCAACAAATCAAAAACCATGGCAATCGGTCCAGCCGTTCTCGAGTTATAAGTGTTGTAACAAACACGACTTTCTTTTATATATATATATTACCGACCGGTTTCACCGCTAAGGCATTATCAAGGTTTTTCGGAATAACCTTTTAAGATTTTTATTTTTAATAATTTTTGTCATTGATTGCACGGTATAAAAATGTTTTGTAGAAACACAAACACAATCTGTTTACCTTGACAATGCCTTAGTGGCGAAACCGGTCGGTAATATTAAATATAATAACGTGGAATAGTACAAGTGCTTTATTATAACATTATGATAATAATGTTCCACCAAGTGCCAACAATCAACTGTATCAACTTTATGGGTCAAATTAAGATTCCAAGATTTTCTTACATACATAGTTACATGTGAAGCTAATAAAAGCGTGTTAAAAATAGAAAATTTCACCTTCCTACCACCGCCTAGGTGGGATTTGAACCCACGACCTCTCGATGACCGTTCGAGTGCTCTTCCAACTGAGCTACCTAGGTTTGTGATGTTGGCGAATTTTTGCATTTCATATTTTACTGCTGTGTAGTTGCAGTGTGGCGCCATCTATCTATTACGTATTACACTACTAAAGCATTGCTTAGTTCGGGACTAGATGGCGTAATTAGTCCAGGACTATTTATTTATCTTATTATTAAAAAATATTGTTTTCTATGTATTATAAGTATGTATTTACAAAAAAAAAGGTATTTAAGTACATTTATCAGTTGTCTAGTACCCATAACACAAGCTTTGAGCTTAATTTGGGACTAGATGGCGCTGTGTAAATTGTCCAGAAATATTTATATTTATATTACTCATCTCTGCCTCCGCTGTGTGGTTTCCGGCAGACTAGAATAGAATCACTCCGTATCTTCCCGTGGATGTCGTACAAGGCGACTAAGGGAAATCTACTATATAAAAATAAGTCGGGTTTTCCTTCCTGACGCTATAACTCCAGAACGCACGAACCGATTTCTACGGTTTTGCATTCGTTGGAAAGGTCTCGGGCTCCGTGAGGTTTATAGCAAAGAAAATTCTGGAAAAATTTGAAAAAAAAAAGCGGGAAAATCTTTTTTCACATACAGCGCCATCTCTAAGGAAATGGATGGAAACGAAAAGATTGAGCCACAGCGAAGCGTGGTCGGGCCGCTAGTACATTATAAAACATCGAGCAGGCCTCCCCAACCCGTCTGGCCAGCGTGGGGAGTGTAGGCCAAATCCTCCTTCTGTCTGTGACGGACGAGAGCGGGTCGTGCTCCTGTAGTGGAGGCTAAAATGACCTGATGATGATGAACTCACCTCTGACCAGCATCACTGCTTCGTTGCACTCCTCGTCTCCATCGCCAGACCTGCTGTCCCACGAGCCGTTGAAACTGCGTGTGTCTGATAGTTCTACCAAAAACAAAAAAAAAACCTTATTATACTATTTTTTTTGTATACCACGTCGGTTGGCAGACAAACGTACGGCCCACGTGATGTGAAGCAGTTACCTTAGCCATATTAACGCTCGCAACATAAAATATCTCTCGCGCGCCGCCACCCCCGCTGCCAATGCAGCATCTCCTTCCTTTCTGGTGACCTCACTCACTCGCAGGAACACAGCAACTCTCACGGGAATTGTTATTTGGCTGCGGTATTTTGTAAGGTGGAGGCACATTCCCCAGTCGGGTAGCTTACAATTATGCTCCCTACCTCTCTTCTTGCCAGAGCTTCGTTTGTCAATCAGCAGGGTGTACCGCGTGCAAGTGAAGTTGGCTTAGGTTCAAAGATGTTGACGAACCCCTTACACCCCAAAATTTAGTATTTACCTGAAAAGGGTCGTTCCGTGGACTAGAATCCGGTCTAGTATTTACCTGAAGAGGGTCGTTCCGTGGGCTAGAATCCGGTCTAGTATTTACCTGAAGAGGGTCGTTCCGTGGGCTAGAATCCTGTCTAGTATTTAACTGAAGAGGGTCGTTCCGTGGGCTAGAATCCAGTCAACTATTTACCTGAAGAGGGTCGTTCCATGAGTGTCCCCTGCGCGAGCAGCTGCGGTAGCGGCGCGTGTAATATCCGATACACTCGCGTAGTTGGAACACTACTTATGTTTGACGACGTTATCACTGCCGTTGTGCATTCCTGTGGACAAGACAGGATAGATAAATAAATATTTAAATATTTCTGGACAATTTACACAGCGCCATCTAGTCCCAAATTAAGCGCAAAGCTTGTGTTATGGGTACTAGACAACTGATAAATGTACTTAAATACATTTTTTTTTGTAAATACATACTTATAATACATAAAAAACACCCAAGACAAACAGACATGTTCATGCACACAAATGTTTGTCTTGTGCGGGAATCAAACCCGCGACCTCGGAGTCAAAGTGGCCATTGCTAACCATTCGACCATCGATCTCGTCGCACCGAGGATATATTTATTGACAATCGATAAAACCGCCTTGGTGCGTGTACGCACCGAAAAGTCGAAACGTTACATATTGTGATAACGAAACGTTACATATTGACCGAAGATCGAAAAGTTACATATTGTGAATTTACCAGACGTTTCGAGAAGTTGTCTTTTTGCGAAGTTGACATTCTAGGAAGTTGACATTATAAGAAATGTGCATTTTTTGTCCGGTTGACATTATGAGAAGTTGACATTATGAGCTGAATCGTAATTTTGATATGTAACACGCGTCTTATAAATTCACAATATGAGAGTTCTTCTCTATTTGGTTGGTTTGTTTAAGTTGACTTGATCAAACGTGAACAAAAGTCTCGCACTAAACACTTTTAATATATATAGACATAGACATTGTCAGACAAATTACACAGCGCCATCTAGCCCCAAAGTAAGCGAAGCTTGTGTTATGGGTACTAGACAACTGATAAACATACGTAAATATTTTTTTTTTTTTTGTAAATATATACTTATGATACATAGAAAACACCCAGACTAAGACAAACAGACATGTTCATGCACACAAATGTTTGTCCTATGTGGGAATTGAACCCACGAGCGTTGGTGTCGAAGCCGCGTCATTGACCGCTACGCCACCGAGCTCGTCTTTTTTGAATGCTTTAATGCGACTATACGTAATGCTTAGGCCGCACTCATCGCGATAACGCGAATATTCGGGTTATCTCGATGTATGTAGCCAAATATTCGCGAATACTTCGACACTTCGGGGGAAGCTTCGGGCACATCGCTCCGCTGTTCGTAAACTCTCGCACATCAAAGGGTTTTATCGCGATGAACTTCGCCATGCTTGCGCGGCCACACTTCAGTCGGCCTCGGACCGCACCCATCGTTCCTAGCGGAAGTGTTAAATGTAATTACAGTGTATAATATAGGTGAAGTGTAACATGAATTGGAGTAACGATATTTATTTTCTCCTTTTTCTTGCTTTTAATTTGTTCTTTTTAGATGACATAAATGTAAAAATAATTATTTGCTGCCATAAAATAGGTACAGAGTGACCGCGGCGTCCATGTTGTTTTTTGCGTTCGTACATCGCGATAAACTTTACAACGCGCATTATGTGGCCGCGAAGATTCTCCGTGGACCGTGGAAGTTTATCGCCCGAATGGTATCGCGATGAGTGCGGCCCAAGCATAAGAGGTGCGCGTCAATAGAAGTGGTTAAGTGCGGGCTAGTTCCAACGTCGTCCTGGCGATGATAGCAGATACGTTTGATTGCCCCTTTATCCGTCCCTGCTGTGACATACATGTCTATGACAATGCCGGATAGAGACATGATCGCCTATTAAATAAATAAATATTTTTTTGGGGCCCACCACACATTTCCACAACTGTCTCCAATCTAATCTCAGGAACCACTCATCCGAATAGAAAAAATATTTTTTGTTAGATAGCCTATTTTTCGAGGAAGGCTATATAACATCACGCTACCACCAATAGGAGCGAAGCATCAATGAAAAATATTAGAAAAATGGTAACAAAATATTCCTTTTGAGAGCTTCCGTTGCGTGCGCTGCGTAAACGGTTCAAGTTACGCAACAATTATATACGACGGAATTATTCATCTTAAAATGTTCTACAAAAAGTCCGCGCTAGCATATGTCTATCTTTTAAGATTGGTTCACTATAACCTTTCAAATGGTAAACTTACGCTTCACCCTCAACGCTCTGTCTCACGCAGACGAAGTTGCGCGAGACAGCTAGTTAAAACTATGAAGGATGAACTAAAAAAATGTTACCCTTTTTTATTTATTTATTTTCTTAACATAAAAAATAAAATAAAAATTGTTTACCATTTTTTATTATTATTATCTCTTTTTAATCACGGGTCAAGCCCGGTCATTTGATAGGCATGCGCGGGTATATAGATCCAACGCGTAGAGGCCCCTTTGAGAAGTTTGATGTAATGTTGTACGCCCGCCGTGACCCGCTCCAGGATATGTCAATGGAACGATATACCCATGAGCAGGTCTCGGCAGGCGTTGAGACTATTGCGAAGTGTGATGGAAAATAAATGGGCTATGGAGATGAGGTCTGGGTGAACTTAATACCGGGCTATTACAGAAGAGGGACGGACGCCTGCCATAACTGCTTTTATTGCTTGTTATTTGCGGCAGGCGGTGGCTTGCCACTCACTAGATGGGCCCCCGAAATGCCAGGAAATCGGCCGGGGGCAACACCGGTGTGAGTGACTCAGGGATGTCGAGAGGTGTGCTGCGCTTTCTCCGAAGTTACTCGCGGCGTGATGCCTTTTAACACTTCCACCCCTGGAGCATATAGCTCTAGCGGCTCTTCTCTGGACGGCCAATGAAGGCAAGCCAGAGCTGAGAGTCCTGCGGGCCTTCTTGTGTTTACACTTATTATTATTGTTTTTAATATAAACTGTAAATATGACAATATAAATGACGAGCTCGGTGGTCGAATGGTTAGCAATGGCCACTTTGACACCGAGGTCGCGGGTTTGATTCCCGCACAAGACAAACATTTGTGTGCATGAACATATCTGTTTGTCTCGGTCTGGGTGTTTTCTATGTTATAAGTATGTATTTACAAACAAAAAATGTATTTAAGTACATTTATCAGTTGTCTAGTACCCATACAAGCTTTGCGCTTAATTTGGGACTAGATGGCGCTGTGTAAATTGTCCAGAAATACTTATTATAATTTATTTATAAAAAATTAAAAAAACCTGTTTACCGTGTCGATGTCGACCGTGCAGGAGTGTCCGACGGTAGTGAGCAGCGCGACGGTGTGCGGCCGCGGCGGTGCGAGTGAGGCCGCGTACAGGTGCCGCTCCAGCGGAGTCTCGCGGAGGCCGAGGAAGTAAACCAGCCCTCGGGCTTCGTCTACCTGGAAATATGGACAATATGTAGGGTTTCATTTCTTTTTGAAGTGTCTACTCATGATTCTGAACAAACTATTTCTCGGAGATATTAACACTTTTTTGTTTTTGTAATAATTCTAATAGTTTCTGAGCTCTGTGGCGCTTTCTTTATCAAAAAGACCCGCCAATGGCTACGATAGGCAAATATTAATATTAAAGAGCGAGCATCGCGTCAATGACGCGTAAGCGCCGCTCTCTGCACGGCGCTTAAGACTTTTTATTACGTTTGTTTACCTACTTCACATTTTCTCGCTTGATTGTCGAGCGCAATTTAATAATAGACACGGCAATTATTATTATTATTATTTTTCAAAACCAGTTACTTTAAAAATGGATAAAAATTATGGAATTTATTTTACTCATGATTCTGAACAAACTATTTTTAGGTTTTGCGAACTTCAAGTTACACGTTGTATATATGTCGCCTGATGGTAAGAGAATAGAGCCGCAAAATTGCAGCTGCATCTGACCGAAGACTAGACAACAGTGTTATGTCAGTTGACAGTGACAGTGACACAGCAGATAAAACTCGAATGCGGTTCACAAAATACTTTCTTTATTATTGTACGCACATAGTGTAATATCCGTCAAGTGACTCATTCTCTTACTGCCTATAGGGTCGGCTGGAAGATATCTCTTGTAGAGATAAGCTCACCTTTGTACACATTTGATGTAACTATGTTATACCAATTTATGTGTAATAATAGTAGTTTATGAAACTGTTGCATAATAAGGGTTCTTAAAATACGAGTGTGAGTTTATAACATGAGCCGAAGGCGAATGTTATAATAGACCACATGAGTATTTTAATACCTAATTATGTGCAGTTTCATACACTACTTTATCTAATCTCATGAAATATATGACAATAATAATTTTAAATACAACCATGAAGATAATTTCACAGCTTTATTTCTTACTTATAAATCCATTTGCAGATGGAGCATGCTTGGTGCGCATGCGTGGTGCGCATGCGCGACGCGCCGCGCGACGCCGCGTTCACAGATTATGTAGAAAATTTTTGCAACGTTGCAATGCATTTGCATTGTAACCTCTTTAAAATACCTGTATCCAGGGCTGAAGCTGTATCGAAATGGAGAAAAAGTTATTTTTTGATACAGTTGTCCATAGAAGAGTTGTATCGAAAAGTAACTTTTTAAATTTATTTTGACGGCTTGTGCGTAAAAGACTGACATTAAGATTCTGTGTTTAGTTTTTTAATGTGTAAATTTCAGTATGAGAATTAGATAAAGAATATAATAAACTTCTTTAGGCGCTTTGGGCATTTTTTGAGATGGGAAGAAACCATTTAACTCGCGACACCGGTACCGTAACCGACACCGGTCTATTTGGTGCGGTGTGAGGTACTCGCGTTCCGCGTGCTTGCCTGTGCGGTGCGCTATTGGTTCGTCAGTCGACCTTTGCTCTCCGCATTGGAACCACGTACCAGAGTTAGAAACCATTTTTCTGTATACAACGTGGAATACAACGTGTAACTCCAAGTACGCAAAACCTCAAACACCCCAACTGAGTTATATATAAATTGATATATCTAAGTCAGGGACTTTAACGGTAACCGAATGGAGTGTTATGAACAGTGTTTTTCATTTCTGTTTTTAATTAAAGTGAAACAGAAAGAAAGTGTTACACTTTGAATCTGTTTTCCGAAATACCGGTTTATAAGTGTTAATAATTGTTACAGCCAATAAGGTTTACATTGGCATAACTATACCGATTGCAACAGCTCACGCGGCGCGTACCAGTATGGTGCATAGGTACACACGTCTAGAAAAATGTAGAAACAGTTTTCTAACAGATTGGTAACAGAAACGTTATATCTGTTACACTTTATAAGTGTTACTAGCGAAACAGGTTTAAAACACGCCAATAAGTGTTACAGGAATAATTCTGTAACAGATTGAATATGTTACCGTTATGAATGTGTATCCTTTATGAAGGTGTTTTTGAGTGCCTGATCTAAGTAATAATTTCGAAAAAAAAAGTTCTCGGAGATTTGAACCCTTTTTTTTTCTAATAATTCTAATAGTTTCTGGGCTCTGTGGCGCTTTCTTATCAAAAAAACTCGCCAATGGCTACGATAGGCAAATATTAATATTAAAGAGCGAGCATCGCGTCAATGACGCGTAAGCGCCGCTCTCTGCACGGCGCTTAAGACTTTTTATTACGTTTGTTTACCTACTTCACATTTTCTCGCTTGATTGTCGAGCGCAATTTAATAGTGTTGAGTAGTACATACAAGGGGCAGTACCTTTGTCCCGTACATGTCAAATATCTTATTCGTAATGTTACTTCAAATATGTCGCCGAACTTCAGTAGGCCTCGCCTCCTTTGAAGCGGGACATTGTACTGGCTCAGTACAAAAAAGAGGCTACTCTTACAAACTCTTTTTAAAATCGTGTCCTACCCAACACTATAATTTAATAATAGACACGGCAATTAAAAATAGTTATTATTATTTTTCAAAACCAGTTACTTTAAAAATGGATGAAAATTATAGAATTGATTCTACTCATGATTCTGAACAAACTATTTTTAGTTAATTGATTCAGGTGTTATTTTGCGGAAGTCAAATTTACAGGCAATTTGATCTACACTACTTTGCGTATTGGTGGCGGAAGCACGCAAAGTAGTGTAGATCAAATTGCCTGTAAACTATTTTTAGGTTTTGCGTACTTGAAGTTACACGTATATGATCTTTAGGACTTACCCATATCTTTCTACCCATGACTTCCCATTCGCCAGCGGTGATGGCTTCTTTACTTATAATGTTAGGTCCCACTGCATTTGTATCGTCAGTTATCATATCTACGAGGGCTGGAACAAAATATACAACGAAATATAAATATTCCTGGACAAATTACACACTGCCATCTAGTCCCAAACTAAGCAAAGCTTGTACTATGGGTACTAGATAACTAATATTATATTAGGTTGGGGAAAAAGTCTTTTCGTATTTTATATGAAAATTCAAAACATTTTTTAATAAAGTTTATTTACATTTAACTAAAGTATGTAGGTGCCATTTTGTTCGATAACTTTTTGCCATCTTGTAGGTAGAGACATGATCCCATTACTATAGAAATTTTGGGACTTCTGTTCAAAAAACCACGACAAGTGATTTTGGCAGTCTTCTCGTGATGTTAACCTGACATTGCCTATAGAGTTCTGAAGAGACCGAAAAAGGTGAACATCAGAAGGTACAAGGTCAGGACTATACGGCGGATGCATTAACACCTCCCAGTCAAACTCTCTTAATTTTTGCTGAGTGGCTAAAGATGTGTGAGGTCTAGCGTTATCATGATGAAAAATCACACCCCTTCTGTTAATTAATTCCGGCCGCTTTCTCTCAACTTTTTGCTTTAATCTCATCAGTTGTTCACAGTAGAGTTCAGAATCGATAATCCTGCCTGGCGGTAACAGCTCATAATGAATAATGCCCTTCCACTCCCACCATACACACAGCATCACCTTGTTGCGGGTTAACCCGGGTTTTGCCAGAGTCTGTGAAGCCTGACCGGCCTTTGACCACGACATTTTTCGCACGTTCTTGTCGTACGTGATCCACTTTTCATCACCAGTTAAAAGCTTCTTCAAAAACGGTTCGCTTCCATGACGTCGTAGTAAAGAATCGCAAATGAGTACACGGTTCATTAAGTTTCTTTCAGTGAGATCGTGAGGCACCCAAATATCGAGCTTTTTAGTGTACCCAGCTTTTTTCAAATGCGCCAAAACTGTTTTGTGGTCAATTCCTAATTCTTCAGCTACGTCGTAACTACTGATATGCCGATCTTGCTCCACTTTTTCAAAAATGGCATCCATTTTATCCGTAACAAGGCGACCAGAGCGACGTGCATCTTTCATATCAAAATTTCCTGATTGAAAACCAAATTTGTGCTACTCTCACAGACACTGCACTAGGTCCATAAACGTCACAAATTTTTTTCGCAGCTTGCGTTGCATTTTTACCTTTTTTGAAGTAAAATTTTAAAATGAATCGAATTTATTCATTAGATTCACTCATCTTGACAGTAAAAAAAACAAATGAAAATCACACATTTACCTAATTTGAATTTGGAATTATACTTTTTATAAATTTAAACTTTTTAAAGATATCAAAACCTGCCAGATACAAATGGTATAACCAAAGAGATTTTATTACAAGTTCATACATACTATAATGCGAAAAGACTTTTTCCCCTACCTATTATTTAAATACATTTTTTTTCGGGAATACATACATAGAAAACATCCAGACTAAAACAAAAATTTATATCTGTTTCGAGTTCGAGTTTTATAGTACTGGTATTCGACCGAGTAACTCGTTTTAAATGCCGAGTATTCGGTTAACCTTATCTAGTGATAATTTTTTTCAGGAAAATAATAGAACCTAGAATAGAATCAATAAGAATATTTACTTAAACAATTAACATTTATTAATTTGAATCACATTAGGAAAAATTTGAAAAGAATACTGGAAAAGTGAAAACATAAAATACTTCTGTTATTCTCGTAAGTTGTAATCAATATTGATAATTTAATAATGGTAAGTAATGGTGTAGGAACACTAAGCATCAAAGTCAAAGTCAAAGTCAAAATTCTTTATTCTGTGGGCCCTCGCGGGCACTTAGACACGTCTTTTACAATTAGGTATATTTTTTTATCTACCATCCTTTTTTGACCCCTCCCCCCGTCCTTGTCACAACTGGTCACATTTGTGAGACTCCCCCCTCCCTAGTGTGACGTCACATATTTTGCAAATTTACATCTAGAGTTGCAAATGTTTTAGAGTTTCGTTAATAGTTCAAAGTTCGTGTTTTAACACTTAGATTATAATAGATTTTGAAATGACACGTCACGAAATTTAGGATCCCTCCCACCCCCTTGTCACACAATGTCACACTTCATCGACCCCCTCCCTCCCCCCTAACGTGTGACGTAATTTATGGATGGCCCCTTAGTGGTAGCAATCGGTTTCTTTTCACCTCATAAACGTATTACTTACTAGCTTCCGAAAATAATCGCTCACTGTATACTGTGCTACGATTACGTTTGAACGTGTTTTCGGGCCTTATTACATACACCAGAAACTGAACCGAGTAACTCGGCCGAGTACTCGGTTCGGTAAAAAGAAAGCCGAGTATACTCGGTACTCGGTTACTCGGTAAACTTTGTACTCGGCCCATCTCTATAACTAAAATTTGAAGTGCGTGTGGGGTATGCGAACATAGTGTATTTGTGTGTGGGTGTGTGTATATGTGTTTGTATGGATGTGTGTGTATGTGTTTGGGTTTTACTCCACCCATAAGAATACTTACATGTAGCTCGTTCTCTCTTGGCAGTCTGCAGGGCACAGGTAATTAAATATAGATGTAAATGGCCGCTCTCTTCTGAAGCCCAGATAAAAGTGACCCTGTCCTCTTGTGTAGAAGGCAAGAAGTACAGTATGTCGTGGACGTTGATCCACGCGTCTGGCGCTGACTCCGAGACTAGAACTTGTATATCTTCGAATTTCTGTAAAGAAAACCTTCATATACACTTTGCAAACAAGTATTTTATAATTATAAACTTTTGCGTTGCATAGTTTATGAATATAATCTCAACAGATCGCCACTTCTTCTCACGAATAGGCTATTTGACAATGTTCAAAAATTGTATATTTTTTTATTTTACTATGTCGGGCGGTAGACAAGCATACGGCCCGCTTGATGTTAAGCGGTTACCGTAGCCATATTAACGCTACAACATAAAATATCGCTCACGCGCCGCCACCCCCGCTGCCAACGCAGCATCTCCTATCTTTCTGGTGACCTCACGCACTCGCAGGAACACAACAACCCTCAAGGGAATTGTTATTTGGCTGCGGTATTCTGTGAGGTGGAGGTACATGCCCCAGTCGGGTAGCTTACAAGTACAGCTTCGTTTATCAGTTAGCAGGGAGCACCGCGTGCAGGTGAAGTTGGCTTTGGTTCAAAGATGGTAATGTAATGTACGATGGTAACCTACACCCCAAAATTATTTAACAATATCGTAAAATACACAACACTATAAAGATGTGCAAACTTTCATTCTAATATCTTCCGTCCGACTTAAGTTTGACGGGAAGTCCATTTTGAAAGTATGAAATTATTAAAAAAAAAACCATTGGAGAAGCAATAACAAATACTATAACTTTTATTATGATACTAATCACATAAACGTAATATTTAACATAGCTGTCGTACAAATTTCTGATTTGATGCATACAAAATACAAATATGTGACGTCATAACTCATTAGCCTTTTGTATGGAGCGTTTTCGGGAAAGTGCAAAATTGTGATATTCAAGTTAACATATCTCGAGAGATTTTTGTGCTATCGAAGTAATTCTTTCACCTACGGTTATATTATTGAAACGTTCCTACATTATCAAATTGGAAAAAATGTTGGTCAAATAGCCTATTGTGCGTGAAGCGATTGAAATGAAAAAATATACTAATTTCAATCGGGAAGATGGATATAAGTTATCTGCGGCATGGAACCCAGTGATTAAGATCACTCAACCTCGTTTTGGTTTGCAGTGGTTTGGGATGTAGGTGGTTCATCAACATCTTTGAACCAAAGCCAACTTCACCTGCACGCGATGCACCCTGCTGACTGACAAACGAAGCTCTGGCGAAAAGAGAGGTAGGGAGCGTAATTGTAAGCTACCCGACTGGGGAATGTACCTCCACCTCACAGAATACCGCAGCCAAATAACAGTTCCCTTGAGGGCTGTTGTGTTCCTGCGAGTGAGTGAGGTCACCAGAAAGGAAGGAGATGCTGCGATGGAAGCGGGGGTGGCGGCGCGCGAGCGATATTTTATGTTGCGAGTGTTAATATGGCTAGGGTAACCCAAAGTAGTATTAAAAAAAACAAAAAAAAGTCGGGTAATGTTCAGAATACGGACGCGTCGGTTAGCTCGCAGAATAGGGATGTCGTGAGTGTAGTATGTCGCGGTACATGGATATCGAACAACACGGGGGTATGAAGATTCATCGACCTCGACAACGGAGACAGAGTGACACCGCTGAGACAGTCAGCCTGTGACCACGGCCGGTGCGACCTGCTCGAAACGTCAGGCTATAATAAAGGTATGTAAATACCCTTATGCATGATCGCATTAATTCCCGTTCTTATATTTCATAAGTATTTTATAAGATACTAGCGGCCCGACCACGCTTCGCTGTGGCTCAATCTTTTCGTTTCCATCCATTTCCCTAGAGATGGCGCTGTATGTGAAAAAAGATTTTCCCGCTTTTCTTTTCAAATTTTTCCAGAATTTTCTTTGCTATAAACCTCACGGAGTCCGAGACCTTTCCAACGAATGCAAAACCGTGGAAATCGGTTCGTGCGTTCTGGAGTTATAGCGTCAGGAAGGAAAACCCGACTTATTTTTATTTATAAGACTAGCTGTTACCCGCGGCTTCGCCCGCGTGGTCCAGGGAAGCCTGCTGCCATTGATTTGTGTATATTTTTCTTTTGTTGTATTTTTTTTTACTTCGTGGGATAAAAAGTAGTACCAGTATGTACAAATTTTAATGATGATTGGCTGCATAGTTAAGGCATGAAGAAATAACAAACAAACGAATTTACTTTAACACTTATAATATTTGTATGGATGGAACGCCCACACTCAAGAGAAAATAATTGTTCAACACATAAATGTTTGCCCTCTTTATTTTTCCTTCGAATAAAATATTTTTCCTGGATAAAAAGTAACCTATGTCACTCTCCAGACCGGAAACTATCCCCTGTTAAAACATCACATCAGTACTTACGTTCCTTTCGACGTGATAGAAGGACAAATGATTACAAAGTTTATTTTTTTCACATGGGATTAAATTGTTTTTCCGGGATAAAAAGTAGCTTATGTCACTCTCTAGATTACCCTATTAAAAATTCATGTCTGTACTTAGGTTTCTTTTGACGTGAAAGAAGGACAAATGAACTTTATTTTTTAATAACGTACGTTTACGGTATGGAGAGTGGCATAGGCTATTAATTATCCAGGAAAAACATCTTATTTCTACGGGAAAATACATACTTTGTAATCATTTGCCCTTCTTTTAAGTCGAAAGGAACCTAAGTACCGACATGATTTTTTTTTAACAGGATAGTTACGTAGTAGAGTACGGACATGACTTTTTCAAATGGGGATAGTTTACTGTTTGGAAAGTAACATAGGCTACCTTTTATCCCGCAAAAACATCTTAATCCCATGGGAAAAAATAAACTTTGTAATCATTTGGCATTCTATCATGTCGAAAGGAACGTAAGTACCGACATGATTTTTTTAACAGGGGATAGTTTCCGATCTGGATAGTAACATAGGCTACTTTTTATCCAGGAAAAACATTTTATTCCCATGGAAAAAAAAATCGATCCCCGCAGAGGGCAATCATTTACGTGGTGAACTTTTTTTTTGTCTTGGTCCATACTAATACCTAATACTGTAAGTGTTAAAGTAAGTATTCGTTTGTTTGTTATTTCTTAACGCTCTATGTAGCCGATCATAATTAAACTTTGTACCTATTTTTCTTTTGTTGTATTTTTTTTTACTTCGTGAGATATAAATAGTAATAACAAACGTTCCTTAAATAGTATTATCAATATTATGTAAATAGTAATATCTCACGAAGTAAAAAAAAAATGATTGCCCTCTGCGGGGATCGAATTTTTTTTTCCGTGGGAATAAAATGTTTTTTCATGGATAAAAAGTAGCCTATGTTACTATCCAGACCGGAAACTATCCCCTGTTAAAAAAATCATGTCGGTACTTACGTTCCTTTCGACATGATAGAATGTCAAATGATTACAAAGTTTATTTTTTCCCATGGGATTAAGATGTTTTTGCTGGATAAAAGGTAGCCTATGTCACTTTCCAAACAGTAAACTATCCCCATTTTAAAAAGTCATGTCGGTACTTAGGTTCCTTTCGACTTAAAAGAAGGGCAAATGATTACAAAGTATGTATTTTTCCGTAGAAATAAGATGTTTTTCCTGGATAAAAAGTAGCCTATGCCACTCTCCATATCGTAAACGTACGTTATTAAAAAATAAAGTTCATTTGTTCTTCTTTGACGTCAAAAGAAACCTAAGTACAGACATGAATTTTTAATAGGGTAATCTAGAGAGTGACATAAGCTACTTTTTATCCCGGAAAAACAATTTAATCCCATGGGAAAAAATTAACTTTGTAATCATTTGTCCTTCTATCACGTCGAAAGGAACGTAAGTACTGACGTGATGTTTTAACAGGGGATAGTTTCCGGTCTGGAGAGTGACATAGGTTACTTTTTATCCAGGAAAAATATTTTCCGCAGAATTTGAAAATGTCCGCGACAGTATATGTCTATCTTTTAAGATTGACACACTATAACGTTTTTTCATGGTAATCAATAGGAGAAAGTAGGTAAAAAAAGGTTATAGTGAGTTAATCTTAAAAGATAGACATATGCTGTCGCGGACTTTTTTTTAGAACTTTTAAAGAGGAACAATTCCATCATACATGATTTTTGCGTAACTTCAACCGTTTACGCAGCGCACGCGACGTAAGCCCTCAAAAGGAATATTTTTTTCCTATTTTTCACTGGTGCTCCGCTCCTATGAGTCGTAGCGTGATGCTATATAGCCTATAGCCTTCCTTGAAATATAGGCTACCTAACACAAAAAGAATTTTTCAATTCGAACCAGTAGTTCCTGAGATTAGCGCGTTCAAACAAACAAACAAACAAACAAACAAACTCTTCAGCTTTATAATATTAGTATAGATATTTAATATAATAAAAAAAAAACCGGCCAAGTGCGAGGCGCGCACGAAGGGTTCCGTTTCCGTACCCATTATCTATAAAAACTGCAAAACAATCACGTTTGTTGTATGGAAGCCCCCTTAAATGTCTGTTTTATTTTAGTTTAATTATTTATTTTTAAAGTTAATATATAACTAAATATTCCGTGAATATTTCAAGCGTCTACCTGTCTGTTGCCGTTATCAATATCGAGCAAAAAAAATCACGTTTGTTGTATAGGAGCCCCCTTAAATATTTATTTTTTCCGTTTTTTAGTATTAGTTGTTAAAGCGGCAACAGAAATACATCATTTGTGAAAATTTCAACTACATATTTATATTACAAAATTCTAGCCCCGTGGGCTAGAATCCGGTCTAGTATCCAGCAGTGGGTAGATACATGCTGATGATGATGATGATGATGATGACAAATATGCTGACAATTTAAATTTAGTCTCACCTGTTCATCCGGAATCGCGACATTAGGAGGTCCATCAGGCGCCAGGTCATAAGACACGGGAGAACTGAACAGGCTGATTGGTACCAACGACAGCTCGAGACGCTGTTGTTTGCGGTCTAGGAGTTGCACCCATACACTGCGAACAGACAAATATGATTAAATAGTTAAAAGGTAATTTGATCAACACTGTTTATTTTATACCACGAAGGTGACAAACAAGCATACGGCCCGCCTGATGGCAAGCAGTTACCGTAGCCTATGGACTCCTGTAACAACAGAAGCATCACATGCGCGTTGCCGACACTGTAAAAACCTCTTTACGCCCTTTTTGAAGAACTCCATGCTGTAGTCTCCTAGGAAAACCTCAACAGGCAGTTCATTCCACAGCTTGACAGTACGTGGAAGGAAATTTTTCTGGAACCGCACAGTACGTGAGCACTTCGGTTCTAATGTATGAGGATGAATTCCCTGTCGATGGCGAGCGGTGCGACTGTAGAATGAGGCCGTTGGCATCATGTCAAACAACTCCTCTGTACACACCCCATTGTACAATCGGTAGAACACACAAAGGGACGCAAAATCTCTTCTCAGACTCAAGGGTTCTCAACCGTCCATCAATTTGGATTCGTCAACAATCCTCACAGCGCTACACACGCACACACTATTTTGCATGCTTCCCCCACCAATTAGTTCATGCCAACTATTGCCACCCACTACCGTTAGTAGATGCATGCGACTGCTTGGTCGTCTCTGAGACTCTCCAACATCTGAAACATGCGACTGCTGTCGCCCCGACTGGCGTGTTCGTCTCACAGACACGTGTTTCGCCTCTACGCGAGGCATCCGCAGGCGATCTGTAGATGTTGATGGTTAGAACAACAACCTACAAATCACAAATAGTTAAAAATTGTGACATTTTCTATCACGAACTGTGAAATTGTGGTATGAAGTTCCCTTAGCGGTATTTCCAAAAAATTACGACATGGGAGGCTTCAGCAGTCTTTATTTCCCTTAAAAGGCTGGCAACGGATAGACGACCCATGGTGTTGGTTGGTTAGTTGGTGCTGGTGTTAATTATTTAACCCATAAACCGACTTTTTGGGTGTAAGTGGCTCATCAACATCTTTGAACCAAAGCCAACTTCACCTGCACGCGGTGCACTCTGTTGACTGACAAACGAGGCTCTGACGAAAAGAGAGGTAGGGAGCGTAATTGTAAACTACCCGACTGGGGAATGTACCTCCACCTCACAGAATACCGCAGTCAAATAACAATTCCCTGAGGGTTGTTGTGTTCCTGCGAGTGAGTGAGGTCACCAGAAAGGAAGATGCTGCGTTGGCAGCGGGGGTGGCGGCGCGCGAGCAATATTTTATGTTGCGAGCGTTAATATGGCTACGGTAACCGCTTCACATCAGGCCGGCCGTTTGCTTGTCTGCCACCCGACCCACTACAAATAATCAATTTTTGAAGTGAAAACTTCTTTAGCGGCGTTGTGCACTTTTTGGGATGGGTAAAAAATGTTAAACTCGCGTCAGGACACGTGGCCTGATCGAAAATTCGTAAGACGGAGGGAGAGTAGACCGCCGCCGGCACGACGTAGGAGAGGAAGTAATATCCCCCTCCCTTTCTACCGCGCGGCGAAAATGTATGCCAGCTCCTGCTGTTTATTTTTAATGTAATATAAATTGTCATGTTTGTGTACGATAGCGCAATAAATTAATATTGTATTTTATCACATACATGATAGTACTTTTATACTGATAAATAAAGCAATTCGTGTGATTTTATTCCCTAACGGCATTCCAAAATATTCAAAAATGAACAGCGTTAATGTTCAAGTTTTCACTTCTGTCGGCACTCCCGGAGTGCCACCCGTGTTTTTTTTTTATTAAAAAAATAAGTCAACGCGAGTGGAAGCTTGTATGTCATAAATAAACAGTGTAAAGCGTTTTGCAAACTCACAATTTCCCACACGGCGTCCACCCGACCCTCGCCAAGTACTCGAACCACGGAAACGCCTCCTTCAACGGAGTCCGCAGGTCGTACCATCGAATGTACGCGACCTCCATAGCTTCGTTGGTGCTGTCGGGAACTGTAAAAATGGAAATACATTGTAAACTCCATGTAACGTCGATTTAACGACAAAGCATTGGTTCCCAACCTTTTTTTGTTCGCAGACAACTACCGAGGTTTTTGTTGCGTGTAGGATCCCCAACTATCATCATCATCAGGTCCATTTTAATATCCACTACAGAAGCACGACCCTCTCTCGTCCGCCCTAGACGGAAGGAGAATTTGGCCTACACTCCCCACGCTGGCCAGACGGGTTGGGGAGGCCTGCTCGATGTTTTTACACAAGACTATTATAATGTATGTATTTACAAAAAAAATGTATTTAAGTATTAATATCAGTTATCTAGTACCTATAGTACAAGCTTTGCTTAGTTTGGGACTAGATGCCGTGTGTAATTTGTCCCGGATTATTTATTTATTTATTGTAATCTCACCAGTAGCGTCCGGAGTTCCTTCCTGATAATAGTCAAGCACGGTCGTAGGCGATGCCTTCTGAAGCTGAAATGTAACCATTTTCAGCACCGACTTAGCATTGGGAGTGCCGGCCCGAGGAAACCTACAACAAATTAAAAAAAAATTGGTTTTATGTAAAGTCTGTTTACGGACGATAATTTTACGTGATAACGTCATAAGAAAACATCGGCCGATGGAGTGGAAGAGAGATAGATGCGTCACAAGTCGAACGCTTAGGCCGATCGTGCCTCTCTATCGCTTGTTCCGCGCTCTCGCTTGCACGCTCGGCTCAGGCGGAACGTGACAATGACATGCTATTTCGTGCGTGCAGCCGGCTTTTTATCGATTTATACGACGTTATCACGTCAATATCACTCGCGCGCTGCAACCCCAGCTTCTATGACTACCTCACTCGTAAGAACTCCTCTAAGAAATTGTTTTTGGACTGTGTTTTTTTTTATACCACTAATATCTTTCTTTTTTTATACTACGTCGGGTGGCAGACAAGCATACGGCCCGCCTGATGTGAAGCGGTTACCGTAACCGTATTAACGCTCGCAACATAATATATCACTTGCGCGCCGCCACCCCCGCTGCCAACGCAGCATCTCCTTTCTTTCTGGTGACCTCACTCACTCGCAGGAACACAACAACCCTCAAGGGAATTGTTATTTGGCTGCGGTATTCTGTGAGGTGGAGGTACATTCCCCAGTCGGGTAGCTTACAATTACGCTCCCTACCTCTCTTTTCGCCAGAGCTTCGTTTATCAGTCAGTAGGGCGTAATACGTGCAGGTGAAGTTGGCTTTGGTTCATAGATGTTGATGAACCACTTACACCCCTTGATCTGTCATCTGTCAATCTACGTCTATGTCAACTGTCACCTAACAAGCTGATCTGTATTTAGTGTTGAGTAGAGTTTAAGATGTATTTCTATACTAAGTTCGTACGATCACATGACAAAACTTGCCACAATGAAGAACGTTTTTTTTAAAAAAAAAAAAAAAACATTCTTCATTGTGGCAAATTATATTATTATATCGATTTTATGAATAACTAGCTGGCCCGGCGAACTTCGTACCGCCTAATTGTCAATGAATGTCGTGGTATACATATTAGTTGAACAAAATTTATGATGTCTTGAAATTAATATAATGAATAATAGAAAATAATAGAGAAGCACGATGGCGTCATTGCGCGTGTCAGTCTAATTGTACACGCAAGTTAAGCAACGTCAACCGTAGCCTGTCCATGGATGAGTTTATATTATCTCGAGCTCCTCCGTGCTTCGGAAGGCACGTTAATCCGTCGGTCCCGGTTGTTATCATTAGATTATCTCGAGCTCCTCCGTGCTTCGGAAGGCACGTAAGACGTCGGTCCCGGTTGTTATCATTAGATTATCTCGAGCTCCTCTGTGCTTCGGAAGGCACGTAAGCCGTCGATCCCGGTTGTTATCATTACATTATCTCGAGCTCCTCCGTGCTTCGGAAGGCACGTTAAGCCGTCGGTTCTGGTTGTTATCATTAGATGGCAGTCGTTAAGCCAAGTGGCCTTTAGGCGGCTTGAAATTACTGGCGTCCGCCAACTCGCAGTTGAGCAGCGTGGTGGAGTATGCTCGAAACATATTCAGTTGAAGGAAGACCCGTATTTAATATTACCCAGCAGTGGGTAAATATTAAGTTCAGTATTTTACTATGTCACAAAATAAAGTACCATGACACTTGACAACCAATTAATATTCATTTTCAAGCATTCATTCATAAACAATTTTCAAAACAACAACGGACAACTTTCGCGACGTAAAAGTTAGACCAATCGATTTGACATTTAATTGAAAATCAATAAATATCCCAATCCGTTTTCAAATTTAATTTTTCGACAATTTTGTCAATGTTTTAATACTTAATATCCTATACCCACATTTCTGAACGCACGCATACATTTGACGTACGCACGTTAACGTCACGTTTGACAGGTCCGACATCCACGAACATTTTGTATGGAAAAATGATTTTTCTTTTATTTTATTTTTTTCGTAAATTTTCCAATGGTTTTAATAGTTATTCTGCTATTCTGGACGGAGACAAATCCAACAAATCAAAAACCATGGCAATCGGTCCAGCCGTTCTCGAGTTATAAGTGTTGTAACAAACACGACTTTCTTTTATATATATAGATTATGTGTATTTGAATTTGCAGTTATTTTTACCACTGGAATTAATTGAATTGATATTGACATTATGATTACGATATTTTCACATTATAATATTGACATTAAACATTGACATTATGACTATGATTTTTTGGGATTAGATTAAAAATGTAACCATGATTTTGCATGCCAATTTTTGGCGCGGCACGCTTGTACTTTTGTTATTTATACCACATGTTATGTACCGTGTTTGCCAGCAAATAAATTATTTGTATTTGTATTTGTAATGTTACTAGGTATGCCAAATCGCTTGAAATGTTGTCTCAGTAAAGCCTGTATGCATACAAACACACTAGTTTTTGTTGTAGTCAAAAATACCTAGTAGTTTTGATTTTATAGACATTCAAAGTTTCGAAAAATATCGAGTCCCGCTAACAGTCACGTGACCGCTTGTGACGTCATTTCACAACGCGTCGCGCGGGCCTCGGCTCGCTTAGTATCTGGGATCTGACATTCTACATAAAAATCGAGTTTTAGTGAATCGATTATTTTTTGAACATGAAAAAATCGATTTTTCTTTGAAAAATAATCGATTTTGCTAATTGTCAATAAATTTCTAAACAATCGTTAATATTTATATTAATAATGGTTTTATTAATTAAAAATTGAGCGGACTGAGTGAGCCAGACTGAGCGTGTTGTGCGATGACGTCACACCGTAACCGGCAGCCCGGGTCGTACGGTTTCAACTTGTTTTACTTCTAAATCGGAAACTAATTGACATATCGAAGTAACTTTCACAGTTCTTTCACTAGTATTATTTATTTTTGACAGAGAATATGGAGTGCTAATAATGAAAATTAGTTAACATTCCTTATTACCCAGGACAAAGAGAAACCATGGAAGAACTTCTACAGTCGCACCGTTCGCCATCGACAGGGAATTCATTCTGACACGATAGAGCCGACGTGGTCGCGTACTGTGCGGTTCCAGAGAAGCTTTCTCCCGCGTGCTGTCAAGCTGTGGAATGAACTGCCTGTCGAGGTTTACTCAGGAGACTACAGCATGGGCGTTTTAGAAGGAAGTATACCCTACTAATAAACCCTCCTACTACTACTACTAGTAAACCCTACCTCGGCAACGCCCGTGTGATTCCCCTGGTGTTACAGGCTTTCTATACACTACGTTAACTGGTTTCCATCAAGCGGGCCGTATGCTCGTTTCTCAAAAATTACCACCGTCCACCTAGATATCGACGATACGCAGAGACTTCAAAAATAATAGACTTGGATGAAAATTCCGCCCAAGAACCCATATTTTTATAACCAGGACCAGAAGGACCGACCCCAATTGGATATGGAAAAAGGTCTGGAAGAAGAAAAGACTTAGGTGGCAAACAAGCATGCGGGCTGCGGAGGTCGATAGATTCTTTGCGCGTCTCAGTCTAATCGATCACGCAAGTTAAGCAACGTCGACCATAGTCTGTCTATGAATGGGTTTATTTATCTCAAGCTCCTCCGTGTTTCGGAGGACACGTTAAGCCATCGGTCCCGCTGTTATCATTAGATGACAGTCGTTAAGCCAAGTCAGTAGCCTTTAGTTGACTAGAAAACATCTGGCTTCCGCCAACTCGTAGTTGAGCAGCGTGGTGGAGTATGCTCTAAACACCTTCGATTGAGGGGAGTGCCGTATCTCAACAGTCGGATGATTATGCTTATGACAAATGCCAGAAGCGTGCAGCCCGCCTGATGTACAACAGTGACTGGAGACAGTGACTGGAAGAGATCCCCATGTGGAATAAGTTCACCTTTGTACCACTTTATTTTCATGTACTTATTCAATATGTAATTTTAACAATAAAGATCATCATCATCATCATCTGGTCATTTTAGTCTCCACTACAGGAGCACGACCCTCTCTCGTCCGTCCTTGACAGAAGGAGGATTTGGCCTACACTCCCCACGCTGGCCAGGCGGGTTGGGGAGGCCTGATCGATGTTTTATAATGCATTTCCCTTAGTCGCTTTGTACGACATCCACGGGAAGAGATGGAGTGATTCTATTGAGTCTGCCGGAAACCACACGGCCAAGCAAATAAAATAAAGATCATACAAACAAACAAAACAAACAGTTACCACAGAAATCCTTATCATCTCACCTGAACTCCTCCACCTCTCCACTGCTGGACTGTGACGAAGGGAAGCTAAATATCTTCACATCACTCTCGTCCACTTCCTCGTACACTATTCTGAACACATCATCTGAAAGAAACCCACAAATATTATATCTATCTATACCAGGGATGTAACGGAGGTAATTTCATTCATTAATTCAATCAAAAAAAAATATTATTAATTGCTAGCTATTTTAAAACTTAATCCAAAACATTTAGATAAACAACATTTTTTATTTTTCCATTTTGAGCATGAATTAACAAACGGCTGGGGAGCGACCGACTCTACCGACTCTGGAACAGGCAACATAAAGTCGAAGCACGTCCAAAATGAAATGATCGCATGAATGACATAACAACATGCTTGTACTGTCAACACTGAAAAAAGTTTCAATTTGACAGCAAAATCCCCATTAACAAAATGATCCGCCATTTATTGAATTCAATTTTTACAAAAAATGTGATAAATGAAGAACCGCTCTACCGATTTTGTGCAAACTTCACATAAACCATCTACTAAATAGTCCGAATAAAGCCTAAACATTTGGTTTGGATAGGTGAGCCCGTTCTTGTGTTATAAAATTACAACGAAAATTGGCATTAATTTTTATATATATAGATGAACGTGCCGTGTGCCTAACAAACTAACAACAAGTGTAAAAATAATTGACGATAGAGCGCACGTAGCGGGAGTCGGGGGGATTCCCCGCGCGACATGTAATGATCCCGTTGAGACCCGTTCATAACAGTCGACGCTATGTTATGCTTCGACCTCCGATTTAAAAGTGTCGGAGCCGAAGTCTTCGGTTCCGAAGGTGTAATAATAATCGGAAGTTCGACTTAACGGAGACGGAGACGAAGTTCCGTAACATCCCTAATCTATACCTATAAAAGAGAAAGTATGCATGTATGTTCCGTAGACTCCGAAACGGCTGGACCGATTTCAACGAAATTTTCAGATAATCTTTAGAGTCAATCTAAAGATTATCTGAAAATTTCGTTGAAATCGGTCCAGCGGATAATCCTGTGAGGTTCCAGCTCGATTACGCGGGCGAAGCCGCGGGTAACAGCTAGTTAACATATCAAAAATTTCGTGTCACGTTGTTTGTCCGCGGTGGAATCCTAAACTACTGAACCGATTTTAATAAAGTTTTGCAGTGTGTGCAGTTTTATCCAACTTGAGAGATAGGATAGTTTATAACTCATCGGAAAAAATAACGTAAAAATATTTAAAGGCGATACGAAGTCCGCCGGGCCGGCTAATAAATAAATAAATTATAAGTGTAGATTATAAAATAAATGTATGGAGGCCCACCACACATTCCCGCCACTGTGTCTCCTGTGTAGCCAGGATTAACAGCGGCAAAGCAAAAAAGGCAATGAACAATGAAGTTTATTGCAGTCCCGGGGGCAAGACTACGGCTACCTTGGAACTCACAACGAATTTAATCAGAAGAAATTAGTAGGAGTATTTAACTTCTTTTCTTGGCAATGTGAGAGACAGCAATAAGGCATTAAAAGCCTAAAGAGATGGCTAGCCAAGTGGCAAATAAGGTATTAATAGCCTAAAGAGATGGCTACTCAAGTGGCAAATAAGGCATTAAAAGCCTAAAGAGATGGCTAGATAAGTGGCAAATAAGGCATTAAAAGTCTAATGAGATGGCTAGTCAAGTGGAAAATAAGGCATTAAAAGTCTAAAGAGATGGCTAGTCAAGTGGCAAATAAAGCATTAAAAGCCTAAAGTGGCAAATAAGGCATTAAAAAGAGATGACTTTTCAAGTGGCAAATAAGGCATTAATTCTAAAGAGATGGCTAATCAAGTGGCAAATAAGGCATTAAAAAGAGATGACTTTTCAAGTGGCAAATAAGGCATTAATTCTAAAAAGATGGCTAGTCAAGTGGCAAATAAGGCATTAAAAACCTAAAGAGATGGCTAGTCAAGTGGCAAATAAGGCATTAAAAGCCTAAAGAGATGGCTAGACAAGTGGCAAATAAGGCATTAAAAGTCTAAAGAGATGACTTTTCAAGTGGCAAATAAGGCATTAATTCTAAAGAGATGGCTAGTCAAGTGGCAAATAAGGCATTAAAAGTGTAGTATAAATAAATCACCATCAGATTTCGGCTGCCACCAGAACCCGGTGTATCTCGAGAACTCTTCTTGAGTAATATAGCATGGTACCCCGGCTTGCTTCGGATCATCAGCCAATCTATAAACAAATAACACAATAATAAACAAAAAAAGAAAAACGACAGACGTGAATAATTTGGGGTGTAAGTGGTTCATCAACATCTTTGAACCAAAGCCAACTTCGCCTGCAAGCGGTGCACCCTGCTGATTGTGAAACGAAGCTCTGGCGAAAAGAGAGGTAGGGAGCGTAATTGTAAGCTACGCGACTGGGGAATGTACCTCCACCTCACAGAATACCGCAGCCAAATAACAATTCCCTTGAGGGTTGTTGTGATCCTGCGAGTGAGTGAGGTCACCAGAAAGGAAGGAGATGCTGCGTAGGCAGCGGGGGTGGCGGCGCGCGAACGATATATTATGTTGTGAGCGTTAATATGGCTACGGTAACCGCGTCACATCAGGTGGGCCGTATGCTTGTTTGTCACCAGACGTAGCATTAAAAAAAACGAGTCTGCTTTAGACCACACAACTGAAGTAAAACTTCTTTAACTCTAATAACTTATAACTCCCTCTCAAATTCCGTTCGCCGTTTCCGTAACGCTCTCGTCACGCATTCACCAGCTTAGTCGCCAAGTCAAGCGTAACGTAAAGAAGTTTTACTTTGACGAGTTTTGATTTGACGAGCTCGGTATCGTAGCGGTCAATGACACCGCTTCGACACCAACGCTCGTGGGTTCGATTCCCACATAGGACAAACATTTGTGTGCATGAACATGTCTGTTTGTCTTAGTCTGGGTGTTTTATATGTATCATAAGTATGTATTTACAAAAAAAAATGTATTTACGTATGTTTATCAGTTGTCTGTACTGTCTGTACCCATAACACAAGCTTCGCTTTGGGGCTAGATGGCGCTGTGTAATTTGTCTGACAATATTTATTTATTTACTTCAAAAATCTCACCTGTCAGGGTCATGCCCTTTGCATGCATACGTTAATCGAGTAGGCCTTCTAATTCCTCCACCTGCCAGCCAGATGTCGCCTCTGGCAGTGTGTGCAACCAGCGACGGGGCTCGCGGACACATCGCTGGAGTCAGGGGTGCTCCGCCACCCGTGTTCAGAGAACGCGGAATGAGGGGTGGTGACTGAAAAAAATATTTTTAGGGTTCCGTACCTCAAAAGGAAAAACGGAACCCTTATAAGATCACTTTGTTGTCCGTCTGTCTGTCTGTCTGTCAAGACCCTCTATGTCGAGAATGCGTGGAGGTATCAAGCTGAAATTTGAACTGTATACTCAGGTCGTCGGTCCCGTGAAGTTGTAAAAAAATCAAACTGCTAAGTTTACGTAAAAAAAGATACGGCCATTTATTCAGCAAAAAACGCATATTTCGACATTCTCAAGGGAATCAAAACTCATAGGGTACTTCCCGTTGACCTAGAACTATGAAATTTGGCAAGTAACATCGTTATAGACTACAAGTATAAGAATAAATCTCAAAACAATATATATTGTTTTGAGATTTATTCTATATACGTGAAGTAATAGTAGTTTATGAAACTGTTGCATAATAAGGGTTATTAAAATACGAGTGTGAGTTTATAACATGAGCCGAAGGCGAATATTATAATAGACCACACGAGTATTTTAATACCTAATTATGTGCAGTTTCATACACTACTTTATCTAATCTCATGAAATATATGATAATAATATTTTAAATACAACCATGAAGTTAATTTAACAATTTTATTTATTACTTATTAATCCATTTGCAGATCGAGCATGCGTAGTGCGCATGCGCGACGCGCCGCGCGGCGCCGCGTTCACAGATTATGTAGAAAAATTTTGCAAAGTTGCAATGTATTTGCATTGCAACCTGTTTAAAATACCTGTATCCAGGACTGAAGCAGTATCGAAATGGAAAAAAAGTTATTTTTCGATACAGTTGTCCATACGACAACTGTATCGAAAAATAACTTTTTAAATTTATTTTGATAGCGTGTGCGTAAAGACTGTCATTATGATACTGTGTTTAGTTTTTTAATGTGTAAATTTCAGTATGAGATTAGATAAAAACGTTTTACCCCTTTTTTACGGAAATTGCGCGGACGGAGGAGTATGAAATTTCGCACACTTATTGTTTATATAGAGAAGGAGTGCAGAATGCAGATTTTTTTTTATTATGAATCAGGGATTGAATAACCGAAAAAATTTGGATATATCGGTTAAAGGTACGACGTCATACCTTTAAATTTCGATACCTTAAAGTAAAGTAAAGGTATCTTAATAATTTCGGTATTGTAATATTCCGGTATCGTTATTTTTTTAGATATCTAAATTATAAAATAAAGGTTTTAAATTTCGATACCTTAAAGTAAATGTATCTTAATAATTTCGGTATTGTAATATTCCGGTATCGTTATTTTTTTAGGTATCTTCTTCTAAATTATAAAATAAAGGTTTTCTTTCCACAATGTCGGCCGCATTGGTAGGTAAGTACTTGATCGATACCTACGTCGCGTCGTTGTCGCATCATTTTTTCGGTACCGAAATGGTTTTGGTTAAGGTACTGGTAATATAAAGGTATAATGGTACCGTAAAAAAATAAAGGTATTCTTCTTGTTTTACCGGTATCGTAACCACAATTCTCAACCGTTTTGGCCCTACCTTTAAATCAAAACGATATCGTAATTTTATACCAGTACCATACCCTTATACCTTTACCGCTTTCAATCCCTGTTATGAATAGTAAATAAATACATTAAATCAATAAAAAACACATTACGCATGGTAGTGACCATGTATTTGACACACACACGCATATAATACTCTTTTGTTACTTTATGGTCGAATTTCGACCAGTTAGTAATAAGAAATACGTGAATTTCTGTATAAATATTCCTAAATCTTCATCTTAAAATAAGCATATTTGCTCACATATACGGAAGTTAAACTTACAGGCAATTTGATCTAGGTTGCTTTGCGTAATTCCGCCAACAATTAGTTCACGCAAACGAAACGACTAACGTTAGTAGATGCATGCGACTGCCGTGGCTGCTTTGACCGTCTCTGCTCCAGCTGCTGCGGTCATCTCAGAGAATCTCCACAATTTGAAACATAAGTTTCTCCAAGTTCAGATGTTAGAGATTCGCCGAGACGGCAGTAATTTGCATAACTAATTGCTGGCGACTTATGGCTAGGAGTACGATGGAAAAGCTCAGGAAAATATGGGCCAATAGAAACATCACAAAAGCCACAAAGATTCGGCTCGTCAAATCGTTGGTGTTTCCTATATTCTTATATGCCGCAGAAACATGGATTATACGGCGGACGGAGACAAAGAAAATTGACGCCTTGGAAATGTGGTGTTGGAGGAGGATGCTCCGAGTTTCGTGGACTGAATTCCGCACAAAATCCTCCATCCTTTCTGAACTAGACATTAAAGAACGTCTATCCACCTTGGTGCAGAGTCGTATTTTGCAGTTCCTTGGACATGTTAATCGCCGCGGAAACAACTCTATAGAGAGACTTGTTGTGCAGGGGAAGGTTGAAGGCACAAGAGCATGGGGCAGATCCCCCATGCGTTGGACCGATCAGGTGAAGGCGGCGGTGGGCGCCCCAGTACACGAATGTGCCCGATTGACGACCAGCAGGCAGAGGTGGCGAGACGTCGTGAGGCGAGCTGCTGCCTCATCATGATAACCACGACCACTCTGGCAAGAGTGAAGCGACAAAGAAGAATTGCTGGCGGAAGTACGCAAGGTAGTGTAGACCAAATTGCCTGTCATTTTGTTCTGTCAATTGCCAATCTTTACTATCGTACATTGAGAAGCTCGATGGTGTCGTTGAGCGTGTCACTCTAATTGAACACGCAAGTTAAGCACCGTACGTCGACCGTAGCGTGTCCATGGATGGGTTTATATTAATTCGAGCGCCTTCGTGCTTCGGAGGGCACGTTAAGCCGTCGGTCCCGGCTGTTGTCATTAGATGACAGTCGTTAAGCTAAGTCAGTGGCCTTTAGGCGGCTTGAAAACACTGGCCTCCACGAACCCTCAGTTGAGCAGCGTGGTGGAGTATGCTTTAAACCATCTTCAATTGAGGGGAGACACGTATCCCAGCACAAATATACTTCACCTGGTTAGGTCCCTCCTCAGCCACAAATAAGGATGATGTGCAAGGGAACAGGACTCTTCCAGTTGCAGCATGCAACTCATAGGACGCTATGCCCCAAGCAGCCACCCTCTGTCTCTCCCATAGCAATTGTTCTTCCCGGGACCATTTCCCTGATGATACTCCCAGTGCCAACGCCACATTTGACTCGATGAGAGGTTTCCAGTCCAATCTGAAATGTCAATGAGATAAAATTGATTGACGAGCTCGGTTGTTGAATGGTTAGCAATGGCCAGTTTGATGAGGGTTCAATCCCTGCACTAGACAAATATTTATGTGCATGGATGAACAGGTTTCTAACCTGTTCATCAACTGAAGAACAAGTGAATGGGTTCAACAGGATGTAAAAGAAATGAAAAGGAGATATTATTACATCTATATTTTTTTTTTATACTACGTCGGGTGGCAGACAAACATACGGCCCGCCTGATGTGAAGCAGTTACCGTAGCCATATTAAAGCTCGCAACATAAAATATCGCTCGCGCGCCGCCACCCCCGCCGCCACCCCCGCCGCCAACGCAGCATCTCCCTCCTTTCCGGTGACCTCACTCACTGGCAGGAACAAAACAACCCTCTTGGGAATTGTTATTTGCGGTATTCTGTGAGGTGGAGGTACATTCCCCAGTCGGGTAGCTTACAATTACGCTCCCTACCTATCTCTTCGCCAGAGCTTCGTTTGTCAGTCAGTAGGGTGCACCGCATGTAGGTGAAGTTGGCTTTGGCCACTTACACCCCTAATTTATTTTTAATCGGTTAATATAATTATTTATTTCTTATATTAACAGATGCCTAACTATGAAGTGTCTGTCACAGTCGTTGATTACCTTCCGAAATGAACATTTTCTTAATAAAAATATCTTTGATATTTTTTAAAGCCTCGCAACCTACCGCGACCCCCTTGTAAAGGTTAGGGGACCCCCTATTAGGTCCCGACCCACACTTATAAAAACACTGGTCTACAAGATATACATAGAGGTCTCATACATAAATACCAGACACAAAACGATCATGAATTCCTTTGTTTGTGGTACATAACATTAAAAACAGAGTGCATATGATACCCACAACCATCCAATTTCACAACGATAACAAAGTACAAAACTGATAGTAATTAAAAACAATAACAATAAACAAAAATAGTTTCATTAATGATCATATTAAATTATCGACTGACCTGACACTGGTTGGTTGTAAAGATGGCGAAATATCAGTGTATAAGAGCGTGATCTCCCATCCATTTTGGGGTGTCCTTAAAAAATATATTCTAATCTTTCCATTGCTCAATCTTCTAAACGAAATCGCCATAGGAACCATTGTAGACAGGGTCGACAATTCTTTTCGTAAATCATGTACTGCTTGACGAACTTCCGCCCAGGTGTATCTCTTCGAAGGAGGCCTAATATACTCTCCGGCCGCAGCCCCATCACCAGCCTCCCTCACCTCCATATTCACAATATCCATCAGTGATAAATTCATTAATTCCGTTCAGCACACAACACCAATTTCATTATGATATAACAACAGCTTACGTTAATACACGGTTGGGTTAACAATTTAAACTTATTCGCTAATTATACGAGTATTTACACGTAAGTCTCATTATAAAATTAATTACGTGATTAACTAACATTCGACTAAAAATACGATAAAATTAACGCCAACACACAGTTCTCCATTTGACTTTTGCCAAATTGCCAAATTAAATCAGTGTTGCCAGGTCTTACTTTTAATTTACCACACACTCGGTGTCATTCTATTGAGACTACTACTAGTAGGACTGTAGGGTAGGTTAGGTAGGAGTTAGGACCCATATCGCAAAGTACTGTGTGTAGGTATATGTCGTAATCAAATATGGTTCTGTATGCCTCATGGCTTTTCTTCTTTGCCACAACACGTTGAGGTCGAATATCATGTCAGCCACGACACGAATTTCGCTATAGGGTCTTCCTGCGATCGCCACTACGAGTTGTGAGCGTTTTCATTAGAGCCATAACACGAATTTCGCTTTGTGGCTGTTTTACTGTGAACTCAACGCGTTGTGAGCTGTTTTTTTTTCACTCAATCAGCGTTTTCGTTCTTTGAGCGTCACACATACAAAATGCAAACCTGTGACATCATCATCATCACAAAGTAGCCTTTTTTATGGAGCGTTTTCGGGAAAGTCCAAAGTTGTGATTTTCAAAAACATATCTCGAGAGATTTTTGTGCTATCGAAGTAATTCTTTCTCCTTTGGTTATATTATTGAGACGTCCCTACATATCAAATTTGAGGTCAAATAGCCTAATTTTAACAAAATTAATGTATATGCGGAATAAACATCGATTGAACAGTCATCGCCAATCAATCAAAGAAAGGATAGTAGGTACATGTCGGTCTTCAAGAGCTTTTTTTGCAGTAATGTTACCATTTTTAGTTGTTATACCATTTTAGTAAATTTGAAAAATAATGGAAGATTTATTTTGTTTGTTAAAGAACAGGGTATTTATTTGGTAACTATATTTAATTTATTTAAAGTAATTAACTAAAAATATTGACATTTATCACGTATTATTTCGAGTACCTTTTTACTGATAGGTCGCAAAAAGGATTTTATGCTTGTTTTAATTAACTGACAATATTATTTAATTGCTATTTTAAGGTTAATTTCATCGCAAACATCATTTGGTATTTCTTTTCGTGATAGAAACTAAATACTGCTATACCTACATTTTCTGCGTTCTTCATTCGTCTAATTTCGTGTATAAAATAGGGATGACAACAGTGTTGTAATAATGAATAATGCTTCAACAACCTAACACAAACAATGTTTTATACGACTAGGGTACTATACAAGCGTTCAACCTGACGATGGTAAGCAGTTGTCGCAGCCGGTATCACTGCGACCGACTCTGTAAAAACCCCTTTACGAATTTCTTGAAGAAACTCATACTGTAGTGACTACAGTATAGTCTCCTAGGATAAACTTGGCAGGGTGTTCATTCCACAATTTAAGAGGTAGAAAACTCTTCTACTCGCACAATCAGGGTCATGTGTTGTTTGCTATGGCGATGACTTTTCCGCCTATAGGCAGGGAAGTCATCGCCATAGCGAACGGTGTTATTATAGTAAAAGGCAGTAGGTATCATATCAAACTACTCCACTATACACAACCCATTGAATAGTCGGTATAATACGCAAAGAAAGGTAAAGTCTCTCCTCATATTCAATGATTCAATGATGATGAATTTTGGGGTGTATGTGGTTCATCAACATCTTTGAACCAAAGCCATCTTCACCTGCATGCGGTGCACCCTGCTGACTAACAAACGAAGCTCTGGTGAAAAGAGAGTTAGGGAGCGTAATTGTAAGCTACCCGACTGGGGAATGTACCTCCACCTCACAGAATACCGCAACCAAATAACAATTCCCTTGAGGGTTGTTGTGTTCCTGCAAGTGAGTGAGGTAACCAGAAAGGAAGGAGATGCTGCATTGGCAGCGGGGGTGGCGCCGCGCGAGCGACATTTTATGTTGCCAGTGTTAATATGGCTACGGTAACCGGTTCACATCAGACGGGCCGTATGCTTGTCTGCCACCCGACGTAGTATAAAAAAAAATTTCGATACCGTCTGTGAACTTGGAATCGGCCATTATCCTCAAAGCTCGTCTCTGAACCTAGTCACAACGTGCTAGCTGGTACTTGGGTGCTCCCGCTCAGAGATGACAGCAGAACTCCTTGTGATGTCGCACTTGCGCCTTGTGTAGAATTCTCTGATATGGACTGGTGTACAGTTTCGCTCTATTGGGTACACCCAGTTTTTTCTACGCTAATCCGACCTTTTCTTCCAGCTGACTTCAGAATTTAATGTCGGTGGAGATCTCGACACAAAGAATCCCAGTACTCTTAGCGATAATAAGGTGTATGTCCAGGATTTGTGGAGCTACAGCCAATGGAGTCTTTTTAGCGGTAAACGCGCAGACCTGTGTCTTGGTAGGATAAAAATGGACCAGGTTTAGTCCCATTAAGAATTTTATTAGTAGATTACTGGAGTTTAGACCGGTAACATCTGTTTTCTTAATTCTTTCTATTTATTTATTAATATGTATTCGAGTCAGTAAAATTTATGTTATTGTGCGTTTCGTTGTTTTATTTTATTTTTTATTATCGTCTTAAAAATGGCATCGAATGTATTACGGACTTGTGGTTTACTATTTTATTTTGTTGTAAATATAGTCGCTCTCATGAAAGATAATCATGAACCGTGGATACAAAAACTAGAAGTGTTAACAAAAGATTGTGTCGAAAATAGTTGTAAATATTTACTAAACGCGCATGGTGGTGAGTTTTTAGGACATAATTCTTGGAGGTTGACCTCAGAAAGTGGTATTGAGGATGGTAATTGCGACGCAATATATCCCAATTACGAATTACGTGAAATATCAACTTTACAATGGGTGACCAAAATCGAAGTTACTGTGCCGAAAGAAAATGGAAAAATATATTTCTGTTTACGTTTTTCTGAGAGGAATAATAGTCCATTTGGGGGCAAGTGGTCACATCAGGGTGCGAAAATATTCCTGGCGCCGAAAGTCGACGGAATTGCTGCAACTAAAGAGAATTTAATGTAAGTAGCATTTGTTATTTATTTTTTATTTTGTTTGGTATTGACCAAGGCCGGCCGCTTATTGAAAGAAATTTCTGACAGAAAAATTCTGACGCTCACCGGAACTCCGCCGGAAGGTGCACCGAGTGGGTGCATACATTTTGTTGTAGACCCCGCATACTATCAGAATTCTGACGTGTCTGACGTCCACTTCTGATGAGTCTCAGATGCCATCGATCGGACGGTAGTAATTTTCCTGATCAGAATATCGGAGGGCGCACTCTCCGAATTTCTGATCAGAAATTCGGAGAGCGCACTCTCTATACATTTTGTGTGTATCCCTGACCCCGCACACCTATCAGAAATTCCCATCAGATGTCGAGTCAGCCCAACGCGGACACACATCTGCACTTTGATACGGCAAGATCATGATGGACATGGAAATTTTATTACAGAAATTGAAAAACACCCATGCATATGGAATTTAGGCGACAAAAACTACCACAACAAGAATCTTCGAGACTTGGCATGGGATGAAGTCTGCCAAAATGTCGATCGTCGTCCATTTTGTTTGTTGTTCTCTTTGTGTAAACCTAACACTATTATATGCTGCCGGCCAGCCACGAACTAAACTCAGACTCGCAAGAAGTAAGTTTCTGATAGGTGTGCGGTGTGGTGGTCGGGGGGCTTCGGAATTATTCTGTCAGAAATTTCTTACAATATGTGGCCGCCCTAAGAAAGAAAATAGAGGTAATGGATAGGGTTGCCACCTTTTATTTTGCAGGCAATGTACATTAGTTATTATTATAGGTAAGAAGAAAAAGTAGACAGTATCAAAATAAAGTACAATTTATTTTGCTTTATTATTATGTTTAAAAACATATTTTTTATTTCTTTATGCAGTTTGTATCAAATTTGTATCTACTAAACAATTGCACAGCATCTTTAGAATCTATATTTAAATTAAAGTAAATATGTAATTCACATTTTATAAAATTTTATAAAACTCTCTCTTTCTTTCGTCCCACCATTTGCTATTCATCAGGAAAAACCTCTTTCTGTGAATGCTGATGTGAGAATTGACAATAATAATGAAATAACTTTAAAGAAGAAGAAGAATATTATCATTCTTAAATGGCGACAACGACGAGCTCGGTGGCGTAGCGGTCAATGACGCGGCTTCGACACCAACGCTCGTGGGTTCGATTCCCACACAGGACAAACATTTGTGTGCATGAACATGCCTGTTTGTCTTGGTCTGGGTATTTTCTATTTATCATAAGTATGTATTTACAAAAAAAATGTATTTACATATGTTTATCAGTTGTCTAGTATATATACCCATAACACAAGCTTCGCTTACTTTGGGGCTAGATGGCGCTGTGTAATTTGTCTGACAATATTTATTTATTTATTTAAATACTTGCTCTGCCAATTGACAGTTCTGCAATACCATTACAAGTATGTATCTGATAATATAGTTGGTTTAATAAAGCAATTTTTCCTTAAAGATCCATATCTATATTAAGTTTTTGCAGATTTAAATTTTCAATTATGTTAACAATATTATCATTTTTTATATCGGATAAAAGCAATCAATATATTTCGTTTGCCAAGGAATGTCTATGAATGTTCAAAATGTCAAAGAAATCAAATAATGCGAAATAAAGTATTTTCGTTTAGTTTATTATTCTCATAAAGTATAGAGTATAAATTATTTATTTAAACACTTTATTGACTACAATAAGACAAATGATACAAAAGGTGGACTTAATGCTACAAAACCATGAAAAGTACAAGCTGTCAATTTTGCTCATATTTACTAGCAACCTTAAATACAAGGGATGTATCATCAGCAAACAGTACAATATAAGCTAGTTTCACTAAGTAGTGCAAATCATTTATGAATGTAAGAAATAAAAACGGACCCAAAATAGATCCCTGGGGCACACCCATTTATATATCAGAGTAAATAGGTTTCGCATATTTCTGTTAACTATCTGCATTCTATTGTTAAGATATGATTCCGGTATTTTTACTGCTTTCTCTCTAAAACTGTAGGGATCAAGCTTGAGTAAAAGTGTTTGATGGTCAACACAATCAAAGGCCTTGGAAAGGTTGCAAGACACAACAACAACTACAATGATCAAAAAGTACAGGCCATTTTGTGTAAATCTGGAAACAGCTATTTAATTGTGAATTTCTCATTATTGTTCTCATATTTTATGAATGGGTATGGACAAAACAATAAAAACAAAGAAATGTACAATAATAAACATACTATATAATGGGGT
This sequence comes from Hypsopygia costalis, assembly GCA_937001555.2. Lineage (NCBI taxonomy): Eukaryota > Metazoa > Arthropoda > Insecta > Lepidoptera > Pyralidae > Hypsopygia > Hypsopygia costalis. Next base: position 18,419,302 of record OW443347.2, read on the forward strand.
GTAAGTGGTTCATCAACATCTTTGAACCTAAGCCAACTTCACTTGCACGCGGTGCACCCTGCTGACTGACAAACGAAGCTCTGGCGAAAAGAGAGGTAGGGAGCGTAATTGTAAGCTACCCGACCGGGTAATATACCTCCACCTCACGGAATACCGCAGCCAAATAACAATTCCCTTGAGGGTTGTTGTGTTCCTGCGAGTGAATGAGGTCACCAGAAAGGAAGGAGTTGCTGGTTGGCAGTGGGGGTGGCAGCGCGCGAGCGATATTTTATGTTGCGAGCGTTAATATGGCTACGGCAACCGCTTCACATCAGGCGGGCCGTATGCTAGTCTGTCACCCGACGTAGTATAAAAATAAAAAGTCTTACTCCCCTTTCACCTGCGAGCAGGCTACTTAGATACTCTTATGTCGAGTAGCTCGTGGCAAACCGACGCTCGGTATTCCAAGCATCGTGGATCTCCCACCACTCCCCAATCTCCATGATGGGTACCGGAGCTGTAGGCACGCTCACTTCGTACGCCAAGTGCCCACACTTGGGCTCCAGACAGCTGGCTTCCTGATTTCCATGATAGGTACGAGCTATGAGTGGGGGGCAAACGAGCATGTAGGTCACTTGGTGGAAAGCAATCACAACCAATGGAGATCAGCAACACCAAGGGGTCGCCGATCGGTTGCCAGCCTTTTAAGGGAAATATAGACTCTGTTATTGAATGCTCCCATGTCGTAACTGTTCGGAAATACCGCTGAGGGAAGTTGAGATTATTAATGAGATTGAGATTAATAATTTTGTACTCCGTGCTTCGGAGGGCACGTTAAGCCGTCGGTCACGACTGTTGTCGTTAGATGACAGTCGTTAAGCCAAGTCAGTGGCCTTGAAAACACTGACCTCCGCCAACCCGTAGTTGTGCAACGTGGCAGAGTATGATCTAAACCACTTCGATTGAGGGGAGACCCGTATCCCAGCAGTGGGATGAATAAGGATTGACGACATGTTTTGTACTGATATTAAAATGTTAAATATTTTGTTCGCAGGCTTCCAACGACACAGCGACAGAAGGAAAATCTAGAAGACATGCAATGGGTAGATTTATCTCATGACATTGACGTCAACTATTTGCCACCAATAAAAAGAACAACAAGAAAAGACGTTAATGATGTAGAGGTATTTGCCGATATGGTGAATATTCTCGAAGGAATCGTTGAAAACGATGGAGATAGTAAGGTTTTTAATGACAGAAAGCGGCGGGAGGTTATTTATAACGAAAAAGACTGTCTTGACAAAGGTAGTAGTGTTTTCGAAGATAAAAATAGTAAGAAGGTTATTTTAAATGACGATAATAGTACAGAGAAATATATTACTAAGTTAAATCAGGTTATTAATGACATAGGTACAAAATTAGATGTAGTAAGTGAGGGGAAGGTACAAGAAATAGTGAAAACGGATAATAGAGTAAGAAATAATGGAAATGCACAAGGAGAAGCTAATAATGATGTACTTATGTATGAAGATATATTAAATATGAATAAATACAAAAATAATAATGTACATGTTGGTGAAGCCACACAAAACGGAGTATTAAATGATGGCTTTAATAAAAATAGAACGATTCTAGATTCAGAATCAGCGAATAGTAAAGAAGTTAATGGAGAAACTGATTTAAAACTCATGGGTAAAGAAGATAGAACTATTATTGATCAGAAGGAAGCTAAAAATCAAGTGATTGATAAAGAGACACATAGAGTAGACAATTTAAAAAGACATAAAAGAAGTAATTCCATGGATTTTCACAATACCGAAGCAGCTAATAGCAAAGGAGTTATCAGTGAAACTGATTTAAAACGTATTGGTAAAGAATATAGAACTAATATTGATCAGAAAGAAGCTAAACATCAAGTGATTGATAAAGAGACAGACAATGTAAAAAGATATAAAAGAAGTAATTCCATGGACTTTCACAGTACGAAAGATATTGTGGATTTGGTTGATGTTCTTCATAATAATCAAAGTACAGTGCCTGATCATTCAGATGGTACATCTCTTAAAACAACTACTAAGCCTGAAGATGTGCCGGTCGAGATTAATATCGACGGAATACGCGTTGAAGATTCGGAGAAAGAGCCAAAGATTATAGGGGATGGTATTCCAAGTGTCTTAGCGGATTCTCGGGTTACGTTACGGTAAGTCTAAATAATCTATATTAGCAGGTTCATACCAGATTTGGCTGGGCAGGGAGAGAAACACAAGTAGTGAAGGTGAGTGTTGATGTACGTCGGAAAGGGGCCCCTTAAACCTACACCCGTGTCACAAGTCTCGGGATCTGCTTGGGTTTCTCTCTCTGCCACACGATGGACCCAGCACCTGCACGGTGAATCCATGGAAGCTAAGAAGTTCGTCTCTATAAAACAAAGTCGGGTTTGTTCGAACACTTATAACTCGAGAACCGCAGCACCGATTTTCATGATTTTTGATTTATTGGATTTCTCACTGTCCCGAATAGCAGAATAACTATGAAAAACATTGGAAAATGGACGAAAGAATAAAATAAAAGGAAAAACTTTTTCCCATACAAATGAAAGTGTCAGTTGAAAAAGGATTGCGATATTTATTGGTTGTCAAATATCACAATGTGAAATCGATTGGTGTCACTTTTATGTCGCGAAATGTGTTGTCTGTGATTTGTTTAGAAAATTGAAAAATGTCAAATCGATTGGGGTGAAAAACGCTTGGCCCATGGGGTCCGTGCGCAAGAATCAAATCAGAGAAAACATCAAAAGTAATGACAATTACAGTGCCACAAACTTATCTGGCCCGGTGGCGGGGGCGGTACGATCGACTTAAGTGTTGCCATTAAACGAAATGCCGCCCGTTTTAGAGGAAACATTAAAATCAAAGAAATATACACACTGTTTAAATAATAGCATTGATATACTGATTAATTGTGATGTGTGGTGTTTCAATTAAATATCAATTTCCTTCTATTTTTTTGTTGATTAGTTTTAAAAATGCGCCACGTTAAGTCGCGATCATAGCTGTTATATAATATTAGAGAGTTATCATATTGCACAGAAACAACTATTTGACGATTTTTTATTGTATGTATAGAAAAAGATATCTAGGTATTTAAAAAAATACACCTCAATGGAATGTGTATACGTGGTAAATAAATTAATTGTACCTGGCAACTCGTTCGTGAATGACATTTCAAGATGGCGGCTTTAGTTCTAAATTTGGCCACCGGGTCAGATAAGTTTGTGGCACTATACAAATCACCAAAACGATAAAACCGATTTCAAAACTAAAAACTAAAAAAGAACGTTTTTTTTTAATTTTTTGATTAACCAATAAGGAAATGTTTATTTTTTTGAAATCTTCAGTTTTTATGGATACGGGTCTTCCCTCAACCGAAGGGGTTTAGAGCATACTCCACCACGCTGCTCAACTGCGGGTTAGCGGAGGCCAGTGTTTTCGAGCCGCCTAAAGGTCACTAACTTGGGTTAACGACTGTCATCTAATGATACCCGGATCTAACGATAACCGGAACCGACGGCTTAACGTGCCTTCCGAAGCACTGAGGAGCTCAAGATAATCTAATGATATCAACCAGGACCGACGGCTTAACGTGTCTTCAAGCACGGATGATCTAGAGGTAATATAAACCCATCCGTGTACAGGCTACGGTCGACGTTGCTTAAAGTGTTCAATTGGACTGACATGCGCAATGATGTCATCGAGCTTCTCTATTATTTTCTATTATTCATTGTTTTAATTCCATAAAATCATAAATTTAGTTCAGCTAATATGTACCACGACATTCATTGATTGTTAGGCGGTACGAAGTTCGCCGGGATAGCTAGTAATATATAAATAAACTACGAGTATCTGACCCGGCGAACTTCGTACCGCCTACGATACTAACGTCATTCAATTGTTTTGCCTTCCTGGAACCTCTCCACTAACACTTGAACTTTACGGTATGGTATTAAAGTTCAAATTTACTTCTAAGTATTATTACGTATCGTTTGTGTGGGAGTATAGAAAAGTTTAGTTTTGAGATATTTTCAGGCAATTTTTTAAATTTTTCTTTGCGTAAGAACCATTCTCGTACTTCAAGGAATATTCTAAAAAAGGACTCAGCAAAATCCGTTCAGCTGTTCTCGAGATTTGTGCTTAGCAACACATTCAGCAATTCATTTTTAGGGTTCCGTAGTAAACAAGGAACCCTTATAGTTTAGCCATGTCCGTCTGTCCGTCCGTCCGTCCGCGGCCTGGCCCGAGACGCTTCATACTAGAAAACTGTAGTTTGGCATGTAAAGTCTGTTTCTAAGGCAGGCGGAAAAAAAGACAATGACATAAGGTATTATGTTTGTGACAATAGAAATTCATATCGCTCGGTACCATACATTTCTTATCGCTAAGAGCTTAGTAGCGCGTTTTTAGTACGGGGTGGGGTGAGCTTGTGAGCGCCACACGGTCATGCATAGATAACAAACCGATTTTGACGAAATCGCGCAGGACATCGTGTCGGCGGGCGTTGGGTGGCGACCGGACCGTCGCGCGTCGGTACACGTTGAGGTTTATTATTTATGACTGTAAACCCGTATCATCGTAATGTCTATTTTTTTTTTCGGTTTTGAATCATCATGACACTCGTATCAGATGTTGAAGGCTGTAATCTTTTGAGAAATTTATCCATTTTGCAAATGCGAGGAGCTAGCGAAAAAACAAAATAGTCATGTCCGTACTCATCGGTGACCAAGTGCCATTGAGTTGAAACAAAAGAAAATGGCGGCTGGCGCGAGGCGCTTGGTCTCGCCGCAACTTTGTCAACTTACATTTGTCCAAATTCTCACTGCTTATTAAGAAAACCCATTGAAGAAATCTTATAAATTATTTATTTGTCTGCCTATGGCAAAAGGGGGGTCGCCAGAATTTATCAACCTGTAAGGGGTCACAAGCTCAAAAAGTTTAAACACTGATTTAAAGTATGATATGAATCATAGATATGGTAGTGTAATATAATATCCTCTTAAATAAAAAATGTATCTTTTCATTAGTCATTGCTTAATTCTATTGACTTTGAATTTTTAGATTGAAATACAAAAAAGGTTGGTGATCCCTTCGGCATACGTAAAGGTCAATAACCGTTTTTCCGCCTGCCTTTGTAATAGACTAGACACATATTAACTATGCTGACAAAATAGTAGAATAAAATTTTGAAAAATATATTTTTTTTTTTCGGGGTACCGCCCCTACACGTAAAATGGGGATGAATTTTTTTTCTGCACCTACCCCATGGTCTCGTTGGATAGGTCTTTTGGAAACATTGGGAATGTGGGAAGATCATTTTTCGATATAGTAATCTGTTTGCGAATTATTTACATGTAACGTGCAAATTTTTGGTCCCCTTTTTTAGTGTCCCCCACCTGTATCAACGCAATTGTTATATTTAGAAACGTGAAAAAAATCATGGAAGTAGTTCATAGAGTGAATTTAAAAGGAAAACTATCACGGCTAAGTAGACTTTACAAGTTACTGAGTAATAGCCGACGAACTTATAAAATGTATTGCAAGACGAATAGAATAGGCTATTTTCCAATGTTTAAAAATTGTACAAATAAATTAACAATATCGTAAAATACACAAAATTTTAAAGATCTGCAAACTTTCATTCTAATATCTTCAGTCAGACTTTTTTTTAGCGTCGATCAAAGTTTGGCGGGAAAGTCCATTTTAAAAGTATGAAATTATCAAAAAATAATATTTCCATTGGAGAAGCAATAAAAATGCTATAACTTTTATAATGATACTAATTACATAAACGTAATATTTAACATAGCTATCGTACAAATTTCTGATTTGATGCATACAAAATACAAACCTGTGACGTCATAATTCGGTAGTCTTTTGTATGGAGCGTTTTGGGGCAGTCTAAAAATTGTGATTTTCAAATTAACATATCTCGAGAGATATTTATGATATCGAAGTAATTCTTTCACCTATGGTTATATTATGGAGACGTCCCTATATATCAAACAGAAAAAAATGTTAGTCAAATAGCCTATTAGGCTATTTGACTAACATTTTTTCATTACCAGAGGCTAGATGGTGCTCCTACCGAAACACGCCGTTCGCTATTGAACCTTACGACGCAGAGATAAGGTCCAAAAACAATGAAGTTGAAATGGTACGAGTACAAATCGCTCGCGACCTAATAAGTTTTTAGGAACATTGGGGATTTACTTTCAAGAGTATTCTTAAACTGGTAAGGCCTTGACGTCCTTGTTATGGATAATGGTACGGAACCCTTCGTGCGCGAGTCCGACTCGCACTTGGCTGGTTTTATATTATAGATAATAATATGCAATATATATCTATATAATAGGTAGGGGAAAAAGTCTTTTCGCATTATAGTATGTATGAACTTGTAATAAAATCTCTTTGGTTATACCATTTGTATCTGAAAGGTTTTGATATCTTTAAAAAGTTTAAATTTTAAAAAAGATAATTCCAAATTCAAATTAGGTAAATGTGTGATTTTCATTTGTTTTTTTTTACTGTCAAGATGAGTGATGAAGAAATTCGATTCATTTTAAAATTTTACTACAAAAAAGGTAAAAATGCAACGCAAGCTGCGAAAAAAATTTGTGTCGTTTATGGACCTAGTGCAGTGTCTGTGAGAGTAGCACAAATTTGGTTTAAGCGTTTTCAATCAGGAAATTTTGATGTGAAAGATGCACGTCGCTCTGGTCGCCCTGTTACGGATAAAATGGATGCCATTTTTGAAAAAGTGGAGCAAGATCGGCATATCAGTAGTTACGACGTAGCTGAAGAATTAGGAATTGACCACAAAACAGTTTTGGCGCATTTGAAAAAAGCTGGGTACACTAAAAAGCTCTATATTTGGGTGCCTCACGATCTCACTGAAAGAAACCTAATGAACCGTGTACTCATTTGCGATTCTTTACTACGACGTAATGAAAGCGAACCGCTTTTTAAGAAGCTTATAACTGGTGATGAAAAGTGGATCACGTACGACAAGAACGTGCGAAAAAGGTCGTGGTCAAAGGCCGGTCAGGCTTCACAGACTCTGGCAAAACCCGGGTTAACCCGCAACAAGGTGATGCTGTGTGTATGGTGGGATTGGAAGGGCATTATTCATTATGAGCTGTTACCGCCAGGCAGGACTATCGATTCTGAACTCTACTGTGAACAACTGATGAGATTAAAGCAAAAAGTTAGAGAAAGCGGCCGGAATTAATTAACAGAAGGGGTGTGATTTTTCATCATGATAACGCTAGACCTCACACATCTCTAGCCACTCAGCAAAAATTAAGAGAGTTTGACTGGGAAGTGTTAATGCATCCGCCGTATAGTCCTGACCTTGCACCTTCTGATTTCCACCTGTTTCGGTCTCTTCAGAATTCTTTAGGCAATGTCAGGTTAACATCACGAGAAGACTGCCAAAACCACTTGTCGTGGTTTTTTGAACAGAAGTCCCAAAATTTCTATAGTAATGGGATCATGTCTCTACCTACAAGATGGCAAAAAGTTATCGAACAAAATGGCACCTACATACTTTAGTTAAATGTAAATAAACTTTATTAAAAAATGTTTTGAATTTTCATATAAAATACGAAAAGACTTTTTCCCCAACCTAATATATAAGCGAAATACCACACACTGATTAATCTCGAAATCTCAGAAACTATAACACCTACAAACTTGAAATTTGGCTGAGAATTACGAAATTATTGCGGATTTTACGAAACTTCACCCCTAAGGGGGTAAAACGGGGTTGGAAGTTTGTATGAAAGCGACCGCAGCCTGTCCACGGATGGGTTTATTTATCTCGATCCCCTCCGTGCTTCGGAGGGCACGTTAAGATGTCCGCGGCTATTGTCGTTAGATGACAGTCGTTAAGCCAACTCAGTGGCCTTTTTAGGCGGCTGAATTCCGCCAACCCGCAGTTGAGCAGCGTGGTGGAGTAGGCTCTAAACCCTTTCGATTGAGGGGAGACCCGTATCCCAGCAGGTGGGACGAATAAGGGCTGACGACGAAGTCTTCTAGAAGTGAATTAGGTTTTTGATTTTTATATTTTTAGAACATTTTTACGTAGCCTATTGTAACGTAACGTGCGTCAATATGGCTACGGTAACCGCTTCACATCAGGAAGGCCGTATGCTTGTCTGTCACCCGACGTATTATTTATATATTATATAGATTATAAAAACTAGCACTGATACAATAATTTTGAAGCGTGGCCATGTCTATTGCTCTATAAGGTATAATAAAAAGTCAAGGTCGATTCGCCCTGGGCAAGTGCCAAGGACGCCCATCGGTTACCCGACCTAACTGTTAACATATTCACCCATTTTTAGGGTTCCGTACCCAAAGGGTAAAACGGACGGATATTACTAATACTTTGCTGATCGTCCGTCATTCAAGTTGAAATAGAGTCGCTTATTCATTGGTATGAATAAGCATTCTATTCAGTTATTGAATCGCAATAAGAGTTGGTGGTAAGGGGGGAGTCCCCTCTCGCAGTACCCGTTCACGAGTTGATAGACACCAACAACATATTTTAAAACCTTCTTCTTTTCAGATTATTTGGCGACGGTCTGTCCAGCCGGACCGTGATCGCTTTCACCAACTATCCGCCGCTCCATGGCGGGGCCCGCCAGCCGTGCAAGTTCCTATTGAAAGGGGAATATATGGTATGTATCGTACATATGAGCCGCTAGATGGCGTCGTTGTCTAATCGATCACGCAAGTTAAGCATCTTCGACCGTAGCTTGACTATGGATGGGTTTATGGATGTCTCGAGTCTCGGTTGTTGTTATTAGATATCCCTGGACAACTTATATAGCGTCATCTAGTTCCAAACTAAGCAAAGCTTGTACTATGGGAACTAGATAACTGATATTATAAATATTTTTAAAAAGTAAAATTCACCTTTCCCGCCTTGGCACAGATTACATAATAGTTTGGCCTACGTGGGATTTGAACCCACGACCTTTCGATGACCGGTCGAGTACTCTTCTAATATATTAGACTAGCGGCCCGTTACGTGCTTCGCTATGTATAAAGTGAAATACTAAACAAAATTATTGGAACATCAAATTCATTTATTCAAACAAAAAAATATTTTATTAATTGCTAGTTATTTTAAAATTTAATCCAAAACATTTGGATACACAATATTTTTTGTTTTTCCATTTTGAGCATGAATAAACAAATGGCTGGGGGTACCGACTCTGGAACAGGCAACATAAAGTCGAAGCACGTCCAAAATGAAATGACCGCATGAATGACATAACAACATGATTGTACTGTCAACACTGAAAAAAGTTGCAATTTGACAGCACAATCCCCATCTGAAAAAAGTTTCAATTTGACAGCAAAATCCCCATTAACAAAATGATCCGCCATTTTTTGAATTCATTTGTTACAAAAAATGTGATAAATGAAGAACCGCTCTACCGATTTTGTGCAAATTTCACATAAACCATCTACTAAATAGTCCGAACAAACCCTAAACATTTGGTTTGGATTGGTCAGCCCGTTCTTGAGTTATAAAATTACAACGAAAAGTGGCATTGATTTTTATATATATATAGATATATATTAGATAACTGATATATGTACTTATATACTTCTTTTTGTAAATAAATACATATAAAACACCCAAATCAGCACAAACAGACGTTCATGCTCGCAAATATTTATCATGTGCTGGGATCGAACCTGCGACCTCGGAATCAAAGTGGCCATTGCTAACCATTCTACCTACCTCTCATTTCGCCAGAGCCTCGTTTATCAGTTAGCAGGGTGCACCACGTGCAGGTGAGGTTGGCTTTGGTTCAAAGTTGTTGATTAACTTCTTACAATTACACCCGCATTATTTTAGTACCATTGGTTCTCACACAAAACTCACTTTGCAGGCGAATCCGGAATCTTTAACGGGAAGAACGGCGTTATTCGATATCATAGCCCCAACAACCGACCCCGGCACAAAACTGTACTTATGTATGAAAAATCTACGACCTGATACAGACTTATCGAAAGACGAGGACAAATATTTACATCAAGGAGAAGAAAGTTACAAAGTATTCGCTACACACAACAAACTGTTACCGCTATGGGTGACTTTGTCCCTAATATTAATTTGTTTGACATTTTCGGCGTTGTTCTCTGGATTGAATCTCGGATTGATGTCATTAGACCGTACGGAGTTAAAAATAATATCAAATACAGGGACGGAGCAGGAGAGAAAGTACGCAAGAGCCATAATGCCAGTGAGGGATCATGGGAATTACTTGCTATGTAGCATTTTGTTGGGAAATGTTGCTGTTAATTCGACTTTTACGATACTTCTCGATGATTTGACGTCGGGTTTGTTCGCGGTGATATTTTCGACGTTGGCTATCGTGCTTCTGGGTGAGATAACACCGCAAGCGATTTGTTCAAGACACGGACTGATGGTAGGGGCGAAGAGCATTATGGTTACGAAGGTGAGTCATTAGCTATATCAATGCATAGTGTCCTTTCAGCCATGGGTGTCGCCAAGGGTTTCTTTATTATTAGCCGTTTAAAGCACAAATTCGAAGAGTTGTCATTTTGCGAATATTATCATTTAAAAGAAGTTGACCAAATGCGAAGTTGTCATTGTGAGAAGTGGACATTTCGAGAAGTTGACATTCTAAGAATTTGACGTTATAAGAAATGTTAATTTTTTGTCCGGTTGACATTATGAGAAGTTGACATTATGAACTGAAAGGCATAGTGTGAACTAAGGTTGCCTTGAAAAGATTGCTCTCGGCGTAAGGCCGCCTTGTTGCATTTATATACAAGTCCGTAATAATTTATTGATTCACTGTGCTTTAAATTTGTATTATACAAATAAAGCTTTTCCTATTTTGGGGTGTACGTGGTTCATCAAGATCTTTGAACCAAAGCCAACTTCACCTGCCCGCGGTGCACCCTGCTGACTGAGAAACGAAGCTCTGGTGAAAAGAGAGGTAGGGAGCGTAATTGAAAGGTACTCGACTGGGGAATGTACCTCCACCTCACAGAATACCGCAGCCAGATAGATTTGTAGCTGCAACACCAAATTGTATCCCCCGATTTGGTTATCATTCATTTTTAATTGCCTCCCTATGGAAGCATTTTTAAAGATATATTCACTTCTAATAACTAAGAAGAGTACCCCATTGTTTATACAGGCTGTTATGGCATTGACTGCTCCCCTGGCGTTTCCTATCAGCAAACTGCTGGATTACTTCCTGGGCGAAGAGATTGGCAACGTGTACAACAGAGAACGGTTGAAAGAGCTCGTTAAAGTAAGTACGTTTTTTTTATGAATTTTTAGGGTCCTGGACGTAAAAAAACGGGTTGCACTCCGGGAGCGCCAGCAGAAGTCAAAACTTGAACTTTAACGTTGTGCGTTTTTGAATATTTTTGAATGGTTAAGGAGATAATTTCCCACGATTTGCTTTATTTATCAGTATAAAAGTGCTATCATTTATGTGGTAAAATACAATATTCATTTATAGCGCTCTCGTGCACGAACATGACAATTTATATTACATTAAAAATAAACAACAGGCAGGCATACATTTTCACCGCGTGGTGGAAAGAGAGGGGGATATTACTTCCTCTCCTACGTCGCGCCGGCGATCCCTCTTACGAATTTTCGATCAGGCCACGTGTCCTGACGCGAGTTTAACATTTTTTTACCCATCCCAAAAAGTGCACAACGCCGCTAAAGAAGTTTTTCTTCAAAAATAAAGAGAAAGTTACCTACTTCAAAAACCTTTTCCCTTCAAAAACCTTTATTTTAAATGTAAACCTTAAATTGGATGGTAACGTAAAAGTTTTGCAAACTGTACCAGAGTTTGCGTTACAAACTTAATCTATTTTAAAATGTAACATTCCATATCTACCTCATACGCGCAGTTATGTCGCATCTAAATGCGTCGGCGTTTCAAACACGTGCAAATAGCAATCGTCTTATATTCTTAATATTTAAATAGTTGTCCTGGCCAACTTTCCAGTATATTAATATTTTGAAGGATGGAAAAATTCCACGGCGTCTCGATGACCTATGATGATAATAATAATTTAATTAGTTTGGTGTTATCAAAAAATAGCCGAATTTCATCTGCAACGGTGGACTGCTATGCCTTGTTTAGTAGTGCAATTACTTGATAGGTTGATGACGCCACACTGTGACTTACGCAGTAAAATATAAGATGCAAAAATTCGTTTGGTAGCTCAGTTGGAAGAGCACTCGATCGGTCATCGAGAGGCCGTGGGTTCTAATCCCACCGGGGGGGGGGGGGGGGGGGGCATGATAATTATTAATTACTAACGTAAATAAACAGATGGGTCTCTGAAAATGATGATGATTCATCATCAGCTTGTATCTACATACATAAATGTTGAGGAATGTTTCGAGTCGGTATTTCTTTGTTAAAATTATTATATTTTTGTAACATTGGCACTAAGAGCGTGAAGAGGTTTTTACAGGGTCGGCAACGCGCCTGCGATGCCCCTGGTGTTACATGCGTTTATATGCTACGGTAATTGCTTTCCATCGGGCGGGCCGTATGCTTGTCTGCCACCCGACGTAGTATAAAAAAAACACCCAGTATGTACCCTATGGGTACTAGATAACTACAATACTTACTTAAATAAATAAAATCTACATAAATGAGAATAAATCCATATTCCTCTTGGTCATGTGAATGGCTCGAGTGATATTACTATTTCTTTTTATGTTGTATTTGTTGAGAAAACTAAGACTACAAGCCCATGGCAAAAAAATACCTGTGAAATGAACCAACGTGAATAACGCTTAGAAGGCTGTTACTATATCAGAAAATAACTCTGAGCACTATGCCGTCATTTCTGAGCGGTACAGGTGAGTACGTGAGTGAATGGAATTCGACCCCAGCGCTGGAAATATGTACGGCGTTCATGGGTAAAGTATCTGTATTTGTATACAAAAGGAGTTACACAAATGCCGTACAGTAATAAATGACCGGAATATTGCTTCTACAATTAAAAAAATTGCACTGACTTCCGTCACCACCGCTTTAGTACGGCACTAGGTTTTTGACATTTATTTTTAATCATCTATAAACTATAACAAAGCCGTACATTATTAATTAGTCGTAATTCCTCACTTGTACCTGGGAAATCCCATTTAGTCACGTACTCACCTGTACCGCTCAGAAATGACGGCATAGTGCTCAGAGTTATTTTCTGATATACTAACAGCCTTCTAATTCACGTTGGTTCATTTCACAGGTATTTTTTTTTTCCATGGGCTTGTAGTCTATAATAAAGGTGCGCGGAAAATTAGTTAATTTTAACACTTTAGTGGTATATAAAAAAAAGTAGCCTGTTATATTGAAGGGCGTCGCCAGAGCCCTAGAGACTCTATTTATTTATAAGTTTTATATATTGTACAGTCAAGAACTCGTGAAACGTGTAAACGTTGGACTCTGTACGGTTATTATTACAATCGCTGTAGATGTAAGGCTCATAATACAAGTGAAAAGCTTCATGAGCTCTTTTTTTTATTTTTTTTTATTTATATACTACGTCGGGTGGCAGACAAGCATACGGCCCGCCTGATGTGAAGCGGTTACCGTAGCCATATTAACGCTCGCAACATAAAATATCACTCGCCAGCCGCCACCCCCGCTGCCAAAGCAGCATCTCCTTCCTTTCTGGTGACCTCACTCACTCGCAGGAACACAACAACCCTCAAGGGAATTGTTGTTTGGCTGCGGTATTCTGTGAGGTGGAGGTACATTCCCCAGTCGGGTAGCTTACAATTACGCTCCCTACCTCTCTTTTCGCCAGAGCTTCGTTTGTCAGTCAGCAGGGTGCACCGCGTGCAGGGTAAGTTGGCTTTGGTTCAAAGATGTTGATGAACCACTTACACCCCACTTTACCTACAATTCCAGCTCTCGACTTTACCTACAATTCATACTTTTCTCATTCTCCATATCAACTTGCCTCCCTCTGGACCATCGGCTGGCGACCACCTTGATTATATTTCCGACGAGCTCGGTAGCGTAGCGGTCAATGACGCGCCTTCGACACCAAGGCTCGTGGGTTTGATTCCCACACAGGACAAACATTTGTGTGCATGAACATGTCTGTTTGTCTTGGTCTGGGTGTTTTCTATGTATCATAAGTATGTATTTACAAAAAAAAATGTATTTACGTATGTTTATCAGTTGTCTAGTACCCATAACACAAGCTTCGCTTACTTTGGGGCTAGATGGCGCTGTGTAATTTGTCTGACAATATTTATTTATAACATAGGTCACAACTGGGGTGAACGACTTGGACAAAGATGAAGTGAACATCATATCGGGAGCCCTGGAGCTCCGCAAGAAGACCGTAGAGAACGTGATGACCAAGCTGGAGGATGTGTTCATGCTGCCAATCACCTCTGTCCTCGACTTCGAGACTATGTCGGAGATAATAAAGTCTGGTGAGTGTTTCAAAATTCTTGTTTATCTTATAAGTAAATCGTTTAGATTTGTAGGGTTTCCTATCACAAGTATATTTTTGACCTGACCATGTGTGTTTTTTTTTTAATATTTCTGGACAATTTACACAGCGCCATCTAGTCCCAAATTTAGCGTAAAGCTTGTGTTATAGGTACTAGACAACTGATAAATGTACTTAAATACATTTTTTTTGTAAATATATACTTATAATACATAGAAAACACCCAGACCAAGACAAACAAACATGCTCATGCACACAAATGTTTGACTTGTGCGGGAATCGGACCCACGACCTCGGAGTCAAAGTGGTCATTGCTAACCATTCGACCACCGAGCTCGTCAAATAAATTGTTTGAAATAAAGTTATTTTTCATTTCATTTCATTAACAAGACTTCCCGCTCAGCGTGTGGCGGGACGCTATATGTATATAAAGAAAATCAATGAACGCCGGCTGCACGCACGTTAAAACATGACTCATTGTCACGATCCGCCTGAGCCGAGCGTGCAAGCGAGAGCGCGGAACAAGCGATAGAGAGGCACGATCGGCCCAAGCGTTCGGCTTGTGTGTGACGCATCTATCTCTCTTCCACTCCATCGGCCGATGTTTTCTTATGACGTTATCACATAAAATTATCCGACGAATAAATCGATTGATTACCGAGATCAAATTTTTTTTTCACTGAATGCTCGGTATCTTTAATAGCGAAAATTTGAAGTTGTATGCTTAGATTAAAACAAAAAGTGGAAGATACGGTACCTAGTCACAGCGCATTAGACAACAAAACTGCGTCTAGCTGACGCACTATCGTCAGTCATTAGCGGTACCTTGTTTCGTGAACACGTCCCGTTTCACTGCGCGTTTGAACACTTTTAATGCGTCAGAAAGGGAGAAGTCAAATTGGCGTCATATTCACTGGCAAGTCTTACTCTTACCAATACTTGGTCAATGTAATCAATCATGTTTTGGTTAGATTTGAGTTGATTTTTGGTTAGGTTAGGGTTTTCTTGTGTCCTGTTATCGGAAATAGGAGCTCCGTCAACCTAGATGATGCATGATGTGGTGCAAAGTAAGCTTAATTATTAATAATTGACAATATAATACATACAAAACCATTTATTTGGTACTGGACCCTATATCTCCATGATTTTAGGTGATTTATTGTGGAATCGATTTTATATTGTTTGGTGACTACATTTTGGTGACAAATTATATATATTAGTTAAGAAATACAAAACTAATTAAATTGGTGATAGCTTAAATGATACCCTTTATGTAATAGTTACCGACGCGACATGTGTATGGAGTGGCCGGGGCAGGCCTTCGTCACTCCATTGACTTGCGCGCTATAGTTACCTACCGGCCGGCCGATCGGTCTCGGGCCGTTTGCGGACCAAATTCAGGCGCTGCGATTGCTGTGGGATCGCGAGGTGCGAAGCAATCATGACTGTACGCGTGAGCATTTAGGCACATTTTAGCATGCAGCGGTTGCTGACGCGACGGAGTAGGCTATTATAGCAGTAGGTATTGGAAATTTTCTACTGAGTGAAGTATCTGTTACGTAGTAACTATTATGTAATCTGTGGCCGGGGTGTGATACTATTCTGATCTTTTTATCTCGATTTCTCGAGGGGCAACTAACACCTGTGTCACCTGATGGAAAACACCACCGCCCATGGAGATCAGCAAGACCAAGGTCGCCGATCCGTTGCCAGCCTAAACTCCACTCTTTCTTTCTTTCTGGTGACCTCACTCACTCGCAGGATCGGAACAACCCTCAAGGAATATTTGGCTACGGTATTCTGTGAGGTGGAGGTACTTCCCCAATCGAGCAACTTAAAAAATACGCTATTCCCTACCTCTCTTTTCACCAGAGCCTTGTTTTTTTTATCACCAGGGTGCACCACGTACAGGTGAGATGACTTTATTTCAAAGATGTTGATGAACCACTTACACCCCAAGAATTACCAAGCATAATATGATTTTGCATTGTTAGAATCGACGTGTTAGGTAACAAATTCATTGTTTTAGGTCCCCAATAGTGTTAGATATTTAAAATCCGTGGTGCACGGCAGTTGAACTTCACTTGACTAGCCTTATAATTTTCTCTCTAGGCCAGCGTTTCTTAAACTTTTTCGGTCCGCGGACCTCTAGAAAATCATGCACAGTATCAAGGACCCCTTAATAAAAAACACAGGAATAAATTTCGGACAATTTATTTTAGTACTGAAAAAATAATACATTTTTATTCAAATTAAAGATTTATTAATGTGAAGGTCTTGCTGGCATTATTTATTAATGCAAATGTTCATAGATAAGACGGCGGACCCCCACACACATACTCGTGGACCCCCAGAAGTCTGCGGACCACAGGTTATGAAACACTGCTCTAGGCTTATAATTTTACCACATTTTAATTGATAATATTCTTTTTTATTTCTCATTATTTTTGTCTACTAGCATTTTATTATTGACCTTTGGCAAAAAAGAATTGCTTTAAAGAAACATGCCAATATATGTCATGAATTCTGAGACACTGTAGAAGCAGCGTCCCAGAATCCAATCAGTGTGAGTTGTGTTTAGAAACTCTTCTATTTTTAACCGAATCCGAAAAAGGAGGAGGATCTCAATTCGGCTGTATTTTTTTTTTTTAAATGTTTTTTACTTAATTTCTCCGTGATTTTTAAACCGTTTTGAAAAAAATATATTTTTTTATTTAAAGGAGTACACTTCCAGATTGGTCCCATATTTTTTCATCATCATCATTATCAACAGCATCAGCCTGATACAGGCTGATGATGATGATAATTATATATAATAACCCACTGTTAGTTTTGAAAAAACTTGTATGTATTTGATGATCATTCCTCAAGGACATGATCGATCTCAATTTTTTTTCGACACAAACCTCAAGTATGTCGAGGTCTTTAATTGTGACAAGGTTCATCATCAAAATCAGTTCAGGGATTTTGGAGCATATTCTTTTCCAATAATGACTTTTCGGCGTGTATAAGCGTTCCGCCCGATCTGCTCAATAATTTGTTTTTTTTTATACTACGTCGGGTGGCAGACAAGCACACGGCCCGCCTGATGTGAAGCGGTTACAGTAGCCATATTAACGCTCGCAGCAAAAAGTATCGCTCGCGCGCCGCCATCCCCGCTGCCAAAGCAGCATCTCCTTCCTTTCTGGTAACCTCACTCACTCGCAGGAACATAACAACTTGGCTGCGGTATTCTGTGAGGTGGAGTTACATTCCCCAGTCGGGTAGCTTACAATTACGATCCCTACCTCTCTTTTCGCCAGAGCTTCGTTTGTCAGTCAGCAGGGTGCACCGCGTGCAGGTGAAGTTGGCTTTGTTTCAAAGATGTTGGTGAACCACCTACACCCCAAAATAAATATGTTTTATATTATATTACATATATTTTGAGTCAGTTTTGTACGAAATAGTGAGACGCAAACCATAAAACATTTCAAATAACATCGAAGGTCAGAGACAACAAACATCTTATAGTTCTTGGACTTCAGCCAAGTGATGAAATAATCCATACTTTGTGTGCGTACCATAATGTTTGATAGGTTATAAATTCTCTAATCTTATTTGTACGCACAAAATGCGTAATGTCTTTATTTGGTTCTACTTTACGGACTTATGGGGCCTGCGACTTCGTATGTATCTCGAGAGGATTTTCAAAAATAATTTCTTGTACAATGCAATATACATTCGCTCCCCACCTATCTGGCACCGTCAGTGGATTATTTCA
This sequence comes from Hypsopygia costalis, assembly GCA_937001555.2. Taxonomy (NCBI): domain Eukaryota; kingdom Metazoa; phylum Arthropoda; class Insecta; order Lepidoptera; family Pyralidae; genus Hypsopygia; species Hypsopygia costalis. The sequence goes on from OW443347.2 coordinate 18,437,596, forward strand.
AGGCTCGTCTACTCAAATCCTTAAGAGCGCGCATAAAGCTAGAAAAATATCAGATTTCACCCGCGCACTTCATACGTCCCGCACACGTCCGTCGCTCGGAATGAAAAGGTCTCCCCGCACCGCCCCGTGTTTTTTTGCACAGTATACCTAAAATAATCAGATAAATACTGGCTAAGTGCGAGTCGGTTCATCTATTATGTACGATTTTTAGTGGAATTGATATGTGCCAAACTTTCATAGTCATTTGTTGCCGAAATATTCTTAAATTAGAAGCTGATCTGAAAAAAAAAAGAACAATAAAATAATATAAGCACCTAATTTGACGAGCTCGGTGGTCGAATGGTTCGCAATGGCCACGTTGACTCCGAGGTCGCGGGTTCGATTCCCGCACAAATCAAGCATATATAATACATATATTATAAGTATGTACTTACGAAAAAAAATGTATTTAAGTACATTTATCAGTTGGAACCCACAATCTTTGCGCTTAATTTGGGTCTAGATGACGCTGTGTAAATTGTCCAGAAATATTTATTCATTTACTAGCTGTTACCCGCGGCTTCGCCCGCGTGGTCTAGGGGGACTGCCAATGTGTGTATATCTTTTCTTGTTGTATTTTTTTTACTTCGTGGGATAAAAAGAAGTACCAATATGTACGAATATTAATGATATTCGGCTGCATAGTTAAGACGTGAAGAAATAACAAACAAACGAATTTACTTACTTTAACACTAATAATATTAGTATGGATGGAACGACCACACTCAAGACATAAAAATTGTTCACGACGAAGGATTTAAAATCAAACACAAAACATAGTAAGTATGTATGTATGTAAACGTGAAAGAAGGACAAATTATTATACACTATATTTTTTTCCGTGGGAATAAAATGTTTTTCCTGGATGAAAATTAGCCTACGTCACTCTCCACACCGTAAACTATCCTCATTAAAAAAATCATATTCCGTACTTCGGTTCCTTTTGACGTGAAAGTACAAATTTTTATGTAAAAAAATCCCATGGGAATAAGATGTTTTTCCAGGATAAATATTAGCTTATGTCACTCACCAGATCGTAAACTATCCCTGTTAAAAAAATCATATCGGCACTTAGGTTTCTTTCGACGTAAAAAAAGGACAAATGATTACCAAGTTTATTTTTTCCCACGGGAATAAGATATTTTTCCGGCATAAAAAGTAGCCTATATTACTCTCCTGACCGTAAGCTATCCCCATTTAAAAAAATCATGTCCGCACTTAAGTTTCTTTTGATGTGAAAGAATGACAAATATTTATAAAAAAAATATAAATATTTCCCGTGGTGTTTTTCTGAGATAAAGAGTAGCTTATGTCACTCTCCAGGCCGTAACCTATCCCTGTTAAAAAAAATATGTAGGTACATGGGTTCCTTTCGACGTAATGGAAGGACAAATGATTATAAACTTTATTTTTTCCCGCGGAAATAAGATGTTTTTCCGGGATAAAGAGTAGCCTATGTCACTCTCCAGGTCACTATCTCAAAAAATAATCATGTCAATCCGTTTGTTACTTTCGACGACTTTGTGAAAGAAGGACAAACAAACAAACACACTTTCACATTTATAATATTAGTTTGGATTTATTTATAATTACTGAAATTACTTCTATTATTTTATTTTTAAATCACGATATTCTTAAAGGTTTTTATTTACGTGTTGAAGAATTTATATGTAAACAACTTTTACTCTGGAAACGTCTCCTCAAGTCGCAACAGAGAGTGATCCGTTAATAACATATATGACTGTAAGAGTTCTATCGCTCCATTGGTCGTACGTAGCATTAACAGCGTCGTGCACTTCTTGGGATGGGTAAAAAATATTAAACTTGCGTCAGGACACGTGACCTGATCGAAAATTCGTAAGACGAGGGGAGGGTAGGCCGCCGGCGCGGCGCGGCGTAGGAGAAGAGGTAATATTGAGGTATTATAAAGCTGAAGAGTTTGTTTGTTTGAACGCGCTAATCTCAGGAACTACTTATTCGAATTGAAAAAATCTTTTAGCGTTAGATAGCCTATTTTTCGAAGAAAGGTGTGGGCTATAAGTCTATAACAGATAATATCACGCTATCACCAATAGGAGCGAAGCACCAATGAAAACCGGACAAGTGCGAGTCGGACTCGCCCACCGAGGGTTCCGTAGGTACGTAGTTTCATTATAAATAAGAAATAATGCGTCGAAAAAAATAAATAAAATATACTTTGCAATGTGTACATCAAGCCCTTTCATATGATACCCCATTTGAACTAGTAGTTTCAATTTGAAATTTCGACACCCTAAAAAATATAGACCCCCTATTTTTTAAGATCTATTTACAAATGTACAGTTTTGAGATTTATTCCTGTACTTGTAGTCTATAACGATGTTACTTGCCAAATTTCATAGTTCTAGGTCAACGGGAAGTATCCTATAGGTTTTGATTCCCTTGAGTGTGTCGAAATATGCGTTTTTTGCTGAATAAACGGCCGTAACTTTTTTCTACGTAAACTTAGCAGTTTGATTTTTTTTTAACTTCATGGGACCGTAGACCTGAGTATACAGTTCAAATTTCAGCTTGATACCACCACGCATTCTCGATATAGAAATTCTTGACAGACAGACAGACAGACAGACAGACAGACAGACAGACAGACAGACGGACAACAAAGTGATCTTATAAGGGTTCCGTTTTTCCTTTTGAGGTTCGGAACCCTAAAAATGTTGCAAAAATGGGAAAAAATATTCCTTTTGAGTTTAAGTATCGCAACAATTATATCATCATCATCATCATCATCATCAGGTCCATTTTAGTCTTCACTACTGTCTAACAATTATATACGACGGAATTATTCACCTCAAAAAGATCTAAAAAAAAGTCCGTGACGTGATAGAATGTGTCCATCTTTTAAAATTGGCTCACCATAACCTTTCAAGTGGTAAGCTTACGCTTCACTCTCAACACACAGAGCGTTGAGAGACGCAGCTCAAGCAGAAGAAGTTGCGCGAGTCAGCTAGTGTAATATAAATTGTCATGTTTGTGTACGATAGCGCAATAAATGAATATTGTGTTTTACCACATAAATGATAGTCCATACTTTTATACTGATAAATAAAGTAATTCGTGAGACATTCCGTAACCATTCCAAAATATTCAAAAATGCGCAACGTTAATATTTTCGCTTCTGCCGGTACTACCGGAGTGCAACCCGTTTTTCTTTTTTAAATTATGTACTGTATAAGTTACTGTAAAAATCGTGACTACATACGGGCACCAGCACTCGAGTGGTCAAAAGTATCGTTTTGTTTTGCATATACTACTCGTACCGAGATTAGTCCACCGTTTGTGCATTGTATTGTGAGCTCTAAAGCAAGCGCAAGGGTCGATATTTCAAGGTTAATCTTCTCATCAACGAAACAATAATCAATCTCACATTCAATATTAATTATTTGCAAGAATAATTATTTCTTAGTTTACAATTTCTCTCAATATTTCAATTATTATTTGGTGTATTGGTAACCGCCTATGCTTACTCCGTATGATTGTCTGCCACCCGAGGTAGTATAAAAAAAAAATTTTTTGTTTGCCTTATTTTCAACGAAGTATATTCTCGGTCCGGAGCACAGAAACACAGTGTTCTCGTCTCAACGGAGTGATCACAACTGATAGATGAAATAAAACATGCCTGTCACCGTAGGTCGGGTGCGACAGACGTGAGCGTTCTGAGCCAAATAAGAACGTAGTAAGCGCCGAATTCGTTTTATTTTAATTGCGCGTAAAATATACATCTTTTAAAAAAATCGCTAGTAAAATCGCTTAGTAATATAATTTTATACTACGTATTAAAATATGGGCTCGCTAGTATGAACCATATTGAAGAAAAATTAGGTTTAGTTGAAAATTAGACGTAACTTCGTGATTTATTTCTATCGATAAAACATTCATATTTTATGTTTTCAGTCAGACCAATCCCTTTTAAGTATATTGTAATATCTGTACTTTTTTTTCGGGTAATTAATGGCCTATGTTTTACGGTATACATCTAATCAAAAATTGTCAATTTGCCTTTATACCCCCTCTTAAACGAGTTGTCTTGAACGATTCGAAATCAGTGCAATGTATTTTATTTATATATGCTATTGTTTATATATATATAGTAGGTACTTACTTACAGAAAAAAATATGGGGGGGGGGGGCTTGAAAATATTATTTGTGATCCGGGGAGCCTTGATGTAAAAAAGGTTGGGAAACCCTGGTGTAGTGTATGTATGAGTATATATGTATAATTATAATTATTGTAGTATTTGCAAATTGCTTTCGGCTTTTCGACGCCCTTGCCACTATTAATTCTCTTATCCAACACTTGAAGGTTGGATGGTAGAGATCTCTTATAGGGATAAGCCCGCCTTTGTACATGTTCGTGAAATTCTGCTAGTTATATTGTGTATAAATATATAAGGTCCTAACTTATTAGTTGACAATACTGAATTGAGGATGCGTATTGCTTAAATACATCACATTACTAATGGAATTTCACGGCTAGCAATTATTATTTTTTTATTTTAAGAAAAAATAAATTATCATTTTAATCAAATAAATACCATATACTGAACGCTTTAATGAAGCAAAGTTTTTGTATAACAAAATTTATTTATCATTAAAACATGTTTAAAATGTTCTTTTTTATCTTTACATAAAACCGTCCTTGTTCACGAGTTCATACCAGTGCAAATGTTGGTAGTATCAAGTGCGCATGTGCAGTCTACCTACCATTCATACTTGCGCGCTGCGCGAACGGCGAAAGACAAGACAGTCGCCGCTAAACTGAGTTTGTGAGCGCACGCGTGTTTTCTGCATTACCGGCCGGCGCCGCTACCGCCCGACAACGTAGTGCTCTTGCTCGTACGTTTTAGTTTTAGTGTGATTTGTTCAAATTTGCCATGCCAAACCGACGTTACACCAACCAGGAATACCTGGCAATGGTAATTGCGTACCGTGATAGTGAAGTGATTAGTGGGGAGATTGTTCTGCAAGCGTAGAATCTACTAGAGCGAAGGCTCGGAACACGTGTCAGCAGGAACACGATTCTCACAGCTGTTTACCCTTCCGAGAACATGGACGGTTCGACCAACCTGCGGTGGACGCTGGTAGGACTCGATATCCTGCTGCCTTGAGGAGGAAATATTGGACTTTTTTAGTCAGCATCCGATGGCAAGTACCTCTGACGTATCTACATATCAGCTGCGATTGCGAATTCTCGACATTTCAATCTACGCTATTGAATTGAGACCTCATTAGATCGAAAGAAAAAATAAATACTGTACCGTTGGTCTCGATATACCCTACATCTTGCCAAAACCGCGTCTGTTTATCAGCTGGCTGCACCACGTGCACTAAAGATCAGCTTTAACCCTAGTAGGTAATTGGTAGTGCATTGATAATAATGATACTAATGGCCGTTCGCTTATGAAAGACAGCTGTGAGGGCGATGACCTTGTGCTTCCGAGAAATCAACAGACATCGGCCGTTACGGCTGGCCCTCTACTTTACTTATTGGGGTATGTACAGAAGTTAGAAAGCTAGCTACATACCTCTGCCGTCAACTCGTATATGGGCGATGACTTCTTTTATTTAAATACGGCGCGATTGAGTTTAGATGAAATTTTAGGTACCTAACTAATTTTTTGACAAAGTTGTTATTATGATTTTAATGTTATTGAATGTTTCTTTTGAATCTTTTGCAACAATGAGTCTTGCGGCCCTATAAAAAAGTAAAGGGGTATGTTTGGCTTACCGCGATCTTTAGATCCAAAGCCTGCACGTGGTGCATCCTGCCGACTAGCGAAAGAGACTCTGGCGAAAGAGAGGTAGGGTAAAACGTATTTGTAAGTTGCCTGAGTGGGGAATACCTCTACATCACAGAACATCGCAGCTAATTTACAATTCCATTGAGGGTCTTGTATTCCAGCGAGTGAGTGAGGTCACAAAAATGAAAGGAGTTGCTGCGTTGCTGGGTTGGCGGGGGCGCGCGAGCGTTGTTACCGTCGCGACCGTTAATACGACTACGGTAACTACTTCACATGGAACATGTCTCCAGACAAGCAGGGGAGAGTGACTAAAGGATTAGGGAGAACACAAAAGATCCATGAGGGTCGACGTGTCACCGGTGCTGCAGCACTGGACCCACTCTAAGATAACTACTTCACATCAGGCGGACTGTATACTTGTCTGCCACGCGACGTGGTATAAAAAAGTTAAAAAGAGAGGGAAAAACAGAGTTCAACGCTCGCACGCGTCACCGTAGCTGTCATATGTGGCAGTACTTGGTCGTATACGTATCGTCGTACCTAACTAGTCATTATTACAATTTCATTCTTTCGCGTGATGGTAAATGCGTAAGGGAGCAAGTTAGAATATTTTTTCTTGGTATACAGAAAATCAATATAAAAACATTTTTATTTATGCAAAATTTCATTCACAATACGATGTATACAAGCTATAGATGCCAACCATATAGTATTGTCAATTAAAAGGTTAGGACCTTATATATATGTTCTTTATGTACAATGAAGATACTACAAACAAACAAACATTATACCTCATACTGAAATTTGGAGATTCAAAAACTCAACACAGAATCTTAATGTCAGTCTTTTACGCACAAGCCATTAAAATAAATTTAAAAAGTTACTTTTCGATACAGCTCTTTATGGACAACTGTATCGAAAAATAACTTTTTTTTCTATTTCGATAGAGCAGCAAGCAGGTTGCAATGCAAATGCATTGCAACTTTGCGAAAAAATTCTACATAATCTGTGAACGCGGCGCCGCGCGGCACGTCGCGCATGCGCACCACGCATGCTCGATCTGCAAATGGATTTATATGTAAGAAATGAAGCGGTTAAATTAACTTCATGGTTTTATTTAAAATATTATTATCATCTATTTCATGAGATTAGATAAAGTAGTGTATGAAACTGCACATAATTAGGTCTTAAAATACTCGTGTTATGCTATTATCAAATTCGCCTTCGGCTCATGTGTTAAACTCACACTGGTATTTTAAGAACCCTTATTATGCAACAGTTTCATAAACTACTATTCTTGTACAATGCAATATACTTTGTTGCACCAAAAGAAAAGAAAAATACACAGCGAAAAACATTAAGTACTAGTACAAAGCAGGGATTGAAAGCGGTAAAGGTATAAGGGTATGGTACTGGTATAAAATTACGATATCGTTTTGATTTAAAGGTAGAGCCAAAACGGTTGAGAATTGTGGTTACGATACCGGTAAAACAAGAAGAATACCTTTATTTTTTTACGTTACCATTATACCTTTATATTACCAGTACCTTAACCAAAACCATTTCGGTACCGAAAAAATGATGCGACAACAACGCGACGTAGGTAGCATTGGCGTGTGATCAAGTACTTACCTACACCATTGTGGAAAGAAAACCTTTCTTACTTCTCCTTCCTTACTGGAGACCTCACTCACTCGCAGGAACACAACAACCCTCAAGGGAATTGTTATTTGGCTGCGGTATTCTGTGAGATGGAGGTACATTCCCCAGTCGGGCAGCTTACAATTACGCTCCCTACCTCTCTTTTCGCCAGAGCTTCGTTCGTCAGTCAGCAGGGTGCACCGCGTGCAGGTGAAGTTGGCTTTGGTTCAAAGATGTTGAGGAACCACTTACATTATTATTATTTAAATAGTTGTCTTGGCCAACTTGCCAGAATATTATAAATATTTTTGAAAAATGGAAAAATTCACCTGCTTCCCTGCCTGGGGGCAAAATATTTAGAACCACTACACCCCAAAAATACAAGTCCGCAAAAAAAAAAAATATTGAGAGCTGTTTTGGTTTTTTTAAGCAATAGTAATTACTCGTAGGTTGCAGATTGAACCCCGCACAAATCAAACATTTGTGTACATGAACATGTCTGTATATTCTGGGTGTTTTCTATGTATATATTTACAAAAAAAAAATGTATTTATATCTGGACAATTTTACACAGCGCCATCTATAGTTCCAACTCAAGCATAAAGCTTGTAGGGGTACTAGACAACTGATAAATGTACTTAAATACATTTTTTTTTGTAAATACATACTTATAATAAACATAGAAAATACCCAGAGCGAGACAAACAGATATGTTCATGCACACAAATGTTTGTCTTGTGCGGGAATCAAACCCGCGACCTCGAAGTCAAAGTGGCCATTGCTAACCATTCGACCACCGAGCTCGTCGAAATGTTACCGAGCTCGTAGTAAATACTTACGTAAACGTTTTATATCAGTTATCTAGTACCCATAGTACAAGCTTTGCTTAGTTTGGGACTAGATGGATTTGTAATTGTTCCTAGAATATTTATTTATTAGCTTACATAATTAATAATTTTGGCCGTGTGGTTTCCGGCAGACTAGAATAGAATCACTGCGTCTCTTCCCGTGATGTCGTACAAGGCGACTACGGGAAATACATTATAAAATATCGATCAGCCCCCTTACCACCATCTCTTATTGCGATTCAATAATTGAGTAGATTGCTTATTCATACCAATGAATAAGCGACTCTATTCCATTTGAAATAGAGTCGCTTATTCATTGGTATGAATAAGCAATCTATTCAGTTATTGAGTCGCAATAAGAGATGGTGGTTAGGGGGCAGGCCTCCCGAACCCGTCTGGCCAGCGTGGGGAGCGTAGGCCAAATCCTCCTGTCTGGGACGGACGAGAGAGGGTCGTGCTCCTGTACATAATTAATAATTTTGGCCGTGTGGTTTCCGGCAGACTAGAATAGAATCACTGCGTCTATTCCCGTGGATGTCGTACAAGGTGACTATGGGAAATACATTATAAAATATCGATCAGGTCTCCCCAACTCGTCTGGCCAGCGTGGGGAGCGTAGGCCAAATCCTCCTGTCTGGGACGGACGAGAGAGGGTCTTGCTCCTGTAGTGGAGACTAAAATGACCTGATGATGATGAATTAATAATTCGGTTCTAGATATTGAACTGTTTTGCACCAGCAAAAAATATATAAAGAGCAATACAGCCAACAGCTTCTTTAAAGCAGCATAGACTATGCTGATTATTCTTGTTGTTTTTATTCACTTTATCCACGGAGATAAAATGTAACCCCCTGAAAGGGGGTGAAAATAGATAAAAAAATATCGACAAAAAATTATGAAAAAAATAAAAATATATAATAAATATTTCTGGACAATTTACACAGCGCCATCTAGTCCCAAATTAAGCGCAAAGCTTGTGTTAAGGGTACTAGACAACTGATAAATGTACTTAAATACACTTTTTTACTTATAATACATAGAAAACACCCAGACCAAGACAAACAGACATGTTCATGCACACAAACGTTTGTCTTGTGCGGGAATCGAACCCGGTGCAGCTACATTCCCCAGTCGGGTACCTTACAAATATGCTCCCTACCTCTTTCCGTCAGAGCTTCGTTTGTCGGTCAGCAGTGTACCGCGTGCAGGTGAAGTTGGCTTAGGTTCAAAAATGTTGATGAATCACTTACACCATCACTCGTCAAATGTAAATATGTGTTTTCGGTTTGTTTTTCATGAATTAATATTTTTATTTTTCCCTAAGGACTCGTATGTGTATTGACTGACACAATTTTTTTTTAACCGACTTAAAAAAGGAGGAGGTTCTCAATAGGCTATTTGACTAACATTTTTTTTGTTTAATATGTAGGGACGTCTCCATAATATAACCATAGGTGAAATAATTATTTCGATAGCACAAAAATCTCTCGAGATATGTTAATTTGAAAATCACAATTTTTAGACTGCCCCAAAACGCTCCATACAAAAGACTACCGAATTATGACGTCACAGGTTTGTATTTTGTATGCATCAAATCAGAAATTTGTACGACAGCTATGTTAAATATTACGTTTATGTGATTAGTATCATAATAAAAGTTATAGCATTTTTTATTGATTCTCCAATGGAAATATTATTTTTTAATAATTTCATACTTTTAAAATGGACTTTCCCGCCAAACTTTGATCGACGCTAAAAAAAGTCTGAATGAAGATATTACAATGAAAGTTTGCAGATCTTTATAGTTTTGTGTATTTTACGATATTGTTAAATAATTTATACAATTTTTAAACATTGGAAAATAGCCTATTCGACTGAATATTTTTTTTTGTATGTATGTTATTCGATATCTTTGCGAATTGAGAACCGATTTTCATAATTCTTTTTTTATTTGAAAGGGTATGATTCCAAGGTGGTCCCATATTCACCAAATCAGGATTTGATGATGGGATGCCAGGGAAATCAAGTGAAACCCTTAAATTTCATAAGCACGTATGGTCATATTATTTTTTTTATTTGAAAGGGTAATTGCGATGTGGTTCCATATTCACCAAGTCAGGGTCTGATGATGGGATCCCAGAAAAATCGAGGGAAACCCTTAAATTTGCCATATGGTAGCTGGCAGAATAAAATTGTGCCACTCCATTGCTCTGCGCTGGATGTCGTACAAGGCGACTAAGGAATCTTGTGTCACGCGATAACTTTTCTCCCGGAAGACGGGCAGCAGCGTCTGCCGGGGTATTATTCCACCAATAAGCTGCGCTCGCCAACTGAAAACTGTGAAACTGTGGAAAATAAAAATCTTAAATAATGAAAAAAAAATAGAAAACCTATTATTTTTTGGTAATATTTTTTATATATTCTCCCCCCCCCCCCCCCCCACACTACATATGTTATACACACTGTATATGTTAACATAATTGTTATCTTAAAATATTAAGTTTTCTAAAGTTGTAAATCAAATCAAATCATAATATCTTTATTCCTTGGACTTTATAAAGCACTTAGAAACATCATACAAATTAAATATAAGAACATGTATCTAAATCATTACTACTCGAAATCCGCAGAGCTTAGATTCACTTTCATCACACTATCTTGAATGTGAAAGTGAATTTAAGTGCCAGTTCCGGCGACGGGGCTTCTTGAGAAGAACTGGCAAGAAACTCAAAGCCGACTCTTTTAATTGCCAATATCGTTACATTAAATAGAAATACAATCATTAACAAAACATAACAAGAGCAATTCATTTCCAAATAATTGTTGCATTATCTGATTATTAAAAAAAAACATATCGTCAAGTTTCTTTTAAGCATTTCTTCGCCAATGGTCAATACCGAAATGATAATATATAAAAATAATTCCAAAAAAAATCGGGTTGCAATCCGGGAGTATCCGTAGAAGTGAAAACTTGAATATTTGTCTTGTGCGGGTATTGAACCCGCAACCTCGGCGTCAAAGTGGCCAGTGCTAACCATTCGACCACCGAGCTCGTCATAAATAAATTATTACCGTTTATCATCATCATCAGGTCCATTTTAGTCTGCACTACAGGAGCACGACCGTCTCTCGTCCGTCCCAGACGCAAGGAGGATTTGGCCTACTCTCCCCACGCTGGCCAAACGGGTTAGGGAGACCTGATCGATATTTGATAATGTATTTCCCTTTGTCGCCTTGTACGACATCCACGGGAAGAGACGGAGTGATTCTATTCTAGTCTGCCGAAAACCACACGGCCAGTTACCGTTACCATTTATATTCGCGAGTATTTTGTTCTGAATAGAACAATTTCCCTTCCAGGTTACTCTCGTATCCCAGTGTACGAAGGACATCGCGGGAACATAGTGACCGTCCTCTTCATTAAAGACCTGGCCTTCGTGGACCCTGACGACAACACGCCGCTGAACACGCTCTGCCAGTACTACCAGAACCCTTGCAACTTCGTCTTCGAGGACGTCACCTTGGATGTCATGTTTAAACAGTTTAAGGATGGTGAGTGGAACTATGTGTTAATAATCCTTTTCGTACCTTTTTTATATGAGTGGGTGGCAAATGGGTATGTGGATCACCTGATGGAAAGCTGTCACCTCCGCCCATGGAGATCAGCAACACCAAGGGGTCGCCGATTCGTTGCCGGCCGATATTCCTTCCTTTCTGCCTGGTGACCACATTTACTCGCAGGAACGTTCGGACGCAAATGTTTGTGACGAATGTGTGAGTAACAACTATTGGACAGACAAGGGTGTTTTGAACAAAAATACTGAGGAAGAAAAATTTTAAGTTAGAATTTGAACATATATTATTGTCTTGAAACTTGATATCATTCGAACCCACGACCTATCGATTATCGGTCGAGTGCTGTTTCCAACTGAGCTACCAGGTTTTTTTTTATACTACGTCGGTTGGCAGACAAGCATACGGCCCGCCTGATGTGAAGCGGCCACTGTAGCCATATTAACGCTCGCGAAATAAAATATCGCTCGCACGCCGCTACCCCCGCTGCCAAAGCAACATCTTCCTTTCTGGTGACCTCACTCACTCGCAGGAACACAACAATCCTCAAGGGAATTGTTATTTGGCTGCAGTATTCTGTGAGGTGGAGGTACATTCCCCAGTCGGGTAGCTTACAAATATGCTCCCTACCTCTCTTTTCGCCAGAGCTTCGTTTGTCGTTCAGCATTCAACCGCGTGCAGGTGAAGTTGGCTTAGGTTCAAATATGTTGATGAACCACTTACACCCCTAAATCAAATCCCATATCTGCAGCAGATATGGTACCGCGAAGGTCTGATGATGAACCGCTTACAACCTGGTTTCTTTCTTCAGGTCACAAAGGGCACATGGCGTTTGTCCATCGTATCAATAACGAAGGTGAAGGTGATCCCTTCTACGAGACCATCGGCTTGGTGACGTTGGAAGATGTCATCGAGGAAATGATTCAAGCGGAGATTGTAGACGAAACTGACGTTTTCAGTAAGTATAAATGCTGTTACCATAGACTAAGTATATCATAATGTTATAATAGAGCACTTGTACTGTTCCACGTTATTATATTTAACTAGCGGCCCGGTACGTGCTTCGCTACGTATAAAGTGAAATAATTTGTACTGTCAACACTGAAAAAAGTTTCAATTTGACAGCACAATCCTTATCTGAAAAAAGTTTAAATTTGACAGCAAAATTCCGCCATTTATTGAATTAATTTGTTACAAAAAATGTGATAAATGAAAAACCGCTCTACCGATTTCGTGCAAACTTCACATAAACCATCTACTAAATAGTCCGAACAAAGCCTCAACATTTGGTTTGGATAGGTGAGCGCGTTCTTAAGTTATAAAATTACAACGAAAAGTGGCATTGATTTTTATTATATTTAATACTAGCGTCCGCACGCAACTTCGTACGCGTGGAGTTAGTTATTTGCACATATTTTTTTATTATATTCGAAAAAGCTAAATATCTAATAAAAGAAAAAAATATAAACTCTTTTTGGGGTTAAAACGGGAGATGGTAGTTTGTATGAAAGTCCAATGTTATTGAAGTTAAAGCAATTATGGCAGAAGGATTGTAAATGGTATTTAAGTATAAGAATTAATGCAAACAACTACTTATAAGGAGGGATGTTTTATTATCACAATAAAAAACATTTTAGGTTTTACAGAGAGGTTTTGATTGAAATAGTTATTCAATTTTATAGTCTATATTTATAGTTATTGATACATTGGACTTTCATACAAACTACCATCTCCCGTTTTAACCCCAAAAAGAGGTTGATTTTTAAAGATACATTATTAGTACACTTCCACACCATCTATACATTTTGAATTTCAAGTCTCTTACTTCAAAAACATAGGACTTTCATACAAACTTCCAAGCCCCGTTTTACCCCCTTAGGGGTGGAGTTTCGTAAAATCCTTTCTTAGCGGATGTGTACACCCTATAAGTAATGTACTTTCTATAACATATTTAATGAATAAGTAATGTGACACATATATATATATATATATATATATATATATATATATTTTTAATGTGAGAGGGGGGGGGGGACGTGCATGTGATTGTGGTTACCTGATGGAAAGCAATCACCACTGCCCATAGAGATCAGCAACGCCAAGGGGGTCACCGATCCGTTGCCGGTACCGGCCGGCAGTAGTTTTCATGAACTAATTGGTGTCTGAATCACGCAAAGTAGTGTAGATCAAATTGCCTGTAAATCAATCTTAAAATCGAAACACCCCTCACTGATTAATCACGAAATCTCCGAACTACAACACCTACAAATTTGCAATTTGGCAGGTACGTTCCTTATAGGGTGTAGACATCCGCTAAGAACGGATTTTACGAAACTCCACCCCTAAGGGGGTAAAACGGGGTTTGGAACTTTGTATGAAAGTCCTATGTTTTTGAAGTAAGAAACTTGAAATTTAAAATGTATGCTCTATAGATGGTGTACGCTCTCTACCCCACTTTTTCGTACTGGCTTTATGTCAAACTCCTTCACCTTACAAGCTCCACGACTCTGGCCGGAATGCACTACCTGATAGTCTCAGAAGAATCGCGAATAAATTTAATTTTAAAACAAAAGGTAATGCGTACCTCTTGGACAATTTGCCATAACTTTGAATCATCCTCATATTCATATGTATATGTATGTATATAAATATATATATATTATATATTTTGTTATCCCACCAAAAACATTTTCATGTAAAAATGTTGCCAAGACGAGTCTACATAGCTTACCCTGTGAAAAAGTTATCAGATCTCATGTAGAGCCAAGATTCTTGATCTATGCTCACTTACTTTACCAGGCCTATCTTCACATAATCTACATTTTAGTCAAAACGTGATGCGTGGCCGTTTTATTTCACACACGATGAACGAATGCCTATGAATTCTTCGTAACGGTAGCAAAACGGCCAAGCATCACGTTTTGACTAAAATGTAAATTATGTGAAGTTAGGCCTGGTAAAGTAAGTGCGCATAGATCAAGAATCTTGGCTCTACATGAGATCTGATAACTTTTTCACAGGGTAAGCTATGTAGACTCGTCTTGGCAACATTTTTACATGAAAATGTTTTTGGTGGGATTTCATTTATTTTTGTAAGTTGGTTAATGGACTTTTAAGACTTTATTGAGTTTAAAAATAACCTATTTTGACCCCGTGCCTTTACTTTCGCCTTACCCTTCGTCTGGAATTTAGATGAATCAACCACCATAACACACCGGCCGGTTGTTTTTTGAATAGTTAATTAAATTAAATTTATTATTACGACGATACGATACGACTACGAAATTACGAATATGAAATGCAAATATCTCCTAACAATTGATCATCATTCATAGTAGAAAAATGTCGTATACTACTCAAAACTACCGGTGACCACTTCGTTATATAAGGCTGCCAGATGTACAAGTCGATAGCGCATTTCAAAATACAGTCAGCGCCATCTAGTGACGTCGGCTGATGTCACCTTCACTATTATTATACCGTGCTTAAACTTTCACCCCATTTTTAAGAGTTAGGGGATGATTTTCAAAAATATATGATGTTCATATTTTTTTATTTGTTATAAGTATTTTTTTTTCATATATCTATCTTTTCAATAGTTTACTGCATGATTATGTAGTTAGTGCAAATGTAGTGCAAGTCTCATACAAAATTTCACCTCCTATTCCGAGGACATAGGTTAGGTTAGGTTTGGTTTTTTAATTTTTTTGTTGTTCATGTAGTAATATTAGCTTACATACCAAATTTCAGCGTTCTAGGACTTCAGGAAGTACCTTAAGAATTTTGATGATCAGTGAGTGAATCAGTGACGAAATCGGGGGTTTTTAGACATTAATAAAATCTAAAGTATAATAGCTACGACATTCAAACTTTGTACGTTTAATGATTATACTGGTGTCATTATATCTTGAAATTTTTAACTATTTAGCATCATCCAAACCAAAGTTATGAGAGTTCAAAAAAACGACGAAACGTTTCGAGAAAAGGTAGGTAGTGCCCTTGCGCTCCGCTTGGCTCGTCTTGGCGGGGGCACTCCCGTGCCCCCAGATTTATGTAATGTGTATGTATGTATATTTTCTGTTGTACTATATAATATCGTTGTTAATTTATTTTTGAATGCCGCATTCGAGTATATCTGCTCTTCCCGAAGGTTGTCTGGTAGAGAATGCTGTTAGCATTAAGACCGCCTATGTACCCTTAAATTGTGGTAAATAAAGTTTAAATAAATAAATGGTGTGGAGGTGTACTAATAAATGTAACTTTAGAAATCAACCCCTTTTATGGTTAGGTTAAAACGGGGAATGGTAGTTTGTATGAAAGTCCAATGTTAAGATTAATCCACAGCGAAGCGTGGGCGGGCCGCTAGTGTTCCAATAAATAAACCCCATGTTTCCCCGACAGTGGACAACCGGACGAAGCGTCGCCGGAACCGACCCCAGCACAAGTTGCAGGACTTCGCAGCGTTCGCAGAGCGCCATGAGAACCAACGCATACATATATCTCCACAACTCACACTTGCCACTTTCCAGTTTCTCAGCACGAGTGAGTAATTTTGATGTGTAAATTCTAATGCGGTTTGTTAGATGCTGGTCTTGTGACTCGGTTCAGAGGTGCGCTGTGAGGATTGTTGGTGAATCCAAATTTAAATCTCTTCTGAAACCTGGTTTAGAACCTTCTCAGACTCGAAAGGTTCTAACGGTTTAAACCTTCTCAGACTATGGTTTAGAACCTTCTCAGACTCGAAAGGTTCTGACGGTTTAGAACTTTCTCAGACTCAAAGGTTCTAAACCGGACGGTTTAGAACCTTCTCAGACTCGAAAGGTTCTTAACGGGACGGTTTAGAACCTTCTCAAACTCGAAAGGTTCTGACAGTTTAGAACCTTCTCAGACTCGAAAGATTCTGACGGTTATAACCTTCTCAGACTCAAAGGGTCTGACGGTTTAGAACCTTCTTAGACTCGAAAGGTTCTAAGATTTAGAACCTTCCCAGCCTCAAAGGTTCTAAACCGGACGGTTTAGAACCTTTGAGTCTGAGAAGAGCTTTTGCATCCCTTTGTGTGTTCTACCGATTGTACAGTGGAGTTGTTTGACATGATGCCCACGGCCTCCTCTAGCCGCACCGCTCGCCATCGACAGGGAATTCATCCTCACACATTGGAGCCTAAGCGTACTGTGCGGTTCCAGATATTTTTTGATGATGATGATGTATATTTTTCAGGCGTAGACGCGTTCCGTCCCGACACGGTGTCGGAGACAGTCCTCCGAAGGCTGTTCAAGCAAGACGTCATACAGTATATAAAACTCAAGGGGAAAAGCAAAAAGGACCCCAGCACTTATGTCTTCCAGCAGGGAAAACCGGTGAGTATGTTCGGTATATACCCATAATCATCCCATTTTTAGGGTTCCGTAGTCATAATGGCAAAAAACGGAACCCTTATGGATTCGTCATGTCTGTCTGTCCGTCCGTCCGTATGTCACAGCTACTTTTTTTTTTCCGAAACTATAACAACTATAACTGTTGAAACTTGGTAAGTAGATGTATCCTGTGAACCGCATTAAGATTTTCACACAAAAATAGAAAAAAAAAAACATTAAATTTTGGGGGTTCCCCATACTTAGAACTGAAACTCAAAAATGTTTTTTTTTTCAAACCCATACATATGGGGTATTTATGGATATGTCTTCAAAAATTATATTGAGGTTTCTAATATCATTTTTAGGGTTCCGTACCCAAAGGGTAAAAAGGAACCCTATTACTAAGGCTCCGCTGTCCGTCCGTCCGTCTGTCACCAGGCTGTATCTCATGAACCGTGATAGTTAAACAGTTGAAATTTTCACAGATGATGTATTTCCGTTGCCGCTATAACAACAAATACTAAAAAACAGAATAAAATAAATATTTAAAGGGGCTCCCTTATAACAAACGTGATTTATTTTGCTCGTTTATGCTTGCAATTGATAGCAGCAATAGGTAGACGCTTGAAATACTCACATAATATTTAGTTATATATTCACTTTAAAAATAAATAATTAAATTATTGTTGATTAATTGCGTCCCTGCCACCAATAACCATTACTCAATTAAAATTAACACTTAATTCTAAACTTACCCGATTCCCGACGCGTCCATCATAATCCAGACGGGCTCACGCAGACAGGAATAAGGGTTTAAGGACAGGAATATATTAGGTTGGGGAAAAAGTCTTTTCGTATTTTATATGAAAATTCAAAACATTTTTTAATAAAGTTTATTTACATTTAACTAAAGTATGTAGGTGCCATTTTGTTCGATAACTTTTTGCCATCTTGTAGGTAGAGACATGATCCCATTACTATAGAAATTTTGGGACTTCTGTTCAAAAAACCACGACAAGTGGTTTTGGCAGTCTTCTCGTGATGTTAACCTGACATTGCCTAAAGAATTCTGAAGAGACCGAAACAGGTGGAAATCAGAAGGTCAGGACTATACGGCGGATGCATTAACACCTCCCAGTCAAACTCTCTTAATTTTTGCTGAGTGGCTAAAGATGTGTGAGGTCTAGCGTTATCATAATGAAAAATCACACCCCTTCTGTTAATTAATTCCGGCCGCTTTCTCTCAACTTTTTGCTTTAATCTCATCAGTTATTCACAGTAGAGTTCAGAATCGATAGTCCTGCCTGGCGATAACAGCTCATAATGAATAATGCCCTTCCAATCCCACCATACACACAGCATCACCTTGTTGCGGGTTAACCCGGGTTTTGCCAGAGTCTGTGAAGCTTGACCGGCCTTTGACCACGACCTTTTTCGCACGTTCTTGTCGTACGTGATCCACTTTTCATCACCAGTTATAAGCTTCTTCAAAAACGATTCGCTTTCATTACGTCGTAGTAAAGAATCGCAAATGAGTACACGGTTCATTAGGTTTCTTTCAGTGAGATCGTGAGGCACCCAAATATCGAGCTTTTTAGTGTACCCAGCTTTTATCAAATGCGCCAAAACTGTTTTGTGGTCAATTCCTAATTCTTCAGCTACGTCGTAACTACTGATATGCCGATCTTGCTCCACTTTTTCAAAAATGGCATCCATTTTATCCGTAACAGGGCGACCAGGGCGACGTGCATCTTTCACATCAAAATTTCCTGATTGAAAACCCTTAAACCAAATTTGTGCTACTCTCACAGACACTGCACTAGGTCCATAAACGTCACAATTTTTTTTCGCAGCTTGCGTTGCATTTTTACCTTTTTTGTAGTAAAATTTTAAAATGAATCGAATTTCTTCATTAGATTCACTCATGTTGACAGTAAAAAAAACAAATGAAAATCACACATTTACCTACAGTGCTACAAGGATCTAAATGAACGTGAGTGACATTTGTAGGAGGGCGTTACTGTGACTTTCGGGTTGCCAATTAGGGAAAATCTCCTTACTTCAATGGAATTTTTACATATCCTAATTAAGACATTTATAATGCTCAATCTTAGCTGGGCAGAAGTTAATTACTTTAAATTAATTCTGTATTGAACACCATATTATAGTATTTTAGTTAAGTTTATTAAATAACGATACGGCCTAGATAAAAAGTTAATTAAAATGATTATAGTCATTTCGCTCATCTTAGCTGGGCAGAAGTTAATTACTTTAAATTAATTATGTAATGAACACCATATTATAGTATTTTAGTTAAGTTTATTAAATAACGATACGGCCTAGATAAAAAGTTAATTAAAATGATTATAGTCATTTCGTACCTATCTTGGGGTGTAAGGGGTCCATCAACATCTTTGAACCAAGGCAAATCTCACCTGTACGTGGTGCACCCTGCTGACTGACAGACGAGGCTCTGGCGAAAAGAGAGGTAGAGCAAAGCGTATATTTTAAGCTGACCGACTCGGGAATTAGCTCCTCAAATAAAAAATTGGTTGCCTGTAAAGTCGGTATACGGGCGAAAGTTTTACGTGACAACGACTTTGAGTGGTAAAATGTTTTCGAGTGGAAGGGACGCATGCCTTTCACTTTTTATGTCTGTCTCTCTCGCTCTTAGAAGGGACACGCGTCCACGACACGCTTACAATGAGAGCGAGTGAAAGGCACGCGCCGTTCACTCGCTCTCATTGTAAGCGCATAACGTGACCCAGTTTCTTGAAGTGTCACCCGGCTAACCAATTTATAAGACGTTGTCACGTCAAAATCTAACAACGATCTGTGAAATGAAGGAATGAGGAATATGTGAAATAAAAAAACAACATATACAATTTAGCTTTTATTTATATATTACATAGGATGCATACATATTTATTAAAATATGGTCATCAATCATTTATCTATTTATTGTTCATTATGAACAATTATTTTGCACGAATGGAACTTATTAGAATCGACAAGGATTTATGAAGAGACACGTCTTATAAAACTCGTGAATCTTTCTTCATAAAACTCCAAGATCAAAATCATCCATTATGAGTTTATCATTTCTTGTTTTCCTGTTCTTAACAGGTGTAACAATTTTACTGCATGATGCCTTAGCCAATGTGCCTTCTTTGACAATGTTTGATACAGTTTGTTATAGTAACACCTGAAAATAATTTAAATTCATAAATATTTACGTATAACATAATAAACCAAATAAAACTTTTTACTGTGGAACAAAGTGGGAATTTAAGGTAAACACACATGTCTGGCAACATTTACCTGTAGCAGCAGCGACTCGCTCGTTAACCTTTTCAAAAGGAATTAATGGGCCGTTGTTTTGTTTTTCTTTTACAAAAATCTCTTTCACCTTAAACACAACCTCCCTGATACCACTTCATAAAACTTTCGGCATAATAATCGTACTATAATAACAAAATATACTTTAACATCGCACCACAACATTGAACGGTGAAGAACTGTCAAAAGTGACGTCTTACAAGATGGCGGCTTTAGTTCCGTTTTCTGCCACGTTCATTTAGATCCTTGTAGCACTGTAATTTGAATTTGGAATTATCTTTTTTAAAATTTAAACTTTTTAAAGATATCAAAACCTGCCAGATACAAATGGTATAACCAAAGAGATTTTATTACAAGTTCATACATACTATAATGCGAAAAGACTTTTTCCCCTACCTATTATATATAATAATAATAGGAATACGTTCACCAGTGGCACAGTTCAGTGTTCCAAGGTCGCCCAGCGATCAATCACTCATTGTTAACACTGTCCAAAATTTCGACGCGTCCCGGCGTCTTTGCACAATCTACCAGTATACCAGACTGTCCGCGGTCCAGCGCGGTTCCAGAAGTTATGACGCGAACTCCAAGTCGCGAATTCCCGTATGTACTGCGAGGCCCGAAGGCCGCGCAGTTATTATTTCCAGATAACGTTTTCCAAGACGAAAACAACCGGCGTCCCAGAAGCGCGCCGCCACGTTGTTAGCTTATTATTTTTTTGTCAGCCCCGCGAGTTCATCCAGCGAACTGCGGGCGACATGAGAGACTGCCGCGCGCGCGCCACCTGTGGGCGCGCACCGGCGAAACGAGTGTTGCCAGTCAACAAACTCGATTACGCCCTAACTAACAATCGATTAGTTTTCTGAGTCGATTTTAAATCCAACAATTATAATAAAACAAATATTTAAGGAAAAAAAAACACATTTGTTGTATGGGAGCCCCGACCTTACAACGAACGTGATTTTTTTGCTGTTTTTATAGATAATGGTACGGATCCCTTCATGTGCGAGTCCGACTCGCACTTGGCACGTTTTTTTTTTAAACTGAATAGTTTGCGCGAGAGTCACTACTTCCAAAGTGGTAAAATGTGTGTGCCCCCCCCCCCCCCCCCCCCCCCCCCCTGTAACTTCTAAAATAAGAGAATGATAAAACAAAAAAAAATATATGATGTACATTACCATTGCAAACTTCCACTGAAAATTGGTTTGAATTGACTAGTTTCCAGCTCTTCGAATGTATGTGTATTATATTTGTAGGTGGATTACTTCGTGCTGATCCTGGAGGGTCGCGTGGAGGTGACGGTGGGCCGCGAGAACCTGGTCTTCGAAGCTGGGCCGTTCACCTACTTCGGGGTGCAAGCGCTCACGCAAAACATTGGAGTTGGTTAGTTATACTTTTTTTTTTTTATACTACGACGGGTGGCAGACAAGCATACGGCCCGCTTGATGTGAAGCGGTTACCGTAGCCATATTAACGCTCGCAACATAAAATATTGCTCGCGCGCCGCCACCCCTGCTGCCTCCCGCATCTCCTTCATTTCTGGTGACCTCACTCATCGCAGGAACACAACAACCCTCAAGGGAATTGTTATTTTGCTGCGGTATTCTGTGAGGTGGAGGTACATTCCCCAGTCGGGTAGCTTACAATTACACTCCCTACTTCTCTTTTCGCCAGAGCTTCGTTTGTCAGTCAGCAGGGTGCACCGCGTGCAGGTAAAGTTGGCTTATCTTTTGTGAAAACGTCTTCTGAATCTATGAACGCCGGCTGCACGCACTAAAAAGCATGACACATTGTTACATTGATACCTTCCGCTGAGTTCCACTATCGTACACCTCGCCATAAATTAATATTCCATCCATATCATCTTGATATTTAGCGATCTACTACAGTACGCTTTTTAAGACATTTTCTACCACGATCTACGGGACAGGCCCACCACACATTCCCACCACTGTGTCTCCTGTGTAGCCAGGATTAACAGCGGCGACCGCCAAAAAAGGCAATGAACAGTGAAGTCCATTGCAGTCCCGGGGGTACAACTACGGCTGCCTTGGAACTCACAACGAATTTAATCAGAAGAAATTAGTAGGAGTAGGAAGCTTTTGGATTTTGACTGAATTTGATTTCTACCACGAACTGTGAAGTTGTGGAATCAACCTCCCTCAGGAGTATTCCCGAATAAATACGACAGCGGAGACCCCTTATTGTTGCTGATTTCTATTGGCGGTGTTGATTGCTTTCCATCAGGTGACCCACATGCTCGCTTGCCCCCTTCTCACATAAAAAAAAAATCATCCCGCCTAAGCCGAGCGTGCAAGCGAGAGCGCGGGACAAGCGATAGAGAGGCACGATCAGCCTAAGCGTCCGACTTGTGACGTATCCCTCTCCCACTCCATCGGCTGATGTTTTCTTATGACGTTATCACGTAAAATTACAGACTTTACATACAACCTTATATATATACATTACAATATTTGACAGCGGAATCCCCTACTCCATCAGCGATGGGTTCTCTCCAGAATATCAATATGGACTCGATGCTCCGCCATACGTTCGTTCCAGATTACTCAGTGAGGGCAATCACTGAACTGTACTACCTCACTGTGAAGCGGTAAGTACCACACTATTATTATTTTGTTGGTTTGTATAAATAAATAAATATTTCTGGACAATTTACACAGCGCCATCTAGCCCCAAAGTTAGCGAAGCTTGTGTTATGGGTACTATACAACTGATAAACATACGTAAATACATTTTTTGTTTGTAAATACATATGATACATAGAAAACACCCAGACCAAGACAAACAGACATGTTCATGCACACAAATGTTTGTCCTATGTGGGAATCGAACCCACGAGAGTTGGTGGCGAAGCCGCGTCATTGACCGCTACGCCACCGAGCTCGTCGCATCGTTTGTATAGTAGTTTATGAAACTGTTGCATAATAAGGGTTCTTAAAATACGAGTGTGAGTTTATCACGTGAGCCGAGGGCGAATGCGATAATAGCATCACACGAGTATTTTACGACCTAATTATGTTTTTTTTTATTTATCATATGACAATTAATTACAAAAGTTGAAGGAAACAGCATTGATAAAAACCACAGATGTTTGTCGACAGTGCCAGTGCCAATTTATATACTTACTTACGACGCACGAAGGGTTCCCTGCCATTATCTATAAAAACGGCTTTTTCACGTTTATTGTAAGGGGGCCCTTAAATGTTTGTTTTTTTTTAATTTAATTATTTATTTTTAAAGTCAATATATAACTAAATATTCTGTGACTATTTCAAGCTTCTACCTGTTGCCGTTATCAATTATGAGCAAAAACGAGCAAAAAAAAAATCACGTTTGTTCTATGGGAGCCCCCTTAAATATTTATTTTATACTATTTTTTGGTATATGTTTTTATAGCGACAACAGAATTACATCATCTGTGAAAATTTCAACTGTTTAACTATCACGGTTCATGAGATACAGCCTGGTGACAGACGGACGGACGGACAGCGGAGTCTTAGTAATAGGGTCCGTTTTACCCTTTGCGTAATACCTAATGATGACAAAATCGGGGGATACAGTTTGGTGTTGCAGTTACAAATCTATCATCTCCATACAAAATTCAATCACACCACTGGATAGATGATGGATCAAAGAATTTATTACGCTAAGGAAGGACTATGGAACATCGCGTGCGGGGGAGTGGAAGCATTGCCGTTTTGAGATAATTTTAGTGCCAGTTTCACGTACGTACTACACACGGTCGTGTCCACGACGCAGTCACACTCAAATAACAATTCCCTTGAGGGTTGTTGTGTTCCTGCGAGTGAATGAGGTCACCAGATAGGTAGGAGATGCTGCCTTGGTCTAGTGTATTTTGAGATGTATGTAGAGACCACACAGTAGGAAAATAGTAGAAAAAGTGTAAATTTTTTTTTTATTACACATTAATCTCCAAAATTTTTAGTTCAGAAGACAGGAAAAAATCAATAGGCTATTTGACTAACATTTTTTTCGGTTTGATATGTAGGGACGTCTCGATGATATAACCATAGGTGAAAGAATTACTTCGATAGCACAAAAATCTCTCGAGATATGTTAATTTGAAAGTCACAATTTTTTGAAAACGGCCCGAAAACGCTTTGTATTTTGTAAAAAAAAGGTTTGTATTTTGTATGCATCAAATCAGAAAATTGTACGACAGCTATGTTAAATATTACGTTTATGTAAATTAGTATCATAATAAAAGTTATAGCATTTTTAATTACTTCTCCAATGGAAATATTATTTTTTAATAATTTCATACTTTTAAAATGGACTTTCCCGCCAAACTTTGATCGACCCTAAAAAAAGTCTGACTGAAGAAGAATGAAAGTTTGCAGATGTTTATAGTTTTGTGTATTTTACGATATTGTTAAATAATTTATACAATTTTAAACATTGGAAAATAGCCTATTGATATATATCAAGATAAAAATCAATTGATATATATCGTGATATATATTATGATATATATCCGCTGATATATATCGAC
Source organism: Hypsopygia costalis (assembly GCA_937001555.2). Taxonomy (NCBI): domain Eukaryota; kingdom Metazoa; phylum Arthropoda; class Insecta; order Lepidoptera; family Pyralidae; genus Hypsopygia; species Hypsopygia costalis. The sequence goes on from OW443347.2 coordinate 18,462,705, forward strand.
GAACCATGAAATAAACATTTACGACCTCGGTGTTCGAATGGTTAGCAATGGCCACTTTGACTCCGAGGTTGCCCGTTCGATCCCCGCACAAGACAAATATTTGTGTGCATGAACATGTCTGTTTGTCTTGAGCTTGGTGTTTTCTATGTATTATAAATTTATAAGTATTCATTTACAAAATAAAATGTATTTAAGTACATTTATCAGTTGTCTAGTACCCATAACACAAGCTTTGCACTTAATTTGGGACTAGATGGCGCTGTGTAATTTACACGGAAATATTTTAGTACGGTCCAGAAATATTCATTTATTCTGTATCTCTCTTAAATCACGGGTCTAGCCCGGCCATTTGATAGGCGTGCGCGGGGATATAGATCCAAAGCGTAGAGGCCCCTTTGAGAAGTTTGATGTAATGTTGTACGCCCGCCGTGACCCGCTCCGGTATAAGTCAATGGAACGATATACCCATGAACAGGTCTCGGCAGGCGTTGAGACTATTGCGAAGTGTGATGGAAAATAAATTTATTATTATTTATAACTATGTACAGTAGAACCTCGATAAGTTAAAGTCCAAGGGAAACACAAAATATTTTAAATTATAGAGGTTTTAAGTTATCAACGGTCTATGTTAGGGATAGGTTAATATAGAGGTAGATATGTACATATGTATGTATGTACCCTTGTTCCTATTTTCACTCGAATGCGTCAGAAGGATTGGTTCAATAAAATACAGAAATTTTTAATAATCAAATTTATTTATTCACATTGCACCCGTTACATAAAAATAAAACAGCAATTAAAGGTTTAGTCTTCTTAAAAAAGTCTTCAAGATAAACGCCGCAAAGCTTTAAAGAATTTCGAAGAAGCAAACATTAGGTGACATATGTATTGTTTACGTTAACAATTAAATTATATTTCTTGCTTGCATGTGTTCTAGTTAAAACTAGCGAACACGTGCAAGCAATAAATACCGAAACCTTTTGCTTTGCACACTCTTTCAAAATGATTCATTGACAAACAATAGGCTATTTTCCAATGTTTAAAAATTGTATAAATTATTTAACAATATCGTAAAATACACAAAACTATAAAGATCTGCAAACTTTCATTCTAATATCTTCAGTCAGACTTATTTTAGCGTCGATCAAAGTTTGGCGGGAGAGTCCATTTTAAAAGTATGAAATTATTAAAAAATAATATTTCCATTGGAGAAGCAATAAAAAATGCTATAACTTTTGTTATGGTATTAATCACATAAACGTAATATTTTACATGGCTGTCGTACAAATTTCTGATTTGATGCATACAAAATACAAACCTGTGACGTCATAATTCGGTACTCTTTTGTATGGAGCGTTTCGGGGCAGTCTAAACATTGTGATTTTCAAATTACCATATCTCGAGAGATTTTTGTGCTATCGAAGTAATTCTTTCACCTATGGTTATATTATGGAGACGTCCCTACATATCGAAAAAAAGTTAGTCAAATAGCCTATTGTATGTTATAGAGGTTGTGGAAACATTTCTTTAAGTAACTGAGGGCCAATACAGGGATTACTTATTTAAGTTATAGAGGTTTTGGGCTCTGATGGGAAGGGAACATATTATTTTTTAAAGTTATAGAGGTTTTTAAGTTACCGAGGTTTGAGTTATCGAGCTTCTACTGTAGTACATATGGAATGCAATGAAGATATTGAGTATTTATCCTTATCCTTAACTTCATTCCAGATCACTGTACCTGGCCGCCAAACGCGCCACTTTGATGGAGAAAGGGGCGTTATCGAAGGGCAGCACCAACGAACAGTTCGACACGGAAGTTGACAAGGTAATTACCTGCCTTCGGGGCCATCCATTAACTACGACCACTGGTGAAGTGGCGGACTAAAGCGGGGCCTAGGCAATAGTGTATTTCCGAGCCTACTAAAGAGTTTTTACTTCAAAAATCATCATCATCATCATCAGGTCCATTTTAGTCTCCACTCCAGGAGCACGACTCTCTCTCGTCCGTCCCAGACAGAAGGAGGATTTGGCCTACACTCCCCACGCTGGCCAGACGGGTTGGGGAGGCCTGATCGATGTTTTATAATGTATTTCCCGTAGTCGCCTTGTACGACATCCACGGGAAGAGACGGAGTGATTCTATTCTAGTCTGCCGGAAACCACACGGCCAAGCACGGCCACGGATGAGCTACTTACACCCCTTATATACGATATTCTGTGCATTAGATGGAATTAATGTTTAACGCCAGAATATAAAATGTCTCCTGACCTCCTCTTTCCTCTTCCAGCACCTCTGTAACTCCACAGCGAATATCCCTATATCCATGATCTCGAAGAAGTTGCTTGGCAAATCGACTAGCTCAAACTCCACCAATGATGCAGACATATTTGGATCTACGTCCACTGGGAATAAGGTTCAATTTTGTTTGTATTGGAATTGTTTGACTTTTCTGTTATATATCTGTTTTTTTTTATACTATATCGGCTGGCAGGCAAGCATACGGCCCGCCTGATGTGAAGCGGTTACCGTAGTCATATTAACGCTCGCAATCGCGTAGGCATATTATCGCTCGCGCGCTGCCTCCCCGCTGCCAACGTAGCAGCTCTTTCCTTTCTGGTGACCTCACTCACTCGCAGGAACACAACAACCCCCAAGGAAATTATCATTTGGCTGCGGTATTCTGTGAAGTGGAGGTACTTTCCCCAGTCGGGTAGCTTACAATAACGCTCCCTACCTCTCTTTTCGCCAGAGCTCCGTTTGCCAGTCAGCAGGGTGCACCACGTGCAAGTGAGGTTGGCTTTGGATCAAAGATGTTGATGAACCACTTACACCCCAAAAGCATACCCCATAGAGCCTCATTCGCTAATTGAGATATCTTTAGGCTTTTAATGCCTTATTTGCCATATTGCTGTCTCTCACATTGCTAAGAGGGGAAGTCAAATTCCAAAAGCTTCTTACTCCTACTAATTTCTTCTGATTAAATTCGTTGTGAGTTCCAAGACAGTCGTAGTCTTACCCCCGGGACTGCAATGGGGACTGTTTGTGGTGTAAGTGATTCATCAACATCTTTGAACCAAAGCCAACTTCACCTGCACGCGGTGCACCCTACTGACTAACAAACGAAGCTCTGGCGAAAAGTAAACTCTCGCACATCAAAGGGTTTTATCGCGATGAACTTCGCTTGCGTGCGCGGCCACACTTCAGTCGGCCCGCACCCACCGTTCCTAGCGACTTGTTAAATGTAACTACAGTGTATAATATAGCTGAAGTGTAACGTGGATTGGAGTAACGATATTTTTTTTCTCCTTTTTCTTGCTTTTAATTTGTTTGTGGCCGCGAAGATTCGTCGTAGACCATAAAATGAGAAAGTATATCTCCCGAATGTTATCGCGATGAGTGCGGCCCAAGCATAAGCATAAGGGATCGAATCCGGAACGAAGAAATTCGACGGAGAACCAAAATGGTCGACATAGCTCTCAGAGTCAGCGAGTTGAAGTGGCGGTGGGCTGGCCACATCTGCCGAGACAGCGATGGCAGATGGGGGAGGAAAGTCCTAGAGTGGAGGCCACGTATGGGACGACGAAGCATAGGGCGCCCCCTCTCTAGATGGACCGACGATCTCAAAAAAGTGGCTGGTAGCGGTTGGATGCGGAAAGCGGAGGATCGCATATGGTGGAAAGCATTGGGAAAGGCCTATATCCAGCAGTGGTAGATACAGGCTGATAATGATGATGATGATGAGATGGGAGTTGCCAAACTTTTTAGTACGCGAAGGAATAAGTATAATGTGAATATTATTTCAGACATCCCCAAGATTAAATATAATAGAGCTGCTACAGATTACACCACAAAACTGTTCCTCATCCGAACGCTTAGAAGCCAATTCAATCGACAAACATACGACCAACGCATCCAGGTCTATCCATAACTGCATGCCAATAACAAACAAATCTGTGACAAACATGCCTACTAAAGCTCTAATGTGCGACAAACATTGGCAGAACTCAGCCAAGTGTTTGCCAAATATGTCTTCGAAATCATTGAGTGACAAATATTGGGCGAATACGGACAAATATTTCACAAATGCATGTGATATGACAAAGTCGATGGCGAATTGTGATACGTGTTGGTCTAATCACAATGAGTTTGGTAAATGTATGGCACGTTCGGACGCAAATATTTGTGACGAATGTGTAAGTAACAACTATTGGACAGACAAGCGTGTTTTGAACAAAAATACTGAGGAAGAAAAAGTCAATGGTTAGAACTTGAACACCTATTATTATTTTTAAACTTGATATTTTGTCTTTTTTATCACGGGTCAAGCCCGGTCATTTGATAGGCGTGCTCGGGGATATAGATCCAACGCGTAGAGGCCCCTTTGAGAAGTTTTATGTAATGTTGTACGCCCGCCGTGACCCGCTCCAGGATATATCAATGGAACGATATACACATGAGCAATTCATTGATGGACTTACGTATGTGTGCCTCGGCGTCGCCTCGGCCCACATTTACACTTCGTCCATCAATGCCTCGTTTGCTGGCCGCTACAGTAATGTACTATTATTGCTTCAATTTATTTTGGTCCGCCGCGCAGCTCGTTGCTGACGTCCACGTAACGGCGCGGATGCCCTTAATCAACTGTCGAGTTTTTTTTATAATTTTTGCAATTATTTATTTGCCCCAAATATTTAACTTTCATTTTGACGTGCTCGGTGGTGGAATGGTTAGCAATGGCCAGTTTGACTGAGGATCGAACCTGCGACCTCATATCCGTCAGAATCCGTCCGTGGCGGACGTTTGACTTTCAAATTAATTCCAAATAAACTGTATTGTATGTCACTTGCGTTTTACGATATCAAACCTTGTATATCATTCAATAAGTTTTTAAATAGTGTTCGTATATGAACAATTTACTTACACTTAATTCGTAATGCCAAATTTGAAATAAGTTAATTGGATTAGAATTCACCCGCCAACCTGACACCAAGATGGCGGCTCACTGTAAAATGATGATTGCTACAGTGCTACAAACTTATCTGACCCGGTGGCCAAATTTAGAACTAAAGCCGCCATCTTGAAATGTAGTATTGCTAGGTACAATTTATTTATCTACCGCGTATGCACATTCCATTGGGGTGTATTTTTTTAAATACATATTATCTTTATCTACACTACATACTACATATTTCATTTCTTACAATAAAAAAATCGTCAACGAGTTGTTTCTGTGCAATATTATAACTCTCTAATATTATATAATAGCTATGATCGCGACATAACGTGGTGCATTTTTAAAACTAATCAACAAAAAATAGAAGGCAATTGATATTTAATTGAAAGACCACACAACTCAATTAATAAGTATATCAATGCTATTATTTTAACAGTGTATATATTTCTTTGATTTTTATGTTTCCTCTAAAACGGGCGGCATTAGGTTTAATGACAACACTTAAGTCGATCGTACCGCCCCCGCCACCGGGCCAGATAAGTTTGTGGCACTATACACGTAGAGACAAGTACATTTTTAGATATTATTTATGATTTATTTGACGAGCTCGGTGGTCGAATTGTTAGCAATGGCCACTTTGACTCCGAGGTCGCGGGTTCGATTCCCGCACAAGACAAACATTTGTGTGCATGAACATGTCTGTTTGTCTTGGTCTGGGTGTTTTCTATGTATTATAAATACGTATTCACAAAAAAGTGTATTTAAGTACATTTATCAGTTGTCTAGTACCCATAACACAAGCTTAATTTGGGACTAGATGGCGTTGTGTAGATGGTCCAGGAATATTTATTATTTATTTGGAAGTCATACGTCCGCCATTTTTAAGGATACGCGATCTCGGGGTCAATGTAGCCATTGCAAGCCATTCGACCACCGGGCGTTCGTCATAATCATTGATCGGCGTTGGTAGTGTACCATTACGCGGGATTTGTGACCGTTGTTTTAATATGGATATGCCTCCCAAATCCCGGCATTTTCATTAAACAATTTTATTTAACTTTGAATTATTTTAGTACTATTTGTATTTTTTACGTACCTATTTATATGCTTTACCGTGCTATTATTTAACTTAACTTTTATTTTATTGTTTTTCTTAACTGTTCGTCTGGAGAATTTCTTTTTCTAATTTCTATAAATATAATCGAATTTTCACGTATTACACACTTAACTATACAGCGACAACTGGAAAAATATAATGTACTACTAAACTAGACTAAACGTAATCCCGGAATCCCGTGGTCATATCCATAATAACATCAACATTCAAGTCCGTTGACCCCAAATGGCACTACTAACGCCGATCACTGGCCATAATCGTTGATGGCACTGTGTAATTTGTCAAGGAATATTTATATATTTTCGTACTATACAATGATTTGCCAACCAACAGATACGGATCATAGCAAGAGGAAAAAAACAACCTTCCATACAGACTCCTCACTCCTAACCTTTCACGATCTAAGTCCCGACCAAGATTCAATGGAAACTCGATCGGAGTTCGAACGAGATACGATCGATTACGACCGCGAGAGGTCGCGGCGGAACACTGACGAAATAATGCTGATGCAACTTGACAAGATCATCAATTTGCTGCAGAAGAAACCTCTCTGATGTCGATATCATATCGTAAACATATCATAAAGGTTGTAGGCAGAATAGGTTCATGTTATTTAAATTTATTATCTTTGACTAATTTAAGAACGCTCCTCGGAACTTCTTGCAGCCTGGTACTTTCCCTTTTTTTTATCTACGTCTACGTCGAGTGGCAGACAAGCATACGGCCCGCCTGATGTGAAGCGGTTACCGTAACCGTATTAACGTTCGCAACATAATATATCACTTTCGCGCCGCCACCCCGCTGCCAACGCAGCATCTCCTTCTTTTTTGGTGACCTCACTCACTCGCAGGAACACAACAACCCTCAAGGGAATTGTTATTTGGCTGCGGTATTCTGTGAGGTGGAGGTACATTCCCCAGTCGGGTAGCTTACAATTACGCTCCCTACCTCTGTTTTCGCCAGAGCTTCGTTTGTCAGTCAGCAGGGTGCACCACTTACACCCGAAACCCTTTCCTCAGCCACTATCAATATAAATTCAGGATATGTTGCCAAGGTATCTGAAAAAAAAATGGGCGGGGCTATCGGTGCACACGGTTGTTGGTTTTTTTATGTGAGGGGGGGGGGGGGGGGGCATATGTGCATGTGGGTCACCTGATAGAAAGCAATCACCACCGCCCATGGAGATCAGCAACACCAAGGGGTCGCCGATCCGTTGCCAGGCTTATACTCCTTCTTTTCTTTCTTTCTAGTGACCTCTCTCACTCGCAGGAACACAACAACCCTCGAGGGAATTGTTATTTGGCTGCGGTAGGCTAGCTACGGGTAGCTTACAATCTCCACCTCACAGAAGTGAAGTGGAGATACTTCCCCAGACGGGTAGCTTACAATTACGCTCCCTACATCTCTTTTCGCCAGAGCCTCGTTTGTCAGCAGCACCACATGCAAGTGAGGTTGGTTTTGGTTCAAATATTCTGATATACCACTACACCCCGATTTTTTAAATTATTTTTCACTAATTTAAGAACTCTCCTCGGAGCTCCTTATGGCCTGGTACTTTCATGAACCAATATCGATATAAATTCAGGATTTGGATACGATATGTTGTCAAAGTATCTGAAAAAAAAAACGGGAAGGAATATTATATACATTTCATACCGTTTATTTTTATACACTTACGATGAAATTTTTTTTTTTTTTTTTTTTTATACTCTTCCGTCGGGTGGCGGACAAGCATACAGCCCGCCTGATGTGAAGCGGTTACCGTAGCCATATTAACGCTCGCAACATAAAATATCGCTCGCGCGCCACCACCCCCGCTGCCATAGCAGCATCTCCTTCCTTTCTGGTAACCTCACTCACTCGCAGGAACACAACAGCCCTCAAGGGAACCATTATTTGGCTGCGGTATTCTGTGAGGTGGAGGTACATTCCCCAGTCGGGCAGCTTGCAATTACGCTCCCTACCTCTCTTTTCGCCAGAGCTTCGTTTGTCAGTCAGCAGGGTGCACCGCGTGCAGGTGAAGTTGGCTTTGGTTCAAAGATGTTGATGAACCACTTACACCCCAAAAAAATCCTCGATATCCTTCAATTACTGCTTATTTTATCAGTGTTACACATTTTTATGCTCGTCATATTAAAAGACGAGGTTAAGCCAAGTTAGTGGCCTTTAGACAGCTCGAAAACACTGGCCTCCGCCTACCCACAGTTGAGCACCGTGGTGGAGTATGCTCTTAACATCTTCGATTAAAGAGGAACCCGTATCCCAACAGTGGGTTTATTATGGAACGATAAAAGCCCGTAATCAAATAAAACAATGAGCATGTAACATTAAAAGCTATAGCAATAGTGAAAACTATTCTCTATCTAGAAAATCTATACTCACCTTTTAGATGGTTTAATAAAGTACTGCCCCCTTACCACCATCTCTTATTGCGATTCAATAACTGAATAGATTGCTTATTCATACCAATGAATAAGCGACTCTATTTCAAATGGAATAGAGTCGCTTATTCATTGGTTCATTCAAACAATCTATTCAATTATTGAATCGCAATAAGAGATGGTGGTAAGGGGGCCGATCATCAACTTCCTATGTGTATGTATGTTTATTATAATACAATATGTATGTATGTTTATTATTATTATTATTTTGCATAGAATATAATATTATTTTATTTGAATAGTTATCATCTCTATTTTCGAGATCTTATTTTCTTTCATTTGCTTTAGACCCGCATTTATGAATTTCTACTATTCCCGAAGGTTGGTAGAGAATGCTTTTAGCGTTAAGTCCGCCTTTTGTACCCTTATGTAATTTTGTGGTCAATAAAGATTTAAATAAATAAAATTCTCTCGTTACCTTCAGTCGCAGATCTCAAATTACTTTGAGAAAAGTGTATTTCGAGAATGGTACGTTCTGCGTATGGTACATTCTGCTACCGAGCCTCGCGTCCTTCAGCATTCGCATTCGCATAGTACACGATTCATTGCATATACCTAAACGGCACACAAACCACTACTTAAATATTTTACCACTATAATAAATATTTTCTTATCAGTTGCTGCAGTCAGTGGATGAAGACATAAGCATCAGCGGGGAACATAAAACTCCTTCACGACAGGTGAGTGCTACAAGGTCGTTGCGAGCCGATGGCCCATGCCATACCAGGCCCATGGTGGTGGTAGGGGGCGAGTTGATATGGAGAACGAGAAAAGTATGAGTTGTAGGTAAAGTTGAGAGCTCATGAAGCTTTTCACTTGCAGTGCGAGCCTCACATGTACAGCGATTGTAATAATAACGGTACAGAGTCGTCCAACGTGTAAAGCTTCACGAGATCTTGACTGTACAATAAATAAATTTATAAATAAAAAGAATCTCTAGAGATGTGGGGGAGAAGCAGCTGCCCCACCCTGCCTCGCCTTGGCGACGCCCTTGGAGGCAGCACGTCATGATACGACCCTTTTACGATAGGTATGTACCTACCAGGGTTGTAACGGAACTTCGCTTCCGCTTCCGTTACTGCGGAAGTTCCGTAAGAAATCGTATCTTCACCTGCGCCTCCATATAATTATTGCGGAGTTCTAACGGATGTTTTTTTACGTAATCATAGAACAATAACGCGCGATAAAAACTATTAGAAGACATCAATTCCAGATTTCGTGTTAATTTTAATTGACTAGAAGTACGTAGTACTATTACTTATACTGTGCTAGAAGGTAACGTTTATTTACGAGTATATATTTAGTTAAGTGATTTGAAATGAAAACTTTATACTTAGTTTTAATACACCATACATTACAATTTTTTCTACATCCACTTTCACCTTCGCCTCCGTTAACCTCCGCATCCGCGGAGGTGATACAGGTCGCCTTCGCATCCGCCTCCGCCTCCGCTAAGTAGTACATTACCTGACCAATAGGGGTATTGACCACAGATCTGGGATTTTCTCTAGTACTGTGGTATTGGCTATCCTCAAGGTATTGTATTATACGACTGGATTGAGCAACATTTTGGAAATTTCTGGGGCTCAAATACTACAATCCAATGTTGTAGACCGATTGAGAACAAGTAGTGTTTCTTTTTTTTTATCAAATAGCTTTACATCTCTGGAATCAATGTTCTTTGGAGCTCATCTTTGTATTATTTCTTTTTCTTATTTCCGGCCCCAGGGACATGCCGAAAAATAGTCATCAGTCAATCGTTACGAATCTTCTTGTTCCTTGCTCCATTACTTGTAATATATTTCACAGGATGTTGCTTTTGCAAATTTTAGCCGGAGTAGATACATTGATCGTTTAATTGTATTTTGTTTTATATTAGACGGGGGCAAACTAGCTAGTAGGTCACCTAATGGAAAGCAATAGGGTTGTAACGGAACTTCGCTTCCGCCTCCGTTACTGCGGAAGTTCGGCAAGAAATCGTGACTTCGCCTCCGCCTCCGTACAATTTTTGTGGAGTTGTAACGGAGGTTTATTTACGTAATCATAGAACAATAACGCGCGCTAAAAACTATTAGAAGACATCAATTCCAGATTTTGTGTTAATTTTGATTGACTAGAAGGTAATGTTTATTTACTAGTATATGTTTACTTAAGTGATTTGAAATGAAACCTTTGTACATAGTTTAATTTTAATGCACCATAAATTACAATTTTTTCTATATCAACTTTGACCTTCGCCTCCGCCTCCGTTAACCTTCGTATCCGCGGAGGTGATACAGGTCGCTTCCGCATCCGCCTCCGCTAAGTAGGCCTCCGTTACAACCCTAGAAACATCATCGTCCATCGAGAACAGCAACACCAAGGAGTCGCCGATCCGTAGCCAGCTTATATTCCTTCCTTTCTGGTGACCTCACTCACTTGTGAACACAACAACTCTCAAGGAATTGTTATCAATCTGCGGTGAGGTACTTCCTCAGCCGGTCAGCTTAAAATACACGCTATGCCCTACCTCTCTTTTCGCCAAAGCCTCGTTTGTCATTCAGCAGGGTGCACCCCGCAGGTGAGGTTGGCTTTAGTTCAAAGATGTTGATGAACCACTTACACCCTCAACAAAATGGCATTAAAATTCCGACCTGTAGATATCCTTCTTCTTCCCAGTCGATACACTCTTGCCAGAGTGGTCGTGGTCATCATTATGAATCACGATGAGTGATCATTTTGGTAATACAGCGTATTAATAATAATAATAATTCATCGCGAACTTGGGGTGTAAGTGGTTCATCAACATCTTTGAACCAAAGCCAACTTCACCTGCACGCGGTACACCCTGCTGACTGATAAACGAAGCTCTGGCGAAAAGAGAGGTAGGGAGCGTAATTGTAAGCTACCCGACTGGGGAATGTACCTCCACCTCACAGAATACCGCAGCCAAATAACGGTTCCCATGACGGCTGTTGTGTTCCTGCGAGTGAGTGAGGAAGGAGATGCTGCGATGGCAGCGGGGGTGGCGGCGCGCTAGCGATCTTTTATGTTGCGAGTTAATATGGCTATGGTAACCGCTTCACATCAGGCGGGCCGTATGCTTGTCTGCCACCCGACGTAGCATAAAAAAAAAAAAAAGAACTGCAGCTTTCCTGGTGCACCCGCAAACCGAGCACTCAGACGCGGCCTTGATCTGGTCCGTCCATCTCATAGGTGACCTGCCACGCGGTCTGGTGCCTTCAAGTTTACCCTGGACTACGAGACGCTCCACGGTATCATCACCACGACGAGATATGCCCTGTAGATATATTGCTTGTTATATAGGCAATTTGACCAACATTTTTTTCGGTTTGATATGTAGGGACGTCTCAATAATAACCATAGGGGAAAGAATTACTTCGATAGCATAAAAATCTCTCGAGATATGTTAATTTGAAAATCACTACTGAATTATGACGTCACAGTATTGTATTTTGTATGCATCAAATCAGAAATTTGTACGACAGCTACGTTTATGTAATTAGTATCACAATAAAAGATACAGTATTTTTTATTGCTTTCTCCAATGGAAATATTTTTTTTTAATAAATTCCTTATACTTTTGAAATGGACTTTCCCACCAAACTGTGATCGACCCTAAAATAAGTCGGACGGAAGATATTAAAATGAAAGTTTGCAGTTATTTATAGTTTTATGTATTTTACGAGATTGTTAAATTGTATGTATAAAATTTTCAAATACCTTCTTTTCAGGTTTCACCAAACCCAATCCCAGTATCGGCTTCACCAATAACCCGTGCTTCGTTCGCGTCTCGTGCATCACCAGAACCTCGCAACGGGAATATATACGCAGGAGCGCGCGCAGACGAACAAGAAAAGCTACTTAAATAACGAACGCTTACATAATTTTAGTTTAAATTTAACAAACCTTTTAACTTGTTCTGTCGCCCTGGTACTTCAGAATCGGTTAACTATTTTTAAGAGTTCAAACTAGTCTACATAATATAACAGAAACCAGTTAAAATAAGGTTACCTAAGGTAATCACTTAAGTTAAGATTTAGAAGTTCCTTTATTAGTCATTCAGAGTGCTTAGTGTCAATTTTTTGTTCGCGTGCAATCATGCCAACGTAAAAAAACCAAGCAAATAGAGAAGAACACTCATGTTGTAAATTTATAGGACGCGTGTTATAAATTCACAACATGTCCCGTGTTACATATCAAAATTATGTGGCTTACTTGCTCACATTTTGAAGTGAGCATCCCGGCTAATTTGGATATGTAACACGCAATGGCTCAACTATACCATCAGGGGACCGTGGCAAATTCATCAGATGGGCCTCCTTTCTCAAATTCTCTCTAATGAATCATGTAAGTAACCAACACTAAAGAAGTACATATTTTGTACATTTTTGGTTATGTTAATAATATATAATTTTATATTTTTTTAGAACTTAAAGAATACCTATTAAATATTTTGAATGTAGTATATAATTATAACCTAACTTAAAAAAATACTATTTTTGTACTAAGCTCTCGAGCCCCCCGTGGCATTTTGCCCGCTCAGCCACCCTGTAGTTACGCCACTGGTAACACGTGTCTCGTAAATTCACAATATGAAACTTTTTCTCAATTTGGTTAGCTTGTATTGTTAACACGTTCGAATATGAGCAAAAAACTCACATTACGCACTCTGATCCTTTAGAATGAGTTATTTTTGGCTTTAACCACGCAACGGTTGATCGACCATGGAGGTCTCACCGTATACTGAGGGTGACAATATTAGTTTTATTCATTTAGAATCTCTATAACAGATCTGTTGTCCTAGTACTTTGCCCGATTTACATTCGGACAATGGACAGTACTTTAAGGCGCGTTTCCATTATGCAAGTACTTGCATGCAGGTATGACGTCACACTTGCAACAAGTTGCTTGAATAGGAAACATGATTGCTCGAATTTGCACCTCGCATGCAAGGTGGCATAGCACTTGTATAAACGCGTCGTCCGTTCGTTCGAAACTACCCGCATGCAACCCGCATCTTGCATGCATGTTTACGTTTCCATTAGTCAAGTTGTATGCAAATTGCACCTCGCATGCAGGCTACTTGTATAATGGAAACGCGCGTTTAATAGCAATGATATTTGTGTATAATATTTCAGAGTAAATCGGCAGGGAATCGGCTTACTTCGGACTTCCGAATATGACCGATCTGTAATAATTTTTTTTTTACAATTTACACAGCGCCATCTAGTCCCAAATTGAGCGAAAAGCTTGTGTTATGGGTACTAGACAACTGATAAATGTACTTAATTTTTTTTTTTTGTAATTCATTTCATACTTATTATACAAGACAAACGGACATGTTCATGCACACAAATGTTTGTCTTGTGCGGGAATCGAATCCACGACTTCGGAGTCAAAGTGGCCATTGCTAACCATTTGACCACCGAGCTCGTCATATATATCTACGTCATTCATATGATAGTAACGAACATAGTCACTTTAATTTTAAATTATTTTGTTCAATAACTTTAAGGTAGTCTGCGTTGTTAATGCAGACATTTTTTTTGTACAATAATAATTATTGAAAATAGTTTTGACCAGGGAAATTCATACAAGGAATTAGATAATACCTACATAGCATAATTAGCAGTTGATATACAAAAAAAATGATTGTTTGTAAAGTCGTTTACGGACGATAATTTTACGTGATAACGTCATAAGAAACATAGGTCGTGCCTCTCTATCGCTTGTTCCGCGCTCTCGCCTGCACGTTCGCCTCAGGCGGAACGTGACAATGAGTCATGCTTTTTCGTGCGTGCAGCCGGCGTTCATCGATTTATAAGATGTTCTGATGATGATTGATGTTTTATAAGATGTCATAATATCCAGAGACAAATCAAACTCTATTTGGTTATATAGCTTACGGCAGTTACAACTTCGTCGAGTTATTCGAATTAAATAATATTAGTGTCGTTCATCTAATCCAGTGTTTTTCAATCTTTTGGAATATGGGATCCTTTTACAAGTTAAAAAATTCTGGGGTCGCCTCCTCCATCCATGAAGAAACTTCAACAATTCAGCATGCTATGAATGCTTTAAATTTTGTAGTGCCGTTTGTTACAGATTTTGTTCTTAGCTGAACTAATTAGACCTTGGTGAACATTAAATGGCACCGCGCCAGCGATTTTTAAATATGGATACGGTGCTTCACATCAGGCGAGCAGTGTGCATTATGCTATTATGCAGCCGTTATAAATGTTAGTTTGTACTATAATGTAATCCTTATTTTACCAGTAACATATGATACAAATCGCGAGTATTTTCAATCTGTATCCACCAACTGCTGGATTAGGCCTTCCCCAATCATCATCATCAGGTCATTTTAGTCTGCACTACAGGAGCACGACCCTCTCCCGTCCGTCCCTGACTGAAGGAGGATTTGGCCTACACTCCCCACGCTGGCCTGACGGGTTGGGGAGGCCAGATCGATGTTTTATAATGTTCCCTTAGTCGCCTTGTACGACATCCTCAACATAAAAAGTTTGGCAACTCCTATCTATGTCGCACTATTAAAAAGTGGAACGCGTTGCCGGCATATGTATTTCCTCAATCATACAATATGGGATCCTTCAAGCGAAGCGTGAAGAAGCATCTTGTGGGCCAGCATGGCAGCGTCAACTGACAGGACATCAAGGTCTCTTGTCCGTTGCCGTTGCGATTGGGGCTCCTCTTTTCGCTTACCATCAGGCGAAGTGGTGCCAATATGCTGAGCTAATATATAAAAAAAAAAAACAAAAAAACCACGGAAAGAGACGGAGTGATTCTATTCTAGTCTGCCGGAAACCACACGGCTGAATATTTTCCCTTCCCCAATATTTTCCTCCATATGCGATCCCCCGCTTTCCACCTCAAACCATTATTTTGAGGTCATCGGTCCATCTAGGGCGGCATCTTAATAGAAATCTGGCCTCATATTCGTAATCAGAAACCCAAAAAACCCCTACATACCAAGTTTGGTGACGATCAAAGAAACTTTGCGATTGGCCGCCATTTTGAAAAATCGACCATTTCGAAAAATCCGCCATCTTGATACAGAATACACAGAATTATTTTTTTAGTAATCAATAAAATTGTGATTGGTTTATTGTGGTCATTAATTATCTCAGTACATAGTATTATTCTGAATCAGTATTATGTTTATGTGTAGTAATTTATAAACGAAATTTATTTTAGACATTTAGTTACATAGTTTCATTTTAGACTGAATATTGTGTTCCTATTTAATTGGCCAAAGTACTTTCTTTTTTAATATTTAGTTTATTAAAATTGCCGCTTCCATTTGGAAATAGTATATATTGGTGTGCTTTATATGTATGGAATTAATATAGTTTTTATAATTACAAGCAATTTATATACCCTTTTAAAAATGGACCATGTAATGCACAATAAATCCAACCTACAAACTATGCCCGAGAGATCATCATCAGGTCCATTTTAGTCTCCAATACAGGAGCACGACCCTCTCTCGTCCGTCCTAGACGGAAGGAGGATTTGGCCTACACTCCCCACGCTGGCAAACGGGTTGGGGAGGCCTCATATATTTGATAATGTATTTCCCTTAGTCGCCTTGTACGACATCCACGGGAAAAAACGGAGTGATTCTATTCTAGTCTGCCGGAAACCACACGGCCAAATTGAGAGATATACATAGAAAAAAGAGAGATATATTCGCAACAGATTCTAGCAGTTTGATGAGATGACATATGCTTCACAAAACTTATATTTTTATTCCTATTAAGCTTTAAATAGCTTTAACTTAAAACTAACAAAATGTTGGTTGGATCTATTCTGCATAACATGCTCCAAATGATGTTTGATGCTTTGTAGATGAGTGATAGTAGTAGAGTTAGAGACAGATCATGAAAATGTAAGATATTTGGCATATCTTTTGTTACTACGATGTAAATAATAATTTTCTACAAAACAAGTTATTTTAAATAATAAACCGCCCATAAGAATTATGAAAAACTATTGAAACACAACTTGTGTATACGATAGTTATTTCGATATTAATAACATTACTTCTGTTGTACTTAATGATAAATTTTAATTACTTAAATTTTAATTTCACTTAAAAATAAATAATTAAATATTGTCAGACAAATTACACAGCGCCATCTAGCCCCAAAGTAAGCAAAGCTTGTGTTATGGGTACTAGACAACTGATAAACATACGTAAATGCATTTTATTTTTGTAAATACATACTTATGATACATAGAAAACACCCTGACCAAGACAAACAGACATGTTCATGCACACAAATGTTTGTCCTGTGTGGGAATCGAACGAGCGTTGGTGTCGAAGCCGCGTCATTTTCTTGTAAAAAAAAGTTGGCAACCCTACTTGGAGTACACGTTACTTATACATTATTTACACATAGTAGGCATTATTTATAATAGGCTTTTGGACCAACATTTTTTTCGGTATGATATGTAGGGACGTCTCAATAATATAACCATAGGTGAAAGAATTACTTCGATAGCACATAAATCTCTCGAGATATCTTAATTTGAAAATCACAATTTCAGACTTTCCCGAAAACGCTCCATACAAAAGGCTACCGAGTTATGACGTCACAGGTTTGTATTTTGTATGCATCAAATTAGAAATTTGTACGACAGCTATGTTAAATATTACGTTTATGTAATTGGTATAAAATAAAAGTTATAGTATTTTTTATTGCTTCTCCAATGGAAATAATATTTTTTAATATTTTTTTCATACTGTTAAAATAGACTCTCCCGCCAAACTTTGATCGACCCTAAAATAAGGCGGACGATATTGTTAAATAATTTAGACAATTTTTAAACATTGTCAAATAGCCTATTGTAATTTTTGAATATTGTCAAATAGCCTAAATGTACTATACATTAATGGAATATCTCGGTGGACACACACACAAACACACACAGACCATTCATAGCATAGTATATTACATATTATATCATTAGCCTTTCAAACCTTTCACGTTACATATATGGTACAACAAGGAATTATATAACTGATACATTATTTATAATTGGTAAGATAACTGTAATAGTCCATTGAAGAGCCTGACTCCCATAACACAGGGAAACCTAAAGTGGGAGCCAGTGCAACAGAAATTGTAACATTTTTGCTAAATAAAAAATGATTTGATTTGATTTGATTTGATTCTGTCGAGGAGCGAACTGGTGGATAATTGGATTTATGTATATTTATTTTTTATTTTTTGTGCACGTACGAGGGGAGGTCAATAAGTTCGCGGAATGAGAGAGAAGGAGGTTGAAATTAAACACCAAATTATTTTTCCTTTTCAATATATTCTCCTTTAACCCTAATACATTTTTCGGATCTCTCAAATAGCTTGTTTATACCATCGAAAAAAAATGATTTGTCTTTGGTGTCAAAATAGGCCGAAATTGCCGACTTGACTTCATCATCGTCGTCAAATTTCTTTCCACGCAGCTCTTTCTTCATTTTTGGAAATAAATAATAGTCACTGGGGGCCAAGTCTGGACTGTATGGTGGGTGGTTTAATTGTTCAAAGCCGCATCGGTGAATGGCAGCCGTCGCAACATGGCACGTGTGGACGGGTGCATTGTCGTGCAAAAGGAGCACACCTTTTGACAGTTTTCCTCTTCTTTTTTTCTTAATGGCTTCTTTCAATCTTTCCAGTAAAGAAGCGTAGTACTGTCCCGTTATAGTCGCACCACGTTCTTTATAATCGATCAGTAAAATACCTTCTGTATCCCAAAAGATAGTCGCCATGATCTTTCCGGCCGATTGTGACACTTTGAACTTCTTTGGAGGAGGTGTGCCTTTTTTATGCCACTGCATCGACTCTTGCTTCGACTCAGGTTCATAGTGGTGAACCCAGGTTTCATCTCCAGTAACAATCCGGGCCATAACTTCTTCCTTTCTCTCTCCACAGAGCTCCAGAAACTGGTGAGAGCACTCGACACGCTCGCGTTTTTGAAGTGGCGTGAGCATTCTCGGAACCCATCTTGCACTGACTTTAGTCATCCCAAGATGATGATGTAGGATATTTAAAATACTTGATTCGGATACTCCAACCATTGCTGCAAGTTGCTTCTTCTTCAGTCGGGCATCTTCCAATACAAGTTTTTCTACTTTTTCGACGATTTCCGGTGTGGTGGCCTCAATTGGCCGTCCGGAGCGGGGGTCGTCTTCAATGGACTCCCTTCCTTGTTTGAAAAGACCATGCCACTTGTAAACCATGGTTTTACCAGGGGCAGAGTCCGCGTAAACCGCTAACAGCTCTTGAAAAATCGTCTGAGCGGATTTTCCTTGCTTGGTAAGAAACTTAATAACGGCACGGTGTTCAATTTTCTCCATACTGGCTGACTTCTTCCCGATTTAGTTGTTTGCAGGTCGATAACTCAAAAGTTAATGACACGATTAGGTTCAAACTTGGTATATATACTCTTAATGAGGTGCTTAACTAGTGCCTACCTGGACGGGTAAATTTATCCCCATCAACCCCTCCATTCCGCGAACTTATTGGCCTCCCCTCGTACATGTAGATACGCGTAGGTAGTTTTAAATGTGATGTGAAATGTGTTAATTAATATATTATTCTTAGACTTAGGTGTTAGAAGATAGTACAACGACAAAATAAAAAATATTGTTTCTATTATCGCATTATATATTATTTCTCTCTATGACAAAGAACCCTGTTTAATCTGGTCATCAATAAATAACACATCAGCCGAAGGACGGCCATTCCAGATAGCTCAGATTTACAATCTGGAAAACTACAGTGGTACACAAAAAAGTAGACATAAATAGGGGCGCCACTTTCTTCGTAAAAACAGTTCTCAAATGGCGCGGCGCGCGGCTTGCGACTGCAAGTGGAGAGCAGGGCGGGGCGCGCTCAACTCGTGCGCCGGGCGCTGAGTGTTAATTAGTGTTCACTATCCTTTGAAAAAAAAAAATAGTATTTTTCTATTATATGTGAGTATTATATCACTTACAGATACAGTTCTTTAAATATAGCAGTTGAATTAATCGCCACCCTGTATACTACAATCAGTAAAGTAAGAGCCCGTGAATGCTAGACCTCCGTTATTTTACAAAAGCTGAGAGTTACCTTTGTGTATGCTCCTAATGCAGTTAAAAATGTGGAATTTAAATCGCCACAGGTTTGGCAGATAACAGGAGTAATAAATTTAAATAGTTGTCACCATTTGGCCACTAAGAAACCATCTTTTATATTTCACTGTCTTTGTAATATCTTACATTCTCTCCTAGCAATAGGAGAGAATGTTGCTCTTCATTCCCTCTCAAATATCCGGGACTTAAAGTTGTATGAAAATCCATTACATATCTGAAAAACGGGGAGGTAAAAATGTGTAGACTTTATTACTTACCTAATTTTTACTTTTTAATTTGATCAAATGCGCCATCTATCGATCAGAAAAGGAACCATTTTTCACATATCTATATATATATATATATATACAAATATATATACAAAAGATAGAAAGAGGCGCTAGTTTCTACCTATTTACTAAACTGTTTTGGCGCGCAAAATAAAAAATAAAAAAAAATTCTTGTTGCTAAAAAATTTTGCTATTATAATTGTTATTTCAAAGCTCGCGATTTGCATTAAATTAAATTTAAGCGATGTATCTAGTTTAGATAGTGAAGTAAGTTATATATTGACTCGTCCTGCAGATGTGAGACATTATTAAAATTGTGTGTGTAAGACATTATTAAAATTCTGATTTAACATATAGGGTTGGCACGATACAAAATGTGTGGCAGGCAATGAAAGATGTGACTTTATTAATGTGAGTTAATTATTAGCTAATGATAATATTAATGATAACACATTATTTATAATTAACCAAATGATGATCCATATTATCTGATCATTCTTACTTGTGTTTAGGGGCATGCACAGATGTGGCACAGAGAAACTTTCAGCTTTTAGGCCCAATTTACACCGCCGCAGATTGGAATAGATGCTACTTTTTGCAACGAAATTATTCATAACATAATGAACTTTATGTCAATTGTATGACATATAATCGTTAATATAATAATAAGTGAAAAAAAATAGGGGAATTCTCGAGAATGCGCGAGGGTTACCCGCAAGATGCGCGACCTTTTTTGACTCTTATATAAGTTTAGGTATATAAGTACAATTGACAAGGGCGTCACCAAGGAGGGGTAGGGAGGGGCAGCTGCCCCCACCCCCCTAGAGATTCTATCTACAAGTGAAAAGCTTCATGAGGACATGAGCTCTAGACTTGTACCTACAATTCATACTTTTCCATATCAACTTGCCCCCCCCCCCCCCCTGGGCCATCGGCTGGCGACAACCTTGACAATTGACATAAAGTTCATTATGTTATGAACAATTTCGTTGCAAAAAGTCGCATCCATTCCAATCTGCGGCGGTGTAAATTGAGCCTTATTGTGTGTCGAAGGTCTAACAGACACGGGCTCTTATACTATATATTTGATACTCTGTTAAATATTGTATTGTGGTTTTCGTTGATTTCTTTCTACTATGGTACAGACAAAATAAAAAATAATGTCTTTAGTTATGTTTTATTAGGTAGGTAATTATACTCCCTACTTACAAACAAAATAAACAGGGTAGTATTTATAGGGTAGTCACTATAGCCGGTAGTCGGGCTGTAGTCAAGGAACCGGCAGCGGCCGGTCGACCACGACCGCGACCGCTCCTGCACGTGGCCCCGGCATGGCGGCGGGCAGCTCGCTCCACGCGCCCGTCGCCGGGTCGAACACCGCCGCGGAGCTGAGGAGGTTGTCTCTCGTCGAGCCCGCCCGCCACGTACACGCGGCCGTCGTGCGCCGTCACGGCCGCTCTTCACCAGGTCGGTATCATCCACCCCGGTCGTCTCATCCCGTTAACGGGACGGTTCGGAAGAATTGTTTCATCGACCCCGTCGACGTTTAACGGGGTGGCTGGCACAAATCAAGGTTCACGTTCACGGCGTGGTTTTTAAAGGGGCGGTTAGCACCGATTGAGAAGCATACGCCCCGGTATTGTTTAAAACGGGGATTATTTTATATACAGAAAATACTTATCTACTGAAAATAAAAAGAAGTTTTGTATGCAACAATCAGTTTTTATTATGGGTATAAAAATAATATCAATCATAATATATTTTTATTTATAAAGAAACATAGTTGACATGATAAAAACAAACATAGATTATAAACCGTGGAGGGCGCGGGCTCCCAGCGCGTGCCGACGCGGTATCGCTCCACTGAGTGAAGTGCAGCCCCACCCACCCCTCCCACTGCGTACAGCGAGTCCTCCACCGCGACGACGCCGTGCCAGCTCCGCGACTGCGTCATGCTCTCCGCGGGCTCCCACCTGTCCGCCGCCGGGTCGTACCTGCCGCACCGAGCATACCATGTAAGAACGTGTAATACGTTATTTTATTACCAAACATTTACAATATACTACGTAGACAGTCTGCGCTGCAAACGCTTGCAAGCCATGTCCCGCACCTCGCCCACATAGAGTGCCGTCGCCTTCGCCAGCAGCTCCTTAGCCTGATCCATGCTGTCTACCAACGACGTCACCGAGTACATGTCTTCGACGCGCTTTCGCAGTCTCTTCATATTTACGTCCTGAAATAATAAAGGGAAGTCAGTTATCTAGTACCCATAGTACAAGCTTTGCTTAGTTTGGGACTAGATGGCGTCCATAGGACGAGATAACACAAAACAGCCACTTGCTCAAGTCTGTTTTTTATCCTACGTCAGGTGGCAAACAAACATAAGACCTGTTGGAAAGGTTACCGCCTCTACCCCCGCTGCCGATGCTTGCAACTCCTTCCCTCCTGGTTATCTCACTCGCAGGAACACAACCCTCAAAGTTTTTCTTGCGCTGCCGTTTTCAATGATGTGGTAGGTACTTCTCCAGTCCAGCAAATTATTAGGGTGTACAAAGCCTACCTCACCTACACGTGGTGCTGACTGATAAACGAGGCTCTGACGAAAAGAGAGGTAGGGCATAACATATTTTTTAAGCTGCCGCACTGCAGAAGTACCTCCACCTTACAGACTACAGCAGCCAAATATCAATCCCTTGAAGGTTGTTGTGTTCCTGCGAGTAAGTGAGCTCAATTTAAAGAAAGAAAGAACGGTAGAAGTATAGGCTGGCAACGGATCGGTGACCCATTGGTATTGCTGATCTCCATGTGCGGTGGTGATTGCTTTCCATCAGGTGACCCACGTGCTCTTGGCCCCCCTCTTATTTAACAAAAGAGTTCCCTGTGAGGGATAAGTCCAAACAAACAAGATCCGTAATCACAGGTACCTACCATAAAAAGTAATAATCCCACTACATCATCTATTTAGTTGTGAAGATTGACTTCGTATGGCGGCCCTTACCCGCGGGTGGTGCAGCATCCAGCGCAGCACAGCATCGACCACACTCTCATTGTCCGCTGCGAGCCGATTGGTGACCAACAGCGCGAACAATGAGTCGGTGTCTGACGTCAGGAGCTCGCCGGCCATGAGCACTCGCTGGAAGTGGTCGTGTATGTCCGTCCAGTGTGGCGGCTGCAGACAGGACAGTGCACCCGTGCCTGTCGGTGAAGGCACGGAAGACAGCGCGCGTCTCAGGCAATCGCTGGCCGTGTCGCAAACCTCGCGGACATCGAGCGACGTCGCCGCCACCAGCAACTCGAGCTTAGCCTTCTCGACGCTAACGAGCAACGCTGTTGCCGTGTATATGTTTTCCACCAGCTCTGGCAGTGTTTCCAATTTAACATCCTGCAATAACAAGCAGGGAAATCAATGAAGTTCAGAAATTATTTAAGAAATCACTATTTGAGGTTCCTTTCTCAGAGTCAGGCTGTGGCCAGCCCACTGCCACTTCAACTCGCCTCTCTCTCTGCCGAATCAGTGATGGCAGATGGAGGAGGAAAGTCCTAGAGTCGTGTGAGGCGACGAAGCGTATCTAGGCGCCCCCTTTCTAGATGGACCGACGATCTGAAAAAAGTGTCTGGTATGGTTGGATGCGGAAAGCGGAGGATCGCATATGGTGGAAAGCATTGGGAAAGGCCTATATCCAGCAGTGGGTAGATACAAGCTGATGATGATGATAGTTACAACTTTGTTTAGAAATGTGGATAAGGAAGACATCTCAAAATTCTTACCAGACCTGAAACTATCCCCTTAGAAAACCATGTCAAACAATTGGTTCCTTTCCACGTGAAAGGACAAACAATGAGGAATGAACAAACGAGGCTGTGGCGAAAAGAGAGGTATGGCATAGTGTATTTCATATATATTTTTTCTTCAAGAGCTAAGGCTCATCATTTGAAGATCTCATCTATCTAAGAGCCACGGCTATCTCTTGTGGTGGTCCTGCTTCTTGAAGCTGTACTAATGGTCTATTTTGCCGAATTCTTTGAACGGCATTAATAATAGTGCGGCATTAATAATTGTAGGATTTGTTGGACATGCCTCAAAAGGACAGATTCTCAAAAGGACAGCAGTACACGTGAGCGGAATAAGAGAAAAAATAGCGTTATAATTATTTTTTTATTTTTGCCCTACATAATTGTTATACTTTGCACGTCTAAGTACCGCAAGGCGTTCACGTCTTAAACATTAAGACACAATGTGTTTATTTTTGTTGTCGACTAAAATGTCACTTTTTCTTCTTCTTTTCCTCGCACAATAATAGGCCCCGCGGACTATTTTAATATCCGATAGTTTTGCTTCCTTCTTCAAAATCATGATGAAATAAAGTATCGATGGTCGTTTAGGAATTTTAGAATTAATCCTTTTATGCCACCCTTCGATATAATTTAATATGATGGGATATAATTTTTAAAAAACGTTAGTCCTACTATTTTCATTTTGTATTCCCATGGAAATAGTGCAATCTAATCCACACACGTTTTAAACGTACGGATTTTAAGATTAATAACTTTGTGTGCACCTGTACCATTTCCGGTGTTTTGAGAATCTGTCTTTTTGAGAATGTGTCCTTTTGAGAATCTGTCCTTATGCCAAAAAGGCCATTTAGATATAAGTCCGTACTCATTACTCATATATCTCAATGGAACATGCACGTCTAGTAACAAACCTGGCTCAGATTTAGATTAGTTACCCACGATTTGCTTCTTTGCGTGCATGCCATTCGAAAGATCACATTTTTAACAGAATATCCACAAGTTCTTACATCAGGAAAACTTGTAGTTTTAAGATAATTCAATTTCAATTTTATTTAATTTAAATTTGGTTGTTTTTTTTTTTTGCATTTCATTATTCTTTATTATTTTTTTCCGTTTCGTAACGTACTGAAGCTACGATTGATATACTTAGGTAACTTTTGAAGAATAAAAAAAAAAATTCAACGATTAATCGTCATTAAGAAAAATGAAATTGGTCTTTAATAAAATATTTAAATAGAAATAGTAATATAAACAATAAAAACTAAACTAAACTGTGTAAACCTATCTTAACAAAAACTATCTAAAGTAGGTCCGTGAGGCAGCGTGCCTAAAACGCTAGCAGCGTTACCTCTATGGATAGCGATGCTTAGCCTCTGACCCAAGTAAGCGCCGGCTCTTGGGTCCCCGGTGGCTTGAAAAAGTCTCTTTAAAATTGGTCTTGATTTTTTCAGCAATATACAAATTCTGCCGTCTTCCATTTGAACCCTAGGTGAATTGTTGTTGTTGTTGTAAAGTCTTTATTGTACAAAAGATAATAACATAACAAGACAATAAAATAGTTATGTACAATGGCGGACTTATCCCAAATGGGATCTCTTCCAGTCAACCATTAATTATATCACTGGATTGAAATCGGAGGGCAGTTTGGTGTAGCAGCAACACCAAACTATCCCATTAGGTGAACGATCAAAGAATTTAATACGCTAAGTAAGGACTAAACAACATCGCGTGCGGAGGATGATAAGCGCTCCCATTTTGAGATAATTTTAGTGCATATAACGTATTCACGTAAAACACACGACCGTGTCTATGGCACAGACAGATCGGTCTATATCAGGGTAGGTTATTAACAATTATAAATATAAGTACAAAATAACAATATCGATTGAATATAGTAATGTTGGAAGTGACAGCCAGAAAAGTATAAAAACCGGTGCGAACACGTGCCGATTCTCATTCCGTTGCGATTCGTCGAAGCGTCAACATCAGGGCATATTTTCATTTCGAGTACTTTTGTAGAAACTCTAGCCGTTTGTTTAAATTTTGTTGTAATTTGGATTAAATCAGTGGCTTGGAAGCTGCCGTTATTTTCATTTTAAAATATTTTCATAACGAACTGCTAAAAGTAATATAATACAAAATATAAATGACTAAATAAAATATGATTGACATCAAAATTTATATAAAATTATTCTGCAGGTGCCCAAACAGTAAAAAATATACAGGTTGTTGTAATAAAATAGATACATATCGAATTATCAAGCTCCTCTCCCATTGCAGCGCCCCACAGGGTCCTTGATTGTTACTTTGACATTAAATTAAAAGACCTATGTATATATTAAGGATGCAATAAATAATTGAGTATTCAGATCCTTTTATATATATTACGTGACTTAAATAAGTGCGCATTCACACGATACTAACATTTATAAAGATGACTTTTGTTGTGGATCCATTGGAACTCTTGCACCTATCGTGGAAGTATGGAGAGACAGCCGCTAGCACAACACTGTGCGCCCACACGCCGTGCGTCTCGTTGACCACCTCGCCCACTGCCTCACGCCACGCACATGTTCCTTCCACCTTTGTATACAAAGAGCCAAATTAAAAATTCTTTGTTATATTCATGTATTCGGGCAACCCACCAGCCCCCTTACCACAATCTCTTATTGCGATTCAATAACTGAATAGAATGCTTATTCTCGCTATTATAGCGACTCTATTTCAAATGGAATAGAGTAATATGTTATTTTGCGAGCGTTAATATGGCTACGGTAACTGCTTTACATCAGGCGGGCCGTATGCTTGTCTGTCACCCGACGTAGTATAAAAAAAAAAAAAAGATGAAACTTGTCATAATAGGCTATTTGACCAACATTATTTTCAGTTTGATATGTAGGGACGTCTCCATAATATAACCATGTGAAAGAATTACTTCGATAGCACATAAATCTCTCGAGATAGGTACCTATGTTATTTTGAAAATCACAATTTTGAAGTTTCTCGAAAACGCTCCATGCAAAAGGCTACTCAGTTATGACGTCACAGGTTTGTATTTTTTATGCATCAAATCAGAAATTTGTACAGCTGTGTTAAATATTACGTTTATGTAATTAGTATCGTAATAAAAGTCTCAAATCTCAAATCGTTTGATAATATTGCACAAGCTATTTTACAGACCAACAATGACCTAGAACTGATCTCATCTTGGAGTAAACGATTTGGACTGAAAGTAAATCCAACAAAGTCGCATACTATTATTATAGGCAGCCCGACGTTTATTTCCAGGCTTGATGTTTCTCAAATTCCTTCGGTTGTGTTTGACGGTATCTGCATTCCTTTCACTACGTCAGTCAAAAACCTGGGAGTTATTTTTGACTCCACTATGTCCTGGAAGGCTCACGTGGCCGAAGTAAGCAGGAGAATGTTTGCGGCTTCGTCGTCTCTTCGTCGTCTCAGAAATTTTCTACCCACTGCCACTAAAGTTGCTCTTGCACAATCCCTACTCCTACCTATCCTCGACTATGCTGATGTGTCTTATCCGGATCTAAACGTAGATTTAATGAACAAACTAGAACGTCTTCAAAATTTGTGCATCAGATTTATTTATGGCTTACGTAAGTATGACCACGTATCTCACTATAGGCAAAAACTTAAATGGCTTTCTATACGCCAGCGTAGAAATATGCACATTCTATCCTTCCTATATACTATACTTTTCAATCCTAAAGCTCCTTCGTATCTTAAAGACTCCTTCGTTTTCTCCTCTTCATCACATGGTCTCTCTCTACGTTCCACTGAAAACCTTACTCTTTTGGTACCTCCTCATTCTTCCAAATTTTTCAATCAATCTTTTAATGTTCAGGCAATCAGACTTTGGAATACCTTACCTGTAGCTATCAGAACGGCAAAGTCTATTGATATTTTCAAAAAACAAGTTAAAAAACATTTCCTTGCTTTGTAATTCCATTCCAACTTTAGTAAACCGACATTTTTATATGTATTCATATTTATTTATTTATTTATTTATTATATATTTTATAATATATATTATATGTATTTTTATTTATTATTCAATTATTTATCATGATAAATCTTCGTATATACATAATAATGATTCTCATAATATTACGATACTTCTAGTTTTCATTATTATTATTTTTTTGATTTGCGAATCCTGCCCACTCCATGCACAAATTCGTTACCCTAAGGTTGCCTTGAAAAGATTGCTCTCAGCAATAAGGCCGCCTTGTTGCATATATACAACTCTGTAATAATTTATTGATTCACTGTCCTTCTAATTTGTATTATGCAAATAAAGCATATTCTATCTATCTATCTATCTAAAGTTATAGTATTTTTTATTGCTTCTCCAATGGAAATATTATTTTTTAATAATTTCATACTTTTAAAATGGACTTTCCGGCCAAAGTTTGATGATATTAGAACGAAAGTTTGCAGATCTTTATAGTTTTACTCCCAGAGTAAAACCGAGACACATAATAATATACACACCGAGACGAGAAGTGTCGTGATTCAGCAATCACACTAGTCGAAACCCACTCTCCGTTTTGCTTTAATGCAAATACATAGTGTTAACGAAAAGGAGTGGGGGGCAGGCGCGGATCCAGACCTCAAAAAAGATTGTGGTGACAGTCACCCGGAAACCCTAAATTGTGGTTTTTATTTTTATTTTTTTAAGGCACAGG
Organism: Hypsopygia costalis; assembly: GCA_937001555.2. NCBI lineage: Eukaryota > Metazoa > Arthropoda > Insecta > Lepidoptera > Pyralidae > Hypsopygia > Hypsopygia costalis. Next base: position 18,491,152 of record OW443347.2, read on the forward strand.
ATTTATTATCATCAGCATATCGATCTCAATAGACCGAGAAAGTGTCACGTTACAGTATATCACGGTTGTGGACATGCCCACCGTGCCAACGGTGGGTCCACCCTTGGTGGGGGGAAATAATAGAAAAACAGTGAACAAAGTGAATAGAACGAAGTGCTGTCGGAGGAGCGAATGAACTTATTTCTGGTTAGAATTTAGGTCGCCGACAAAGCAGCCGAAAGTTCATCTTACATCAACTACGTCACCGCTTCGTTCCACCACAATGAAACTACAGAAAAAAAATATGTACGTGTTGTTTAGTAGTGTAATTACTTGATAGGTAGATGGCGCCACACTGTGACTCACGTAGAAAAATATAAGATGCAAAAATTCGGCACCAACACAAACCTTCCTGGTGGCTCAGTTGGAAGAGCACTCTACCGCTCATCGAGAGGTCGTGGGTTCAAATCGCACCTAGGCGGGTGAGGTGAATTTTTCCCTTTTTTATAAATATTTATAATATTCCGGCAAGTTGGCCGAAACAACTATAATAATAATAAATTATATACGTACTTGTAACAACACGTCGCAGAACATCCTGTAGCGCCAGAATTTAGTAAGTGAGACGACAATGTTGCCGGCTTGTTGCAATGATGGACTCACCACGGCTTGTTGCGGACCCTTCGGTAATACGTTTTTCCTGCAATATTCCGAAATAATCATAATTAAGTATACCTTGTCCGCGGAGTCGAGATAGTACCAGAATGCGGCGGTCGCACCCCATGTGTCGAAGTTATGGGGCCATCCATAAATTACGTCACACGTTAAGGGGGAGGGAGGGGGTCGACGAAGTGTGACATTGTTTGACGAGGGGGTGGGAGGGGTCCTAAATTTTGTGACGTAACATTTCAAAATATATTATAATCTAAGTGTTAAAACACGAACTTTGAACTATTAACGAAAAACTTAACATTTGCAACTCTAGGTGTAAAATTTCAAAATATGTGACGTCACACTAGGCAGGGGGGAGTCTCACAAATGTGACCAGCTGTGACAAGGACGGGGGGAGGGGTCAAAAAATCATGAAATTCGTGTGACGTAATTTATGGATGGCCCCTAAGGGGGAGTGAGGAGTCGTAGAAGTGTGATATTGTGTGACAAGGGGGTGGGAGGGGTCCTAAATTTCGTGACGTGACATTTCAAAGTCTATTAAAATCAAGTGTTAAAACATAAACTTTTAACTTTTAACGAAAAGCTCAAAAACATTTGCAATTCTAGATGTACATTTGCAAAATATGTGACGTCACACTAGGGGAGGGGAGTCTCAGGAGTGACCTTGAAGGTTTGTGTCGGGTCCGGGGGAAGAAGATGCCCCCTAACAGAGTTAAGGCACGTTCACATTGCAGACCTATCCTGCGCTTTTGCCTTTGTTTGTTTTTTTTTTATGTATTTTTTATGGTACTTTCTTTCGACGACGACTTTTTTTTATACTACGTCGGGTGGCAGACAAGCATACGGCCCGCCTGATGTGAAGCGGTTACCGTAGCCATATTAACGCTCGCAACATAAAATATTGCTCGCGCGCCGCTACCCCCGCTGCCAACGCAGCATCACCTTCCTTTCTTTCTGGTGACCTCACTCACTCGCAGGAACACAACATCCCTCAAGGGAATTGTTATTTGGCTACGGTATTCTGTGAGGTGGAGTTACATTCTCCAGTCGGGTAGCTTACAATTACGCTCCCTACCTCTCTTTTCGCCAGAGCTTCGTTTGTCAGTCAGCAGGGTGCACCACGTGCAGGTGAAGTTGACTTTGGTTCAAAGATCTTGATGAACCACTTACACCCCAAAAACTTGTTTCTCTCTTACGCTCTCTGCGATTATAACTAGAAGCTCGAAGGCGTCGTTGCGCGTGTCAGTTTAATCGATCATCCAAGTTAAGCAACATCGACCGTAGCTTATCTATGGATTAGTTTATTTAACTCGAGCTGTGCTTCGGAGAGACGTCAAGCCGTCGGTTCCGGTTGTAGTCATTGGACGACAGTTGTTAAGCCAAGTCAGTGGTCATTGGGCAATTTTAAAACACTGGCCTCCGCCAATCCGCAGTTGAGCAGCATGGGGGAGTATACTCTACTCGTAAACCCCTTCGAAGAGAGACCCATATCCCAACAGTTATACGATTGATTAGTATCCGTTGGTACTGAGCGTGTCATCAATCTCACTCTGTTCTCATTAGCGATATATATATAGAATATATATATATACCCATCAATACAGTAAAAATGTATTTGAAATCTACCTATAATGCGATATCAGTTGCTAAACAATATTCTTCCGACCCCGATTCGAGCCCGCGGGGCCGAAATCGAAGTGGAGCGAGTAGATTCGCAGAGAGTATGTTTTCCATTGATTTCAATGGAAAATGTATTTGATGATCATTCCGCAAGGACATGATCGATCTCAATTTTTTTTCGACACAAACCTCAAGCATTTCGAGGTCTTTAATTGTGACAAGTTTCATTAAAATCGGTTCAGTGGTTTTGGAGCCTATTCATTTCCAAAAGTGACATTTCGGCGTGTAGGTATAAGCGTTTCAAACTTTTCGATCGCTCCACTCAATTAGGACATTGTACATGTTATTAGGCAGAGGCGCCGGCTTTCAGAAAACCTCATGGGTGCTCTTGCTCATTTGATGACTCGGAAAAAGTGGCGAAGTGTGAATCCCACAAACACCCAGACCCAACCCAAATATCTGTTTCATCAACGAACATTTGTGTTGGTGCGGGAATCGAACACGGGACCCTTGCGTCTCAACCGGCGTTCTAAACCACTGCGCTAAACGGGTTGTCGGGTAATGAAAAACGCCCATCCCTAAGAGGCGATTACTGATCTGTTTATTCTCAGGGGTGCTCGGCACCCACTGTTTATTTTTCATGGGTGCTCGAGCCCCCGAGCACCCACGGAGTCGACGCCCCTGTTATTAGGTCCTTTTATTACGCCCTACGCGCGCGATGAACAACCTTCCGAAGGGTACTACGGGAAGGAGGTGGTGAATCCTTATGGATACCTCCGTGGCTTAAGGCTGCGTTGGTTATGTCGGACTCTTACCGACTAAACACCATCTAGGGATTGCTTGTAGCCTTGCGGGGCCTTAAAAGCTTCATCTAAGCCAGGGCTGTCCAAACTAAGTATATACAATACCGGCACATTACAAATTAATGAACAGATTAGCGGGCCGCAGAAACAAATATCTTCTTGACATTTTTACTAACTACTTTGAAAGTTTAAGCTTAGAAGTTTAAGCTTGAAACGAAATGGCGGTGGGCAGGACATATAGCCCGAAAGTCAGATTCGTGGTGTAAGGACATATTAGAATGGAGACCATGGGATCACAAAAGACCTACAGGAAGGCCACAGATGAGGTAGAAAGGTGTGCCTTATTTCGGCACTGCCCAGGTCTCGGATCTTGATTTTAACTATACAAAAAATTAGTCGTTAATTTGTCGAAATTTGTCGCCCAAAGCAAAAAATTTGTCGGTCTCCCGTTAAAGAGTTATAAGGTTTTTTTTGTGGCAGTGCCGAAATAAGCTTATTTCGGCACTGCCCACTCGGGATCTATTAAACTACAAAACATAGCGAAGATATGATTTTACCCAGAATTAGTCGACAATTTGTCGAATTCAGACACCAAGTATCAAAATTAGTCGACCTCCCGTTAAAAAGTTATAAGTATTTTTTTGTGGCAGTGCCGAAATAAGCCTTATTTCGGCACTGCCCAAAAAAACTACACCACCTAGCGAAAATCTGATTTCACCCAGTTGTTGCCTTGAATTTGTCGAAATTTGTCGGATATAAAACACAATTGGTCGGTGCGTAATTAAAAAGTTACACGCATTTTAATAATTCTCATACTAAGTATAGTCCGAGATCTTGCATCAAAATTATATCATGCACAAAATGCAACAGTAACAGTTTTATTTCCTTCCTTTTTCAGATTCTGGCAAAGTTTGTCAATGCATGCAACTGTTTTCTGATCTACGAATGCTTTAGGTGTTCTTTAGCACTACATTAGTTGCTTTTTACGATAGCCATATGTGAATGGGGTGGTGTTATTCTACTCTGCCTACGTTAGGCTCTCTGACTACAACGTGAATTATTAAAATGCGTGTAACTTTTTAATTACGCATCGACCAGTTGTGTTTTATATCCGACAAATTTCGACAAATTCAAGGCAACATCTGGGTGAAATCAGATTTTCGCTAGGTGGTGTAGTTTTTTTGGGCAGTGCCGAAATAAGGCTTATTTCGGCACTGCCACAATAAAATACTTATAACTTTTTAACGGGAGGTCGACTAATTCTGATACTTGGTGTCTGAATTCGACAAATTGACGACTAATTCTGGGTAAAATCATATCTTCGCTATGTTTTGTAGTTTAATAGATCCCGAGTGGGCAGTGCCGAAATAAGCTTATTTCGGCACTGCCACAAAATAAATCTTATAACTCTTTAACGGGAGACCGACAAATTTTTTGCTTTGGGCGACAAATTTCGACAAATTAACGACTAATTTTTTGTCTAGTTAAAATCAAGATCTGAGACCTGGGCAGTGCCGAAATAAGGCACACGGTAGAAAGACGACATAGTTGCTCTAGCAACTATGACGTCACAGCTGGATGTCAATTGCCCAGGGTCACAACTGGATGTCAATTGCCCAAAATAGATCAAAATGGAGAGGATTGAAGGAGGTCTACACCAAAAAATTGGTTGAATAAGGCTTAAGATGATGATGAAGCTATAATAAAATATGTAATTTTTAGTCAGATTGGTTGTTAAGTTAAAAACCTGTAGCGGTAAAAAGACTGCATAAAAACCGATAAATTAAAAACACGTAACGGGCAGCACAAACATAAGCAGAGGGTCGCATGCGGCCCGCGGGCCGTGCCTTGGACAGCCCTGATCTAAGCGATCGCCCCGTATCGTATAACGTAAGGGACGGGGCGACGAAAACAGGCTTCGTTCTCAGGATTAGATTATATTCTACTGAGTAGTAACGTGCACTAATCACCACAATAGGCTATTTGATCAACGGTTTTTTCGGTTTTATATGTATGAACGTCACAATAATAAAACCGCATGTGAAAGAATTACTTTGATAGCACAAAAATCTCTCATGAGAATTACAATTTTGGACTTTCCCGAAAACGCTTCATTCAACAGGCTACGGTTATGACGTCACAAGCAAGTATTTTGTATACATTAAATCCGAAATTTGTACGACAGCTATGTTGAATATTACGTTTATGTAATTAATATCGTAATAAAAGTTACTATACTATTTTTATTGCTTCTCCAATTGAAATATATTTTTCTAACAATTTCATACTTTTAAAATGGTCTTTCTCGCCAAACTTTTATCGACCGTTAGTAAGTCGGACGGAAGATATTAGAATGAAAGTTTGCAAATCTTTATAGTTTTGTATACCTATTTTACAATACTGTTAAATAATTTATACAATTTTTGAGCATTGTCAAATAGCCTATTCTGGTTAAATTGTAAAAAAAAACTTACTTGTTCATTATAAATAAGCTGACAGTTCCAGTAACAGGCAAGAGCACCGAATACAACGAACGTTAAGTATGGACTTGTAGCGTGTGTACACTTAAATGGCAGACTGGAAAGCAATGTTATCTAATGTATGTTTGCTATGAGAGATATGGTAAGCAAATAGATATAAGTAAATACTTAACGACAGGGTCGCGCCGGATACAGATAAGTCGACGAGTCGAGTAAAACCACTTTATTTTTGAAGTGAAAACATCCTTAGCGGCGTTGTGCACTTTTTGGGATGGGTAAAAAATGTTAAACTCGCGTCGGGATCACGTGGCCTGATCGAAAATTTGTAAGTCAAAGCTGCGAGACTACAAAATCCAACTTTAAGCAAAGACGATACGATCAAGATTGCTTTGAATAGTTTATGTTTGTGTACGATGGCGCAATAAATGAATATTGTATTTTACCACATAAATGATAGTACTTACTGTTATATAAAGCAATTCGTGCGAAATTATTTCCTAACTATTCCAACATATTCAAAAATGCACAACGTAAATGTTCAAGTTTTCACTTCCACCGGCACTCCCGGAGTGCAACTCGGCTGGCAGACAAGCATACGGCCCGCCTGATGTAAAGCGGTTACCATAGCCATATTAACGCTCGCAACATAATATCGCTCGCGTGCCGCCACCTCCACTAACGTAGCATCTCCTTTCTGGTGACTTCACTCACCCGCAGGAACACAACAAGCCTCAAGAGAATTGTTATTTGGCTGCGGTTTCTGTGAGGTGGAGGTACATTCCCCAGTATAGCGGGTAGCTTACAATTACGCTCGCTTCCTCTAGCTTACAATTACGCTCGCTTCCTCTCTTTTCGCCAGAGCTTCGTTTGTCAGTCAGGGGGGTACACCGCGTGCAGGTGAAGGCTTTAGTTCAAAGATATTGATGAACCAATTACACTACAAATCAGTCTTCTAACTACTTTTTAGCGTCAATTCTGTGTGGTGTAGTAGTTCATGGGATGTATCATCAACATATTTCAACCAATGACAACCGTACCTGCACGTAGTGCACCCTACTGACCGACAAACGAGGCTCTGACGAAGAGAGGTAGGGCATAGCGTATTTTTTAAGCTTCCCGACTGGGGAAATATCTCCACCTCACAGAATACCGCAGCCAAATAACAATTCCCTTGAGCGTTGTTGTGTTCCTGCCAGTAAGTGAGGTCACCAGAAAGGATGATGTTGCATTGGCATCGATCGAGCCGTATGCTTGTCCGCCACCCGACGTAGTATAAAAAAAACATAGTACTTCTTGTACTTACTAACGCCTCTGTGCGTACATAGGACCTAACCTAGTTGGGTTGGGACAAATAGGTAAGCGGTTACAAATAACAAAATACAACATAGGAAACAAACTTTATTACAAAACAACAAATAAAACCACCTACTGCAGTCACCGAGCTGTCACACCAATCGCGTAAATACTTTTTCGGTTCAACGCTTTTTTTCGTTTCGACAAAATATCATTCCCAGGGTACAAACCGGACACTTTAGTCGTGATAGAAAACTTACTTAATCTCGATCCTATTTGCTGCATATTAAAAACGTCTTTGTTACATTTCTTTGAAGACGCGATCGATGTAACTGTAATGGGAGAACTGAGATGCGATTTATTTTGTTCGATATAACTTGATGTAAACTTTCCATATATATCTATGTGCTGTATAATATTTAAAAGACCGCATCTGTTATACCTGTCTTCTACGGTATCTTCGAACACTGTTGTAGTACTAACATCTTTGTAATTCATTTTTTCATCGCAATTTTCTACTATTTTCCATAGAAAGCTTAGCTTTACTTATCGTCTATATACTTATATAATTTGGTCATTTTTTTAACTTGCTTTTCGCAATTTCACATCGCTCGTGAGTCATAGAATATAATTTGACATAGAGACTGACATGGAACTTGACAGTCACATTACCATTAGACTTGTGTAGTTCCTGAGTGAGTAGTTCAATTGTACCAGTTCACCATTCAAGCCGGTTCTTGTCACTCACTCTTTCTTGTCCCATGTAGTTCACTGCGTCATTTAGTTCAATGAGTGACAAAGAGTAAAAAGAACGGAAATACATAAAGCGTACGAGCTAGAATGAGAGAGATACGTTGTAATGCCAAAATTGCTGATAGAGAGCGAAAAGGACGGAAGATTCTGAAATTGTTCGTGATAAAACGAGACAGATAGTTTCGTGCGTGGTTGACTGACCGAATTAGAACTCTAAGGCTAAGGACATAAGAACAATTTTTATATTAATTATTATTTTAAGTACAAAGTACAAGGCTCAATTTTTATATTAATTATTATTTTAACCACTAAATAATTTCTTTTTACTCAAGCTTGACAGTCCTAAACCTGTGAAAAGTTTGAAGGAAAATCAATATTTGGAAGGAAATTTATAAAATATTTAATTACTTACTTATTTAATACAAAAATACAATGTCATCAAAATGATGCAATAGAACATAGAAGAATGTAGAAGGAATCAGTCAACAGAACTACTGAGTCGATTGAATCAAAGATACATTGAACTAAACGAACTAAATGAGTCAAAAGAACTACTGAGTCGATTGAATCAAAGATACATTGAACTAAACGAACTAAATGAGTCAAAAGAACTACAGAAGCAATTGAACTAAATGAACTAAATGAACTAGATGAGTGATATAGTTCATTTGCGACAAAAGAACTGCATCTCTCTTTTCAGTTCAATGAACTGTTTTGCGCAAGTCTAATTACCATAGGTCTTTCAAGACTTAATGCCTTATTTATGGTAATGCTGCTAGCATCTTGGGAACGATGCCAATGGGCCAAACTTTTTACATTTATTTTAGTTTTAGTTTTTTTTAGACACTGAAACGGCGCAAATATTCAAACCTCATTGGTAGTTATGTTTTGAGCCGTTTGGGGTGGAACGCCGGGGTCATAGCGAGGAGGACGCATTGATTGAAAACTAAGTCTTCAAGCATTAGGGATACCTATATTCCAAAAGAATTGAGAAAAGTTTCATATTATGAATTTAACAGACGCGTGTTACATATCCAAATTAGCCGGGTTGCTCACTTTGCACACGCGTGTTATAAATTCAAAACATGAGTGTTATTCTCTATTTTGTCGGTTTGTTTATGTAGACATGATCGAACGCGAACAAAAAACTGTCACTAAGCACTCTGAACTAATAAAGAACAAAAAAAAAACAATAATCAGAAATATTTCTAAGTGCTTTATAAAGTCCAAGGAATAAAGAATTTATTGATTTTGATTTTTTCATCTACTTCGAATGTTAACACAATTTATATACCCCAAAAAGTCAATCTCCAAAAAGTCATTCTTTGAACAGATTTAGATGAAACTTGACACAATTAAAGACCTCGACATGCTTGAGGTTTGTGTCGAAAAAAATTGAGATCGATCATGTCCTTATGGAATGATCATCAAATACATTTTTCATTGAAATCAATAGAAAACATGCATTCAGCGTGGGCTCTAGCCGGATTCCAATCCAGCCTAGTTTTAATGAATAAAAGACAGTACTACAAAGTAAGTTCTTTATATCTTGACAAAATTTAACAATAATTTATTTAGACAAAAAGAATTAACATATCATGGCTTCCATACCTCGTTATTTCAATACTGCGGTAATTTCATAAAATAACGCGTAAATAATATAAAAAAATGCACTAAATATGTACCTATTTACAATAATGAGCACACATAGCCGAAATATGTTTACAAATATACATTAGTACAATGCGACACAAAAAAGTAGACAAAAAGAAGGGCGCCACTTTCTTCGTAAGAACAGTTTTCGCATTGCAACTCTTGAACACTTTTGTATAAAAAAAAAACTCAATGTTGCTATTACTAATAAATTTTGTTCCCTATCTACTCTTTTGTGTTCCACTGTAGGTTAAAATTGAGAAGTATAACACAATTCTAGGCCAATCGAAAGCGAGCAAAGCGAGCGCCGGCCTAGAACAGAGCTGTCCAAACCATATACAATATCGGGCCATTATAAATTACTGAACAGATTAGCAGGGCGTAGAAACAAATACCTACTTGACATTTTTACTACCTACTTCGAAAGTTTAAGCATAGTTATAACTATGTAGTTAGTTATAAAACTTAAAAATATGTAATTTTTAGTCAGATTGCTTGTTAAAAACCTGTGGCGTTAAAAGATTGCATTAAAATAGATAAATTAAAAAAACGTAACGGGCCCCACAAATACATGCCGAGGGTCGCATGCGGCCCGCGGGCCGTGCCTTGACAGCCCTGGCCTAGATCACCCGTGTTATACTTCTCAATTGTAACCTACTTACATTGCGTTTGTCACAAACAATATGACACAATGCATTTATATTTTACGTAACATCGCAGCTATGTATGTAAATAATATAAAATAATCTCATAGATCTTATGAGAAGTGTTATATTCTAAAAAAATTCGATCCAGTGTTCTCCAAACTTTTTATTACCTCGGGACCCAGTTACTTATATGATGTCCCATTCGTGACCAACTAAAATATTTTAAACTATAGATTCAATATACGAGTACATTATATATATCGATGCCTTACAGCCGAAAAGGGATAAGCGCCATTTTTTGGAGAATGGACTTATATATATGGCCAGAATCGTCTTTTTTTTCTGCGTCGTTTGGTCTGGGTTACATGTTTCTAAGTGACAATTTATGTCGCTTAGGCGGTAGTAATAATAGGGTCATGAGCTAAATTTATTCGCTGTAAACGACAGAAATTTTTAAGTTTTTTTTTTTTTGGTTGTTGATCAAAGAATATTTGAAAACAAAATAACTTATGCTTTTTGGGCTCTCTGTAATATTCAATCATTAGAACGTTAACCTATTTTTGCTGGAAGCAAACATTCAGAAACATACGTTTATGATATTTTGCTTATAAATAATTATTTGTTAAATTCGGGTTAGTATTTTATGCCTGTTCCTTTATAAAATATATTGGTCGTTTATTGTAGTTAGGCCACATTTTTGAGACTTTATTTGGCGTTTAGTATATTTTTCCCGTTTCATAAATAGAAAGCAAAAAGGAGGTTATTACATATAGCCGCAGTAAATATCTAGAATTAGTTTGTCGCTTATCCTTTTTTTTCCCTCCCAATAATTAAACGATTCCGGCGGTTAGATAAAAAGGTAGAACTAAAAGTTATCCTTATACCAGTCCATTCTCAACGTCTTTGTCGTTTACCTGTTCAATAATAATTTTCAAATGGCAGTTGTGGGCATCGTTCTAGTGAAACTACGGGTCCAAGCGACAACAAGACGAACCTTCAATTATGATAATTCTATAAAGAATAAGTTATATTTTTGTTACACTCCTATAGTTGATACTTTAAAATATTTTATGAATAAAACAAAGACTTGAGACAAACAATTGTGATATTAACAGTGTACTAATCTTAAGAATACTTGTATATACTTAAATGAACGTTGTAAACTTCAATTTCATAATTAACTAGCTTTCGCCCGCGACTTCGCTCGCGTGACATTCGGGGCAAACTCATGTTTACTCATTAATCAATAGAAGTAATCGTGTAAAATTTAGGATAAAATAGTCCAACTAATCTCGTATACAAACTTTGGACCTCCGTTTCACCTTCTTAGAGGTAAAATTTAAAAAATCTTTTTAAGTAATTCGTGTCCACTACGTTATATTTTCAAATCGATGCCAATGTCGTAAATCCCAGAAAACCATAGAATCAACACCCATATTGATATAATAACATTTCAACCCCATTGCACCCCTACAGAGTTGTCACGTCGAGTATGTTGAAATAGTTGTTTTTTTCGTAATCCACCATAAAAACAATACCTATGACGATTTTCAGACTTTTTCACCACATTTTAGACATTTCAACGCGATCGCACCCCAATAGGAGATAATAGTCACGTTACCGCCCTACGGTTACAATAAATAACAATAATAGGTAATTTCTGGGATAAAAACTATCTTAGGTATGACCTTTCCCGGGACTCCAGGTATCTCTCAACCAAATTCCATCTAAATTGGTCCAGAGATTTAAACGCGAAGAGGTAACAGACATTCTATCGCATTTATAATATTAGTATGGATTGGCGTTCCGAAAACCCGTAAATACTACACATATATTGATATATAGACATTTCAACCTAATCGCACCTCAATAGAAGATGATGGACACGTTAGCCATGTTGAATTTTTAAATCGTTGTTATTTTCGTAATCAGCGACCCGATAAACCATACAATACCCATGACAATTTTCAGACTTTTTGACCCCCATTTTACCCTTTTAGGGGTTGATATTTTCAAATCGATGCCATTTTTGTAATTGACTTCCCAGAAAACCATAGAATCAATACCCATCAATATGGGTATATCAATATAATTATGACATTTTAACCCCAGCGTACCCCCCACAGGGGTGATTTTAAGTCATGTAGGCGATTATATGTCATGTTGGATTATAAAATAGTTGTTGTTTTCGTAATCAGCGACCCGATAAACCATAAAAACAATACCCATGACGATTTTCAGACTTTTTCACCCTGTTTTACCGCTTTAGGGGTTGAATTATGAAAATTCTGAAACATGTGTTTACTAATTTATCTATAGAAGTACTCGTGTAAAGTTTCGGATAAAATAGTCCAACTAATCTTGTTTCCCCATACAAACTTTGGACCCCCGTTTCACCCCCTTAGGGGATGAATTTTGAAAAATCTTTTCTTAGTGCACCCCTAGACATCATAAGGAACCTACGTGCCAAATTTGGAAGCTCTAGACCCAGCAGTTTGGGCTGTGCGTTGATATATATCATCAGTTACTCAGTTTCTTCTTTTACATATTTCAACCCCATCGCATCCCCATAGGGGTGATTTTATGTCACGTCGGCTATGTTACATCATAAAATAGTTGTTGTTTTCGTAATCAGCGACACGATAAATCATAAAAACAATACCCATGATGATTTTCAGACTCATACAACCCTTTTTACCCTTTTAGGGGTTGAATTTTGAAAAATCCTGAAACACGTATTTACTCATTTCTCAATAGAAGTACTCATGTAAAGTTTCGGATAAAATAGTGCAACTAATCTTGTTTCCCCATACAAGCTTTGGAACCTCGTTTCACCCCCTTAGGGGTAGAATTTTGAAAAATCCTTTCTTAGTGCACCCCTAGACGTCATAAGGAACCTACTTGCCAAATTTGGAATCTCTAGACCCAGCGGTTTGAGCTGTGCGTTGATATATAAGTCGTCAGTCAGTTGCTTCTTTTATAGATTTAGATAGATAAATGAAAATTGATTTCGACTAGATATTTCAATTGTGATAATTCTAAGTTGATTTGATCTCGGGTACTTATGACCGTAATAAGAGCGTTTATTACAAACAATTGTTATTAAGTATTACCTATTACATTTTAGTATGTGGCCTTCATTTCTGTGTCAATTAGAGACTGATTTGATTCATTTTTTTATTTTTAGTACCCCTAGGGCGAACCTGAAATCTTTTCTACTAGAAAAAATATTTTTTAAGAAGAAACACATCGAAAGAGTATTCTAATAAGCAAATTATTCCTATTAAAAAAAATCTACTTATACAATTTCGCATTCAGTAAATTTTCATTTGATAGATGGTTATACCATATTTCCTCAATTTTATTTTCAATAATCACACACTTGTGCTATTTTAGTTCAATTATAATGAAACATGAGGTGTAGTTATATCATTTTTGCTGGAAGCGAATAATTCTTGTATTTTCATTTACGACATTTTGCCTGTTTGTGAAATGAGATCATTTGAGGATAACCGACAGTAAATAGGGGTTGCAAGTTGAATTATAAAAAAATAACACTGTAATTCAATAGATAGTATGTTAAATACAACATAAACACATTTCCAGCCTCTCGGGAACTAAACTATAGTTTTTATGAATTTTTTTCATAAAATTTTAACTTTAAATCACTCTCCTGTAAAGTTTGAAATATGGCGCTTATCCCTTTTCGGCTGTAAGGCATCGATATATACTTATATAAAGAGGTAAAGTTTGTAAGGTTGTAGGGGTAATCTCTGGATCTATTGATCCGATTTTGAAAATTCTTTTACCTATAGAAAGCTACGTTATTTGCGAGTGTTTATAGGCGATATATAAATCCCAAAAATCAAGACTTTTCATAAACGCGGGCGAAGCCGCAGGCGGTAGTAAGTATACATATTATAAACCTAGGTGAGTACAATTACACCTTCTTTAGATACATATACCTTGGTATATTTTAGTATATCGTATACATAGATTTATTTTAGAATTTAACACTTCAAAAACATAGATCTATTATAATTTAAAAAAGTCATCGTCTAAACAGTTTTCGATATGTTTACTTTACATGAAGCGTGTTTTAGATGGCATTATTTACTATTATAAACGATTATCGAGACTGTAATAAGATAAATTGGAAACAAATTTACATTTGTATATAAACTACTTATAGCAAATTTCTCTCAACATACTTTAAAATCAAGATCAGCACACGAAAAAATAACAATACCATTATAAAATGAGTTATTTTTGAGTCATCATTAGGTAAGTAGATGGCGCCCGGCAGATGTGAAAAGTCAAAACTATTTTGTATAAAAATATGACTGGGCGAGAGTGGATATCGTCGAGCTGAGTGGTCGTTGTCAACCCTCCTTCATACCACTGCTGGGATACGGGCCCTCCTCTCAATTGAAGGGGTTTAGAGCATACTCCACCACAGTGCCCAACTGCGGGTTGGCGGAGATGCATTGACAGGCTCTTATTAAGTACACCATAATTATTTAAAGAGCTCATACGCTGATCATGCTACTTAACAGGTCGGCATGTACGCAATTTATATGTCATCTAAAACACGCTTGATAGTAATTGCAACTGCTAGATGCATTCGTATTAGGGAATGTACACACGCACTGTACGATGCACGTTTCAATTAATTATTACGACGGTCCCTACGTATAAAGCGACATGTCATTTCAAAAATGTCTGCTTATACTACGATATAGTAATTAAAGAATATTATTATTGGACAAATGAGTTAATTTCTTTATTTTTTGATTATATATAATCAATAAAATAAAAAATAAAATGTTTTTTACGGGCAATCTATAGCAATTTATGCAATAAAAAAAATTGCCATTTTTGACATGTCACTTTATACGTATGGATTGTTTATATTTATATATATTTTCTTGATGATACTGTTAGATACGTGTGTACAAACTATAAGAATAATAAATAATATTGGAAAATAATTTTACACAGTGTTGACTCATTGTGTTTTTATTTTGCATCATGTTTATTGGCTGACGAAGTAAGCCAGAACTACTTAAACCACTGAGCGCTTATTGCGAGATTTTAGGTCACTTGTAAATTTAAGGCACAAAATTAGCCAATTTATTAGAAAATATATTACAAAAAAATATATATCTTGAACGAAAACATTATTTTGCACAATTTCATACAATCAGCAACCGATTACCATAATAAAAAAAAAACAGTTTATTTTAATAACATGGTACATCGTAAAACGCTAACACGTCACTTTCTAACTTGTTAACGTTTACAAGTCAACCAAATTGAGAACAAGTTTCATATTGTGAATTTACCAGACGTGTGTTACATACACAAATTAGCCGGGTTGCTCACTTCAAAATGTGAGCAAGTAAGCCACATAATTTCGATACGTAACACGCGTCTTATAATTCACAACATGAGAGTTCTTCTCTATTTGGTCGATTTGTTTATATTGACAAAAAAACAAGCAATATGCACTCTGTAGATTGACCAAGTCATTAATTAACGTAAGTTTATGACGTAAGTTTGATTACACTTGCTTTTTTTACTAGGAAGAAAAGTAGCAGGTGTAATCATAAAGCGTAGGTACATCTGCGTTTTACTAGCAACACGTTCTGCGTATATAATCTGTGGGAAACATAGCGACTAATAATCACCATTTATTATTCTTATATTCATAACAAAAATAACTTTTGATAAGTGCCAATAACGAGTTCGGCGCTAAATCTCAACTACGGGATAAAATATATTTATTCAAAAAGAAAATTACAATATTAACACACGTTTCTCAATAAAAGTAAGTAGTTTTGGTCCGAGCCATAGACATTTTCGTCTTTTTGGCGCGCTGGTATATAAACATACTGGCTAAAATGATTATGAATTTATCGTTGTTAGTTGTGACTTAAAATACATGTTTTTTTTTCAATATTACAACTATTTCTTTGTCCTTTAGGAAAAAACAAATTTCGGTATTTATTCAACGTTTAGTTTGCCATTTTTGTTTTTTTTTTCTTCAGTGTTGTAGCCTCAAAAAAATCAGATTTAGACGTGATAACGTCTTCTAAATGGATGAACGCCGGCTGCACGCACGAAAAAGCATGACTCATTGTCACGTACCGCCTAAACCGAGAGCGCAGAACAAGCGATAGAGAGGCACGATCGGCCTGTTTCTGACGTTATCACGTAAAATTATCGTCCGTAAACCGACTTTACAAACAACTATTATTTTAAATTCTCATAATTAAAACTCTATGTACATTTTTTTAGATTACGGACAAAGTAATAGTAATACACTAAGTTTAGGCCACCGAAAGACTAGCTACTTGTTTGAAATGAAACGTAAACGGAAATTTGCGTCTTTGGTTTTTTTTATAGATATCTGTTTTTTATGGCAGAAAGTACTCAAACACCGGCATTTTGGCCAATAAATACAACTGAAAATATTAAAGTTACTTAGTTAATTAATTATAACTAATGCGATACTGTACACGACAAAGCACATTATATCTACAAATGTCAGTCGCCTTTTATTAGCTCTCTAAAATCCACATTCTTTTATTCATGTCTTTAAACTGTACAAAATATACATATTTTCATTCGCACATTTTAATGGAAAAATTAAAAACAAACTTATAATAGAATGCTCGTTTAAAATGTTGCCGCTTTTGTATTTTTTTATCGACTACGAATTAAGAAGATTCCTATTCCTCCGGCATTTTAGCCCTCGTGTGCCGCGACCTGTCAATTCTGTACTAACACTGTACCCACCATGGGACTGCGGCACACGAAAGTTTAAGTAGGGTTATTTTAAATTAAGCGTATCATAGACTTTGATACTCCATTTATTAACCTTATATTTGACCTTGATACATGTGTCAAATCACAAAAATATAATTGATCAGCTCCGCCAATTAATTTGTATGGGAGATTAAATATTTCTTTATACAGTCCAAGGCATAAGCGCAGTACCACTTCCATCTCCTTGAATTTTGAATAAAACATGTATCATGTAAAAATTTCGTTAAATTATTTTCTAGAATATGATTACCAGTACAAAATAAGTTAAAGAATTTTTTTATATCATAATAAATACATATTTTATTCAATGTTAACGGTAAAATTGGTGGTACAGTATTTATAAGCCTTGACAGTACATGTTACTCAATTGAAAAGTTCCACAATATCATAATTAGAGATTAATTACTAGCGTTTATTAAAAACGTCTGGGGTGTAAGTGGTTCATCAACATCTTTGAACCAAAGCCAACTTCACCTGCACGCGGTGCACCCTGCTGACTGACAAACGAAGCTCTGGCGAAAAGAGAGGTAGGGAGCGTAATAAAATTGTAAGCTACCCGACTGGGGAATGTACCTCCACCTCACAGAATACCGCAGCCAAATAACAATTCCCTTGAGGGTTGTTGTGTTCCTGCGAGTGAGTGAGGTCACCAGAAAGGAAGGAGATGCTGCGTTGGCAGCGGGGGTGGCGGCGCGCGAGCGATATTTTATGTTGCGAACGTTAATATGGCTACGGTAACCGCTTCACACCAGGCGGGCCGTATGCTTGTCTGCCACCCGTCGTAGTATAAAAAAAAAAAAAAAAAAAAAAAAAAAAAAAAACATACAAACAATCTCCTAAGAAGAATCTAGGCCAATATTTTTAAATCGATTTTCTCCTAATTTCATCCAAATGTAGTTTAGATAGATGATTACATAGAAATTATTCGGTATAAGATCTAGATTTTTATTGGTGTATCAACAGGGTTTACTATCTACTAACCACACATATGAGTCCTTTGAAAGCTGCTGATGCTTCGCGGTTATCGGCCAGCTTGCGCATAGTAGTGACAGCAATTAAACCCTATTATGCATAAGATCCAACCAATAAACTATGCCAAATTGAGATATCCATAGCGAGAAACTTCAAATCGAGTTTTATATATTCGCTACAGATGCTAGCTGTTTAATGACATATGCTTCCCAAAACTTATACTGCGTGATAAATAAATAATAAATAAATATTGTCAGACAAATTACACTGCGCCATCTAGCCCCAAAGTAAGCGAAGCGTTATGGGTACTAGACAACTGATAAACATACGTAAATACATTTTTTTTTTGTAAAAACATACTTATGATACATAGAAAACACCCAGACCAAGACAAACAGACATATTCATGCACACAAATGTTTGTCCTGTGTGGGAATCGAACCCACGAGCGTTGGTGTCGAAGCCGCGTCATTGACCGCTACACCACCGAGCTCGTCTATTATTTTTGTTCCTAATATACTTTAAATAGCTTTAACTTAAAACTAACAAAATGTCGATTGAATCTATTGTGCATAACAGGGGCTAATTATACCTATGGTTATTTTTTCTTTACTGTGGAAACGGCCGTTTTTATAGATTTATTCACTTTTTTTTTAACAGGACGGGGCCCACCACACATTCTCACCATTGTGTCTCCTGCCAGGGTTAACTGCGACGACCACCAGAAAATAAAATTGACAATGAAGTCCACATTAGTCCCGGGGGTAAAACTACGGCTGCCTTGGAACTCACACCTTGGAAATTACTCCCTGGATTACAGAGGACTTCACTGTTCATCGCCATTTTTGGTGGTCGCCGCTGTTAACCCTGGCTATACAGGAGACACAGCGGTGTGAATGTGTGGTGGGCCCCCGTCCCGTAATGGAATTACAATAATCTAGAGTTCATGTTAAACAACCAAGGCGCTAGTAACATAAAATTCAATTACGGTGGTTGATATTCGTCGGTGTACAAAATAGGTATTTAAGTTATAATGAGCTGGGGAAGCCATTAGGTGCCAGTTTTGAGAGATGCGTTAAAGTATGCCTTAATTTAAGTAGTATGGTTATTGAAGCGCAGCCCCTCGAACGTTCGTTACGCCGGAACCTAGCTTATGAAAAAAAAAAGGAATGAACGAATGAATGAATGAGTGAGTTAGTGAATGAGTGAGTGAGTGACTAAATGAATTTTGTTTTAAAGAAAATCATACACCGGAATTACGTTCAGCAACAGGCAATCCATTGCTGAATAGATTGTATCGTTGCACTGACCGAGACATATTACAAAAGAGTAATAAATACAACTCAAATTTTATATACAATTCTTAGACTTCAATCAGATGTCCCGCAATGCCTCACATTTTTAAATCCATTTAAAATTAAATTTCATTTAATTTCTAATTAAAATACTCATTATTGCTTATCGACATTTTGAATCACACACACCAATGCGTTTATTAAAAACTTCATGAGCATTGCACTTTTTACAATTTTTCTTACCCGCAAGGAACACATAGCTAGCTGAACCTATCGATACCATAGACTTAGAGTAAGCTGTTAATGCCATAAGCCAACCGAAAAGTGCTCCGAGTGCTTAGTGCGTGTTTTTTGTTCGCGTTCGATCATATCAACGTAAACAAACCGACCAAATAGAGAAGAACTCTCATGTTGTGAATTTATAAGACGCGGTGTTACATATCAAATTATGTGGCTTACTTGCTCACATTTTGAAATGGGTAATCCGGCTAATTTGAATATGTAATACGCGTCTGTTAAATTCACAATATGAAACTTTTTCTCAATTTGGTCGTCTTGACGCGTGACGTCATGAAAATGAAAAATTTCTTTATTCAACGTTTCACAAGTTGTAGATAAAATTGACGGTTTCTCCTTTTAAGCGTAATATGCCTGTGCCAGGAGGCAGCGCTCTTCCATAACAACAATCACATTGATTTCATGTCATGAAAATTAGGAAGAAAGAACTCACTCTTATTTAATTTCAGGAGCACTCGGTTATCAGCTTACTCTAAATCTGTGACCATAACTATCGTTACAAAGCACCACAATGGTGTCAATTGACCGCGTAGTAAAAGTTACGTTTCTACCATTCCACACAAAAGCACCGTTGTATATTTAAGTAATCAATTCCTTCGTGTTTTAAGCGTAAAGCGCCTTATTATTTCCTTCAGCAATTTTTTTCTAATAGAATTCTCTATTTTTTATTAATTAACCTAGCATTCAACACGAGAAATAGTTAAAATAAGCATGTATGCTAGAGGGTAGTGACCACAGAACACGCGAATTATAGAAAGGGCACGGGTCCGATTCCCATAATGTTCATTCGTTTGTAAGGTACGATTATAACGTATGGAATGGTCCATGTGAATCAATGTTTCATGTACAGGAAAATAGTACTTACGCGTGAAAACCGCAGCAGTCTTCAGCGACTAAGTTGCTATAATATATCATCGTTCGATGACTGTTGGCTGGCACAATCGATACATCTACATAGCATTTCTATTGTTCACATGTTCTGGGCCGCGATAAATTGAAAGTGCTAAAAACCCTTTCGGTTCATAAGGTCTAATCTAAAGTATTCAACAGTCTACAGTATCACAATGTTATATCAGTATTAAGTATTATAAATTTGTATGTTTTGTGTCTACTACGCCAGGTCCTTGTGACATTAATAAAAAAAATCAATTATGTTTTGGTGTTAAATTAATAGACGTTTTTAATACTATGGTAATTTTGATACACGGATGGTTTAAACTGGCCATTATTAATAATTAGACATTTTGGTAATATGGGTATTTTAATACTTTAGACCTTATGAACATGAAGGCTAAAAACATTGTGACTAATAAGACGTAAGACTTAACAATATTATTTAATTTAACGCTTTACGCTTTAAATCAGTCGTAATAAGACAATTACACTAAACATATCTGAGTATTAATACCAATTTCAGATCACTATTCCATAGATAATTAGTATCAGAGCGCTTAGTGAGACTTTTTTGGTCACATTCGATCGTGTGAGAAGAATTCTCATGTTGTGAATTTATAATTCGCGTGTCACATATCAAAATTATGTGTGTTAACTTACAAGCCGACAAAATTTAGAAAAAGTTTCATATTGTAAATTTACCAGACGCGTGTTACATATACAAATTAGCCGAATTGCTCACTTCAAAATGTGAGCAAGTAAGCTGCATAATTTTGATATGTAACACGCGTATTATTAATTCACAACATGAGAGTTCTTCTCTATTTGGTCAGTTTGTTTATGTTGACATGATGAAACGTGAATAAAAATCTCGCGCTCTGCGATTTTTTTAGACAAACATGTATCTAATAGACTGGAGATAGTGTTCAAAATGCAATGTAAATTTTGCATATCAAATTTTGCACCGATAACCCGCCTCGATTATACGCCAATATTAATTTACCAATTCTAATACTTTCTATACGAGTCCAATAAGACAATACAAACTTTTTAAGAAAAATCTCGACCCTACATACATGTTTTTAACAAATCACAATGCAGACTATTAAGGTGGGGCTGCACTAGGCGGTGCAGCAAGCGGTGCGACGAAATATTGTTTAGTTAAGCACGGCATTTTTGTTTTCTTTTATTACAACTAATTTGGCAAACAAGCATACGCAGTTATCCCTATGGACATTCGCAACACCAGAAGTATCACTGACGCGTTGCCAATCCTATAAAAACCCTTTCCCGCTTTTATTGAAGAACCACATGACGTACTCTCTTGGGTAAACCTCGACAGGTAATTCAATTAGCAACCTGAGAGTTCGCGGAAGAAAACCTATCTGGAATCGCACAGCTCGCGATCATTTTGGCTCCAAAGTGTAGGAGGATTAGTTGGTCAACTGTTGTGCAGTGCCGCATTGTCTATCGCATAATGTCATAACTCATTTGAGCACATAACCCATTGAGTATTGTTGAGTTATGTATGAGTTACGACACTATGGAGCAGACGATGCGGCACTACACAGCACCTGAGTAACCAAAAATGCCACGCTTAGTGCCGTCTAATGCATTCACACCTTTACAGGAGATATGTGGCAGCAGAAAACAAGACGCTTCTTAACATTACGAGGATGGTTTACTTAACCGAGATACCATTAGACCAGTCACAGTCATTCTAACTGACTCTTCGTTCAAATTTATCAACAGATGCGCTGTGTTTGTATTCTTTCTGAGTCGATTTTAGGCACATGGACCATTTTATTCAAAATACTTCAGTCTAATTTCTTAACTAATTGAATAAACATAGTATATTCTTGCTTATTACATCTTTAAGTCAATTCCTTAATTCTTTGACGTGATAACCATTATAACTCGATGAACGCCGGCTGCACGCACGTATCAGCATGATTCACTGTCACGTTCCGGCAGAGCCGAGCGTGCAAGCGAGAGCGCGGAACAACCGATAGAGAGGCACGATCGGCCTATGTTTCTTATGACGTTATCACGTGAAATTATCGTCCGTAAACCGACTTTACAGACAACGAATTTTTTTAACTAAATTATTATTCAGTACTAAAAATATGATAGCAGCAGTTGATCTCTATGTTCTTGGTTGGGACATCTTTAAATCATTTCCGTAGTGACTTATAAGTTAGTTTTTTGACTAAATCGTAGTTTACATGTCGTATCTAGTAGCAGTAGACGACCAGCTTAAGTAGACTTAGGACCATCGAACCACCCAGGACTTTAGGACCTGAGGACCATCCAGGACTTTAGGACCTGAGGACCATCCAGCCATAGGACCAGTCTGGTCTAGTCATAATGGCTAGATGCTAAACTGGTCCTCGAAGAGTGTAGCGTGGAACTATGCTGCGGCATAGACGGGGGTGGGGGTAAGCGAGCAGCTTTAGCCGCTTGGCGTTCCTGGTCTTCCAACTGCGAGGAGAACTCGTCTTCCAAAGCCTGTTGGGGTAAACATTTCAATTAATATATAATAACAAATGTTCTATTGATCTTTATGCACCTAATATTATGCTCTATACATACAGAGGCTGAACTAACGCCTAGGCAACATAGGCACGTGCCCGGGGCCCGTAATTTTTGGGGCCCGAAAATTAGGCATTTATTTTTTATTTTTGAATTGAAAACTTCTTTAGTAGGCCCCGAAATACAATGTTGCCGAGGGCCCGCCTTAGGCTTAGTCTGCCACTGTATACATACCTACAGTCACTACCTCTAAAATCAGTACATAATTCTGCATGCACCGTTCAGTGCAAGACAAATGAACGAGGGTTGACATGCAAGTCATTTATGTACAAAAGTTTCATCTAGCAGAAGTCAATTTGGATCCTGTTATGCACAATAGATCCATCCGACAAACCATGCCAAATTGAGAGATTATACATAGCGAGAAACTTCAAATCGAGTTTTATATATTCGCTGCAGATTCTTGCAGTTTGATGTCATATGCTTCACTAAAATTAAACTGCGTGATATTTTTTTTCCTATTAAACTTTAAATACCTTCAACTTGACAGTAGCAAAATGTTAGTTGGATCTATTCTGCATAACTGGGTCCTTTTTTAACTCTTCTTTTACACAGAAGTTTATGATTATGTATATACATTATGTCCAGTTCAATATTAAAACTATTCTATAGATTTCAGTCACTATATGGTATGAGAATTATATTACCTAAGCGAATATCCTTGATGGCTGTAAAATTTAAAATAATTAAGGTACTCAACTTAACAATTTTTTTTAAATACAACCCGACAATAATGAGCTACATTACAACGGTTGACTCCTTTATAAATCTATATATTCATCATCAGGTAATTTTAGTCTCCATTACAGGAGCACGACCCTCTCTTGTCCGTCCCAGACAGAAGGATTTGGCCTACACTCCCCACGCTGGCCAGACGGGTTGGGAAGGCCTGATTGATGTTTTATAATGTATTTCCCTTAGTCGCCTTGTACAACATCCACGGGGAGAGACGGAGTGATTCTATTCTAGTTTGCCGGAAACCACACGGCTAAAATATATCTATATATATAAAAATGAATCCCTATTTCCCTTAGTCCGATTCGCTATTTCTTTTTATATTGTATTTGTAAAGGTCAGAAGGTTCTTATGAAAATAAAAAACTAAAACAGTTGCGTGGAAAATATAAGAAAACTGAACAACCATATTAACTTTTCCAAGTGTGCCTTATTTCGGCACTGCCCAGGTCTCAGATCTTGATTTTAACTAGACAAAAAATTTGTCGTTAATTTTACAAATTCTGATACTTGGTGACTGAATTCGACAAATTGACGACTAATTCTGGGGAAAATCATATCTTCGCTATGTTATGTAGTTTAATAGATCCCGAGTGTGCCGAAATAAGCTTATTTCGGCACTGCCACAAAAAAAAACCTTATAGCTCTTTAACGGGAGAGCGACAATTTTTTTCCTTTGGGCTACAAATTTCGACAAATTAACGACAAATTTTTCGTCTAGTTACAATCAAGATCTGAGACATGGGCAGTGCCGAAATAAGGCACACCTTTTCTAATGTAACTTTATGTCGTTTGATAGAACTGTCAACCATTTGACAGATTGCGCGAATCTAATTCGTATTCAATATTCATCGTTAAGACAGGAGAACGTCTGTCGGATAACTGCTACAAAGGGACAAGCTAGTAGACTGTGTTCTTAAATTTTAAGTTCACTTTTACTAATCAAGAAACCATTTTGTTCACCAATAGATTCATGATGTTGGGTATTGCCCTAGTTTTTAGAGACACTAACGTAAATCTATGTCAAGCAGAAAATGAAAAATCTGTTTACACACATACGTGTGTATACTATAATTAATCAAATACTGTGTGTGTAAGTGTGTATGAAGTTATTTTATTATTCCAACCATAAGCCTCTCTCTAAGAGAATGACACGAACATCTTGTCTCATCAGTCGGATATTAAAATATGGCCGATATAGTTGATCTTCATACGCGGATTAAAGATTTCTTCACGTCAGTTGTTTGGAAAACTAATATGGTGCATATGTACAGCCATCATTAACCCATCCAGTGCCGAGGGTGCCCATCGGCGTTCCAAAAATTATTACTCACATGTTGAAAACGCCCATGGGCGTCTAGGTTTTGTATACAATGTCTTGGCTAAATAGTATGTATGTCAGCATGAAGGTTAAGTTCTTAATACGTTAGCAGGCAATGAATGGGTTAAAAGCGTTATAAAAAATAAAATAAAATAAAAACAACATACCATGCAAATCCGTCGCTGGAGGGCCAGCGGCCAGCGTTGTTAGACCTTGGTACCTCTTGTTACGAAGCGCATGCGGTATTAATCGGCAAATTGCAATTTGTAGATATTGTCCTTGTTTCAAGAAGGTTTATACAACTTTTTGCAATCATAACTTACCAGTTTTGTCCTATCATTAGGAGAAATTATTTGTACTATTTCCTACCCTAGTATATAAAACGCCCACCCAGGAGTGCAATTTTAAAGATAATAAGCCAAATGTGCCCAAAATAAATTATTTATAATCCTGAAGCAGAGAACTTTTCCAGCTAGCCGCTAAATCAATTTTATATGGGAGATTTTTTTCATAAATATGGGAGAATTATTGCAAAAATATGGGAGAATTATTACAAAAAATAATTGCTCAATATTCATATTTTTTTGCGAATTAAAACATTATATTCATTTTTATTATTGAATGACATTTGTTGAACACATTTACTACACAATATTAAATTAAAAATACATTAATTTACAAAACGGATGGTTACTGGATTTTGGGTGCTAATTAGACCTATCTTTAGGTAGGAAAAAAAATATGGTCTCGAAAAGCGGATATTATGTAGAATAAAATAAAAAGTAATTTGAAATAATTTATATATTATTTTACGAAACATAGTGACTGAGATATGAGCACCTCAGTCTTTTGTCGGTCAGGAGTTCGCTTTTCCTGTTAATCCGATTTTCTAACAAAAGTACCCTACTGTACGCAAAGTCAGAAAGTCCTCTAAGCCTGCAATAACTGGTTAATTAATATATAATTGTAATTATTATTTTTTGGTAATTAAAATTCTAAATATTGATTTTAAATTATTGGTTTTGTACATAGATTTAGGTTTATTTCAGATGTTTTATATTTCCTAGTCAATAATGTAAAAAATACAAAATCAAATTTAATACGGTTATCATGTAGATGTTGGCTTTAATACGTCATTTGTAGATATGAGGGTCTTTTGGCAGCACTGTAGCGTAGGGTCCAATCATTAGTCAATTTATAGCATCTTGTCAAATGTCTTGTTGATGTCTTGTGTTGTCTTGACGTCTTAAAGTTTCACTGTCAAAAAACTCAGTACATTGAAGATTGACAATGTGGACCCGACGCCTACCTAGCGACATCTAACGTCAGAAAAAATATCAAACATCCCCATTGACTTATCTTTATCTGTAGTCTCTTGGCAATCGCGAACTCAGCTATTCCTTACGAACATCTTTTATTGTTAAAAATTAAATAAAAGAAGAAGCTGTTCATCTTAAACATACTCAAGTTATATGCATTTTATTTATTTTATCACTGAAAAACCTAATTCATTATATTGAATTATTTTAGCGTTATATACAGTTAGCGTAAGCTTCAAATGAAATCAACCAAACTCCTTCACCACTGTTAAGAATCAAACTTCAATGTATAAACATAACGTCTTTATTTACATGTATGTAGGTAAGGTACATAATAGTGTTGCCACTCTTAATAATTATAAATAATACGATATTTTTAGTTCGATAGAAATACAACACATTGTCCAAAAGTAACCCTTATCAAAAATATGATACCTGCGAGGAAGTGTTATAGCAGACACGAAATGAAAGCCTACGTTCCCATACGTTCAAACGATGAAAGTATAATTCAAATTAAATAAGCTAAAAATATATTGCAAGTGGATTGCTTAAAAAATATTCCTAAATATTTTACTTGTTGCCCAAAAAAACTAAATTAACGCTTAGTTTAGTTTTTTGGTGGTAACCATAGTGCGTCACGCCTCGCGGGTTCCCATCGGCACCCGATCTTTGAAACATACGCACTTTGAAACAAACGCTATAGTACCTTTTTTTATTCGATTCTGATATTCGGAAAAGCTTATTTAACAACTTTCCTATTTATTTTTATCCACACGATACAAAAAAATCAATCCGGGCGAAAATATTTAATCATAGCCTTGACAGGATTTAATTGATATGTGTTCGATTCTAGCGATAAAATACTTTTCATCGCGTAAACGGATGGGCGAGGGTCGGCTTCCTATTCGAATCCTTTAACTATTCAGTAATATGTCATATACAATGAGCATATTCGTCTTAATTATTTTTAGTACTAGGTACAGGACAGAACGGAAGGACAAGACAATTTAAAACTTGACTTTGGAGACCTCAGTTAAATATAAAATAAATTCGGCGTTTCATAGTAAATATTTTGTATATGCTCAATCAAAACATATAGAATAGTTACAAATGATTTCACGGGAGTTCCCGTATAGGCAATTGCTGTTATGGCCATCAACTACAAATTTCGTTAATTAGGTGATTTTAAAGAACAGAACTGGAATCTGTTATAGGAATAAAAAACATCGGACGCGCAGCATGCGCCACCATAGCGAATTTTTTTTTTCGAATTGATATCCGAAAACCAATGTCACTTTACATTACTACTTTTTGATGCTCTACACGAATCTGAAGTTATAATTTCGAAATTTTGAGTTTCATGGCAACGGACGGACAGACAGAACGACTTTTTTTCGGAAAACCAAGGTCACTTTACATTACTACTTTGTGAAGCTCTACACGAATCCGAGGTCAGAATTTCTAAATTTTGAGTTTCATGGCAACGGACAGACAGAACGACCGGACGATTTCATAAGCTCAATGAATTCCGCTGAAAATCACGTAGTAGTAGTTTCATGAAGCACATGCCATCAAACTGCTTGAATCTTGTGAATATAAAAAAAATGTTTTGAACTTGTTCACTTTGTATATCTCTCAATTTAGCATAGTTTGTCGGTTGGATCTATTTTGCATAACAGCGTCCAGTTACGCTATATCGCCTGTTGAAAATTACTACCTGATTCCTTAATCATAGCTATTAAGCATTAAATTGTTTACCTACTTTTACTTACGGGGAATAATGTTACAACCAAATTGTTGCCATTTTTAAATTGCAAACATATCTATATATAAGCGACATGATCATATTATAAAAATGACGAAAAACAAGTTACAATATTTGCATTTCAGACGTGTGGGTATGATTATTTCTATACGGGCATATTAGACATAGCTGTATTGTTGCTATTTAAAAAAAAGTGCTAAAGGAGCACTACCTTACTCATGACGAGTGATAAGTTTAAATTAGTATGTTACTCGTATTGTTAAAAATATACTAAAACGTTATGCATAGCTTGCTTGCTCCCAGTCATGTAAAATTTCTTTATGTTCTACTGACTGCTCTGAGCTTGAGGAAATAAGCTCACCTTTGTATACTGGTCTGCCCCGTTACCACCATCTCTTATTGCCATTCAATAACTGAATATAATGCTTATTCATACCAATGAATAAGCGACTCTATAACATTTGAAATAGAGAGAATCGCAATAAGAGATGGTGGTAAGGGGGCAGGTCACTATTTTCTGTATTTGTTGTTATGCAATAAAGAATATAAGACGGTGTATATATTATTATTTTAACCCGTATTGGATATCTTTATAAGTCAATATAGTCATTTAATCTATTTAAATTCCATTGGATACATATAAAACCATGGAAAGTTTCAGAACAAAAAAATTTTTAAAGTAACAGAATAATGCAATTTAAAAAAAACTTGTTTTAACAATAACATTGTATTTTTAAAATTAATGACCGTTTAGGTGGTTGATTTTTTTAAAATTAATAATAACTAACTTAAAAATACACTATAAATTTTAAAGTCTAAAACTAACATAATAATTTAAAAGTTGTTATGTAACCTAAATCTATATTATTATATATTATTCAAAATCAATTTAATGTATTTTGTAAAAGTAGATTACTAAAAAGACATTCTATAAAGATTTTTTTTAAATATGACCGAATTATGTAAATTTATTCAAAATGCTACAGGAACTGTTTCCAGCACTCGCCCAATTAACAGACTCCAAAAAAGAAGGAGGTTCTCAATTCGGTTGTATTGTTTTTTAATGTTTGTTACTTCATTATTTCGTCATTTATAAACCTATTTGAAAAAATACTTTTTTTTATTTGAAGGAGTATACTTGACCAGATTGGTCAATCTTTTTTTCATATCAAAAAATTCAGTTCTGACAGTGTTTCTAACTTTTTAGTGGTGCTTACGATTGTAGAGTAATTTTTAGTCGTTTTTTTTTTTTTGTTAAAATTATTTTGAAAGCATGCTTTGCAATATATTTGTTTATACAAACAACGTTTGTTGTCAATGTATATTTAGACTTATCATAGAGATAACGTACGTATTTCGTAAAGGAAATTACAGATTGTATTAAGGTTTAGGACTCGCGTAACTTTAAGCATTTTGGCAATCAGTGCAGAGGATGAACAATGGCATGCAGCCTTAAAGCGATGCCGGCAAGCATTGAACATTGATTTTATTGTATATGCTACTTTTTAAAGTTTATACAAAGTAGGTATAGTTGTGGACTACGTTTGTGGAGGTCGGAGTATGAGGGGTGCACGCGGCATACACCCCCGCACTCATTTCACTTCGCCACTTGTGACGCCCGAGTGCTGCGCTACCTAATCTATCCCGCTATGTGTCATGCTATATTTATTCTATACGTTCAGGCTTCTTTGACTCTTGTTTTGTTGATATTTTTACTAAAAAATATGCCTTAAAAACGTGTTTGTATTTAAAGTCAAGTGCAATATTTATCGAAAAAAAAAACATAGTATGTACCCTATATAAAACACTTTTTAAAGATTTTGAACTTTTGATCCACTACCGTTTTATATGTCTATATCGACATACTGAACACAAGATGAACGCGCCACAATAGCCGCATTCAAACGTAGTCCCCATATACTTTTATTTTTATAAAACTCAGTACATGGACGACTGAGCTGTGCTCGGTGTTTGTTAGTTATAAATTTACCTACTGCACCTAGCTACATCGATTTTTCGTTGTTATGGTTCACCAGCACAAAAGTTTAATAATCTATCATATACATATATAAATTGATTTTCAATAATGTTCCCAATATCAATTTTCAACAATTTTTATCATAAAATTTAATACTACTCTAACATTATAAGGCTTTGGAATTAGGCACATCGAATGTTTCTAAGTCTAAATAAAATGGAATGTATCCTAACATGTCCAATGTGGTAGCGTTAAGCGATAGCAATTACACATATAGCATAGACAGCCGCTAAGAATATTATCGCTATTCACTGCCCACGTAGGACAAGTACAACACTTCATAAGAGTATGAAGCACACATATTTGTAAAAATCGCTCGCTCACTAATAACTCCTAATATACTCATAATACTGTTAGTGGAAGCGAAGCGTAAATTTTGGCAAAATTTTAGGAAGTACTAATTTCGATGTAGACTTATAATGAATTTGACTAAAACATTGCCCTTTCTAAAATATATATATATATGTTATAGTCAATACCCGAAATCTAGGCGCTCGTAGGTTAGACTAGTACACTTACTCTATCATCATCATCATCAGGTCATTTTATTCTCCACTACAGGAGCACGACCCTCTCTCTTCCGTCCAAGACAGAAGGAGGATTTGGCCTACACTGTTAATGCGCGACTGGGTGCCAACCTTCTGGTTATACCACAGGATTGGGAGTCTCTCGTCCAGTAACCAACCAGACGAGAGGACCTTTACCCGCACCGCTCTTGCGCTCAGTAAACCAACCGAGCACGCGAGCGGATTGGTAGCAGATTAGACTAGTACAATCTAAAAGCAAGTCGAGGTTATTTTTTTATATGCGAGGGGGCCAAGTGAGCATGTGGGTCACCTGATGGAAAACAATCACCACCGCCCACAGAAATCAGCAACACAAGGGGTCGCCGATCCGTTGTCAGCCTTTTAACTAACTCTGGTCTTGATGGCTTCCCAAATCGTATTTATTTAGGGATACTGCTGAGGGAAGTTGATTCTACAACTTCACAGTTGGAATTAGGTTGAGATATATAAATAGATGGCCGTGTGGTTTCCGGCAGACTAGAATAGAATCACACCGTCTCTTCCCGTGGATGTCGTACAAGGCGACTAAGAGAAATACATTATCAAACATCGATCAGGCCTCCCCAACCCGTCTGGCCAGCGTGGGGAGTGTAGGCCAAACCTCCTTCTGTCTGGTACGGACGAGAGAGGGTCGTGCCCCTGTAGTGGAGACTAAAATGACCGGATGATGATATAAATAGAGGTAAGGTTAGGGTTAGCTTGGGATCAACAAAAGCCAAGCGAGCGAAGCTAGCCTGGGTTTTGGAGATCGAGGTGAGAATACCTTACGTTTAACGTGTCAAACTGAGAAGCGCCGAGATTCAGGTTATAACTACAACATATTTATTATTTACTAAGTATATAAAACGTTTTTATTTCTATAGTAAACTAAATATAATTCTCCAAAGTATATTTTAAAATATTCACTAATTTATAAATTGTGACTTTTGATATAGTTATGGTCAATAATAAATAACATTTATTTCTAATTTTATTATTAATTTTATTAAATGAAACGGAGGGTGTAGACAGTGACAGATTCTTTATAATGGCAAGTTAATTATCTCCCGCCTAATGCTTGTATAGGTACTCGTTAGAAGTAGTAGGCATTTGTTTAATTTAAAGAGATAAACAGGACATTTTGGTTTTATCCTTATTAAAAATTTTAATTTTTAATTGCAAATGCTTCATTCTTGAAATGCACATTTGTACAAATGTTCATAATGTAAAATAATACTCAATAGTAAATATATATAAATAATTATAGTTTTCTGATAGATATGCTTGGTAAAAGTGTATAAGTTTTTTTTACATCAATTCAAAATTTATTTAGTACAGTGAAACATGGTTAAATGAGCTTTGGACACTTGGGTAACTTCTATTATTGATAATTACAATGAGGTCTCGACGCGAAATGCCTCTGTTACTGGAAATAATAAATCTTTAAAATTGAGATTTAATTTTATAAATTTTTTACTCAATTTACCTCTATAATTAACTCAACAGCCTGTATAAGAGGGACTGTATTTATTTATGAAACCGGAAGTTTCGTAACTGAACGAAACTAAAAGAACAAAGATAATTATTTCATGAACAGTATTCTCTATTAAAAGTAAACAATAATCTCTATTAAAAGAAAAAAAAATGACATAGTCCGCATGCATAAATAAAGCCGACAGTATATTAATTCGACCTTTTTAGTCAGGCCCTGTACATGCCAACTGTACTTTTAAATCTGGGTAAGTGAAAAACCTCTATAGGTAATTTTAAAAACTGCTGGAGTCCTTTTATATCCCATTTATCCTCGTTTCACTATATAGACATGAAGATAATCAAAAAGGCAAAAAGATAATAAAAAAAGGCAAAAAGATCAATTAGTGTAAAAAACAAACCACGATTTTATGAAAAAAAAAATGTAGATAACTTATACGTTCTCTACTGTTGCAAAATTTAAATTTACGCGGAGTTTTCGAGTTTGTTAGTTGATAAAAAAAGTTTAAATTACAACTGATTTGAAAATATTTTACATATTTCTCACACAACTTAAAAATGCAATGCAAATATTCCTTTTAAGAGCTTCCGTTGCGTGCGCTGCGTCAACGGTTAAAGTACCTCAGCGCACGCAGCGCTTAAGGTTATCGCGTATCGCAATATACAATAATAATTGCATAATCCTCTTTGTCATAGATATACATTGTTTGATTAGTGAGCTTGATGTTGAATACGCTTCAATTGATATATAGTCTGGCGGTTAAAAGGTTAGATAGTGTTTTTTGTTTTTACTGCCACAAATAGTATCTTGTTCCCCACCCCACTTATAATCTCTGCCCATACATCACATTTTTAAAAGTTACCTATGCTCAATAATATACAAAAATAGCAGCAATGTGTAATTTTATTGATTATAATATAATAGGGTTAGTATAAAGCATTTACACAAATTTTGCAAGTTATTCATGTACAATAAAATATTTAACACAAAAAAAAATACAAATTTATAAAGTATGTGGTACGCGGCTGCAATAACATGTAAACAAAATTAATTACAAATGTTTCCCATTTAATAGCAATCGCACCATAGGGTCGCCGATCTAAGCCAGCCTTTTAAGGGAAATAAAGACTGTTCTTGAAGGCTGCCATGTCGTAATTGTTCAGAAATACCACTGAGGGAAGTTGATTCCACCGTTCGTGGTACAAAATGTCTTAGGAATTGTACTGTAGTAGATCGCCAATTATCAATATGATATGGATGGAATTTTAATTTATGGCGAGTTGTACGATATGAATCTTCAATATAATAAATTAAGTCATGCAGAATGGCCTTAAAAACGTCGGAGTGAATATTTAACTTACTTTTTTTCATACCTAAAAGTTTAATTAAAAAATGCGCATGCTTTATTGCAACCACATACGGAATGTTACACACCAAAAGCGTGCCTAAACGTTCGAATCAGTACGACCATTCTTATTTTTCTCAATGGAACTTCTTAGGTTTAAAGTAGACAACTGACTGACTGGCACTTCGCCTGACTTGGAGTAACTATTCGAGCCCCTCACCGGACCCCACCTACTGAACCCTCTCGTATCGAAATCCGTCTCACTCCCGTCTTTAGAACTATCTATAGTACTTGTACTTTTCATCGTATCGTACCGTCCCCCTTCTATAGACGGCATATCAATCATCACCGCTTCCATAACAATGTCTTGTTTCAAACTCTGCTGCGAAATACTCCTTTTCATTCCAGTCTCTTCGTTCAAATGTTTGAACAAATGTTCGGACATACTCTGCCTGTTGTGAAACTTGTCTTTCCTCTGGTACACTCTGTCCAAAGTCGCTGGCTCTTCCATTTCTCTCACCGACATCTCTCTGGGCACGTCGCGGCCGTAAGCCATGATCGGAGTTCGCTTCAAATCAGAGCCGCTGAACACGGAAAAGCCGGAGACTTTCTCAGACACCAACTTCAA
Source organism: Hypsopygia costalis (assembly GCA_937001555.2). Taxonomy (NCBI): domain Eukaryota; kingdom Metazoa; phylum Arthropoda; class Insecta; order Lepidoptera; family Pyralidae; genus Hypsopygia; species Hypsopygia costalis. The sequence continues at coordinate 18,525,120 of OW443347.2, forward strand.
GTTAGAAGTGGAGCCAAACTTCTGCGCTTTGGCCAACTTGTTGCGTTTATTCGTCGCCGTCTTCGATAGGTTCGCGTTGGGACTTATGCTTCTCCTGCGGTCCATGTTAGGTGTGTTCGCGGCTGATATTAAGTTCAAACTTGTACGAGAGCGTGAAAGCGACCCCATGAAAGAGCTTCGCTGGTGGTAAGCGCTGAGTACGTGTTGCAGAACGTTTTTAGGCCACGGCGCGTCGATGTACGACGCCTTGTCGGGGATAGGCAATCCGAACTTTTTCTCGTGGTCGTCCAGTTGCGTTTGGAAGACGTTTATGAGGGTCTGTTTACGGAGAAAGCGCTATTTAGTTCGTTGTTCACGCTTGTGGGACGTCACAGACATGTATAGCTCCTCGTTTGAGACGCGTTGCACGGTTATTGCCTTATAACTTTAAATGACCTAATTTAAAACTGTGTGAGAAACGCGACGGCAATAAAATCAAATTTACAAAGATATTGTTACGTTGAGGGTGAGGCCAAAGGAGCGTAATTTTGTGAGTTGTAAGTAGCGTAATTAACGCCTGTTCCATATAAATGTACAGTAACGAAGTAAAATGAATTCCCCATCTGTATGAAACCGACGCGAATTACGCGACTCAACTCACAAAATTACGCTCGTTTACCCCCATCCTTATATGAAACCGGTGTGAATTACGCGACTCACAACTCACAAAATTACGCTCGTTTGGCCTCACCCGCAGCGTAGAATAAAGTGGCTTTTGCTGCATACGACATGAGACATCGACGTATTTTATTTTACTTTAGTAAACAGTATTGTTATATAGCAAATCTTTGATAGATTTTTAGTCTCAAACGAAAACATGTTTATTGCCGTTACGTTAAGGTATATTTTCGCAACCAACAACATAAGATGTCGGTTCTTCTACACAAAGTATCACGATTGGTGCAAATAATACTAGAGTTAAGATCGATGGCCTTCGCCGTATGTACCTTAGATCGACATGTACAAATTATTTATGTAGATATTAATTTATATACGCCTCGACTGGAGATTCGAAAATATTAAAAAGCGAAGCGAAGCAGCGAAGCGTGGGCCACTAGGGCCCGCCCACGCTTCGCTGTGGTTCAATATTCCTGTTCCCATCTCATTCCATATTCATTTATGAACGGACGCATAAATATTAGTCAACTGACACTATTTGTATGGCAAAATGTTTTTCTTTTATTTTCTTTTTTCGTCATTTTTCCATTGTTTTTATAGTAATTCTGCTATTCAGGATGGAGACAAATCTAATAAATAAAAAACCATGATAATCGATTCAGCTGTTCTCAAGTTATAAGTGTTCGAACAAACACGACTTTGTTTTATATATACAGATTACACGTGATAACTTTTTTTTATTATATGAGACGGGGGCAAACGAGCATGTGGGTCACCTGGTGGTAAGCAATCACCACCGCCCATGGAGATCAGCAATACGAAGGGATCGCCGATCCCTTGCCTGAAATGGCATCTTTTTTTTAATAAAAATATTTCGTTTTCGAATCTCTAACCGAAGCCATATTTATCAAACTTAGTTCTTCCAAACCTAATTAAAAAAACGAATGCAGTGAATATAAATTAAAAAGTTGATTTACTGTACTTATAAAGGGATCTTGTGGGATGTCCCCTTATAAGATTTAGGGGTATTTATGTAAAGGACTTTTCGAAAAAGTAACTTTATAGGAGTGGGACGTTTTGAAACCAGGGGGTATTACGGGAAACGAACATTATGAACAAATGGGGGAAAATGAGCAAAATTCAAGATTTAACGACGAGGTCTATGGCCGAATGATTAGCAATGGTTACTTTGACTCCAAGGTCGTGGGTTCAATCTCAACTCAAGACAAATATTTGTGTGCATGATATGCGTGGTGCGTCGGCCAGCAGTCAGAATTTTTCTGTCAGAAATTTCTTATAATATGCGACCGCCCTAAATACAGTAAATCAACCGAAGTCACGATTCGCTACTATTTAAATTAGGTTTGGAAGGTTTGTTTTATGTCATATATTTAGGAGTATTAATATATTTATGGTGTCATTTTTTGATATATCCAACGCGTCCCAAATATACGCCGACGAGTGTCCAAATACCTAGTAAATCGTACCCCATCACCGTTAGTCTGTCGACAAACAAAGCATGCCACACCCATGCCACATGCCCACCCATTTACACCAGGGGCCAATGTCCATTTAGTTTACACAAAAGTATTCACCAATTTTTTTTACATACGAATGAAGTTTAAATCCCGATTCGAATATTGTCAATGTTTACAGTTAATACGAAATTATCTATATCTAGATAGATAACATTTTTATTTGTAAACTGAAACACAAAAAATACAGAAACTTTCAATAATTCTAATAATAAAACAGAACTTGAATCGATTGATAAGTTTGGAACATTAGGCCGAGCCACGCCATGCAATTTAACACGTGCACATTATTACACGGACTTAACACGGGCACAATGCAATGTAAAACTCTATTTTGAAATTATAATTCTAAAAATGTCTTTAGTACCCAATTAGACAATCAATGTTAATAATAAAAATGGAAAATCTGCTAATATAAAAAAAAGAACTTGGAACACAACACCAGTCCAACCGAGAGCGCTCACATACAAACCGAAGCCCCATCCCTCGTTCCGGTGTTTGGAATGTGTTGCAGTAATACTAACACACGCTACGTCAATTATACTGAGTGCAAAAAATATGCATATATCTTGCATTATGTTATCCAATGTCATATTATTATGTGGTTACATTTGCAAGTGTTATAATGTTTGAATTTAATTAGAACACTCAAATGAGTAACACAATGTAATTATTTAAATGTCGTCTCGCTGCAAATTACCTATGGATTAAAAATCTCGCACATAGTGGCGGAGGTAGCTATATTTTTTCGTTATTTTTATTATACTGCAGTTTTCGAGATATTGCTTAATTAAGCGAAAATAAAAAAACACCGCACATTTTTTGATATAATTATCGGACGTATCTCTAGAAATATTTCTAGCAATCTACGTCAGAGTATTGATTCAGTCTTTTGTGTAAACTTGAAGGACACTAGCCCCTAGACAACATTTACATGCTAATAATTTCATGCTCAGTGAGTCAGGAGTGCATTCTTATTTAAAATTACCGCATTGGATTTATATGAAATTACAGATTTTGATATATAATTCAAAATATAAAAACAAACGAATAAATCGACTAACTTAATATTACATATATTTATTAGATGTATTTAACACGTGCGATATCTTCCCTTAGTGTTCAATCAAAAAGCACTAAATATAAGTGCCTCTTTATAAGAGTGTTATAAGTAAGCTGTCAAAATATATAGTACACTTTATAATTTAAAAAAAAATCTTTGTGCGGACTACCGGTAAAACTTTTGAGCCGACAAAAGTTTGTACCTTAGCCTTCATAGCAAATTCACCGATAGAACCGTACTGATATCTAAGCAAATATAACAAGTACTGAAATAAACAAAAAAACTCCAGCTTAAGCGGTATGGCATTAAGTTACATTTCTACCATGGATATACCTATGTTTTAACAAATAGACTGATTCTGATACCTCGAACGTGTTAAACGTCTATTATTTTAATACTTCTAATAAAAATCGATATCAAACAATCAGTAATTTCATATAAACTATGTATGTACGTCTGTAAGTATGTGTTCATACGTTTTGTACATTTTCACATTGTAGGCAGCCGTATATATAAAGTTATTAAAGACTGTTTTGGTGTGCATAGTGGGCTGGTTTTTAATTTTTTTATTAAAAATGTACCACTATGCACACTACATCATATACAGGTCGAATAAACGAACACAGGTATATGTAGGTATACCTGTATAATTTAAATATTGAAAATAGTCATTTTAATATTTTTTCGAGGTGATAACGTCATATAAGTCGATGAATGTCGGCTACACGCCGAAAAAACATGACTCATTGTCACGTTCCGCCTGAGCCGACCGTGCAAGTGAGAGCGCGAAGCAAGCGATCACTTGAATGAAGTGGCACGATCGGCCTGAATGTTTCTTACGACATTATCACGTAAAATTATCGTCCGTAAACTTTACAGACAACCATTTTTTTTTAAATTATAAATCTAATTTATTCAAACGTATTATTTCCTTTGTGCGAGAAAATATATAAAATTAAACTTTTTTGATATAATGTGTATTTTCAATATTTATAGACTTTTCAATTTATCATTCGACTTTGTCAAAAGATAGTCTTGACTTAGCATGAAATTTGATTCTCAGTAAATATACTTCATTTGGAAATTAACAAAGTACGAACAAGACTTTGTTAATTTCCAAACGAAATAGATATAAAAATTATAAACAAGTCGAGATTTTGTAAAATAAAAGTCGTCACAAATTTCATGCTAAGGTAATAAACTACCTTATTACTAAGAAACTAAGGTAGATTTTACTACCGACATCTGTATCAAAAAAGTATACAGACAAAATACAACCTTACCCTTTAATCAATAAGATCGTAATTTGTTTGCAAGTTTCAACAGGTAGAAAGAGAAGGGGATACATCTCATCTACTTGGTGCCAACAGTAAAATCAACCTTACAGCATTAGTAATTAAGTCAAGTTTTGTCTGCAGTTTTTTAAAGGTCAGACTTACCATCTTTCTGGTGCCGAGGGTGGCCCTCCATTCCTTCAACTCGTTGGAGTATCTCTCCTCGACGGCCTTGATCTTGTTGCTCTCGTGGTTCGTGAGAGCCTTGCGTTTCTCGTTCTGGTATTGCTCCAGCTCACGTAGTAACGCCTGTTTGGAAGTAAATTTTCATATGTACTAATGCCAAGGTAGCAGGCTTACTCTTATACTATAACTTTTGTTACGGCACCCACTGCTGGGATACGGGTCTCCTTCGTTCAAGGCGCCTACAGACCATTGTTCGACAGCATCGATTCGACAAAATGTATTTTCCGCGCATAGTAAATCTCCTTCTGGCTTATGCGTGCCTGGTACCCAGGGCTAACTTGACTCGGCGACAAGTCACCTCCTGGGCTGCTGATGGTCTACGACAACCTCCAATAATAGGCTTTTATCCCATTTTTTTCGATTTGTTATTTAAAGATCTCACAATAATATAAATATAGGTGAAATAATTACTTGGATTGCATAAAAACTTCACGAGATATGATAACTTGAAGATCACAATTTTGGACTATCCCGAAAACGCTCCATACAAAAGGCCACCACGTTATGACGTCACACCTTGCTATTTTATATGCATTAAATCAGAAATTTGTACGACAGCTATGTTAAATATTGCGTTTATGTAGCCAGTGCCGTAACAAAAGTTATAGTATTTTTTATTGTATAAAAAAATAAATATTACCATTGTAGAATGTTAATAATTATTTTTTTATAATTTCATACCTTTAAAATGGACTTTCCCACCAAACTTTGACCGAACATAAAACACGTCGGAGATAAGTTATTAAAATTTTAAAATCGCAGATTGTTCTAGTTTTATGTATTTTACGTTACTGATAGAGAGATTTTATAATTTTGTAACATGGGCAACAAGCCTATTGACCGAGGGGTTTTCTTCTATATGAAGCGGGCGACAGAGGGATTTAATTCGCCCTCTAAAAAAGGTAAAGGAGCTAAGTCTACGTAAGATTACGCACCTCTCCAGCGGCTTTCAATTCTTCTCGCGCCTTGGCGTGTTTGGTCGCGAGACGCTCTTGCTCCGCTCGATACCTTCTCTTTTCATTTTCTTGGAACTGAAAGAGATAGACAGATTTAAATATACAGAATACAGAGCTAATATTTTGTCGCAACGCTAGAACACTAGAGACATAAAAGAGAAATAATGAATATATGCGCATGTGTGAGCGAGATAGAAACTAGAATAATATGTGTACGTCATAAGAGCACGCGGCCATGACCTATGTCATTAACCCTTCGCGTGCCACGGTCCCATGGTGGGTACAGTGTTCGTACGGCGCTTGGTACAGAATTAAGAGGTACGAGAGAAGTAAGGAAGAAGATGTTGCCTTAGCTGCGGGGGGTGGCGGCGCGCGAGCGATATTTTATGTTGCGAGCGTTAATATGGCTACGGTAACCTCTTCACATCAGGCGGACCGTATGCTTGTCTGCCACCCAAAGTAGTATAAATATATATATATGTAGATAGTATGTATGTTTGTGTGTGTATATACTTTGAGTGTGTGTGTATTAAGGTATGATTCCATTGTCATTATTTATTTTTTTAAATTGTAGTAAATATACCTGCCCCGATAAAACTCTGTCTCCTGTATTCCGTGGTTGACTGGAAGAGATGATCCCTGATGGGATAACTCCGCCATTGTACTAGTGATTAATATTACGTATAAATGTATGTATTACTTTTATACTGTAATAAAGATTTGCAAACAAACAAAAAAAAAATCATTCCATTCCCTTCTCCAGTTACCTTTTTAAGCTTCTCCCTATCAACGTCGTGTTGACCAGGCGCCGCGCTGATCCTGAGCGATTCTCTGAACATCATCTCACGGGCCTTCTGTTCGGCTCGAATTCGCTTCGGCAGCGAACGTTTCTCCAGCGCTTGACACTTGGCCAACTCTTCTTCCTTGCGGGTGTTCTTTCTGCAAGAAGAAACAAGAAATATTTAAACAAGCTGTTAGTATTATGTATTTGTAAAAGTCAACAGTTACGGCACAGTTACGGTGTGAACCATCAGCGCAACGCTCAAACAACTGGACTGATCGGGTTGAAATTTGGTATACAGATAGTTATTATGATTGATATATTGACGAGCTCGGTGGCGTAGCGGTCAATGACGCGGCTTCGACACCAATGTTCGTGGGTTTGATTCCCACATAGGACAAACATTTGTGTGCATGAACATGTCTGTTTGTCTTAGTCTGAGTGTTTTCTATGTATCATAAGTATATATTTACAAAAAAAAATGTATTTACGTATGTTTATCAGTTGTCTAGTACCCATAACACAAGCTTCGCTTACTTTGGGGCTAGATGGCTCTGTGTAATTTGTCTGACAATAATTATAATTAAATTAATTATGACGTAGGCATATGTTAAATATTCTGACTGGCATGGAATTCCGTTCACCACCTTACTTATTACCATTCAAAATGTGTTGTTTTGTAAAGCTTGTGGAGATAGAATAAACAATATTATTATTATATATTTATGTTAAATTTGGCGTTTTTATGTGGTCTACCGTTACAAGTACAACCATTAAGGTCGGTTGGAAGAGATCTCTCGTAGAGATAAGCTCACCTTTGTATTTACCTGTATAACATGAAGTAGTTTATATTAGTTATGCAATAAAGACACCTGTGAAGGTTTTTTTCTTTATACTACGTCGGGTGGCAGATAAGCATACGGCCCGTCTGATGTGAAGCGGTTACCGTAGCCATATTAACGCTCGCAACATAAAATATCGCTCGCGCGCCGCCACCTCCGCTGCCAAGGCAACATCTTCCTTTCTGGTGACCTCACTCACTCGCAGGAACACAACACCCCTCAAGGGAATTGTTATTTGGCTGCGGTATTCTGTGAGGTGGAGGTACATTCCCCAGTCGGGTAGCTTACAATTACGCTCCCTACCTCTCTTTTTGCCAGAGCTTCGTTTGTCAGTCAGCAGGGTGCACCGCGTGCAGGTGAAATTGGCTTTGGTTCAAAGATGTTGATGAACCACTTACACCCCTAATGTGGAAGGTGAATAAAAGCTTGTAAATAAGCCTACCTCCTGATCTGCTCGAGCTCCTTGTCGTGCCGCACCAACATCTGGTGCCGCCGCAGCAGGAACTCGTCCTTGATCTGTCTCTTCGCCAGCTGGTGCTTCTCGTGTATCTGCTTCTCTTCCAGCTCCCACAACGCCGCCTCGCGGGTACGCATTATCTGTCGAAATAATGTCATTTGTCAGTGACTTGAAGAATTTTTTTTTTTTTACATAATTATATTCTCTAGTCCCAAACTAAGCAAAGCTTGTACTTTGGGTACTAGATAACAGATATGTTACAGACAATGTAATAAATTGGTCATTATATATAATGGCCGGACATTGTAATAAATTGACAATTATTTATAGTTAAGGGGCATGTTCCGATGGTCCGTCCATACATTTTTTGATGGGATTATACACGAAACAAAGACACTCTTTGTTTAAAACAAATCATTTTATCACTTTTCTACTATGAAATGTTGTCGCGTCTGACCTTTTTAGGAAATAACTTACATTATTAACTTAGGAAAACAATAATGAAATCCAGGAAAAAATTGAAAATTGTTTAGTAGTGTGAGTGAGTTTCGACAAGCAAAATAAAGCGCCACCTTTATTTTGCTTGTCAAAACAAAACAAACAAATGATTGCGATAGCTTAAATATTTGAACGCTAGATGGCGCACAGGCGATATTTTAATTCTGAAAGTATCATTATTTTGTTAATAAATGTACAATAATTGATTTATTTCCTTTCCTACCTTTCATAAAATAAAAACATTATAATAACATAAAATTGTCGACCCTAAACGGCAAAGTAAACAATTTTATTACTTATTATTTTTATGTGGCAACTTTTTTCGTAGAAAAGTAAGCTACGTTGCCGTTCGTTCATAACCTTGACCTAGATTAGATGCACTACGTTGAAAAGAGGTTGCCGCTCCGCTCTTTTTGATATTGTATTAAAAATACATTTTCCAAGTTACGTTATGTTGCGTTCAGAAACAAACAAATAATTGAGTTACTTATGTACATCAAATAGACGTGTTTTATTGTATAAAAATAAATAACTGAATAAAATCTGATTTATTATTTTCTTTTTCGTCGACCAATATTCTAAAGTATATATTCCAGGAATGTAAAGATAAGTATTACTGTTATATTTTATTGTTCTTTTTTCTCAGGATGTGTTCCGAGTTCTGAACGCAATCTGGGACAATAAATCTGTATCATCTGTCAATTCTGTCATAATAAATGCGACTGCAATCTAATTACATGGTTATGAATTACTATTCAATTTCTTTCAAATACTGAGTGTTTAGAAGTAACATATTCTTTTGTGTTTAAGACAATTTTAGAGCAGAAATGTATTTAAACACATAATTATACATTTCTGATAACGCAGTATTTTATATACCTGTATTATTGGCAATGCTGAATGTAAAAATAACCCATAATATTCTTATCTGTATTTTTTATGTTTACAGGTTTGCAAACGCCGTATTACCACTCCATGTCACAATCATGTAAAGGATATATTCTATATAAAAAGAATATTTGTACCAAAGACATGCTTTATGGGCAGCAAAATGAGAATGTGGCAAAAAGTATGTTCATGCAACAATATAATAAAAGTGTCAGGCCTTCAGGTCTTTTTATTGATGAAGAATTTGGATGTTTAGCTGGCAGTCCAGATGGCAAGTTTGTCTTTATCAAGCTTCAATTTTATCTATGTATTTGGCAAATGTGGAAAATTACAACTATAGTTATAATCGCAATGCGATTGAGTTTCTTGTACCAAATCTCATAAAGAGGTCCATTTCACTTTTTTATATTTTGTGTAAATATTTTACAGGTATAATTGAAAATGAAAGAGCTGTTATTGAGATCAAGTGCTTTCCATAATTGGCGAGGAAAAATCAAAGCCTAGAGGCAGCTGCACTAGAAAAGAAATACTTTGCTCTAAAATTGGATAACAATGTTTTAGTTATGAATAAAAAGCATGATTATTACTATCAAGTAAGTTGATTCTATTGCATGTCAACTTTATAATTATTTCAGTATCTTGTTTTCTCTTACTATAATTAAAATCTATTTCAGGTTCAAGGACAAATGCGTGTCAGCAAAATGGATAAGTGCTACTTCATATGTTTTATTTCAGTCACTGAACCTTTGACTGTGATAGAAGTTTGTCGAGATAATGAATTTATCAGGAATATGATACCGAAGCTGTTAGACTTTTTTAAAAATTGTATTCTGCCAGAAATAATATTGAGACGTGTTCAAAAAAATGCGAAATGTATAGATTTGAATGGTATGTACCAGTATGAACACAAGGCTTTTACTTTTTATTTTATTTACTTCATAAATTGTATCACGATCTGGCCCAACATTTTGAAGTTATTGGGAAATAATTTTCGTCATAAAATAACAAATATACTAAGTAAACTTATTTTCCTTTGCAGCACCTGTGTAGCAGTGGTTTCAAGACAGAAGACTGAAGGCAGAGGAAGCAATCAACAATTAGAATAATTTATGTTTTAATTGTATTTTTATAGTAGTTTGTTCAGAATCTACGTTATCATTGTATATTACTTTTTATCAAATAAAATAAAAGTTTAAACCTATAAATATAACTTTTATTTCCATAACACAATCGTAGATAACATAATTATGTCGTAGCAGGTGGCGTTCTGTAGTTCTGCCTACCATAATGGAAATATTGAGAATATTCCTACAGAATATTTTGGGGTGTAAGTGGTTCATCAACATCTTTGAACCAAAGCCAACTTCACCTGCACGCGGTGCACCCTGCTGACTGGCAAACGAAGCTCTGGCGAAAAGAGAGGTAGGGAGCGTAATTGTAAGCTACCCGACTTGGGAATGTACCTCCACCTCACAGAATACCGCAACCAAATAACAGATCCCTTGAGGGTTGTTGTGTTCCTGCGAGTGAGTGAGGACACCAGAAATGAAGGTGATGCTGCGTCAGCAACGGAGGTGGCGGCGCGCGAGCGATATTTTATGTTGCGAGCGTTAATATAGCTACGGTAACCGCTTCACATCAGGCGGGCCGTATGCTTGTCTGCCACCCGACATAGTATCTATAATAATAAAAGGCTTTGTCCTCACTGACTGACTGACTGACTGACTGACTGACTCACTAATCAACGCACAGCCCAAACCGCTGGGTCCAGAGATTCCAAATTTGGCAAGTAGATTCCTTATGACGTCTAGGGGTGCACTAAGAAAGGATTTTTCAAAATTCATCCCCTAAGGGGGTGAAACGGGGGTCCAAAGTTTGTATGGGGAAACAAGATTAGTTGGACTATTTTATCTAAAACTTTACACGAGTACTTCTATAGATAAATGAGTAAACACGTGTTTCAGGATTTTTCAAAATTCAACCCCTAAAGGGGTAAAATGGAGTGAAAAAGTCTGAAAATCGTAATGGGTATTGTTTTTATGGTTTATCGGGTCGCTGATTATAATCCAACATAGCCGATGTGACATAAAATCCCCCCCCCCTCCCCGCCCCCTCATCATTATCATCCCCCTATGGGGGTGCGATGGGGTTGAAATGTCATAATATCAAAATGGGTGTTGATTCTATGGTTTTCTGGGACGTCAATTACGAAAATCGCATCGATTTGAAAATATAATACAGTGGACACGAAATAACTTAAAAGGATATTTCAAATTTTTCCCCTAAAATGGTGAAACGGAGGTCTAAAGTTTGTGTAGGGCAACGAGATTAGTTTGACTATAGATAAATGAGTAAATACGTGTTTCAGGATTTGTCGAAATTCAACCCAAAAAAAGGAGTAAAATTGGGTCAAAAAGTCAGAAAATCATGAAGGATATTATTGTTTTTATATTTTATCGGGTCGCTGATTACGAAAACAACAACGATTTAAAAATTCAACGTGGCTAACGTGACCATCATCATGTAATTTTTTTTAACTTTGATTTAACCTTTTTAAGCTGATGGAATGAGACTTGTGTGTTGACTGAAGTGTTATCCTAATAGGTTTTTAAATTTGTATTTGGCGTCAATCAGTGTTTATAAGATCGCGGGCGGCCGGCGCGGCGAGGACGGGACGGGTGTAGTAGTAGTTATCTGGAAAGTTCTTGCATCCGTATTTAGTACAATTATAGGTGCTACATGAGGGTGGTTGCGTTGCGTGTTAAACTTGACTTGGATAATCTAAAAAGCGCGAACTTCACGCGAGTGAAGCCGTAGGCAAAAGCTAGATAGTAAAAGGCTTTGTCCTCACTGACTTGACTGACTGACTCACTAATCAACGCACAGCCCAGACCCCTGAAGCTAGAAACCTGAAACTTTGGATATGTGTTCCTTATACAATGCACTAAGACGGGATTTTCCGAAATTTCAGTCCTAAGAGGTTAAAATAGGGGGTTGAAAAAAAAACCCTCTTGGAAACCTATTCACCTACGATTTTGAGACTTGGTGGAATAGTTGTTTATAAAAAAAGGGGATGTTTATGGGTAACTGATTAACTTTTGAGCAGCGCTCAGCCAAGAAATGTCAAAAAATGTTATATTTATATTTGAATTAACTTATGACTAGATGGCGCTATACCTAGCATTTGTACAGCGCGCTATGGTTTCGTTATTAAGGAAAGGGTATATACGAGAGATTATTTTAAACCATGGGGTTATCCATGACGGTTTATCGCTCACCTCATTCCAGTAGTTACCCCCGGAGGCAATCCATAGCGCGCGTAGGGCGTAAAAGAAACTGCGTCCTTCAAATGAAGCTAAATCTGGTGTCGAAAACTAATTCAAAAACCTATTCTAAGTACCGACTTTATGGGATATACTTACTTAATATAAGAATTTCGGTATTTTTCAAATAATGAAGTCAAGATTCACTAAATTTATATTTGTGGAAGGTGTGATGATGCCCCATACCATTATAGTTTTGGAAGGTGATGGAGCTGGCCTGTTTGTTCCGCTCCATCTCCTACCACTTGCATGGAACGGAGGTGTATCATCAGGAGGTTCGTGCCACCATTGTTCACGTATTAAACAACTGGAACGATGAGTTGTTTAGTGAGGACAGTAAAGGATGCGCTGTTGAGGAATCTCTCTTAATAACCCGCATTCCCATTATTCCATAAGACCACCCAGTTCAATTTAAGAGACTTCACTTCAATTTCCCATAAAGGTGTTTCGCTATGACCATTAACAATGCTTAGGGGCAGTCTCTAAAGGTCGCTGGGGTTGACTTGAGACAGGACTGCTTCTCTCATGATCAGTTGTATGTAGTTTGCTCAGGAGTAAGTTCTCCTGGAAGCATTGCATTTTTGGCTCCTGGTGCGAATGCCAAAAATATTGTTTACCGGGACGTTTTAACCTAAATGGTGTATGTTTGTGATAATGGTCAAAAATAGACGCAAATCAGGAGTGTTCCCGTAGCGAAGCACGGGTACTTTGCTAGTAAAAAATAAAATAATTCAGCTCATTTTGGCACGCCATCTAGTTGTCATGAAGGTAAACGTAGTGCTCGCTCACGTCTGTGTGTGTAAACTACACTATATTCAATGACAGATGTTATTATAGGATTATGTGTCGAATTGGGTGAATTTTGAGGCAAGTATATGACCAAGGTCAATAAAGTGTAACGTCCGAGTTCCGCGAAAACTATTCCTACGACTTACAAATGTTCCATTTACACGTAAATCAAAATAAACTGGAAATGTTGACTACAGCGCCATCTAGCGGGAAAACGGCAACGAGCAGACCGTATGTTCCACCTTAAGCTTACTTGGCACCACATCATTCATCATCTAGGTTGACGGAACTCTGCGAGCGGAGCTCCTATTTCCGAAAAACCCTAACTTACCCAAAAATCTATTTAAATCTAACCAAAACACGTTTTATTACATTGACCAAGTATTGGTCAGTATGAATAATAACAAATTTATAACATTGACCAAAAAATTTATACTTAAATAGGTACTTTTTTTTTTTTGCAAATACATACTCGTACATAGGGAACACCCAGACCGAGAAAAACAAACATGTTAATGTACACAAATGTTTGTCTTGTACGAGGATCGAACCCGCGACCTCGGAGTCAAAGTGCATGTTAACCATTTGATGACCGAGTTCGTCGATATTAAAATCAATCGGGGAAGATGGGTAAGTCATTTGCGGCATAGAACCCAGTGATTAAGATCACTCAATTTGAGTGGGGTAACGAACAGAATACGTCTCGGCCTCGGAGAGGGGATACAGCTGCCTCTGCTGCATGTTCTGCCTGTCTCCCCGTGTGCTCGTGTACCTGCTGCCTCTGCTGCAGGTACTGGCGGTCGGCCAGCGCCTGCCTCTCGCGGTGGTTCTCGTGTATCCTCCGCAGCACGGCGTCGCTGCCGTCGGCCAGCGCGGCCACGAAGCCCTTCTCCCGCTCGCCGTGCTCCGCGTCCAGCCGCAGCCTCCGCGCGCGGTACGCCTCCTTGCGGCGCTCCTTCGACACCAGCTCCACTTCCTGGAACAAATACACCGACGCGATCAACGAACGACTCTTCATTAGTGTACATGGGATGGAACTGGTGATAACTTAGATCACGTATACATCAAATTTTATGCTCAGTTTGGCGATTTAATGATCGTTTCGACATCAAATAATATGAAATTACTAACAAAAATTAAAAGTGGTTGCGAGTCCAACAGAGAGGTATGACCCCCCCCCCCCCCCCCCCTCCACCTTTTTCTTCCCCCTGTACTTCCCAGTCACCCGACTGTTTCCAAATATGCTGTACCCGACCTCTCCTCTCGGCTCCTGGCTGGGCTGTAAGGGTCAAATCACACCGGAATGGCAGCGACGCAGCGAGCAGAGAAGGCGCGCGGCCTCCCGCGGCTGCTCGCGGCCGCCCGCGACTTGACGGCTCGCGCTTTCATTAGGCGCAGTTTACATTCTACGTTTAACAAGGAAACTTGTGTGTACTTACCAGTGAAAATGAGTATTTTGGATTTAATTATTATTGCACGTATATTAGAAGAAGAAGAGGAAGAAGAAAGACAAAAAAGATTTAGAAGAAAAAGAAATTTTTGGGTACACGCACAACACCTATGGAAGAAACGACGTTTATTTGGCCAATATTAAACATTTTGCACAAATTTACATCTATGACAAATTTGAAAACTTGTTAATAGTTGTCAGGCCACATATTATTATTCAGAAACAAGATACCAATTACATATTGGCAAGATGCTGCCAGCGGCCGCTCGTAACTGCTCGAGCAGTCGCGCGTGGCCGCGAGCCGCCGCCTCCGCTGCGAGGGAGTCGGCGGTGTGCTCGACTTTTCAAATTTCTCAAGCAATTCTATGCACTATTATTACTGATGATAAAGTTTAAAATAATATGACAGTGAAAATGCTCGTCAGGGCGCTGCCAGCCGCTGCTCTTCCGGTGTATGTTGACCCTAAAGATCCTGCCGCAGCTCGCACCTGTTTGAGCAGCCGGAGCGCCTGTTTGAGCGTGTCCCTGAAGTGGCGCAGGTCCCGCTCTCCTCCAGCCTGCACCCTCGCACGTACCTGTTTGAGCAGCCGCAGCTCCTGCTTGAGCGTGTCCCTGAAGTGGCGCAGGCCCCGCTCTCCTCCAGCCTGCACCCCCGCACGCACCTGTTTGAGCAGCCACAGCTCCTGCTTGAGCGTGTCCCTGAAGTGTCTGAGGTCCCGCTCGTGCTCGGCGCGCAGCCTCTTGGCGGCCTGCCGCAGCTCTCCTCCAGCCTGCACCCCCGCACGCACTTGTTTGAGCAGCCGCAGCTCCTGCTTGAGCGTGTCCCTGAAGTGGCGCAGGCCCCGCTCTCCTCCAGCCTGCACCCCCGCACGCACCTGTTTGAGCAGCCACAACTCCTGCTTGAGCGTGTCCCTGAAGTGTCTGAGGTCCCGCTCGTGCTCGGCGCGCAGCCTCTTGGCGGCCTGCCGCAGCTCTCCTCCAGCCTGCACCCCCGCACGCACTTGTTTGAGCAGCCGCAGCTCCTGCTTGAGCGTGTCCCTGAAGTGGCGCAGGCCCCGCTCTCCTCCAGCCTGCACCCTCGCACGTACCTGTTTGAGCAGCCGCAGCTCCTGCTTGAGCGTGTCCCTGAAGTGTCTCAGACCCCGCTCTCCTCCAGCCTGCACCCCCGCCCGCACCTGTTTGAGCAGCCGCAGCTCCTGCTTGAGCGTGTCCCTGAAGTGTCTCAGACCCCGCTCTCCTCCAGCCTGCACCCCCGCCCGCACCTGTTTGAGCAGCCGCAGCTCCTGCTTGAGCGTGTCCCTGAAGTGTCTCAGACCCCGCTCTCCTCCAGCCTGCACCCCCGCCCGCACCTGTTTGAGCAGCCGCAGCTCCTGCTTGAGCGTGTCCCTGAAGTGTCTCAGACCCCGCTCTCCTCCAGCCTGCACCCCCGCCCGCACCTGTTTGAGCAGCCGCAGCTCCTGCTTGAGCGTGTCCCTGAAGTGTCTCAGACCCCGCTCTCCTCCAGCCTGCACCCCCGCCCGCACCTGTTTGAGCAGCCGCAGCTCCTGCTTGAGCGTGTCCCTGAAGTGCCTGAGGTCCCGCTCGTGCTCGGCGCGCAGCCTCTTGGCGGCCTGCCGCAGCTCTCCTCCAGCCTGCACCCCCGCCCGCACCTGTTTGAGCAGCCGCAGCTCCTGCTTGAGCGTGTCCCTGAAGTGCCTGAGGTCCCGCTCGTGCTCGGCGCGCAGCCTCTTGGCGGCCTGCCGCAGCTCTCCTCCAGCCTGCACCCCCGCCCGCACCTGTTTGAGCAGCCGCAGCTCCTGCTTGAGCGTGTCCCTGAAGTGCCTGAGGTCCCGCTCGTGCTCGGCGCGCAGCCTCTTGGCGGCCTGCCGCAGCTCGCCCTCCAGCTGCTGCTCGGCGCGCTCGGCCGCGGCGCGCTGCGCCCGCGCCAGCGTCTCCAGGTCGGCCTCGTGCGCGCGCGTCAGGGACGCCATCTCCGCCTCGAACCTGCACACAACGAACGCTTACTCTACGAGCTTCTCCGCGTGGATACGTCTTTAAAATTGCTTCCATAACGAGGCAATTCCAAAAATGCAATGATAAGAAAATCAAGGAATACAGTTTAATGCTGCAGCCACATATCTATCATCTCCAATCAAAAGTCGATCACACCACTGGATAGATTATAGGTTCCCAAGCGGTAGTCGAAAAGAGATAAGTTATGGTCAGTGATACAATCTTATAAGGGGACATCCATAAATTACGTCACACATTAAGGGAGAGGGAGGGGGTCAACGGAGTGTGACATGGTGTGACAAGGGGGTGGGAGGGGTCCTAAATTTTGTGACGTAACATTTCAAAATCTATTATAATTTAAGTGTTAAAACACGAACTTTGAACTATTAACGAAAAACTCAACATTTGCAACTCTAGATGTAAAATTGCAAAATATGTGACGTCACACTAGGGAGGGGGGGAGTCTCACAAATGTGACCAGCTGTGACAAGGACAGGGGGAGGGGTCAAAAAACCATGAAATTCGTGTGACGTAATTTATGGATGGCCCCTAATGAAAGAGATGGAGCACTATTATAGGAAACACTAAAATCTCGAGTTATAGAATAATGGATTTATAAGACAGTTGGAAATCCTACATGCAAAAAAATTTCATAATGGTCCGCAAAAAAAAAGGTTGGGAACCACTGGGATAGATGAAGGATCAAAGAATTTATTACGCTAAGTAAAGGCTATGGAATTTCGCGTGCGGAGGAGGGGGAAGCACTGCCATTTTGAGATCATTTTAGTACACATAACGTATTCACATACGATAAACGGCCGTATGCATGACAATAATAATATTAATATGTAGTCCAGCAGTCCAGTTGGCCAAAATCGATCATTTAAATAACAATTCCTTTGAGGGCTGCTGTATTCCTGCGTGTGAGTGGAGTCACCAGAAAAGACGTCGCTGCGCGCGAATGATATTTCTTAACCGCTTCACATCAGGCGGACTGGACGCTCATTCGCAATCGGGCGTGGTATAAAAAATACTGTCTGTGAGCTAACGATTCTATCGTTCACTATCGCTAGAGCTCATCTCTGAATCACAATGTGCTAGATCAACGTAACTCAAAGTGTGCTCTGCGGCAGGGCTCCGTAAGGCCACTGGAAAGGCTCCATCAGCAGTCACAATATAATTAATATATATAACAAATGGGAATAAACTTGTTCAGAATAAAAAAACATCATAATTTCATACCACTATTTAAGGGAAAGTAGCAACAAATCATTATCTATTGCTTACTATAATTCTTTTTAACAAAATTACCTGATTATTTTTTAGTTTAGGGTTGCATGATATTTTTAGTTTTTCAAAAAGGCTCCGTTGCCGAAAAAGTTTAAGAACCACTGTGCTAGAAGTTATTCGTTTGCGCCCAGAGATGACAACAACACTCCATGTGAGTTTCTGTACTAGTTCACGGCGTAATCCTCACTAACCTCTTATCCTGCTGTTCTTTAAGCTGCTGCTCCTTCGCGTTCAGGTCCTGGAACTGCTTCTGTTCCTGCTTCTGCAGCATCTTGATCTCCCTCAGTTCTTGTTTGCGGAGGGCGTGGTCATCCCACGTGCGGCCGCTCTCCTCATCGCCCCATATCACCTGATGATAAATAAATCTACTATATAAAAATAAGTCGGGTTTTCCTTCCTGACGCTATAACTCCAGAACGCACGAACCGATTTCCACGGTTTTGCATTCGTTGGAAAGGTCTCGGGCTCCGTGAGGTTTATAGCAAAGAAAATTCTGGAAAAAATTGAAAAGAAAAGCGGGAAAATCTTTTTTCACATACAGCGCCATCTGATGGCGAAACGGAGTTCGCCAGGTTTGCTAGTAAATAAATAAATATTTGTATATATTTATGAATATAAAGTATATAAATTATATTGCTAGTTTTTGTTGATCACAAGCCTAACCTAACCTCGACTTGCTTTTGGAGAGCGAGGGAAGGTACCTTGTTTTATTATTTAAACCTAGGAGCGCCTACATTTCGGGTATTGCCTATCAAAACAGAAAATCAGCCCCCTTACCACCATCTCTTATTGCGATTCAATAACTGAATAGAGTGCTTATTCAGACCAATGAATAAGTGACTCTATTTCAAATGGAATAGAGTCGCTTATCCATTGGTATGAATAAGCAATCTTCAATTATTGAATGGCAATAAGAGAACTCGCAATAAGCGACTCTATTCCATTTGAAATAGAGTCGCTTATACATTGGTCTGAATAAGCATTCTATTCAATTATTGAATCGCAATAAGAGAACTCGCAAGAAGCGACTCTATTCCATTTGAAATAGAGTCGCTTATACATTGGTCTGAATAAGCAATCTATTCAATTATTGAATCGCAATAAGAGATGGTGGTAAGGGGGCACGCACCCTATACCTAACAGCTAATGCGCCCCGTGTGCCAACCTTCCGGTTATATCACGGGCATGCGGGTCTCTGGTCCAGTAAACCAACCAGACGAGAGGACCTTTACCTGCTCCGCTTTTGCGCTCAGTAAACCAACCGAGCACGCAATCGTAGCAGTAGCAGGTCTTATAAGGCTGGTAAGGGGGCAGTTTACCTTTGAAGTAGTGGTGGTGACCATGACGCCGTCGATCTCGAACTTTCTCGTCCGTTTCCTCGTCTTCTTTTTAAGGTTCGCTATGTGGATGTCCTCCTTTGACCTGCAAAAACATGAGATATATAATTTACTAACTGCCCCAGGCATGCGTTGCGATGGAATGAAGGGGGACGGCGAGAGGGAGGTTTTCTTCCCCGGCATACCCAGGTCCATGGTTTTTGAAGTGAAAACTTCTTTAGCGGCGTTGTGCACTTTTTGGGATGGGTAAAAAAACGTTAAACTCGCGTCAGGACACGTGGTCTGATCGAAAATTCGTAAGAGAGCAGACCGCCGGCGCGGCGAAGGAGAGGAAGTAATATCCCCCTCTGTTTCTACCGCGCGGCGAAAATGTATGCCTGTTCTTGCTGTTTATTTTTAATGTAATATAAATTGTCATGTTTGTGTACGATAGTGCAATAAATGAATATTGTATTTTACCACATAAATGATAATACTTTTATAATGATAAATATAGCAATTCGTGCGAAATTATTCCCTAACCATTCCAAAATATTCAAAAATGCACAACGTTAATGTTCAAGTTTTCACTAAGTTTTCACTTCTGCCGCACTCCCGGACTGCAACCCGTTTTTTTTATATTATATGGGGCCAATCGAGCATGTGGGTCACCTGATGGAAAGCAATCACCACCGCCCATGGAGATCAGCAACACCAAGGTATCGCCGATCCATTAGCCTGTACTCCTCACTCACTCGCAGGATCACAACAACCGTTAAGGGAATTGTTATTTGGCAGCGCTATTCTTCCCCAATCGGGCAGCTTATAAATACATTGAGCCGGGCGGCTCAGCTCTTTAGCCATAGCCTCCTTTGTCAGTCAGGAGGATGCACCACGTGAGCTTGGCCTTGGCTCATAGAAGTTGATGTCCCCTTTACACCCCATACACATTACACACGTAAATTAATTCATGCAAATAGTTTATGTTAGTTCCATCTAGAGACGAAAATTACCGAAAGTTTCGCTAAGATTTTTCCTTCGAAAAGAAAACTTTCCTGGTAATTTTCAATAATAGTCCCATCTTACACAAATAAAAATTAGACCATACACTGCCGCTGGCATTGTCTAAGTTAGACCATGCACTACCGCTAGCATTGTCTAGGTTAGACCATGCACTACCGCTAGCATGACCTAAGTTAGACCATGCACTACCGCTAGCATGACCTAAGCTAGACCATGCACTACCGCAAGCATGACCTAAGTTAGACCATGCACTACCGCTAGCATGACCTAAGTTAGACCATGCACTACCAGCTAGCATGACCTAAGTTAGACCATGCACTACCACTAGCATTATCAAAGTTAGACCATGCACTGCCACTAACATTGTCTAAGTTAGACCATGCACTGCCGCTAGCATTTTCTAAGTTAGACCATGCACTACCACTAGCATTATCTAAGTTAGACCATGCACTGTCACTAACTTTGTCTAAGTTAGACCATGCAGTTCAAAGATCATATTACTTGCTTGCTAACTGCTTGGAAGGATGAGCAAAGCTCAACTTTTTCCGAACTTCGATCGGACTTAACGGCCATCAAAATACAATTAGCTGATGTTCAAAAAACCAATGGCGAAATTGAGAAGTCGATAGAATTTTTATCATCACAATTTGATGTAATGGCTGACAAAGTAGATAGATTAGAAAAGACCTCAACTGCTCAAGACAAAAGGATAGAATTTTTAGAGAGAAATAGTGAAGAGTTATCCCGAAAATCGTGCCTGAATGAGTTAGAAATTCGCAACATACCGTTCGTGTCAAAAGAAACTCAAGAACAGCTTATCGATACCGCTTCAAAAATCTTTAAGGCCATATCTATTGACATTATACCAAATGATATAGTAGATATCCGCCGTCTGCCTGGGAAAACCGAAAAGCGAATAATCTTGGTTTCTTTATCAACAGTTGTACTTAGAAATAAGATCCTCGCCGCTGCAAAAAAATATAACATCGAGAATAAAAGTCTACGTCTAAACACAGCATGCATTGGCCTGCAGCAGGCTGCACAAGATATTTATATCACTGAACACCTCACCCTAAAAGCGCGCCGACTGTACTACTTAGGACGTGAATTGGTCAAGACAGGACAGTACAAATACTGCTGGACAGCGAACGGTAAAGTTTTGCTGAGGAAGACCGAGGGATCAGCGCTCATCGCGATCACAGAAGAAGCTCAGCTTGCAAACCTTGGTATCCCACCACAGGCATGACTGGCTGTCCAAGGGGGAGATGCACGCTTAGTTAATTTATACTTTTTTTATTACTTCTTATTATTTTTAGTAAATTACGTATTTTTAAATTTTATTACCACTCAGTCTATATTCTTGAATTGCATTGTTGAAGTAGTTCTGTTTTGTTATCTGACTACATGTAAACATCCTATGTATATCTATATGAAGAACCCCATATCAACCTATAAAATAATTATTTTAAATTCCGATAAATTATGCAATGAATTTCTAAGTAACCCTTACAGCATTATATTACGAGGTGATTGGTGTCTAGCCCTTTATGATTATTTTATTCGTATATTACAAATACAGCCAATTGTCCGTAGAAACATACAGTCACAACAAATATTAATATTGTAAAATTCAATTCTATAAAAAACTTACAAACTAATCTTGATTCGCTATCCATATCGGAGTCCCAGTGCTGCGACCCGGAGATCTGCCATCTCATCATATCTAATAAAACCAGAAGATTAAATATACTAACACAGAATATACGAAGTATTAATTGCAACATACATAATTTTACTACGTTGCTAGCAAGACTCGAAGTTGACTGCGACTTGTTGGTACTTACGGAATGCTGGCTTTCCTGTTGCTCAAATCTTCCCACTATTGAAGGTTATAATGCTCATTGTAGTTCTCGATTCTTTAACCAAAACGATGGCATTGTAATTTATTCAAAATCAGACTTGAATATTAATATACAGGAACCCGAGTTCCTCGAAGGAAACTGCTTAGTAGCGACAATAAGCAATGATATAGCATTGGTTACTATCTATCGCTCCCCGTCGTATCTCAATACAAGCATATTTGAGGAGTCGCTTGACAAATTATTATTATCACTGCAAGGCTATAAAACCATTGCTGTCGTCGGTGACATAAATATCGATATTATAAGCTGTAACCCTCACGCACAATCATACTTAAACCTTGCTGCCTATCATGGGTTCTTACCAGCTCATAATCTTCCTACTCGAAACGCAAGTTGTCTGGATCATGTACTCCTGAAAGCGAGGGAATCAGCAGTTACACTAGTGTTGAATACAACAATTACAGACCATAATGCAGTTCTGCTGTCATTAGAATCAAACAGTAAAAAGAATCGTATAAATTCCACCCGCACCATTATAAATCAAGAAAAACTATCCACTTTCATGAACGGTACTGATTTTAGCCTCGTGTATGAAGCAACTGATGCAAATACGGCCGCGGATCTTTTAATAACACTCCTCAGAGGAGCGATAGAAGCCAGCAGTTACACTTATAAGCTATCACGACGAAAAAAAATTATAAAGCCATGGATCACTCCCGGCATTCTGCGTTGTATTCGAAATAGAGATAAACTACATTCTCAACTAAAATTATCGCCTGATAATGAAATTCTTAAAACCTCGTATACGCGCTACCGAAAATTTTGCAATAAATTATTAAAAAACTTAAAAAACCAATATGAAAAAAATCTATTAATCAAGGCAGGAACTGACGTCAAACGCACTTGGAAAACTATCAATAATATTATTTATAAAAATAATTACCAAAGTCAACCTATAGAATTATTAAGCTGTAACAGAACTCCTGAAAAATCAATAGCAGATGTAAATAAATTCTTCGCTAACATAGGGCCAAATCTTGCTAACCAAATTCGTAACAAACCAAATCCCCCTGATTTTACAAGCTTGTTATCGCCTAAACGAAAATGTGACTCTTTCGTTCTGTTGGACACAGACGAAAACGAAGTGCGTCGGTTAATAATGGACTTGCGTGATGACTGTGCAGTGGGTTGGGATGGCATTTCATCTTCGTTCTTAAAGCAGTACGCCAAGCTTATTGTTGGTCCGTTAACATACATTTGTAAACTAAGTCTAGCAAATGGAACATTTCCCCGAGCGTTTAAAAAATCAGTGATTCGACCAATACACAAGGGTGGGCCGAGAGACTGTGTCAATAACTATCGTCCTATCTCTATACTGCCTGCCATGTCTAAAGTATTGGAACGCTTGATAAACAATAGATTGGTCAAGTATCTCGAGAACTCTGAACTGCTTGCGCCCAACCAATTTGGCTTTCGCTCTAAAAAGTCCACCGCAGATGCCGTCCATGAGGTCACCGACTTCATCGCTAATAGCTTAGATGGAGGGAAAAAATGTTTAACAATTTTTCTCGACCTAGCGAAAGCTTTTGACACGGTCTCTTTTCCCACCCTGGTGAAGGTCCTAGAAAACATGGGCATTAGAGGAATGCAGCTAAAACTTTTCAGAGACTATCTGACTGACCGCCGACAATGTGTCTCCATTGACAATATCATTAGTGAAGATGAACCAGTCTCCTTTGGAATACCTCAGGGAAGTATAACCGGACCGACGCTATTCTTGTGCTACATAAATGAGTTGAACCTACTGTCACTTAATAATGGCAAAATAATATCCTTTGCAGACGATACCGCTCTGTGCTTCACCGGAGACTCTTGGAAGGATGTCTTCCAGTCGGCACAACAAGGATTTAATATAGTAGCGCACTGGCTAAACATAAATACCCTTACCCTCAATGTTCAGAAAACCAAATACATAACTTTTTCTATTCGCAATAATACACAACCACCCCCATCCCTAACACTAATAGCCCACTCATGTGCCAATCCAGCTAATACTCATTGTCAATGTACAGTGTTAGAAAAGACAAACTCAGTCAGATACTTGGGAGTAACTGTAGATCAAAATTTAAATTTTACAGAACACATCCATAACATGACAGGTAGAGTGCGTAAGTTGATATACATTTTTAAAAACCTCCGACACATTGGGAAACTAGCACATTTAAAAATGGTATATTATGCACTCTGCCAGTCGCTTCTTCAATATTGTGTTACGATTTGGGGAGGTACGAACAAAGTTTATATGCTCCACTTAGAAAGAGCTGTAAGAGCCGTGTTGAAAGTAGCACTATTTTTACCGATACGAACCCCCACTATAGAAGTATATCAATTCTTTAAAGTCCTCTCAGTACGTCAATTGTATATACTTAATACGGTTGTTAAAAAACACTCCCAAGTACCAGGTAATCCAAATGAAGACAGACGGCGAAACTACTCAGTCTGCCAACTACCAAAAATCAGAACCAGGTTCATCAAAAAGTTTTATCCCTACAATGGCTGCTTCCTGTACAACAAAATAAATAAGATGTTAAAAATTCACCCACTATCTAAACACCTGTCCAAAAATAAATTAACTGAATGGCTTCAAAACCTGACGTATGAGGAAACTGAAAAGTTGTTGCTCAGCGTATACTGATCACCTGGTATGTTTATAACGGAATCTTTATATTTAATGCATACTATATAATATAATACAAATATAGGATTGATGTGGGTATTGACATTAATGAGTGTAGCATTTTCTTTAGAATTATATAATGTATTACTTTAAAAAACTACTATATTATGTTAGTACTATAAATAGATTAAATACACTATAACTCTTATAGACTATTACAACACTCCCGCAAAGTCTCTACATAATGTATACAAACTGGGAAGGTCGTCTGAGATACAGTATTTTCAAAATACTAGTTCAGATGGCACAATTTCTATAGTTATCTAGTGAATTTCTATTGTGTTATTTTTGATTGTGAAACTTCGTGTACATGTTGCTTTGAAATAAATTTTATTATTATTATTATTATTATGCACTACCACTAGCATTGTCTAAGTCAGACCATGCACTATACTAGCATTATCTAAGTTAGACCATGCACTACCGCTAGTATTATCTAAGTTAGACCATGCACTACCGCTAGCATTGTCTAAGTTAGACCATGCACTACTGCTAGCATGATCTAAGTTAGATCATGCACTACCGCTAGCATGACCTAAGTTAGACCATGCACTACCGCTAGCATGACCTAAGTTAGACCATGCACTACCAGCTAGCATGACCTAAGTTAGACCATGCACTACCACTAGCATTATCTAAGTTAGACCATGCACTACCACTAGCATTATCTAAGTTAGACCATGCACTACCACTAGCATTATCTAAGTTAGACCGGGCAAATGATGTTAGCCCATGCACTAGTTCAATCGTTATATTTTTACCTTTGTATCCTATTCACGGGCTGCTCCTGAATCTTCCTCCTCAGGACGACCTGGTCTCCATTCTCGAGACCTTGCAGGTCTGTATTTACCCTGCGAAATTATATTGCATCTTGAAGATAATCTCCCAAAAGGAGTCACCATTTTTTTTTATATTAGCTCAGCATATTGGCTACACTTCGTCGAATGGTAAGCGAAAAGAGGAGCCCCTATCGCATCGGCAACGGACAAGAGACCTTGACGTCTTGTCAGTTGACGCCTGATGTAAAGCGGTTATCGTAGCCATATAAACGCATGCAATATGAAATATCGCTTGGTAGCAGCCACCTCTGCTGCCGACGCTTTATTCAGCTTATAAAATAAGCTATGCCCTTACTCTATTTTTGCCAGATTTTTTTTCGGCACGTGCAGGTGAGTTTGGCTTTGATTCCAAGATGTTGTTGTACCACTGTTTGGGGTGTAAGGTGGTCCATCAAAATCTTTAAACCACCTACACCTGCACGCGCTGCACCCTGCTGACTGACAAACGAAGCTCTGGCGAAAAGAGAGAAAGGGAGCGTAATTGTAAGCTACGCGACTGGGGAATGTACCTCCACCTCACAGAATACCGCAGTCAAATAACAATTCCCTTCAAGGTTGTTGTGTTCCTGCGAGTGAGCGAGTTCACCAGAAAGGAAGGAGATGCTGCGTTGGCAGGCGATATTTTAAGTTGCGAGCGTTAATATGGCTACGGTAACCGCTTCACACCAGGCGGGCAGTATTTTTGTCTGCCACCCGACGTAGTATAAAAAAATCTTACTAATATTGAGTGTATTTATGTGAACGTAAGATTGAATTGAATTCAGATATGGTAAAAATTCTTGCTTCCACTCACCTAGTAGCACCGTCGAGGTGTCTATCGTGGTGGTCGAGATGCGACGCGTTTGTTGCGAGTGAGTCGGCGTCGTGCGCAACACGAGACGATGACGATGCGACCGACCCGCTATCCGATTGCGATCTTCTGGTGAAAAATAAATATTAATTAAAACCGGAGCAAGTAGAGTGGTAACATTACTCAATAAAAAAACCGGACAAGTGCGACTAGGACTGGCTCACCGAGGGCTCTGTACATAGGATCATTATAAATTTGATATTTTTCATTATAAATAAGAAATAATGCGTCGGAAAAAATAAATAAAATATATTTTGCAATGTGCACATCAAGCCCTTTCATATGATACCCCATTTGAACTAGTAGCTTCAATTTGAAATTTAGAAAAATATAGACCCCCCCTATTTTTTAAGATTTAATTACAAATGTATAGTTTTCAGATTTATTCCTGTAGGTACTTGTAGTCTATAACGATGTAACTTGCCAAATTTCATAGTTCTAAGTCAACGGGAAGTACCCTATGAGTTTTGATTCCCTTGAGAATGTGTCGAAATATGCGTTTTTTGCTGAATAAACGGCCGTATTTTTTTTTTACGCAAACTTAGCAGTTTGATTTTTTTACAACTTCATGGGACCGCAGACCTGAGTATATAGTTCAAATTTCAGCTTGATACCTCCACGGATTCTCCAGTTAGAGGTCTTGACAGACAGACAGACAAATGGACAACAAAGTGATCTTATAAGGGTTCCGTTTTTCCTTTTGAGGTACGGAACCCTAAAAATAATTTAAAAAATATTGTGACGAAGTAAATAACTAAATAAATATTTCTGGACAATTTACACAGCGCCATCTAGTCCCAAATTAAGCGCAAACCTTGTACTATGGGTACTAGATAACTGATATTATACTTAATACATTTTTTTTTGTAAATACATACATATAATACATAGAAAACGCCCAGACCAAGACAACAATATGTAATGTCGATACCTGTCGAAGCTGTCCGGACTGAGCCTGGTCCCGGCGGCGTGGTGCGAGTGAGCGTGCGAGTGCAGCGCGATGTGCGTGGCCGCCGAGTCTCGCACGCGCACCTCCTCGTTGCCGACCGTCACCACCGACACGTGGGACGTGTCCTGCAAAACAATTAATATAACTCTTTAAACAAGAAGTAACAAAAAATATTCAAGGTCATTAAGAAAGTGCGCGGAGATATGGATCCAATGCGTAGAGGCCCCTTATAGAAGTTTAATGTAATGGGGATGATAGATATTTTTTCTGACATTAGATGTCGCTAGGTAGGCGTCGGGTCCAGATTGTCAAAATGTACCGAGTTTTTTGACAGTAACTGTTTGACTTAAAGTTTTAAGATCTTTTTTTTTCAATTTTTACGTTGGGTGGCAGACAATCATACGGCCCGCCTGATGTGGAGCGGTTACCGTAGCCATATTAACGTTCGCAACATAAAATATCGCTCGCGCGCCGCCACCTCCGTTGTCAACGCAGCATATCCTTCCTTTCTGGTGACTTCACTCACTCGCAGGAACACAACAACCCTCAAGGGAAGTGTTATTTGGCTGCGGTATTCTGTGAGGTGGAGATACATTCTTTTGGATGGAGAGTAAATAGCAAACGACTTTTCGTCAATCAATGTACAGAAGGATTACACGCTGGTCGTCACAAACGCATTTCGTCATTAACGCAGTTTGCCTTCTTGATCTTATTTACGTAATTGGTCACTTCCGCGATTCGTCTCACAAGCAGTTCGTCACATATGCGATTCGTCATATACGCGGTTCGTCACAGACGTGGTTCGTCGCAACGTTACGTAAAAAATACTGCTGTTTTGTACAAAAAGTTTTTTTTTTTTTTTTTAGTGTACCAAACTCGCCCACAAGAGGGAATGTGCCAATTATGTAACATGTATAATAGGATAGAAATTGGGTATGTGACAAATTGCGAGTGTGACGAACTGCGTATGTGACGACTTGCGTGTGTGGCGAAATGCGTAGGTGGCAAACTGCGTGTGTGACGAATAGCGTTTATGACGAATCCCGTTTATGGCGGGGATTTTTTGGGGTGTAAGGGGTTCATCAAGATCTTTGAACCAAAGCCAACTTCACCTGCACGTGGTGCACCCTGCTGACTGACAAACGAAGCTCTGGCGAAAAGAGAGGTAGGGAGCGTAATTGTAAGCTACCCGACTGGGGAACGTACCTCCACCTCACAGAATACCGCAGCCAAATAACAATTCCCTTGAGGATTGTTGTGTTCCTGCGAGTGAGTGAGGTCACCAGAAAGAACGGAAGGAGATGCTGCGTTGGCAGCGGGGGTGGCGGCGCGCGAGCAATATTTTATGTTGCAGGCGTTAATATGGCTACGGTAACCGCTTCACATCAGCCGGCCGTATGCTTGCCACAAAAAAAATCTGTGAGGTGCAGGTACATTCTTTTGGATGGAGAGTAAACAGCAAACCACTTTTCCGTCAATCAACGTACAGAAGCACGTACCAGGTTGAGTCCGTTGTTGACGCTGTCGTCGAAGACTCCCGAGTCTCCCGCGGCGGCCGGACTCAGTATTAACACCTCGCTGCTGTCCAGTCTTCGACCTCGCTTTTCTAAAAAAAAAAAAAAAAACAATACTTATAAAATCACCAATCACGTTATTGATAAAAGTGCATTAATGTGATCGAACCTAGTAGCTTCCTCATTTTGTAAGGATCATTTATTAAACCAACGTTTTTGGTTTAAATACAAATGAAATTATTTTTGTTACCATTCGTTTTTAGGGTTCCCTACCCAAATCCTTTTAGAACTATGATCGAACTCATGTTTAATTTATAATCAAGGTGGTCATCAACCCTTATACATCCCAGTGCTAGATTCCCTTCATTCGAAGGGGTTGAGAACATACTCCACCACACAGACCAACTTCATTTTCGCGGAGGCCAGTGTTTGCAAGCCGCCTAAAGGTCACTGAGTAGGCTTAACGACTGTCATTGAATGACAACAGCCAGGACCGATGGCTTAAAGTGCCCTCCGAAGCATGAATATGCTGGAGATAAAAAGGAACCCTATTACTAAGGCTCCGCTGTCCGTCCGTCCGTCCGTCACCAGGCTGTATCTCATGAACCGTGATAGTTAGACAGTTTAAATTTTCACAGATTATATTTCTGTTGCCGCTATAACAACAAATACTAAAAAACAAAATAAAATAAATATTTAAGGAGGCTCCCATACAACAAACGTGATTTTTTTGCTCATTTTTGCTCGCAATTGATAACGATAATAGGTAGACGATAGAAATACTCACATAACATTTAGTTATACTTATATTTACTTTAAAAATAAATAATTAAATAAAAATAAAACAAATATTTAAGGGCTCCCATAGAACAAACATGATAATGGTACGGAACCCTTCGTACGCGAGTCCGACTCGCACTTGGGCGGGTTTTTTTTTAATTGCCTGCCTATGGAAGCAATTATAAAGACATGTTCACGTCAAAAAGTAATCTCACCGCTGTAGGAGTTGTTGTCCAGCGAGTCCAGGGAAGATGGTGTGAAGCAGTCATCATCTGATGAAGAGCCGGCGCCCACGATCACTACTTCGTCGGCGATGGGCGGCGTGGTCGATATCGTCACCGCATTCGGAGGTAACTGGGACAAAATAAATAAATAAATATTCCTGGACAAATGAGGTCCCAAACTAAGTAAAGCTTGTACTATAGGTACTAGATAACTGATAAATGTTTTAAAAAACTTGCTTTTTTTTTTGTAAATACTTATAATACATAGAAAATAGAAAACACCCAGACCAAGACAGACAGACATGCACACAAATGTTTGTCCTGTGCGGGGATCGAACCCGCGACCTCGGAGCCTAAGTAGCCATGCTAACCATTCGACCACCGAGCTCGTGGGATAGTTCATATCTCATCGGAAAAATTAACGTAAAAATATTTAAAGGCGATACGATCGCCGGGCCAGCTAGTAGTTTATATGGAGAAGGAGTGCAAAATGGTAATATTTTTTTAAAATAACGCATATAAAATACATTAAAAAAACATTACACACACTGCCATATGTACTTGACACACACACGCATTCTTTTGTTTGTTGTTAGAGTCATAATATAATTTATCTAATCTCATACTGAAATTTACACATTAAAAAACTGAACACAGTATCTTAATGACAGTCTTTACGCACAAGCTATCAAAATAAATTTAAAAAGTTATTTTTCGATACAGCTCTTCTATGGACAACTGTATCGTAAAATAACTTTTTTACCATTTCGATACAGCTTCAGCCCTGGATACAGGTATTTTAAACAGGTTTCAATGCAAATACATTGCAACTATGCAAAATTTTTCTACATCATCTGTGAACGCGGCGCCGCGCGGCGCGTCGCGCATGCGCACTACGCATGCTCGATCTGCAAATGGATTTATAGGTAAGAATTATAGCTGTTAAATTAACTTCATGGTTGTATTTAAAATATTATTATCATATATTTCATGAGATTAGATAAAGTAGTGTATGAAACTGCACATAATTAGGTATTAAAATACTCGTGTGGTCTATTAAAACACTCGCCTTCGGCTCATGTTTTAAACTCACACTCGTATTTTAATAACCCTTATTATGCAACAGTTTCATAAACTACTATTAAAGGCGATACGATCGCCGGGCCAGCTAGTAGTTTATATGGAGAAGGAGTGCAAAATGCATTAAAAAATCATTACACACACTGCCATATGTATTTGACACACACACGCATTGTTTTGTTTGTTGTTATAGTCATAATATTGTCGCGGTCCTGTCTCGAACGATCTAGAATGGAACCTTTTAGAATAGTCGCCGCATACTTCGCTGCAAGCAATAATGACCCGTATGTCTACTGTTATAAGGTTCATAACACTATGACATGAAAATGTTCGAGATGTGTCTCGAGACATTACGATGACTTACCGAAGGGAAGTACACATACGAGAATATTCGAGAACCCTTGCCGGCGAATATAAATAACGACCGCCGCGGCGCATAGTGGGTTCAGTTTGAACTTCGGAAGAGTAAACTTCGAGCGAATCTACCTGCGAGACAAATAACCTACGACCTCAGCGATACTATTGGACTTCGATTTGACCTGCGATTTGGAATCTTCGTGTGGACTTCGTGTTGTGAAGATCTGCAGACCAGACCCAGCGTGAATAAATCCTTGCAAGTTGTCATTGGCGTTTTACATCCAAATCTAGAACCCTAGCTCGTAACAATATAATTTAATTATGGTCGAATTTTAACCACAGTTTATGAAGATAAATTTGGCATACACACAGAATGTGTTCTATATTAACACAGGATACTTTTAATCCATTTTGTGTCTTCATGGTCCCCCCCTCCTCGTTTACCTGCGCGGCGGTAGTGAGCACGGGCGGGTGCGTGGTGGTGACGGTGACGAAGCCGGCGGGCGTGGCGCCCAGCGAGTTGGGCTCCACCACCACCACGTTCTCGTTGACGGCCACCGCCACCACCGGCACCACCACCGGGGACGCCACTCTCACCACCTGCGGCGAGGGCTCCTTGGCCGGCTGCGAGGAAATACACTTTTATTAATATCTATGGCTCTAAATAGTGTATAGAGCCAAGCCATTCCAAAATATTCAATAATGCACAACGTTAATGTTCAAGTTTTCACTTCTGCCGGCACTCCCGGAGTGCAACCCGTTTTTTTTTCTTTGAATGCCGTTTTCTTTCTTTTCCAAAATAAAGGAATGTTTTCTTTGAATAAAATTTTCTATGTACAGTATTAAGAGTCATTTCCTTCCAGGTGGCATTAGAAGTTTCACCCTGTAATATTATAATATACAGGGTACAGTTAGCTGACTCACCAGCGTTTGCGGTGTAAGTGGTTCATCAACATCTTTGAACCAAAATCAACTTCACCTGCACGCGGTGCACCCTGCTGACTGACAAATGAAGCTCTGGCGAAAAGAGAGGTAGGGAGCGTAATTGTAAGCTACCCGACTGGGGAATGTACCTCCACCTCACAGAATACCGCAGCCAAATAACATTTCCCTTGAGGGTTGTTGTGTTCCTGCGAGTGAGTGAGGTCACCAGAAAGGAAGGAGATGCTGCGTTGGCAGCGGGGGTGGCGGCGCGCGAGCGAAATTTTATGTTGCGAGCGTTAATATGGCTACGGTAACCGCTTCACATCAGGCGGGCCGTATGCTAGTCTGCCACCCGACGTAGTATAAAAAAAAAAAGCGTAACTTCGTCTGCGTGTGACAGAGCGTTGAGAGTGCAACATTTTTCATTGGTGCTCCGCTCCTACTGGTCGTAACGTCATGTTATATAACCTATAGCCTTCCTCGAAAAATAGGCTATCTAACACTAAAACAATTTTTCAATTCGAATGAGTAGTTCCTGAGAATAACGCGTTCAACCAAACAAACAAACTCTTCAGCTTTATAATATTAGTGTAGATAGATTTTTGACAATTCCCACGGGATACCGGGATACACACATACGAAGTCGCAGGGGTATCCCGATATACTGTGGTAAATACATAAAACTACTTACCGTAACAGGCCTAATCTCAACCGCATTCTGCTGGGATCTTCTCTTCTCATCTCTATACCTCTTCTCCTTTCTGTCTACTTCTATACCATCCACAGAGCTGGACCTCGAATACGCTTCTATTCTGTTCACTTCTGCGTTCACTTTGATACCTTCCATACCATCCATAGAACTACTTCTTGATTTATCTACGCTATCTATCGAATTTCTATTCTTCTGAACATTATTTCCTATTGAGCTTCTCTTCTGTTCCGTTCTATCTATAACAGAATTCGCGTTCTGTTCCATTCTATCTGTAATAGAATTTCTCTTCTGTTCCGTTCTGTCTATAATAGAG
Source organism: Hypsopygia costalis (assembly GCA_937001555.2). NCBI lineage: Eukaryota > Metazoa > Arthropoda > Insecta > Lepidoptera > Pyralidae > Hypsopygia > Hypsopygia costalis. The sequence goes on from OW443347.2 coordinate 18,558,641, forward strand.
TTTCTCTTCTCTACGTTGTTCTCTTTGTGTTCTGTTCTTTCTTCTGTGGAACTCGTTCTAGAGTATTCTTTAGCGTTGCGTTCCTTGGGCTCGGGTGTGACATTGTCCGACTTTGGTATCTCTTTCTTTTCTGGCGATTTGTCTGTCTTTTTGTCTTCTACCGCTTTCTCTGCCTCTCGGCATACCTGTCGGAGGACAATTAAATAAATAAATATTTCTTGACAAATTATACACCGCCATCTAGCCCCAAACTAAGCAAAGCTTATACTATGGGTACTAGATAACTGAAATTATATTTGAATACATTTCTTTTGTAAATACATACATGTAACATATAGAACACACCCAGATCAAGACATACAGACATGTTCATGCACACAAATATTTGTCTTGTGCGGGGATCGAACCCTCGATCTCGGAGTCAAAGTGGCCATTGCTAACCATTCGACCACCGAGCTCGTCATATATATAATTTATGAAGCTATTAATACTTATAGAACGTTTTGACGCTACAGAACGATATAGTATGTACTTTAGTTTTTACGCTTCGTAAGCAGATGGCCTCAAGCGAAGTAAGAAAATCTAACTCCAACATACCTGGTCCACAATCTGTTTGCCGGCGGCGGCGGCAGTGGGCTGCGGCGGCGGCGGAGCGGGTTGCTTACGACCACCGGCGGGGGCGGGGGCGGGGGCGGGGGCGGGGGCGGGGGGCGCGGGGGCGGCGGGGGCAGCGGGGGCGGGGACGGGGGCAGGCGGCGCGGGCGCGCGGGCGGCGGGGGACGCGGGGGGAGTGGAGGGCGGTGGCGGCGCAGGACCCTTCTCTTTCTTTGGTGCCTGCAAATGATAAATTATTTATTGTATGAAATATATATACAAGAGAATAAAAAGAGTTTAATTCCATAAGTGCAGTAATACCTATGTTACATTTAACATTGAATTTCATAATCATTTAATTTTTCATATATACCTATTTTTTTTTTTTTTGACATTTTATAATATTAATGGAATTAGATGTAAAATAAACATTTGGATGTATTAAAATACTGAAAGTGTGATTCTAAGGATAATAAATAATTACACCATTATGTAACCACTTTTAACGAAAATAAATTCTATTCTATTCTAATATAATATGTATGTGTTACGATATAAAAAAATATTTAATTGGGATGGAGACCAATTCAACAAATCAAAGATGTATAACCCGACTCTCCATTTATTACGAAAAAAAAAATGCTTGTCTGTAAAATCCATTTACGGACGATAATTTTACGTGATAACGTCATAAGAAAACATCGGCCGATGGAGTGGAAGAGAGATGGATGCGTCTCAAGCCGAACGCTTAGGCAAATCGTGCCTCTCTATCGCTTGTTCCGCGCTCTCGCTTCCACGCTCGGCTCAGGCGGAACGTGACAATGAGTCATTGTTTTTCGTGCGTGCAGCCGACATTCATCGATTTATAAGACGTTTGCACGTCAAACACATTGCCCAATTGGAAGAGTGATACTGACCGGTGCCTTCCTGTCAGCGGGCGGGTGGTCGTCGTCGCGGGGGCGCTTGGCGGCAGCGGGGGCGGCGGGGGCGGGGGCGGGGGCGGGGGCCGGCGCCGCGGCGGGGGGCGAGTGGGGGCGCGCGGCGGGCGGGGACACCGCCGTCGTACCCGCGGCTGGCTCCGCTTCGCCCACTGATTATAATAAATAAATAAATATTCCTGGACAAATTATACAAATATGTACATCTAGTCACAAACTACATCTAGGCAAAGCTTTGTCATCATCATCATCATCTCAGCCATTGAAAGTCCACTGCTGGACATAGGCCTCTCCTCTAGATCTCCAATAAGACCGGTTGGAAGCGGCTTGCATCCAGCGCGATGCTACGGTCTTAATGAGGTCGACACCTTGTGGGTGGACGTCCTACGCTGCGCTTGCCGGTACGTGGTCTCCACTCGAGAACCTTTCGACCCCATCGGTCATCCGTCCTCCTATAAAGCTTTGTACTATGGGATAAATTATAATATACTTAAATGCTTTGTTATATTTTTTTTTTTTTGTACAAATATATGATCAAAATAACTACAGTTGACCTACATATACCTACCTATGTCTAGCGAATTTAACTTTTCGTTGCAAATTTGGAATCGCTAGAAAGGTTATATAAGCTAGAGGAATTTCTAGGAGTAGAATAAATTATTGAAACACTATAGTTTCTTTTTTATTTCCGGTTGAATTTGAACGCAAAGATTATTTTTATTAGTAATTCGTTTTTTAAAGCGCAATTTCTTATTTTTTAACGCTGCTTTGAGGGACGTTTGAATCTTAATCAAAAATGTTTATACCCAACAAATAATAAAAATTAAAAATAAATAAGTTACATATGCTTAAAGGTATATTATATTATTATACTCAATATGTGAACGATGTACTCACTCTTGACGTCTGGCGTCTCCCCGGACCTCACTGACGTCGAGTCATCTTCCATCTCCATATGCATCTGAGAGCTGCGATGCTCCTGCAAGAACACAATCATTATTAGAACTGCGTGATAGTAGTAGTAGGGTTGCCAACCATACTGTTAAAAACAGTATTATACTGTTTTCTATGCTTTAATACTGTTGAAAAAAAATTCATTTGACCATAGCACTGTTTATTGTACTGCTCCGCATGCACTGGGCCTATACTGTTTGTTTTGCTACGCAGCTTTTAATATACTGTTTTTCTTGTAAATAAAAGTTGGCAACCCTAAGTAGTAGTCGGACTAAAGGACAGGTTACAGCATAGGGAGGGCAAATTTAAACAATTACCACCATAGAAAACTTAATGCCCCATCAATGAAAACCTTGAAAGAAAGTTAATATCTTTTCTTTTTTTTTATGCATTTTTGTTTTATTTCATAGGGTGGGAGAACAAGGACCTGTCTGATGGTAAGCAATAATCGTTTCATGATGATCGGTTGAGTAGTTTCAACGTGCAAGCGTTACAAACAAGCTCACATTTACATTTATATTATTAGTAGGTAAAGATTCACGGAACCCTCAACAAATAAAAAGTGAGTGCGAATCATAAAAACGTAGACAGGGTTCCGTACTAATTTGCATTTACCTTATTTGAATGTTTCAGGCCAAATGAATAAATATACATTTTTTGACACTATGAACATTTTGATAATGTGAACATTTTTAGACTATGGACATTTTGATACTTTGGACATTTTAATACTTTAGAGTTAGACATTATTAACTCAAAATCAAATTATTAAGCGTATGGTACCTTCGACGCAGGCGGAAGCTCTCGCGGCTGAACGTCCGGTTCGCAAGCAATGTAGGCACAAACAAACGCACCATTAACGCACAATACACCCAGCGTTAAAATGATCAGCCTTCTAGTCAAGTGTAATTCGTAGCGTAACGAACGTTAGATAGATCACGTGACATTTGTCAATTCGAACATTTTAGTATGAGCTCCACAGTTCAAATTAGCGATCGCTACGCCTTTCTACTTCGCAAACTGCTATTTGGCTAGCCCCCCAGGAGACCTACTCCGAAATGAAAACCAGACCGAATTCTGTTTTAAATTTTATATGGTCTATGAGAAAATGAATATTTTGACGTATGAGAATACGTCTTTAAATTTGCTATCATATGGCAATCCTAAAAAACAAATGATAACAAAATCGGGGGATACAGTTTGGTGTTGCAGCTACATATCTATCATCTCCATCCAAAATTCAATTACACCACTGAATAGATGAACGATCAAAGAATTCATTACGCTAAGTAAGGACTATGGAACATCGCGTGTGGGAGAGGGGGAAGCGCTGCCATTTTGAGATAATTTTAGTGCATATAACGTATTCACGTACAACACACGGCCGTGTCTATGATACAGCTAGACCCCTTTTTTTATATAGTCTATGAGAAAATGAATATTTTTTATTCATCGCGTGGCGGTCAACAATAACCTCTTGAAGAGGTTACTGTTGCCACATAAACGCTTGCAAATCTATATCTCGCGCGCTGCCCAGCCTCGCTGCCAACGCAGCAACTCCTGTCTATATAAACTTGTAGCAATAATTCATATATATCGTGATATTTAGACAATAAATTGCCGATTCAAGTCTACATCCACCGAAACAATCGAATTAAATTCGTATCGGAAAAATCTGCCGAATTTTCGGCAAAACTTCGGAGTAGTTCCCCTCAGCGTGCGAACTTACCAAAATCGACGGTCCGTACGTATAAAGCGACATGTCAAAAATGGCATTTTTTTTTTATTGCATAAAATGCTATAGATTACCCTTAAAAACATTTTCTTTTGTTTATTTTATTGATTCTATATAATCAAAAATTAAGAAATTAACTCATTTGTACAATAATAATATTCTTTAATTACTATATCGTAGTATAAGCAGACATGTCTGAGATGACATGTCGCTTTATACGTAGGGACCGTCGAAATATACGAACGTTGCACAAATATCAACCATAACATAAAACACACAAGGTGCACTTCCATTTCTATTCTGAGAAGCGCCTTGTAGGTTTTGTGATGAGACAGATTTTGTCAAATATTCAGATATTTTGGTATAAGTACCCTGTTCCCTTTCGGTTCATAAGGTCTAAAGTATTAAAATGTATCATAATGTCTATTGATCTAGTGCAAGGGTTCCCAACCAGAGGACCGTGAGAGCTAAATAAAGGTCCACGATACATATTTATTATACAAGAGATTGAGCAATACTAAACCAAATATTGTTATACAGTGTATATTGAACAGGGACTTGGAAGTAGTCCCCGAACAAAAAAAAACGTTGGGAACCACTGATCTAGTGTGTTCATTCATCAAGTTCATTCCATGTTCCTGTTAGACGACATGAATAAAAAAAATCAATTACGTTAAGGTATTTTTCAATAAATAGACGTTTTAATACTATGGTAATTTTAATACATGGACGTTTTAAACTGGTCATTATTAATAACATTTTAATACTATGGATATTTTGATACTGTGGACATTTTGATAATATGGACATTTTAATATTTCAGACTTTATGAAACAAAAGGCCCTGTTCCATTCAGGTTTTTATCATGGTCTTCCCAATGGCAATATTTTTTTTTATATATAGCCCTTGCTATAATCCGGTATGCTACGTGCAAATGATGCTGGCTTTGGCTTTAATGATGATGATGAACCATTTATACCCCAAAACCCTTTTTAATAGATTCTGATCTGTTAAAAATGTTTTTTTTTTAAATATAAATATTGTCAGACAAATTACACAGCGCCATCTCGCCCCAAAGTAAGCGAAGCTTGTGTTATGGGTACTAGACAACTGACAAACATACGTAAATACATTTTTTTGTAAATACATACTTATGATACATAGAAAACACCCAGACTAACACAAACAGACATGTTCATGCACACAAATGTTTGTCCTGTGTGGGAATTGAACCCACGAGCGTTGGTGTCAAAACCGCGTCATTGACCGCTACGCCACCGAGCTAGTCAAATTCAGATTGAGGTGTAAGTGGATTTTCTAAGCGGTGTGATAATTTTTTTTACACTACACTGTGTGCTAAACAAGCATAACACCCACTCAATGTCAAACGGGTACTGTAGCTTATGTAATATAAGTAATATTCATCGAGCACTAGCACCGCCGCTGCTATCGCAACGTCTCTTGACAGCTAGTGGCTTCTCTTAGCCTCAATTTATATCGCCGCGGAATGGAATGGAAGCGTTTCGCCTCATGACTTTATGTATCAGTATGAAAGTACTATCATTTATGTGGTAAAATACAATATTTATTTATGATGCGACTCATGACGCGAGAAGCCGCGCGAATTCGCTGTAATGCTCTAGTATTCTCGCGCATTCCACTGCAGTGACCGACCCGACCGACTCCCCGTTCGCGCCACTTCCCGCAGATTCCACACACGGCATCGACAGTTGCTAGGGGAATTCTTGAGAATGCGCGAGGATTCCCCGGAAGACGCGTGACCCTTTTTGGATCGTATTTAAGTTTATATGTTATACAATAAGGGTCTTTTGTCAGCACTGTAGCGTAGGGTCCAATCATTTGTCAATTCATAGCATCTTGTCAAATGTCTTGTTGACGTCTTGTGTTGTCTTGTCGTCTTAAAGTTTCACTGTCAAAAAACTCAGTACATTTTGACAATCTGGACCCGACGCCTACCTAACGACATGTAATGTCAGAGAAAATATCAAACATCCAAATTGACATAAAGTTAATTATGCTATGTACAATTTGGTTGCAAAAAGTCGCTTTCATTCCATTCCGCGCCGGTGTAAATTGAGTCTTACTCGCCGGAACACAACAATCCTCAAGGGACATTGTTATTTGACTGCGATCTTACATGGGGTGTAGTACTTCTCCAGCCGGGTGACATGACCTAACTCTCTTCTCATATGCAAGGGCGGATTATTATTATTATTATTTTTTTTTTTTTATACTACTTCGGGTGGCAGACAAGCATACGGCCCGCCTGATGTGAAGCGGTTACCGTAGCCATATTAACGCTTGCAACATAAAATATTGCTCGCGCGCCGCCAGCCCCGCTGCCAATGCAGCATCTCCTTCCTTTCCTTCTGGTGACCCCACTCACTCGCAGGAACACAACAACCCTCAGGGGAATTGTTATTTGGCTGCGGTATTCTGTGAGGTGGAGGTACATTCCCCAGTCGGGTAGCTTACAATTACGCTCCCTACCTCTCTTAAAAATAAGACTAATTAAAATATAAAGAAGATATAAAGAAAAATAAAGAGGATTAAGACCTAAGCAACCGAGGGCCCGTAATTTTTGCGGCCCGGAAGTTAGGTTTTTAATTTTTATTTTGGAAGTGAGAACTTCTTTACTAGGTTCGGAAATACAATGTTGCCTAGGGCCCAGTGTTGCCAATTTAGCGACTTTGTCGCTAGAAGTGACAACTTTTGTTCAAGTCTTAGTGACTAAAAAAAATGTTTGCCGCTAAAAATTGTTTACGTCTTGTTACAATGATGATAATATAATTATTTAATTAAAAGCTAGATATTGTACGTTATTGCGCCGATACGTATTTTAATTATAATCTTATTACATTTCTTAATTTTTTTTTCACCTATCCTAATGTTTCACAGCGCCAGTGACCTCTGGCACCTCTCCTAGGCTCTTTAGCGACTTTCTAGCGACTTTTGATTTTGAGTCTAGGTACTCGAACTTCTAGGAGTTGGCAACACTGCTATGGCCCGCTTTGGACTTAGTCCGCCAATGACCATATGCAGGTGAGGTTGGCTTAAATTCTAAAGATTTTGGTGAGTCTTTTACATCCCAGATATTTATATTTAAAAAAATGCTTTATCCTGCGGTCGAAGACCCGCACGACCGATGCAGATAGACCTGTGGACCATGCCACATTAACTGCGAAGTACAGTCATTATTAAATACTAACCAATTCTCTGATACTGTTCCTTGTTCTGCTTGTTCTTCCCTTTCCTCGATTTATTCTGTTAGTAAGCGTGCACAAGCGAACACAGTGACATTGTTAGTTACATACATACATATTATATGATATACATATGTAATGGGACTGTTCATTTATATAAAAAAATATACATTCATATTATGGTCAACGTGTTAGGGAGCGAAAACTTTATCGACCCTGTAAAAAAAACCTCGTCACTCTTTTTGAAGAACTCCAATCAATCCACGAGTCGTAGCACGCTCGGCGCTCGACTTCACAAGGCTGAATGTTTTGATGCGACAGCAGTTTCGCTTCGCAAGGTGCCTTGTTGTTGTGTAAATCGAATATAGGTGGATTCAATTTGCAGGTAAACTTGTTCGATGTCTGTAGTGAGCAATGTTTGAAGTCATCATCACTCATCAACATGTAGATGTTCTTTTCAAAGTTAACAGCTATGTACTTCGAAGTCACTCGTGTATAAACCGCTTCTGAGTCACCTTTTATGGGCAGTGCAGTAGGTTTATAGAGTGTGAAGTCCTCGTCCGATATGCTGTGGTCTCATGAGAAAACCTCGACAGACTATTCTATCAAGCTGTGGAATACAACTTGATAGTACGTGGAAGAAAACTTGTCTGGAACCGCACAGTACGCGACCACTTAGGCTCTAATGTGTGAGGATGAATTCCCTGTCGATAGCGAGCGGTGCGACTGTAGGAAGCCGTGGGCATCATGTCAAACAACTCTTGAATACACCCCATTGCATCACCAACGCCTAGGAATCGCCGATCCATTGCCAGCATGTACTCCTTCCTTTTTTTCTGGTGACCTCACTCACTCCCAGGAACACAACATCCCTCAAAGAAATTGTTGGCAACCCTCAAGGAATGGCTGCAGCCTGTGAGGGTTAAAGAGCGTGTTATATCAAAAGCACTCTCAATCCAACTAACCTCTGAATCATCGTCGAGGAGTTCTTCTTCGACGACCTCCGCCCTGTACTCCAGCAGCAGGTCTCTCAAAGGCTTCGAGTCCAGGTTCCCGCTGACAAACTCGTGCTTCAACAGGTCGCTGGATGTCGGCCTTTTTTCAGGGTCCTATATGAATAAAAAAAAAAAAAAAATATTGTCACACAAATTACACAGCACCACCTAGCCCCAAAGTAAGCGAAGCTTGTGTTATGGGTACTAGACAACTGATAAACATACGTAAATACATTTTTTTTTTGTAAATACATATTTATGATACATAGAAAACACCCAGACTAAGACAAACATAAAAAAATATTATTATTATCACTTATTTAATTATATTCACATATTTTTTACAATTTTAAATAAACAGTTTATAAAAAAATACATTCAACAATTTTAACAAAAAAAAACAGACTCCAAACATTACAAACATTTATGTAGGTATGTAGATACTAGCTAATGATGATGATGATGAAAAAATATGCTCGACGAGCTCGGTGGTCGAATGGTTAGCAATGGCCTCTTTGACTCCGAGGTCGCGGGTTCGATTCCCGCACAAGACAAACATTTGTGTGCATGAACATGTCTGTTTGTCTTGGTCTGGGTGTTTTCTATGTATTATAAGTATGTATTTACAAAAAAAAAATGTATTTAAGTACATTTATCAGTTGTCTAGTACCCATAACACAAGCTTTGCGTTTAATTTGGGACTAGATGGCGCTGTGTAAATTGTCCAGAAATATTTATTAATTTATTTATATGGGACCAATGTGGAAGTATACTCTTTCAAATAAAAAAAGTTTCTTTCAAATCGGTTCATATTTTTTTTTTTTTTTTTATACTACGTCGGGTGGCAGACAAGCATACGGCCCGCCTGATGTGAAGCGATTACCGTAGCCATATTAACGCTTGCAACATAAAATATTGCTCGCGCGCCGCCACCCCCGCTGCCAACGCAGCATCTCCTTCCTTTCTTTCTGGTGACCTCACTCACTCGCAGGAACACAACAACCCTCAAGGGAATTGTTATTTGGCTGCGGTATTCTGTGAGGTGGAGGTACATAAAATAAATGACGGAGTAATGAAATAACAAACCTAACAGTGGGTAGATACAGGATGATGATGAATCAGAGAGTTTTCCAGTAAGTTCATTTTCAAAAAGAATATTCTAGCTTATTTACTTGAGAATTTGTCCAAGCTATAATAGGCTAATTGACTAACATTTTTTTCGGTTTGATATGTAGGGACGTCTCCATAATATAACCATAGGTGAAAGAATTACTTCGATAGCACAAAAATCTCTCGAGATATGGTAATTTGAAAATCACAATTTTGTCTGTCCCGAAAACGCTCCATTTAAAAGACTACCGAATTATGACGTCACAGGTTTGTATTTTGTATGCATCAAATCAGAAATTTGTACGACAGCTATGTTAAATATTACGTTTATGTGATTAGTATCATAATAAAAGTTATAGCATTTTTTATTGCTTCTCCAATGGAAATATTATTTTTTAATTATTTCATACTTTTAAAATAGACTTTCCCGCAAAATTTTGATCGACGCTAAAAAAAGTCTGACTGAAGATATTAGAATGAAAGTTTGCAGATGTTTATAGTTTTGTGTATTTTACGATATTGTTAAATAATTTGTACAATTTTTAAACATTGGAAAATAGCCTATTGTCATATTGTTCCTTTCCGTTTCCATGTATAATTATGTAATTGTGTATTAATTATGCAAACTCCGAAACACGGAGGCGCTCGGTGGCGTCTTTGTGCGTGTCAGTCTAACCGAACACGCAAGTTAAGCAATGTTCACCGCAGCTTGTCCATAGATGGGTTAAATATCAACAAACTGATTATTACCTTAACTAAAGCCTTGGCGATGAAGTCGTTGAACGCCTTGCCCCACCTGGAAGGTTGTTCTAAGCACGGTGGGTCACTCTTCTGGATCTTGAGCAGCACCCTCATGGGGGTCATCTCGTGGTTGGGGGGTTCGATTTGAGCGAATTCTATTAAAGTGATGCCTAGTGACCATATATCAACCTGTAAAGAGGCAAAAGGTTTAAATTACAATATTTTCTATTGAACACAAATCATCAAATTAATAGAATAAGTATACTATAACTCTTATAGACTCTTATAGTTAAGAGAGGTAGGGAGCGTAATTGTAAGCTACCCACCCGACTGGGGAATGTACCTCCACCTCACAGAATACCGCAGCCAAATAACAATTCCCTTGAGGGTTGTTGTGTTCCTGCGAGTGAGTGAGGTCACCAGAAAGAAAGGAAGGAGATGCTGCGTTCGTAGCGGGGGTGACGGGGCGCGAGCAATATTTTATGTTGCAAGCGTTAATATGGCTATGGTAACCACTTCACATCAGGCGGGCCGTATGCTTGTCTGCTACCCGACGTAGTAGTATTTTCAAAATACTAGTTCAGATGGCACAAATTTTATAGTTATCTAGTAAATTTCTATTGTGTTACTTTGAATTGTGAAACTTCATGTACATGTTGTTTTGAAATAAAAAATAAAATAAAAATCAATATCTTATTATACAAGCACACCCAAGCCACTCTATAGAAATATCTCGTGTTTAACTACACTTCTGGACACATCTATTGGCCCACCTTGCATTTTCTGTTTCGTTTGGTCCTAGCTAAAATTTTATATTAGGTCGAGCAAAAAGTTTTTATGCAGTTTTGAACCTGGCACATTCATAATTTCATTAAATAGTCTTTTTTTGAATTTCGAATACAGAATTTAAAGAAAAACAAGTCAATTTGGAGCCTGTTAGTTGATATCCAACTATCGAATACTAAGAAAACTTGATTTTATTGGTTTACTTGGATTTAATTCTTGAAAGTGTGATTTTTCTCTTTGGTTTTGCGACAAACATTACTTATTCTTAACATTAAAGTGAGGTTCTATCAATAATCTATGGATACTTCGCCTGAAGTCGCCGCCCTAGCTGTGGCACTTATCCAGGCCGGACACAGCCAAAGAAATGTGAGTGCTCAACTTAATTTAAGTCGATCTGCGGTCCGAAATGTTTATCGGAGGTACCTAGAGACTGGCGGCTTTGTTCGTCGCCAAGGAAGGCCACGATTTCTGGTCACAACTGAAAGGCAGGATCGATTCATCGTGACGACCAGCTTGAGAAATCGTCACCTTACCTCCATTGAGATACAAAACCAACTTCGTGACTTCCACGGAGTATCTGTGAGTGCTCGAACTGTTCGGAGAAGGTTAAAAGAACGCGATATGGTACCACACAAGCCAGCTAATGGCCCCAAACTAACGCGAGCCCACCGAACAGCGCGCCTTCATTTCGCGCGCACTCATTTAAATTGGACTCAGCAGCATTGGAGCCGTGTACTCTTTTCTCATGAATCTAAAATTGTGTTACATGGCAATGATAGAAGGAAGAAGGTCTACCTACGTAAGGGAGAGCGTTTCGCACAATGCTGCTTTGAAGAGAGGGTTGCTTATGGCGGTGGCTCATGGACTGTCTGGGGCGGTATATCCGCGAGCGGCAAAACTCAACTTGAGGTTGTTACGGGACCACGGCTGCCAACATTAAATGCTGAAAGGTACATTCGTGAGTGCTTAGAACCTCACGTGATGCCATACGCGGACTATGTGGGCCCAAATTTCCTTTTTATGCATGATAATGCAAGAGCCCATACGGCCGGCATCGTCAGGGAATATCTTCGGGATGTGAACATCACAGTTATGGACTGGCCAGCAAGAAGCCCAGACATGAACCCCATTGAGCACATGTGGGACGAGCTAAAAAGACGTGTTAGGGCTCATCAGCCAGTTGCCCAGACGATGCAGGAGTTGAAAACTGCCATAGAAGAGGAATGGGGGAGGATCCCTCAAAATTTCATAGAGCGGTTGATAAACTCTATGCCTAATCGTATGAGAGCTGTGGTAGATGCCCATGGAGGCAACACGCGTTATTAAATTAAACTTTTATTTGATAAAAAATGTTTTTTATTCAAAAATCAACCGCCTTAATCAAGGCGCATACCCGACTTGTTAGGCGTAGCTCCATGTCGTGTGGTATTCTGAATTCAAATTTAAAACAATATGATCGAAAAAGATGGTAAAATGTATCAGGTTTAAAACTGCGTCAATAGTTTTTGTTCAATCTAGCAATCATATTTCGGTAGGGGCCATCGAAACCTAAACTCTAAGGTGGGCCAATAGATGTGTCCAGAAGTGTATTACATAAACAATGACGTCTGCGCAGAGCAAAAATGAGCGTGTGTGCGCGCCATACAAACAGTTGCAAATTCATCTCAGAGGGAAGGTGTGGTCGATACGAGAGAGCGGCACGGAGTGACCATACTGTATATAGTACTATTCATCATCATCAGGTCATTTTAGTCTCCACTACAGGAGCACGACCCTCTCTCGTCCGTCCCAGACAGAAGGAGGATTTGGCCTACACTTCCCACGCTGGCCAGACGGGTTGGGGAGGCCTGATGGATGTTTGATAATGTATTTCCCTTATTCGCCTTGGACGACATCCACGGAAAGAGACGGAGTGATTCTATTCTAGTCTGCCGGAAACCACACGGCCAATAGCAAAATAGTACTATTACTAATCCTGTAATATAAGATCATTTTTTATACTACATTGGGAGGCAGACAAGCATACGGCTCATACGGCCTGATGTGAAACGCTTAACGTAGCCATATTAACCCTTGCAACATAAAATACCATTCGCGCGCTGCCAACGCAGCACTCGTTCCTTTCTGGTGACCTCACCCACTCGCAGGAACACAACAACCCTCTAGGGAATTGTTATTTGGCTGCGGTATTCTGTGAGGTGGAGGTACATTCCCCAGTCGGGTAGCTTACAATTACGCTCCCTACCTCTCTTTTCGCCAGAGCTTCGTTTGTCAGTCAGCAGGGTGCACCACGTGCAGGTGAAGTTGGCTTTGGTCCAAAGATGTTGATGAACCACTTTCACCGAAAAAAGTATGCTCTAAACCCTTTCGATTGAGGGGGAGAACCGTATCCCAGCAGTAGAATGAATACGAGTCAATATACAAAAAAGCACGACTCATTGTCACGTTCCGCCTGAACCGAGCGTGCAAGCGAGAGCGCGGAACAAGCGATAGAGAGGCACGATCTGCCTAAGCGTTCGGCTTGTGACGCATCTATCTCTCTCCACTCCATCGATCGATGTTTTCTTATGACGTTATCACGTAAAATTATCGTCCGTAAATGGACAGACGACCTCATTAAGACCGTGGGATCGCGCTGGATGCAAGCCGCTTCCAACCGGTCTTATTGAGATCTAGAGGGGAGGCCTATGTCCAGCAGTGGACTTTCAATGGCTGAGATGATGATGGTGATGATGAAATGGACTTCACAGACAACCAACTTTTTAAGACAATATTGGGGATGAAATTACCTTAAAATCGTAGGGGTTATCTCTGAAGGTCTCGCAGAGAACGACCTCCGGGGCCATCCAGTACGGCGTCCCTATGAACGTGTCGTGTTTCTGTAGCGTGAACTTATTCTTTGCAGACACACCAAAATCCGCTGCAACAATGGAATTAGTTCAAACATGAAATTATTTATATAAAGTTGATTTAAATAAAAAATTGACACCGACTTCAGTTCGCGAGCGCAGCTTATTGGTGGAATACCCCGGCAGACGCTGCTGCCCGTCTTCCGGGATAGGGAAAAGTTATCGCGTGAATCAAGATTCCTTAGTCGCCTTGTACGACATCCAGCGCAGAGCAATTGAGTATGTATAATGATAATATTGTATGGCGATTTAAAAAAGACCTATATTGACAGAGTTTCTTTCGGCATTTCTTCTCGTCAATGGTCATTCCGAAATGCCGATATTCGACGAGAATTCTCGTGAAAATCTATACTAAAATTTACTGAGAAGAAACCCCCACAATCATCTCACCTAGTTTCACGCCTCCAGTCATGGTTGCCAACACGTTCCCCGCCTTCAAATCTCTATGGATGACCCGCCTCGAGTGTAGGAACTGAAGACCTTTGCACATCTCCCTACACACGTACGCTATCTGAGCTTCGTTTAGACCTTTCTCTAATTCCGCCATTACTGAGTCGAGGGCGCCACCGTCGCAGTATTCTAACAGCATCTGGAATAAAAAAAATAATTAATTAAATTATTTTCATGCAATATCGAATTAAATATTGTCAGACAAATTACACAGCGCCATCTAGCCCCAAAGTAAGCGAAGCTTGTGTTATGGGTAATAGACAACTGATAAACATACGTAAATACATTTTTTTTTTGTAAATACATACTTATGATACATAGAAAACACCCAGACCAAGACAAACAGACATGTTCATGCACACAAATGTTTGTCCTATGTGGGAATCGAACGCTCGTGGCGTTGGTGTCGAAGCCGCGTCATTGACCGCTACGCCACCGAGCTCGTCAAATAAATAATAAGTAAATATTCTTGGAGTAATTACACACGGCGATCTTGTCCCAAACTAAGCAAAGCTTGTACTATGGGTACTAGGTAACGAGCAGAATACCTAAATATATTGTTTTGTTTTTATAAATACATACATATAACACATTTTTTTTATATTTGAGACTAACTAATTGGTCTATATCATCTTACCTTAATAATTACATAACTATAAGTCACAGAAACATGAATCGCATGTCATTATTTAGCGTATATAGTCAGCTCGCTGCTAGGACCTTAAGTATGCATCGGGGACAAGCGGGGCGGCGGGGGAGGGACATTGCGTAGAATAACGGAAACCGGCGGTTTTGTATTACAGTATAACTCACGACTCGCACGTGATAGCGCGGTGATTCTTTCGTAGATTTATGCAGATATAATAATAAGTGGGTCTTGGACGATATTTTTCATTAAAAATAAATAAATTTCTAATTACAAAACGATATTTTTTTCTTTCAATCTTCAGCACTAAAAGCGATCGCAGATTTTTTTTTTTTATACTAAGTCGGGTGGCAGACAAGCATACGGCCCGCCTGATGTGAAGCGGTTACCGTAGCCATATTAACGCTCGCAACATAAAATATCGCTCGCGCGCTGCCACCCCCGCTGCCATCGCAGCATCTCCTTCCTTTCTGGTGACCTCACTCACTCGGAGGAACACAACAGCCCTCGAGGGAACCGTTATTTGGCTGCGGTATTCTGTGAGGTGGAGGTACATTCCCAAGTCGGGTAGCTTACAATTACGCTCCCTACCTCTCTTTTCGCCAGAGCTTCGTTTGTTAATTAGCAGGGTGCACCGCATGCAGGTGAAGATGGCTTTGGTTCAAAGATCTTGATCACTTACACCCCAAAATGATGATGACGTTTCACGTTAACCACGGTCGTGTGCACGGACACATCCCTACTCGATTTTTTTTTATATTGGCTCAGCATAGAGGTACATTGGTCGTGTGGTTTCCGGCAGACTAGAATAGAATCACTCCGTCTCTTCCCGTGGATGTCGTACAAGGCGACTAAGGGAAATACATTATAAAACATCGATCAGGCCTCCCCAACCCGTCCGGCCAGCGTGGGGAGTGTAGGTCAAATCCTCCTTCTGTCTGGGACGGAAGAGAGACGGTCGTGCTCCTGTAGTGGAGACTAAAATGACCTGATGATGATAGAGGCACATCGTGTGATACTCACCCACAGTTTGTTGTCTATGAAGTACGCCTCGTGCAACTCGACCACGTTGGGATGCCGGCACTCGGTGAGGATGTCGATCTCGACGGTGAAGTCCGCGAGGTCATCCTCGTTATCAAGAACGCACATCTTGGCCGCGGCGAGCTGGCCTGTGGTTTTATGCTGCGCTTTGTACACCTGTACAAGAAAAAAAAATGTAAAGTTATATCAACTTTGCTTAAATAATGTAAGAAAAAGATCTTTTTTTAAGTAAAATTAAATATGATGTAGGTATACTAATATTATTAAAGCTGAAGAGTTTGTTTGTTTGGTTGAACGCGCTAATCTCAGGAACTACTCATTCGAATTGAAAAGTGGACCCCCAACACATACTCGTGGACCCCCAGGGGTCCGCGGACCACAGGTTAAGAACCACTGATCTACATGTGTGTGTTAGTACAATAAAGTTTTCAAACAAACCTTTCCAAATGCGCCGTCGCCGAGCTCGCCAACCATGTCCCAGTGTTCGCTCGGGTCGCAATTGTCCCGGATGTTAGCGAACACCTTCTTCTTCTTCGCGTCATTTCCGCCGCCTAGGTGCAGCACCTGCATATAAATAATAATAATTAAAAATTGCAATATATAACAATAAGGAGCTCCATAGCGTCACTGAGCTAATCGAACGATCAATTATAAGGACGGGAGCCCACCAGTGTATCTCCTGTGTAGCCAGGATTAACAGCAGTATAACATTGCAGTCCCGGGGGTAAAACTACGGCTGCCTTGGAACTCACAATTTAATATGAAGAAACTGGTAGAAGTTGGAAGCTTTTGCATTCTTGGCAGTACCTTATTTGCCATATAGCAGTCACTCACAGAGACAGCTTTATGGCAATAATATATTATGGCAAAAATAATATATAATATAAGGCATTCATTGGTAGTCAAGCTGGTCGTGTGGATCCCGGCAGAATAGAATAGAATCACTCCGTTTCATCCCGTGGATATCGTACAAGGCGACTAAGGGAAATACATTATCAAATATCGATCAGGCCTCCCCAACCCGTTTGGCCAGCGTGGGGAGTGTGGGCCAAATCCTCCTTCCGTCTAGGACGGACGAGAGAGGGTCGTGCTCCTGTAGTGGAGACTAAAATGGACCTGATGATGATGGCTAATCAGGTGAAGCTCAACTGCCGTGCAGCACGGATTTTAAATATCTAACACTATTGGAGACGTAAAACAATGAGTTTGTTACCTAAACACATCGATCCCAAAAAAAAAATTCAAAATTCAAAATATCTTTATTCCTTGGACTTTATAAAGCACTTAGAAACGTCATACAAATTAAATATAAGAATATGTATAAATCACTAGCGGCCCGACCACGCTTCGCTGTGGCTCAATCTTTTCGTTTCCATCCATTTCCTTAGAGATGGCGCTGTATGTGAAAAAAGATTTTCCCGCTTTTCTTTTCAAATTTTTCCAGAATTTTCTTTGCTATAAACCTCACGGAGCCCGAGACCTTTCCAACGAATGCAAAACCGTGGAAATCGGTTCGTGCGTTCTGGAGTTATAGCGTCAAGAAGGAAAACCCGACTTATTTTTATATAGTAGATTACTACTCTAAATCCGCAGAGCTTAGATTCACTTTCATCACACTATCTTGAATGTGAAAGTGAATTTAAGTGCCAGTTCCGGCGACGGGGCTTCTTGAGAAGAACTGGCAAGAAACTCAAGGCCGACTCTTTTAATTGCCAATAATATGAATTGCATAATCATCCGAACGCTTGGTAATTCTCCCTCTCTGCTACCAAATCAGATTAGCATACAACGCGGGATACGATATGCAAGGAGTTCCACATGTCGACCCGCTCCCGCCGCCATAAATTAAAATACGTCATAAATTAAAATACCATCCATTCCATAGCATCTTCATAATTGGCGATCTACCACATTATGTTTCTGAAGACATTTTATACCATGAACGGTGGTAGAATCAACTTCCCTCAGCGGTATTTCCAACAACAACTACGACATGGGAGTCTTCAAGAACAAATAAACAAATAAATAAATATTGTCAGACAAATTACACAGCGCCATCTAGCCCCAAAGTAAGCGAAGCTTGTGTTATGGGTACTAGACAACTGATAAACATACGTAAATACATTTTTTTTTTGTAAATACATACTTATTATACATAGAAAACACCCAGACCAAGACAAACAGACATGTTCATACACACAAATGTTTGTCCTGTGTGGGAATCGAACCCACGAGAGTTGGTGTCGAAGCCGCGTCATTGACCGCTACGCCACCGAGCTTGTCTCATCGTTTGTATAGTAGTTTATGAAACTGTTGCATAATAAAAGTTCTTAAAATATGAGTGTGAGTTTATCACATGAGCCGAGGGCGAATGCGATATTAGCATCACACGAGTATTTTACGACCTAATTATGTTTTTTTTTATTTATCATATCACAATTAATTACAAAAGTTGAAGCGTTGGTGTCGAAGCCGCGTCATTGACCGCTACGCCACCGAGCTCGTCAAACGGAACAGAGTCAATATTTCCCTTAAAAGGCTGGCAACGGATCGACGACCCCTTGGTGTTGCTTATCTCCAAGGACAGTGGTGATTGCTGTCCACCAGGTGATCCACATATTCGTTTGCCCCCCTCTCATATAAAAAAATTGGGCGTGGCTTTGTAATGGACACGGCTATATCATCATCATCATCAGGTCCATTTTAGTCTAATTTTGTAACATGGGCAACAAGCCTATTCATATTATTGGATCGATATGTGTTTAGGTAACTAACTCATTGTTTTACGTCTCCAATAGTGTTAGTTAGATATTTAAAATCCGTGCTGCACGGCAGTTGAGCTTCACCTGATTAGCCATCATCATCAGGTCCATTTTAATCTCCACTACAGGAGCACGACCCTCTCTCGTCCGTCCTAGACGGAAGGAGGATTTGGCCTACACTCCCCACGCTGGCCAGACGGGTTGGGGATGCTGATCGATGTCTGGTAATGTATTTCCCTTATTCGCCTTGGACGACATCTACGGGAAGAGACGGAGTGATTCTATTCTAGTCTGCCGGAAACCACACGGCCAATAGTACAATAGTACTATTACTTAACCTGTAATATAAGATCATTTTTTATATTACGTTGGGAGGCAGACAAGCATTCGGCCCGCCTGATGTGAAACGGATAACGTAGCCTAGTAATGTATTTCCCTTAGTCGCCTTGTACGACATCCACGGGAAGAAACGGAGTGGTTCTATTTTAGTCTGCCGGAAGCCACACGGCTATATGTTGTAAGTGAATACGTTATAATAATATGCACTAAAATTATACCAAAATGGCAGGACAAAGCCAACAAGTTCACCTGCACGTGGTGCACCCTGCTGACTGACAAATGAAGCTCTGGCGAAAAGAGAGGTGGGGAGCGTAATTGTAAGCTACCCGACTGGGGAATGTACCTCCACCTCACAGAATACCGCAGCCAAATAACAATTCCCTTGGGGGCTGTTGTGTTCCTGCGAGAGTGAGGTCACCAGAAAAGAAAGAGATGCAGCGTTGGCAGCGGGGGTGGCGGCGCGCAAGTGATATAAGTATGTTGCGAGCGTTAATACAGTTACGGTAACCGATCCACATCAGGCGGGCCGTATGCTTGCCTGCCACCTGACGTAGTATAAAAAAAAAAGAAAGGCATATTCACATCAAAATATTATTATTACCTTTTTTAGATTATTAAAAAACGACATGTTGTGTGTATGTGCGCGTCCGCAGACGCGCTGCCGCCTCAACCGTCTTTACACATCTTGTCAGTTGGCACCGCATCCACCTGTGTGCATGTCTGGAAATAATAAAAAAAAAATTAAAATAAATAAATATTGTCAGACAAATTACACAGCGCCATCTCGCCCCAAAGTAAGCGAAGCTTGTGTTATGGGTACTAGACAACTGATAAACATACGTAAATACATTTTTTTTTTTTTGTAAATACATACTTATGATACATAGAAAACACCCAGACTAAGACAAACAGACATGTTCATGCACACAAATGTTTGTCCTATGTGGGAATCGAACCCACGAGCGTTGGTGTCGAAGCCGCGTCATTGACCGCTACGCCACCGAGCTCGTCAAAATGTGTTAAGTTAAGGTATGTTCACACTGTTTGCAAGCTGAAGTGGCAATGGGCCGGTCACATCTGCCGAGTAAGTGATGGCAGATGGGGGAGGAAAGTATTAGAGTGGAGGCCGCGCGTAGGACGACGAAGTGTTGGGCGCCCTCCTTCTAGATGGTCCGATGACCTTAAGAAAGAGGCTGGGAGCGGCTGGATGCGGAAGGCGGAGGATCGTATCTGGTGGAAAGCATTGGGGACGGCTTATATCCAGCAGTGAGTACATAAATTAATTAGATAAATTAAACGGGTCACTCACGTCTTTTTGTCGGGAAAGCCGACTAGTTTCGATCTCAAAAGGAGACCTTCTTCAGTCAGTAATCAACGCACCATCCCCCCACCACCCTTTCCAGTCGTGCGGCGCGCGCATTGACGCGCAGTGTCAGGCGCGAGAGACAAAGGGTGAACGTGTCTGGACATTCGCCCTGAAGAAGGTCTCCTTTTGAGATCGAAACTAGTCGGCTTTCCCGACAAAAAGACGTGAGTGACCCGTTTAATTTATCTAATTAATTTAGTATAATGTCTCACGTGAGTTTTAATAATATTAGTGGGTACATACAGGCTGATGATGATGATGTTCACACTAAGGCTCTATTCACACCGCGATGAACCACCGAATGGAAGCGACTTTTTGCAACGAAATTGTTCATAGCATAATTAACTTTATGACCATTGTATAACAAATAAACTTAAATACGAGCCAAAAAGGTGGCTTGTCTTTCGGGGAATCCTCGCGCACTCTCAAGAATAGGCTAGACGACAATTTTTTCTTTCGGTTTGCTAAGTAAGGACGTCACAATAATATAACTATAGGTGAATGAATTACTTCGATAGCATAAAAACTCGAGATATGATAACTTGAAAATCACAATTTTGGACTTTCCCGAAAACGCTCCATACAAAAGGCTACATAATTATGACGTCACACTTATGTATTTTGTATACGTTAAAACAGAAATTTGTACCACAGCTATGTGAAATACTGCGTTTATGTAGCTAGTGCCATAACAAAAGTTATAGTATTTTTGATTGTTTTTCCTAAATTAATATTTTTTTTTATAATTTCATTCCTTTAAATTGGACTTTCCTACTACACTTTGATCGATCATAGAACAAGTCGGACATACGTTATCAAAATTTCAAGATCACAGATTGTTCTAGTTTTGTATATTTTATGACACTGATAAGTACTTTTTATAAATTTTTATCATTGTCGTCTAGCCTATTCCCCTAGGTACAGTCGGCGCTGCCTGTGGAATCCGCGGAAGTGGCGCGATCAGGGATTGGATCAGGTTGGTCACAACAATGGAATAAGCGAGAATACTCCAGCATTAAATAAAATAAATAAATGTTTCTGGACAATTTACACAGCGCCATCTAGTCCCAAATTAAACGCAAAGCTTGTGTTATGGGTACTAGACAACTGATAAATGTATTTAAATACATTTTTTTTTGTAAATACATACTTAAATACATAGAAACGCCCAAACCAAGACAAACAGACATGTTCATGCACACAAATGTTTGCCTTGTGCGGGGATCGAACCCGCGACCTCGGAGTCAAAGTGGCCATTGCTAACCATTAGGCCACCGAGCTCGTCAGAATTCCAGCGAATTCGCGCGCCTTCTCGCATCATTCGGCGCAAAATGACGCTTCCATTCCATTCCGTGACGGTATAAATTGATCAAATTGTATTGGATGTATTCAAAATGACGCTTCCATTCCAGGAAGAAGGATAAATACTCAGCTCCGTACGGAACTGATGACACAGAAACGAGATGGTCGCCCATGCAATATCAGTGACCGCGACAGACGGAATATGCTGGGTCAAAGTATCTGGTGGGTGAAGGGGAGTGAAGGAGAAAGACCATAGGGAAATAAATGACTTATTCCCATCTTCCACCCTAAGCTTCCACCCTGGGTTGGAAGTTGGGAATTGTTTGTCCCATCTTCCAACCCATCGCAGGGTGGAAGATGGGAATATATTATCAGAATTTTTTTTTGTTCCCATATTCCAATCTCTCGACCTACAATTCATATTTTTCTCATTCTCCATATCAACTCCCCCCCCCCCCCCCCCCCCGGTCATCGGCTGGCGACGACCTTGTTGTTAATAAAAGCTACGGACCCCGAGTCTGTACATTGTAATTATTATGAATAAAAAAAAGGATAAATACATTTTTTTTACATGTAATACATAAGAAACACCAAGACTAAGACAAACAAACATGTTCATGCACACAAGTGCACAAAAATTTATTATTATACCTAATACTCAATATCTTTATTGCATATAATATGTAGGTACATGTCGATCTTAAAATACATGTTAGTTTCAAGTTATTACATATTATGACCCAATAAGGGTATGGCAACAGTCTGAAGTGTACGGACCGGTTTATTATATGTCATGTCATCTAATTTATCATTTAAAAATTCGTCAAGAGTATAATAACATTTGGCTTCCAGTAAGGTCTTTAATTTTTTAACGAAGCTTGCTCCTTGGTCAATATCTTTAATTTTACTTGGCAATTTGTTAAATATTTCGACGGCCATTGAATTAGGGGTAGAACTATGCATAGCAAGATTTGATTTTGGTTTTAATAGCTTGTGTCTGAACTGCTTTCTAACTTAACGTGATCTATTGACTGCTTTTGTAAAGAAGTCGGGATATTTATTAAACACTAGCAAACCCGGCGAACTCCGTTTCGCCACCAGATGGCGCTGTATGTGTTTCCCGCTTTTCTTTTCAAATTTTTTCAGAATTTTCTTTGCTATAAACCTCACGGAGCCCGAGACCTTTCCAACGAATGCAAAACCGTGGAAATCGGTTCGTGCATTCTGGAGTTATAGCGTCAGGATTTTTTCTAGGTAGACCTTCTGATTCGGAGGGGGAAGGAAAACCCGACTTATTTTTATATAGTAGATAATAAATATTAAAAATATATAAATCTCGCTTCAGTTCCGCCAGACATTTCACAAACAGCTGTCTCTTATCGCTGCGTCATTAAGGTGCAAATATGTGGCGTTATCTTCAAGGTTACCTGACTAGGCTGGTAAGTCCATCAGAAATGTAAACCGCTGAAATTTTAGTAGTAGAAGAAAGATAAAAAAAAATGGCGTGTGGACAAATAATGTAGCTTTATATTGGTAAAAGATTTTCAAAATCGATTCAACAGATCCAGAGATTACCCCCTACAAACTTACAAACTTTACTTTACACTTTACAAAATAATAATATTAGTATAGATTTGTTATTTGGCCGTGTGGTTTCCGGCAGACTAGAATAGAATCACTCCTTCAAGGCGACTAAGGGAAATATATACATTATAAAACATCGATCAGGCCTCCCCAACCCGTCTGGCTAGCGTGGGGAGTGTAGGCCAAATCCTTCTTCTGTCTGGGACAGACGAGAGAGGGTCGTGCTCCTGTAGTGGAGACTAACATGACCTGATGATGATGATGAGATTTGTTATTGTTAGGAGACGGTTCTTATGAAAGAAAAACATGGGATGTGGTTGTGTAATGAACACCGGCCGTGTGTTGTACGTTATATGCACTAAAATTATCTTCAAATGGCAGCGCTTCGCCCTCCCCCGCACGCAATGTTCCATAGTCCTTACTTAGCGTAGTAAATTCCTTGATCCTTCATCTATCCAGTGGTGTAATTGAATTTTGGATGGAGATGATAGATTTGTAGCTGAAACACGAAACTTTATCCCATCATTTTATTATTATTCGTTTTTAGGATTCCGTACCTCAAAAGGAAAAACGAAACCCTTATAAGATCACTTTGTTGCCCGTCTGTCTGTCTGTCAAGACCCTCTATGGCGAGAATGCGTGGTGGTGTCAAGCTGAAATTTGAACTGTATACTCAGGTCTACGGTCCCATGAAAGTTGTAAAAAAATCAAACTGCTAAGTTTACGTAAAAAAAGATACGGCCGTATATTTAGCAAAAACGTATATTACGACACATTCTCAAGGGAATCAAAACTCATAGGGTACTTCCCGTTGACCTAGAACTATAAAATTTGGCAAGTAACATCGTTATAGACTACAAGTACAAGAATAAATCTCAAAACTATACATTTGTAACTAAATCTTAAGAAATAAAGGGTTTTATTTTTTATAGGGGGTCGAAATTTCAAATTGAAGCTACTAGTTCAAATGGGGTATCAAATGAAAGGGCTTGATGTGCGCACATTGCAAAATATATTTTCTTTATTTTTTTCGATTTATAATGATCCTACGTACGGAACGCTCGGTGGGCGAGTCCGACTCGCACTTGTCCGGTTTTATTTTGAATTCCCCCCTATGGAAGCAATTTGAAATACGTATTCACGTGAAATGAAAAACCACTAATATTATAAATTGAAAAGTGTGTTTATTTGTTTCTTCTTCCGCCTATACAGGGCGTCCCACGGCCATGCCACTTGGAGGGAATGTTAAATTTCATGATCTTCCTTTCATTTAAGATGCTATGTTATTTAGAAATAATCCTTATTATTAACCCTTTCGAAGGTTACAATAAAATACATGTGTTTTTTTTTACAATTCACGAGTTCGATTCCCGGTTGAGGCAAGCGATTTTCAAAGAATGTGTGAATGCAATTATACTTATTATGAAAAATAAAATTATGCCTTCTTTCAGTAGACTATTCTATCTTCAATATTTAATATACTTTCCCTCCACGTGGGACGTGGGACGTGGGCCGTGGGACGCCCTGTATAATGTCATAAAGCCCGCCGGAATGACTTGATTCATGATGTTAAAATTATTATAAAAAATCACAATAACCGAGCATTTAACCGTATGTTAAAATTGATAACGGTTGTGTGAACGGAAACCCGTTAATGATAAGGTTGGATGTCAACATCTATATTATAAATATGTTTGAATGTCCGTTCAGAGTGACTTAGATAACTTTTATTTTTTATTTATATTGTTTTTATATTTAGCACAAGATGTACGTTAACCAAACGAAAATACCACTAAGTAATTAAAATTGTTAAACTTAATGTTTTTATATATTTTTTTGTCTCAATATAGATTAAGTACAGTACATACATACATTTATAAAATACCAACTTTTTTCCTGTATCTATTATTATCAAATTTAATATGACTTGAGTGTGGCTTGACCACGAATATGTGAACCCCCCCCGGAACCTGGCTGGATCCGCCTTTGCGAGAGAGGGTCGTGCTCCTGTAGTGGAGACTAAAATGACCTGATGATGATGATACTGTGACTGAGGTATAAACAATATTCACGCAATCTGTTACTCAGTGCAAACAAATGAATGATCACAGATTGAGTCACTTCGTTTTATCTCATTTGTGAATTACGTCAGAAGGATATTTTAATGGTTATTCATTACATAAATAAATAAATATTCCTGGACAAATTACACACGGCCTTCTAGTCTCAAACTAAGTTAAGCTTAAACGAGTTCCACTATCGTACAACTGGCCATAAATTAAAGTTCCATTCACATCATCTTGATATTTGGCGATCTAGTATCTATATTCCATTTGAAATAGAGTCGCTTATTCATTGGTATGAATAAGCATTCTATTCAGTTGTTGGATCGCAATAAGAGATGGTGGTAAGGGGGCAGTACGCTTTTTAAGACATTTTCTACCACGAACTGTGAAGTTGTGGAATCAACTTCCCTCAGCGGTATTCCCAAATAAATACGACATGGGGGCCTTCAAGAACAGAGTCAATATTTCCCTTAAAAGGCTGGCAACGGATCGGCGACCCCTTGGTGTCGCTGGTCTCCATGGGCGGTGGTGATTGCTTTCCATCAGGTGACCCACATGCTCGCTTGCCCCCCTCTAATGCCTGCTACTGTTCTGCTTGCGTGCTCGGTTGGTTTACCGAGCGCAAGAGCGGAGCAGGTAAAGGTCCTCTCGTCTGGTTGGTTTACTGGACCAGAGACCCGCATGCCCGTGATATAACCGGAAGGTTGGCACACGGGGCGCACTAGCTGTTAGGTATAGGGTACGTTGCCCCCCTCTAATATAAAAAAGCTATAGGTACTAGATAACTGATATTATACTTAAATACATTTTTTTTTGTAAATACATTGAAAACACCCAGAGCAAGACAAACAGACATGTTCATGCACACAAATGGTTGTCTTGTGCGGGGATCGAACCCGCGACCTCGGAGTCAAAGTAGCTATTGCTAGCCATTCGACCACCGCGCTCGTCAAATAAATAAATAAAGGTAGACCTTTTGAAACTAGGATTATGGAGCACTGTAGATCATCATCATCATCAGGTCATTTTAGTCTCCACTACAGGAGCACGGCCCTCTCTCGTCCGTCCCAGACAGAAGGAGGATTTGGCCTACACTCCCCACGCTGGCCAGACGGGTTGAGGAAGCCTGATCGATGTTTTATAATGTATTTCCCTTAGTCGCTTTGTACGACATCCACGGGAAGAGACGGAGTGATTCTATTCTAGTCTGCCGGAAACCACACGTCACTGTAGATGTTGGAGGTTAAAACGTAATGATTCGAATTTTGCGGAACACCTGTGGACTGAAGGACATAGGTACAGTTTTAATAAAAGTTGTTTTTTTTTAAAAAAAAAACAACCGACTTCAGTTGGCGAGCGCAGTTTATTGGTGGAATACCCCGGGAGACGCTGCTGTCCGTCTTCCGGGAGAAAAGTTATTCCGTCTACAAGATTCCTTAGTCGCCTTGTACATCAAGCGCAGAGCAATAGAGTGGCGCAATGCTACTATTCTGGCGGCAACCACGAGGCTAATTTAAGGGTTTCCCTCGATTTTTCTGGGATCTCATCATCAGATCCTGACTTGGTGATTATGGGACCACCTTGCAATCATACCCTTTCAAATAAAAAAATAATTTTGAAAATCGATTCACAATTCGCGAAGATATTGAATAATATACATACAAAAAAGAAATTCAGTGGAATTGAGAACCTCCTCCTTTTTTGAAGTCGGTTAATAAAGCACACAATTTTAGGGCCCTGCATGTATGTAACAAAGGAAAACGAATGAATGCTTTGGGGGCTTTAGAGATCAATAGGCTGTTACACCATGACCAAAGCAATGTTTTAAATTTACAACTAGATATGATACTTCGATCAATATTTTTGACAACTGTTGAAACAGTTTATGTGCTGATGGTCCCCATGGACCTAGCGTCTCTACCCCAAACAGCTCAAATACGTAGCTCTGATCCAAGCAACTATATTATCACATGACCAAAGGGCTGGCCAATATCTCGGCCAGAGGATTAGCATTGCCATTCAACGTGGCAATGCTGCCAGCCTTTTGGGCACTTTTCAAGTGGGTAACGATTTGGCGGGGCTTCATTATTTATAGTTATTTATTTCTAAGTTATTTATATTATTATTATTAGTACTCGTGTAAAGTTGAGAATAAACAGTTTATATAAAGGAAAAAAACAACTAGATATTAATAGATCCCCTTTGTTAAATTATTTCGTATGACCTTAAATTCGCAGGATACTGACATTTATTATTTACACATACATGCATGGAATTACTATTTATAATTTGACTTATTCTAACACATTGACATAACTATTAATACTGGATATATTATTAATTTCATTTCATGACATTAATTACTTAATTAATAAAATTTTCAATTGACATAATCTTTAATTATCAGATATTTTATCGTAATTTATCTTGACATATTTATAATTTTAATATACAGTATCAATTTAATATTAATAATAACGATGATGGCATTATTTATTTATAATACGTGTAAAAACTAAAATTTAACACATACTAAAATTTACCCTGATTTAGGGGTAAATCTCCATTAAGTGACAACACAGGTGGGTAAATTATTTTAGAATACCCTTTTAGCGTTTTTATTTTTGATATTTTTTGTTGTTGATTGCACGATATAAAAATATTTTGTAGAAACACAAATACCATCTGTTTACCTTGATAATGCCTTAGCGGCGAAACCGGTCGGTAAAATTAAATATAATTAAGTGGAACAGTACAAGTGTTTTATTATAACATTACGAAATGAATAATCTTTATTTATTTAATATTGAATTCGTAAAGAAATAAATAAATAATGAAGAACCCCAGATAAACGCAACATGATATATCTATCGCTGACACGCCACCCCCACTGCCAGCGCAGCTACTCCTTCCTTCATGATGACCTAGGTTACAACTTATTTACACACAGACACATTCCAAATAACAATATATATATCGAAACTTCCAAATGCCTACAATTGGACGGACAGACAGCAAGGATGTTCTGTATCCTTATGTTACTCATTGGGTGACATCATTGGGTGTGGTGCAAGTCGACGGCGACAGCGATACGAAGCGTTTGTCATAAGTTCATAACATTGAGCGAGCTCGGTGGTCGAATGGTTAGCAATGGCCACTTTGACTCAGAGATCGCGAGTTCTACTCCCGCACAAGACAAACATTTGTGTGCATGAACATGTCTGTTTGTCTTGGTCTGGGTATTTTCTATGTATTATAAGTATGTATTTACAAAAAGAAAATGTATTTAGGTACATTTATCAGTTGTCTAGTACCCATAACACAAGCTTTACGCTTAATTCGGAACTAGATGGCGCTGTGTAAATCGTCCAGAAATATGTATTATTTATTATTGATGTCTAGACCTGCCAACCCTCCGGGTTTGACCCGGAGTACACGGGTTTCCGGGAGGCCGTGTGGTTTCCGGCAAACTAGAATAGAATCACTCTGTTTCTTACCGTGGATTTTGTACAAGGCGACTATGTTCCCATAGTAATGTATTTCCATACATTATCAAATTGATCAGGCCTCCCCAACCCGTTTGGCCAGCGTGAGGAGTGTAGGCCAAATCCTCCTTCCGTCTAGGACAGACGAGAGAGGGTCGTGCTTCTTTAGTGGAGATTAAAATAGACCTGATGATGATGATGAATACGGGTTTGAATAGTGCATACATATCCAGGCTACGGGTTTTGCATCGATATGTCGGGGCAGCGAGCGAAACTCAACCGTATATAAAAAACAAAGCAAAGATGCTGCAACAAACTCTTTTCTTTGGGGGTGAAAGTGGTTCATCAACATCCTTGAAGCAAAGCTAACTTCACCTGCACGCGGTGCACCCTGCTGACTGACAAACGAAGTTATGGCAAAGAGAGGTAGGGAGCGTAATTATAAGCTACCCGACTGGGAAATGTACCTTCCATCTCACAGAATACCGCAGCCAAATAACAATTGAGGGTTGTGTGTTCTTGCGAGTGAGTGAGGTCACCAGAAAGGAAGGAGATGCTGCTTTGGTAGCGGGGGTGTCGGCGCACGAGCGATATTTATGTTGCGTGCGATAATATGGCTACGGTAACCGCTTCATGGGCGTGTGGCTACCGGCAGACTAGAATAGAATCACTCCGTCTCATCCCGTGGATGTCGTACAAGGCGACTAAGGGAAATACATTATCAAATTGATCAGGCCTCCCCAACCCGTTTACCAGCGTGGGGAGTGTAGGCCAAAGCCTCCTTCCGTCTAGACGGACGAGAGAGGGTCGTGCCTCTGTAGTGGAGACTAAAATGACCTGATGA
This sequence comes from Hypsopygia costalis, assembly GCA_937001555.2. Classification (NCBI taxonomy): domain Eukaryota; kingdom Metazoa; phylum Arthropoda; class Insecta; order Lepidoptera; family Pyralidae; genus Hypsopygia; species Hypsopygia costalis. The sequence continues at coordinate 18,588,512 of OW443347.2, forward strand.
TGATGATGATGAACCGCTTCATATCAGGTGGGGCCGTATACTTACTTGTCTGCCACCTGACGTAGTATAAAAAAAATGATGTATCCGTTTCCTAAAATGTTAATTTTCCTAGATGTACCTCAAACTCAAAACGTTCGCGGAACACTGCCCTAGCATATAATACGCTGCGCCGCGCATACGTTTAACAAATTGGACAAACGCCAGTGTGTAGTCGCCCTTATGTTTACCCCGATGCGACACACAATAAATATTAGTGACGTCAGATCTAAACGCACTCATGATCAGATCACCCAGTCAAAACTGTGCCAAAAATACTTATAAAAAACTATTGTTGGTGATGACTTGATAATTATTTAAAGCATAAATGACTCAATATATCAGTAAGTTTTTGTAAAGAATCTTGCAAGCAGTCAACAACCGATGCTATCGTTCTAACTAAATCTACGTATGAAATACTCCTTAGTAAATTTTCATTACTTACTCTTGCACAGACGATTGCTAATGGATCAGACACTAGACACTACTGTATAAGATTTGCCATAATAAGTTTGACTGCAACCAGTTGATCAATCAAATTTATCTACGCATACCTACTAATGTACATAAGCGAGATACCATTGTCCGGTGCGTTTTTGCTCCCAAATTTTGCCGAACGAATGCAGGAGAACATGCTTCCTTACGTAGTATCACACCCCGGCCACTCCATACAAATGTCGCGTCATTTACTATGTACTACATAAACGTCGAACGCGAATTCGAAACGACGTCTGTGTAGAACGCGAATGAGCGCATGTGCATGCGGCGCCATTAGGGCATGCAATATTCGCCCGATTTTAGTATTCGATTTATACGAATATCATGATTCATTGTTACTCGAGGTTTCCGAGTTTTATGAATAGTATAAAATTGCATATTAAATAACTAGCAAAATGATAGTAACAAGAGTTTTATAGTATTCGAATATAAAACAAGGGCGAATACTCGAATAAAACGAATACTCGAATACTCGAATTGCATGCCCTAGGCGCCATACAAACTGTACCTGATTTGTCTCAGAGGGGAGGTGAAGTCGACACGAGAGAGCGGCAGGGAGAGGCCATACTGTACGTAGTACTATTACTTATACTGTGATAGTATCATGTCGTCTTATAAAGGTTACTTTACTGTAATAGATATATTCACATTGTCATCATCAGTATTTAAAAAACGTGTTATTGAGAGGATATCAGATATCTTATTAGATTAGTGCTGTAATGTTTAAATTTTTATTTGACGAGCCCGGTGGTCGAATGGTTAGCAATGGCCACTTTGACTCCGAAGTCGCAGGTTCGATCCCCGCACGAGAAAACATTTGTTTGCATGAACATGTCTGTATGTCTTGGTCTGGGTGTTTTCTATGTAATATGTATAAGTATGTATCTACAAAAAAATGTTTTTAAGTATACTATCAGTTATCTAGTACCCATTACTACCCATAGTACAAACTTTACTTAGTTTGGGACTAGAGATGGCGGGGTGTAATTTGTCCAGGAACATTTATTTATTTTTATGGCCGTGTGGTTTCCGGCAGACTAGAATAGAATCACTCCGTCTCTCCCCGTGGATGTCGTACAAGGCGACTAAGGGAAATACATTATAAAACATCGATCAGGCCTCCCCAACCCGTCTGGCCAGCGTGGGGAGTGTAGGCCAAATCCTCCTTCTGTCTGAGACGGACGAAAGAGAGTCGTGCTCCTGTGGTGGAGACAAAAAGGACCTGATGATGATGATGATGATGAAATTCCTTATATGGAAATGCTACATTATGTATATGATAACACACGTTCCATTCCCACTATATGTGGGAATGGAAGTACATATCATGATAGTTTTACAACTATAGTAGCTAGCGTTAATATGGTTTCGGTAACGGCTTTACATCAGACGGGCCGTATGTTTGTCTGAGACTCGGGTAGTAGTATAAAAAAAAATTGGTTGTCTGTAAAGTCGGTTAACTGACGATAGTTGAACGTGACAACGTCATAAGAAAATACTGATGGAATGTTTACATTTTTCAAAAGAAATAAACAAAAGAAAGAAGAATTATAATGGAACGCCTCAGAGCGAGGTAACGCCGCATGCGTCATGTTTTTTCGTGCGTGCAGCCGGCTCCATCGAATTATAAGACGTTGTCACGTCAAAAAAAAAACAACATTCGGAAGCCGAAACCCCCCAAGTGTGTATACCCACACGGCGTGGTATTAAAAATCCCTGACACTGGTCACTGTGTGACTATTACAAAAACAAATCATAACCATACTCGTACATATAACACTGTAGACACAGATTATGTATGTCGATACAATAAATATAATAATATACATATCAACATATTTATCTATGAAACACGTACAATATGGGAATTCTATTAAACCGGTTCGAACAGATAAACCACATTCTAAACTTGTGTGTCGGGACATACGTTAGTAAATACCGAACGCGTCTGCAACGGCTCAACGAGGCAAAAGCACGTTACAATAAGAGTATATTTTATTATCATAATGAAATAATCGACATTGGTGACGTCAATATTTTGATATATAAAAGAAGAAACTGACTGACTGACTGACTTATATATCAACGCACAGCCCAAACCGCTATGTCTAGAGATTCCAAATTTGGCAAGTAGGTTCTTTATGACGTCTAGGGGTGCACTAAGAAAGGATTTTTCAAAATTCATTCCCTAAGGGGGTGAAACGGGGGTCCAAAGTTTGTATGGAGAAACAAGATTAGTTGGACTATTTTATCCGAAACTTTACACGTGTACTTCTATAATATTTTGATATGACGAGCTTGGTGGTCGAATGGTAATCAATGTCTACTTTGACTCAGAGTTCGCGGGTTCGATCCAAGACAAACATTTTTTGTGCATGAATATGCCTGTTTGTTTTGGTCTGGGTGTTTTCTATTATATTATATGTATTAACAAAAAAAATGTATTTAAGTATAATATCAGTTATTTAATAACCATAGTATAAGCTTTGCTTAGTTTGGGACCAATTGGCCGTGTTTAATTTGTTCAGGAACATTTATTATTCGCCACGTCGCGGCCGTCCGTTATATCACCTCGTGTGTCGCCTATGAATCGTTTAGCATAATTTGTGCAGATGCAGCGTTTAGAAATCTTATTTACAGTTCGTTGACAAAAATCGGGGCGCGATACCAATGTACACGATCACAATAGTTTGTTCAGGTTTTAGTACCGTTAATATTTTTAGGGTTCCGTCCTTAACCCATTCATTTTATGACGAGCTCGGTGGTCGAATGATTAGCAATGGCCACTTTGACTCCGAGGTCGCGGGTTCGATTTTCGCACAAGTCAAACATTTGTGTGCATGAACATGTCTGTTTTTTCTGGTCTGGGTGTTTTCTATATTATAAATATATTTTTACATAAAAAATATTTAATTACATTTATCAGTTGTCTAGTACCCATAACACAAGCTTTGCGCTTAATTTGGGACTAGATGGCACTGTGTAAATTATCCAGAAATATTTAATATATACTATTTAGCCTATACATTATTAAATTTAATCTGACTGTTCAAAAAAAGACCTGCCCCCTTACCACCAACTCAATTACTGAATAGAATGCTTATTCATACCAATGAATAAGCGACTCTATTCAATTTAAATTAGAATCGCTTATTTATTGGTATGAATAAGCATTATATTCAGTTATTGAATCGCAACAAGGGTTGGTGGTAAGGGGGCTGCTACCAATTGGCTTGCGTGCTCGGTTGGTTTACTGAGCTCAAGAGCGGTGCGGGTAAAGGTCGTCTCGTCTGGTTGGTTTACTGGACGAGAAACCCGCGATCCTGTGGTATAACCAGAAGGTTGGCACGCAGGGGCGCATTAGCAGTTAGGTACAGGGTACGTGTTCAAAGTGGGTCAGTCAAGTTCAAAGAAATCGGTTACAAACTGACAAACCGACAAACAAGCATACAGGTGGAGCTAATAAACGCGTGTTAAAAATGGTTGCATTTAGGTAACGTAAGGGTAGGTAGAAACCAGAAGAGTGTGCCAAATTTCATCGCAATCGAATACAGGGAAGTGGGTCGCATTTAACTTGAAAGATTTCATTAAAGAAACTTCGGTGAAACTAAATTAAAGAGCATGTTTTGGGGTGTAAGTGGTGCACCCTGTTGACTGACAAACGAAGCTCTGGCGAAAAGAGAGGTAGGGAGCGTAATTGTAAGCTACCCGACTGGGGAATGTACCTCCACCTCACAGAATACCGCAGCCAAATAACAATTCCCTTGAGGGTTGTTGTGTTCCTGCGAGTAAGTGAGGTCACCAGAAAGCAAGGAGATCCTGCATTGGCAGCGGGGGTGGCGGTGCGCGAGCGATATCTTATGTTGCGAGCGTTAATATGGCTACGGAAACCGCTTCACATCAGGCGGGTCGTATGCTTGTCCGCCACCCGACGTAGTATAAAAAAAAATGTAAAATCTACGAGGATAGTTAACCAGCATTATGACCCACCAGGGTTAATATCCTAGTGGGTCATGACGCATCCACCGTGCGGTCTAGGGGCCACGAACCTGCCTCTAAGTGGACGTTAACTAACTAAGCGAGTTGTACTATCGACAACAGAAGTGGTAAGAGTGATTGATATAATAATAATAAATAAATATTTCTGAACAATTTACACAGCGCCATCTAGTCTCAAATATTAAGCGCAAAGCTTTTATGGAGCAACTGATTAATGTACTTAAATACATTTTTTTTGAAAATACGTACTTTTAATACATAGAAAACATCCATACCAAGACAAACAGACATGTTAATGCCCACAAATGTTTGTCTTGTGGGGAAATCGAACCCGCGACCTCGGAGTCAAAGTGGCCATTACTATACCAGTTATCTAGTACCCACAGTAAAAGGTTTTCGCTTAATTTGGGACTAGATGGCGCTGTGTAAATTGTCCAGAAATATTTATTATTTATCCATTGGTGTGATTGAATAGGCCTGTAAACAAAGTTCTAAAATTATAAAAACTCTATCAGTATCGTAAAATACATAAAACTAGAACGATCTGCGATCTCAAAATTTTAATAACTTATGTCCGACGTGTTTTATGGTGGATCAAAGTTTGGTGGAAAAGTCCATTTTAAAAGTATGAAATTATAAAAAATAAATATCACCATTGTAGAAACAATAAAAAATACTATAACTTTTGTTACGGCACTAGCTACATAAACGCAATATTTAACATAGCTGTCGTACAAATTTCTGATTTAATGCATATAAAATAGCGTATCGTGTCGTCATAATACTGTATGCATTTTGTATGGAGCGTTTTCGGGATAGTCCAAAATTGTGATCTTCAAGTTATCATATCTCGAGAAGTTTTTATGCAATCGAAGTAATTCTTTCACCTTTAGATATATTATTGTAACAAATCGAAAAAAAAAATGGTTCACAGGCCTATTTTGAATGGAAATAAATAATAGATATGTAGCTGCAACACCAAACTGTACATCCCTATTTTGTTATCATTCGTTTTTTTAGAAGCAATTTTCAAGACGTATTTACGTCAAGATAAAAATAATTTGCAACTGAGTGCTTAGTACGAGTTTCTTGCTCACATTCGAACGTGTTAACGTTTACAAGCCGAACAAATTGAGAAAAAGGTTTATATTGTGGATTTACCAGACACGTGTTACATATCAAAATTAATCAGAAGGCCAATTCTCGTAATTTTTCTACGAACGCAGATTGAAAGTTGACCGAATCGAGATTGAATTGTGAATTGACTAAAATTATATACTTGATTTCATTAATTAATTATTATCAATACTTGTTGTTGGCAAAGCAACATTCTTAGTTTGTATAATTTTCACTCATATTTCGATACAATCCCGCTTAAATTTAATTTTAAAGTTACATATTGTGTTACGAGAATACCAAATGTGACATTTATGAGATCGAGACTGGATCGAAACTGAATTTTGACTATATTTTAATTACGATAATTGCCCCTCTGGTTGTTCACTTCAAAATGTGAGCATGTAACCCACATAATTTTGATATGTAACACGTGTCTTATAAATTCACAACATGAGAGTACTTATCTATCTGGCCGGTTTATTTAAGTTGACATGAACGAACGCGAACAAAAAAATCTCGCAATAAGCACTCTGAACACTTTTCTCAGTGCGTGTACTCACGCAAGGCGTTGCGTTCGAGACGCACCTAACGTTGACACGCTTTCGATTCCAACGTTGTACACTTGTGCGTTTGTTTTGTAATGCGAGCTCAGAAAACCACTTGTGTTATTTACTTATTTCTAATGGCGATCAGATTTTACCTGATTGCCAGAGACGTGGCAGTCGTGTAAAATCTACCCGACGACGAGTCTCTATTCTGTTTGTATTTGTTTTGAAAGTGGCTGTTATAATAACTATGCAAAGCTTAACTGCACACGTTTTTGTTGTTATATGTATTTAGGGGTGTAAGTGATTTATCAACATCTTTGACCCAAAGCCAACTTCACCTGCACGCGGTGCACCTTGCTGTATGACAAACGAAGTTCTGGCGAAAAGAGAGGCAGGGAGCGTAATTGTAAGCCACCCGACTGGGGAATGTACCTCCACCTTACAGAATACCGCAGCCAAATAACGGTTCCCTTGAGGTCTGTTGTGTTCCTGCGAGTGAGTGAGGTCACCAGAAAGGAAGGAGATGCTGCGTTGGCAGCGGGGGTGGCGGCGCGCGAGCGATATTTTATGTTGCGAGTGTTAATATGGCTACGGTAACCGCTTCACATCAGGCGGGCCGTATGCTTGTCTGGCACCCGACTTAGTATAAAAAAAAACATGGTATGTTTGACCTTACAGAGCTTTGTTCGTAATCGGGTTAGTTTTTTAAATTTATCTAGTTTAATTTCATTTAAAACGTCGTCGCCGCCGTCAACCCTTAACTGTGGTGGGATACGGGTATGAGATCCCCTCAATAGAAGGGGTTTAGAGCGTACTCCACCATGCTGCTCAGCTGCGGATTGGCGGGGCCCAGCGTTTTAAAGCCGCCTAAAGGCTACTGACTTGGCTCAACGACAGTAATCTAATGACAACATCCGCTGGGAGCTAGAGATAATCTCCCATTCTTCTTCGATCCATCCACCTTCGAGAGAAACCCACCATGGACAGGCTACGGTCGCTGTTTTATCTTATCTTAGAGTGGGTCCAGTGCTGCAGCACCGGTGACACGTCGACCCTCATGGATCATTTGTGCTCTCCCTCAGAGATGTACAAAATAGTTTAAGAAATATATTTAAATACAAAATGCAAATACTTTTTCGATTTACAACTTCAAATGCAAAATACCAAATAGTTTTGAGTTTTGTATTCAAAATACAAGAACAATTTATAATAAATAAAAATAAAAGAGAATTGAATTGGGCTAAAGCTATCTTTAGCCCAATTCAATTATCTTTTATTTTTATTTATTTACACGTTTTAACAATACCAGTTGTTGGAATACACATTGACGCTCATGGATCTTTTGTGCTCTCCCTAATCCTTTAGTCACTCTCCCCTGACTGTCTGGAGACATGTTCCATGTACTTCAGTATGGGGTGTAAGTGGTTCATCAAGATCTTTGAACCAAAGCCAACTTCACCTGCACGTGGTGCACCCTGCTGACTGACAAACGAAGCTCTGGCAAAAAGAGAGGTAGGGAGCGTAATTGTAAGCTACCCGACTGGAGAATGTACCTCCACCTCACAGAATACCGCAGCCAGTGAGTGAGGTCACCAGAAAGAAAGGAAGGAGATGCTGCGTTGGCAACGGGGGTGGCGGCGCGCGAGCAATATTTTATGTTGCAAGCGTTAATATGGCTACGGTAACCGCTTCACATCAGGCGGGCCGTATGCTTGTCTGCCACCTGATGTATTATATAAAAGAAAAAAAAAAAAAAAAAAAAAAATACAGCTTATTGGGAAGAGCCTGTAGTCCTCCAGGCCCGGGTATGCCTTTCCTAGGATTTCCATTCGTTTGACGGCTAGGACGTCACATTGACACATCAAGTGTTTCATGGGACGCGACCGTCCCTAACACGCAAAGGCAACGGCGACCCGTTGCCTTTGCGTGTCAGATTAGACTGACGCGCTCAAAGATGCCATCCATCTCCTCATCATTTATATTCATCATCATCATCAGGTCATTTTAGTCTCCACTGAGACAGGAGCACGACCCTCTCTCGTCCGTCCCAGGAGGATTTGGCCTACACTCCCCACGCTGGCCAGACGGGTTGGGGAGACCTGATCCATGTTTTATAATGTATTTCCCTTAGTCGCCTTGAACAACATCCACGGGAAGAGACAGAGTGATTCTATTCTAGTCTGCCGGAAACCACACGGCCTACCTATTATACCATATTACTAGGTATCATTTATATTAATAGGTGAAAATAAACATCGTTTGTTAGAAAACCCTAACAGTACCTACCATTAGCACTATCAGCGCTGATTGATGATTCAATCGACGCCCGTTACGTTGAATATTCATTGATAACACTAATTGATGATCAGTCAGCATATTGATCAAGTAACTGTACTGTACTTATTCGTTGCATGTAATACTTAGAACATTGTACGCGGCTTTGGAAGCACGGAGATACCAGCTTGGGTCATGCGAATCTATTCAGAGACGAGTGTTTTCAATGAGTGCGCCAAAGTTCACCTAAATTTTGAATCGGAGGTTATTCAATAGGAACTCCGCAAACGTTCTTCCATACATTTTTCATCCTAACACTCACAATAGGTTAGTTGCCAATGTTACAAAATTATAAAAACACTTTATCAGTAACGTAAAATACATAAAACTAGAACGATCTGCGATCTTAAAATTTTAATAAATTATGTCCGACTTGTTTTATGTTAAATCAAAGTTTGGTGGGAAAGTCCATTTTAAAGGTATGAAATTATAAAAAATAAATATTACCATTGTAGAAACAATAAAAAATACTATAGCTTTTGTTACGACACTGGCTACATAAACACAATATTCAACATAGCTGTCGTAAAAAATTCTGATTTAATGCATATATAAAAATTATGTAAAAAAACTTTTAATTTAAACGGTTTTATTGAAAATAGTGTACTAAAAGCTAAAAAATAATTCGGTAGGTCGGAGGTTTCAGTCATCACACCCCTCTCCCTCATCAGTCTAAGGCAATGATCAGACAAAATAATAAAATCGTTGGGCGTAGCGTAAACTGAGTTCACTGGATGGAAACACGGGCCCAACGATTTTATTATTTTGTCTGATCATTGCCTTAGACTGATGAGGGAGAGGGGTGTGATGACTGAAACCTCCGACCTACCGAATTATTTTTTAGCTTTTAGTACACTATTTTCAATAAAACCGTTTAAATTAAAAGTTTTTTTACATAATTTTTATTTTCAAGTTTTTAGTTTCTAATTTCATTACATAGTACCTTTCGTTCTATTAAGTTTAGATTTGACTTTTGTCATTATTTTTTTTACTTTTAAATTTGTCTTGTATTCAAATGATTACCCATATTGAAAAAATGGGTATCAAATGATACCCATATTGAAAATTGAGAAGATATGTAACCGCGCCAACCGGCCATTTTGTTGACGGCCATCTTGGATTTTATAATATTCATCGTGAACTGTGTTCTACTAGTTAAGCCCTTTCATTTGATACCCATATTGAGATAGTCGTGACAAAATTTGTATACCGCCATTTTGTAGCGGCGGCCATCTTGGATTTTCATTTTTTTTTCACGTGAACTGTGTTCTACTAGTCAAGCCCTTTCATTTGATACCCATATTGAGGTAGTCGTGACAAAATTTGTAAACCGCCATTTTGTAGCGGCGGCCATCTTGGATTTACAATGAAACAGAATTTATTTAATTGTATTGTCACCAAAATCCAAAGTGTATACAAAATTTCAAATTAATCGGTTGACAGGAAGAGGGTGAAATTTGAATTACTAAATTTGACCCAAGAATAAATAATAAAACAAACGGGGTGAGCTAAATAAAACCGTTTAAAAATAGCAAGGTGTGACGTCATAACGTGGTGGCCTTTTGTATGGAGCGTTTTCGGGATAGTCCAAAATGGTGATCTTCAAGTTATCATATCTCGAGAAGTTTTTATGCAATCGAAGTAAATATTTCACCTATATTTATATTATTGTGACGTCTTTAAATAACAAATCGAAAAAAAAGGATACAAGCCTATTCCAAACTACTCTGTTTCTAATGTTAATAATTTCGAATCTGAACACACCCCATTGATAACGATAATGAGGGTCATGGCGGCGAGGATGTGTGAATATAACAAGTTAAATTAATTAAAAATATCAAAAAACCCGACTGCGTATGAAATAAACGAAAATTAATAGAAAAAAAATTTACTCCAACGACAATTTTGCGGCTCACAGCTGCCATATTGATTTTTTTATATATTTGGTATAGTCTATGTCACTCGCGTGATTCAAGACGAATCTAACGACACATCATATGTTGAAATCTGTCAAACAGTTTAGGCTGTAGAGCGTGCCAAATAATAAGATATACATACATGTATGTATGTATGATATGGCAGACTAGAATAGAATCACTCCGTCTCTTCCCGTGGATGTCGTAAAAGGGGACTAAGGGAAATACATTATCAAATATCGATCAGGCCTCCCCAACCCGTTTGACCAGCGTGGGGAGAGTAGGCCAAATCCTCCTTCCGTCTAGGACGGGCGAGAGAGGGTCGTGCTCCTGTAGTGGAGACTAAAATGGACCTGATGATGATGATGATACATACATACATCTCTTTTCTGATTTGGGGTCGGCCCTTCTGGTCAATCTTTTTTTTTTATACCACTAAGGTGGGAAACAAGCATACGGTCCGCCTGATGGAAAGCAGTTACCGCAGCCTATGGACGCCTATAACACCGGAGGCATCACATGCGAGTTGCCGACCCTGTAAAAACCTCTTCAATCTTCGCCAGGACGGTCTGTCCGGGTCGTCTGGTGTGTTAATTGGGCATTTTTAAGTCCCTGCTAATAATGGACATCCATGTGAGGCGGGGTCTACCGCATCTTCTGGGGTAAGTACTCATATCAAGTACTGTTCTTGTCATGTGGTCTGATGATCGCCGCATGACGTGACCGTACCACCTTAGGCGGCTCTCTTGAAGGAAGATTTTTGGCCGGAGGGCATCGTATTTCGGAAGTTCCGAGGTCGGTTGCCGAATATAACGCGATACACGTCTCCCGACTCAACGTGTAATCTAGTTTTAAGTAGAATTAAGTAATAAAAATATATATATTTGTAGATTAAGGTATCTATTCTATGGACTTATTGTTTTGTAAATTTGTATGCATTGCAATGTTGTCTGAAATAAATGGTTTATTATTATTATTAAAACCTTCTCATACATACATACATACGCTCGACCGTAGCCTAGCAACCTTAGGCGGCTCTCTAAAACCTTCTCATACATTTTTTTTTTTTTTTTTTTTTTTTTTTTTATTTATTGTAACAAATTTTTATCACATTGTCTTAATTAAAAAATGCATCATAAAAACCAATATTTCGGTTTGTGTTGATACATGAGTATCGCTAGTACAAGTTACTTATTACCTCACTTAATACATAAACTAAATTAATATAATAATTTTGGGGTGTAGGTGGTTCATCAACATCTTTGAACCAAAGCCAACTTCACCTGCAAGCGGTGCACCCTGCTGACCAACAAACGAAGCTCTGGCGAAAAGAGAGATAGGGAGCGTAATTGTAAGCTACCCGACTGGAGAATGTACCTCCACCTCACAGAATACCGCAGCCAAATAACGGTTCCCTTGAGGGCTGTTGTGTTCCTGCGAGTGAGTGAGGTCACCAGAAAGGAAGGAGATGCTGCGATGGCAGCGGGGGTGGCGGCGCGCGAGCGATATTTTATGTTGCGAGCGTTAATATGGCTACGGTAACCGCTTCACATCAGGCGGGCCGTATGCTTGTCTGGCACTCGACGTAGTATAAAAAAAAAAAAAAAAAAATAAAAAATCTATCCACCACCTACCGACTTGCTAAATAAGTTAACAATATTTTGCTACATACATACATACGCTCGACCGTAGCCTAGCAACCTTAGGCAGCTCTAAAAACCTTCTCCTGTATAGGCGTTACTTTAAAACTGCCTCGAATGTAGATATGGTACATACATACATACGCTCGAAAATCATAACCCTCCTTCGGCAGTCGGTTAATATTATACATGTCATCGATTATTGTACAAAACACACATTTCATAACTTTTCGCAGTCATAAACAGAGCCGGTCTCAAGGTTGGCAAACGTTAGGAAAGTCGTTAAGTCGAAATTGATGAAATCGCGTAAACATGCCTACTACACGCCGCTGAATATTTTTATGACATACGTTTTATAAATATTCAGAATTTTATTAATAAACCAAGTAACATGTTTTTTTTTATACGTGAGGGGGTATTCGAGCATGTGGGTCAACTGAAGGAAATCAATCACCACCGTCCATTTTAATTCTTTTTTTAGGGTTCCGAACCTCAAAAGGAAAAACGGAACCCTTATAAGATCACTTTGTTGTCCGTCTGTCTGTCTGTCTGTCTGTCTGTCTGTCAAGAATTTCTATGTCGAGAATGCGTGGAGGTATCAAGCTGAAATTTGAACTGTATACTCAGGTCTACGGTCCCATGAAGTTAAAAAAAAATCAAACTGCTAAGTTTACGTAGAAAAAAGTTACGGCCGTTTATTCAGCAAAAAACGCATATTTCGACACACTCAAGGGAATCAAAACCTATAGGGTACTTCCCGTTGACCTAGAACTATGAAATTTGGCAAGTAACATCGTTATAAACTGCAAGTACAGGAATAAATCTTAAAACTATACATTTGTAAATAGATCTTAAAAATAGGGGGTCTACATTTTTTATAGGGTGTCGAAATTTCAAATTGAAACTACTAGTTCAAATAGGGTATCATATGAAAGGGCTTGATGTACACATTGCAAAATATATTTTATTTATTTTTTTCGACGCATTATTTCTTATTTATAATGAAAAATATCAAATTTAATAATGATACTATGTACCTACGGAACCCTCGGTGGGCGAGTCCGACTCGCATTTGTCCGGTTTTTTTCCTGTGGTAATACATGGAGACAGGAGGAAGATTGAAGTGTCAAAAGTGCATATAAGGGCCGCCCATAAGTCTACGACCGATTGGACGGCCTAGGTATTAATGGAGATTTTTTTTTTTCGTCGGGTGTTAGTCAAGCATACGGCCCGCCTGATGTGAAACGGTTACCGTGGCCATATGAACGCTCGCAACATAAAATATCGCTCGCGCGCCGCCACCCCCGCTGCCGTCGCAGCATCTCTTTCCTTTCTGGTGACCTCACTCACTCGCAGGAACACAACAACCCTCAAGGGAATTGTTATTTGGCTGCGGTATTCTGTGAGGTGGAGGTACATTCCCCAGCCGGGTAGCTTACAATTACGTTCCCTACCTCTCTTTTCGCAAGAGCTTCGTTTGTCAGCCAGCAGGGTGTACCGCGTGCAGGTGAAGTTGCCTTTGGTTCAAAGATGTTCATGAACCACTTACACCCCAGATGCTGCGGAAGCAGACCTCAAGGATCTCGAAGCCGTCACTTGGCAACACATGGCACAGGATAGACGACTGTAGTGCTCTCGCGTAGCGGAGGATAAAGTCGCCTATACACGTTGGCCGAGCCTTGCCGAGTGATGACCAACGCCAACATGTAGACAGCCTATTTGCTTTGCCTTGTCATCACTCGACGCCGCTCGCCTAGTTGGCCGAGTGAAGCCAAGCGCCAACGTGTGTAGATTGTAGCGTACAATTATATTTATCATATAATTGGTATCGCATTGCTGTAATTAGGGTTTATTTACAAGACGGTATTGTCACTGTCACATGTCACTGACATGTGTCACCATTATTCGCGCGGCGTTTTAGTGCGGCGACAGTGTTGCTATATTTTCCACTACGCAATGTAGTCGTTAATGAGTAATTATATTCTTGATCGATTCTCTCGTGATCTTGGTTGAGTTGATAATGTGTAGACACTTAGCGAGCCGAGATTGTCATCACACATTAAAAGGTGGTCGACGAAATTGTAACAATAATTTATGTACCAATTATCGCGTTTTATATAGACCATCATATCTATGGTTTCTCTTTATGTGTTGTGACTTAAGGACTGGCAACATTATACAGACGGTCAGATTGAACTCGGACGTGATCATGTAAGTGGAAAAAAGAAAATGTAATAAGTGGTTAGAGGAATTGGATCGGAAGACATCCTGGCTCTGGTCCTTGGAACAGGACATATCTTTGGACGGCAGCTAATACAATCGTCATATAACAGTCGGTGGCGGGCATATTTCCGTTCCGACCCTTCCCGGTGTCACGCGATGGCGTGGCGCTATTAAGCGACGACGACCCTCGTTTAGTTTCTCCGAAGGTCGATTGGTTTGGGAGGACCGATCGTGTCACGTGCGTTATCTGCACGCGACGATGCCAAGGAGTTCCACCTTCTCCTCTTCCAGCGGCTCCACGTAAGTGTGCACACACGTTTCGTCTTTTTTGCTATGGCCAAGTAGAATCAGTGCGCGCGTATCGTTTCCGCGTCCCGGTAGTGCGGACTTATCCCATTATGAATAAATAATGTAATTTGTAACTCTGTTTTTTTATTGAGTACGTACAAGCCCAGCAACCCTGAATCGAGCATCCAAGAGGTCCTTGACGTAAAGGTCCAGTGCAACCTTCGAGAGACATATCCGTGAGCACTCTCCAACTTCTGTTTATATAACTTGTTCGTGTGTAGTAATTCTCTTTTGCATTTATATGGTGATGGGGTTCTTTGCCATATAACCATCACCATATAACCCTACTTTAAATCTTTTTTTTTTTTTTTATTCTTTTTTTTTACACACGACAATGGCGCCCGAACTATATAATTAACTTTTAAAACTTGTTAAATTAACTCAAATGTTCATGGTTGCTTGGTTTGTGAACGGAAAATTTTGTTACAAAATTTAAATTTCATTATTTTTTTTTGTTTGGTCAAATACTTGATGTTATTTGTGCTATTGTAAAGTTTTATGCTATTAGTGGGATGTATTTCAACCGTTGTCAGCTACTATTTACATATTTTTTGGTAAATATATCACTATTTTGTTTCTTGTTGAAATCTGCCATACTTAACCTATAATTTTAATTGCAATATCGGTTTGTGATTGTATGAACAGTTAATACAGGTCTATTTAGTGATAAGAAGTGTGTACAAGTACTATATTTCTTAATTATCATGTTATGTTATGGTCGTTCATCATTTAAACACATAATTTTTGACTAACTTTGTTTACATACTGCGTGTTAAGGTCATTGACTTTAAACATATGTTAGTACTATGTATTAATTTTGTTTCTGTATGCATACTGCTCACAAACTTGAATAAACTAATTCAATAGTTGATACTATTGTTAGTATAAGTATTTAGGTGTTTGTATTTACATTTCTCCAAGATGGCAGATGGAAACAGTGATAGTTCTAAGGTACCGGGTGAAGCCCATCCCAACGTAACTTTTAGGAGTAAAAATAAGAATAATACTGAATATGAAACGCCACCGGAGCACAGTGAGGATACTGTTGGTCCATCACGTTCTGAATACCTTTCAGACAAAGTATTGTTTGTAACCCGTGATGACAATCTCCGGTCGTTAAACCTTAAATACACAGGTGACTCAAATGTTACGGATTTCTTCTTGCGTATTGACGATTACATGCGTAGTAGGGAATTGCCCGAGCAGAAGATACTCCGGTGTTTTTCAGACTTATTAAGCGGTAATGCCTTAGATTACTATAGGACAATCCGCGACTCTGTTCGTTCTCTTGCAGACTTAGAATCTAAATTTAAATCATTCTTTTTATTAGAAGATAATGACTTTCTTTTGGAACGGAAGATTAGGAATCATACTCAGGCTCCTAACCAACCTGTTAATTTATTTTTATTAGAGATGTTGACGATGAACTCAAGGCTGACTCATCCTCTTTCAGAGAGCATCCTTATAGAGGTCATCATGCATAACATGTTGCCTTCTTATGCCCAACTGTTGGCACTTAACACCATTGATAGCACCGATCAGTTGCTTGCTTTAAGCAAACGCTATGAACGTTTTGTTAACATTCCTTCGAATAGCCACCAGGCTAAGACTGACAAACATCATAAGTCTGTCACAGTAGTTAACTCACAGCGCCAAGCACCTGACACACAGTATAAGTGCTTGAAATGCAAGAAAGTAGGTCATACATACAAACAATGTAAGGCTATTCGTGGAATTGTTTGTTTCAAGTGTGGTAACAAAGGCGTACTGACTTATGCTTGTCCCAAGTGCAATGGAACATCTAAAGCTGACTCGCCTCCAACACCTAACCAAAAAAACTAGTGCGTTCAGGAATGTCTAGGACTAAATCCAATTTACAACATCTCGGTACAGTCATTCCTGACATCTCAACTTTTGATGGTGATAATAGACTTTATTTAGATTTCTTGGTGGGTGATACTGCTTTACATGGTTTGTTGGATACTGGGGCTAATCTCTCTATTATTGGCAATGATTTTCATAATTCTTTGCTTCATTTGGGTTTTTCCTTAGATAAAGTTAATATGGGAGCGAAGTGCGCTAACGGTTCTGAAGTTAAGGTAACAGGCAGAATGACTTTACCAGTTAATTTCAAGGGTCGGATTTTGAGCATTTCATTTTTGGTTGTTCCGGATATTACTAATGATATAATTTTGGGCATGGATTTTATTCATGATTTTGGAATTTTAAATTTTTTAAATTTAACTAATTCACAGTCCTTATGTGAGGCTAGTGAACCTTTACCTGATAGTGTTTGCGCTATCGTTCCTTTTAGTGAACTTTCATCTTTAGAGTCTATAGAGTTAAACAAAATTATAAATAAATTCAAATCTATATCTACTGAGGAAAAAGGTTTGGGTAAAACCAACATCATTGAACATAGGATCATAACAACAGGACCACCTATTAAACAAAGGTACTATCCTTTGTCGCCAGCTAAGCTGAAGGCTTTAAATGAAGAAGTTGACAGGATGCTTCAGTTGGATGTGATAGAACCATCTAAATCACCTTGGTCAAATCCTGTTGTCATGACACCTAAAAAGGATGGTTCACTAAGATTTTGTTTAGATGCTAGAAAATTAAATGATGTCACTGTTAAAGACTCGTATCCATTGCCATATATTAGTTCTATCTTGGACAATCTTAAGGGAGCTCGTTATTTAACTTCGATTGACCTATCAGCTGCTTATTGGCAGATAGCTCTTTGTGACTCTGACAATACTGATGGCAACGGCACATCATGTCAGAAGACTGCTTTTGTAGTACCCAATCGAGGTTTGTTCCAGTTTAAGCGTATGAGCTTTGGCTTGTGCAATGCAGGTTCTGATATGCAGCGCCTCATTGATTCCTTATTTCATCATAAATATGGTGATAAAATCTTTGGATATTGTGATGATTTGTTAGTGGCTACTAAGTCATTTTCCGAACATTTATCTATTTTAGAAGAAGTGTTTGAAGCTTTGAAAAAAGCAGGTTTGACTATTAATTTTAGCAAGTGTGAGTTTTGCAAACCACAGTTGCAATATTTAGGCTATGTTGTTGGTTCTCAGGGTCTACAGACCGATGAAAAGAAATTAGAGTGTGTTAGGAATTTCCCTACTCCTACCACAGCCCGTCAGCTTCGTGCTTTTATAGGATTATGTTCTTATTACCGTCGATTTGTCAAAAACTTTTCCACTATTGTCGCTCCAATGACAGCTCTAATAGGGAAAAAGAAGGGTAAGGAAGCAATTGCATGGAGTGAGGAGGCTGAAAAATCTTTTTTAGCCCTTAAAGATGCCCTCACCCAAGCCCCAGTGCTGTCCTGTCCTGATTTTTCGTTGCCATTCCAAATACACACTGATGCGTCGTCAGTAGGTCTCGGGAGCGTACTCACTCAGGAAATAGACGGTACGGAGCACCCTATTGCCTTTCATTCTCGCTTACTGTCGAAGACAGAACGCAATTATAGCACTACAGAGCGCGAGCTGTTGGCTGTGGTCGATTCTGTGAATCATTTTCGTCCCTATATTGAGGGGAGTCACTTCATTTTGGTCACTGACCACATGTGCCTCAAATGGTTGAAAACCCTGAACAACCCTTCGGGTCGTCTAGCTCGTTGGGCTATGCAGTTAGCATGCTTTGACTTTGAGATTCGTCATAGAAAGGGCAGTTTGCACGTTGTACCTGATGTATTGTCTAGGGTTCAACTTAATGCGGTCTCATTTACAGGCGGTAGTACTTCTAACGATGAATGGTATAATAGACTATTTAAAAATGTCGAGTCTAATCCAATTTTTCATAAAAATTATCAAATTAAAGATAATATCTTATATAGATATTCTAAACCTTCCTCTAAATTGCATGAGGACACTTCTTGGAAAATTGTTATACCTCATGACTTGGTACAGGAGTGTATAAAGGAACATCATGAGATTAATGCCATACATCCTGGCACATTTAAAACTTTGGCCAAAATTAAAGCTGTTTACTTTTGGAAAAATATGTATGCTGATATTAAGAACTATGTGGCCAGTTGTGAGAAATGCAAATGCTATAAGCATTCTAATAATATACCACATGGCCACATGACCAACCAGAAACAAGTCGATCGTCCCATGCATACATTATCTATTGATACCATCGGTCCATTAGCTAAATCTTACTCTGGCCATATTTACATTCTTTCTATAGTAGATGTTTTTACTAAATTCTGTTGGCTTCATCCACTCCGTACAGCTACTACCAAAACTGTAACATCTTTTATTGAGTCCGAAATTTTGTTAAAGGAAGGCACTCCGTGTGTTATTATTTGTGATAATGCTACTATTTTTCAAAGTAAAGAGTTCAAAAATTTCTGCTCTAAACATTCCATACCTAAAATTTTTTATAATGCTTACTATGCGCCTCAATCTAATACGGTGGAGCGCTATAATCAAACTGTTCAAACCTGTCTTTCACTTCTGGTTGAGGATGATCAACGGAATTGGTCTAAATATATACCTCAAATTCAACTATTTTTGAACACTTCGGTTAACATTGCTACTGGTTATACACCATACTTTTTGGCAAAAGGTCGTGAGATAGTCGCGGATGGTGAACTGCATACATTGCGTGGCACTACACCAGATTCGTTAGACAATCTTCAACTCGCTACTAGGCATAATAAAGCTTCAGCCTTAGATGAACTTGCAGATATTTTCCAACGTGTAAGCACTGCCTTGACCAAGGCGTACAAACAGATCGTTCACAAGTATAGCCTGCGCCGCCTAGAGCTCTGGTTAGGCGTTGGTGATATTATGTGGATGAGAAACTTTGTACAGTCAATCGCAGCCAAGTTCTTCGGTGCTAAACTGGCATCACAGTCTGTCAAACGCAAAATTGTTGACAAACTATATGATGTTGTTTATCAGTTGGAGGACTTCAATACAGGTTCTATAGGTAAATATCATGTCAAGGACATTATAAAAACGCCATAAGGTGTGTAACATAGATGTGTCCCTATACTGGTGTTGTTACCCTATGTATCTATATTGTCATTACACCTTTATTATTTTTGTACCTGCATAGGTATAGGTCCACATTGACAATGTTTATTTTTGGATTTATCTTCAACTTTACTCATATTCATGGAAAATAAGTTTGAAAGATAGAATTTTTTGTTCAACGAGGAAAAATTTTTTTTTCACCGATGAAATTTTTTTTCTCATAATTGACTTTTTTGCTTTTGCTTATGTAACTACACATGGCAAGGATTCTAAATCCGTTTTTCTGATCAATTTAGGATCAGTACTTTAGTCAGAATATCGAAAACTGTGTTTTCAATTTTTCAACGATGAAAAATTTTTTTTTCAAAGTTGACTTTTTTGCTTTTGCTTATGCAACTACACATAACAGGGATTCAAAATCCGTTTTTCTGATCAATTTTGGATCAGTACTTTGACCGAAATCTGGAAAACTGTGTTTTCAATTTATTTGTGATATCACACTTTTTGTTTTATTTCAACAATCTTTGTATTGTTTGGGTACCCATGGATCTTGTCTAGTGGGAAAACGCTTGTTTTGTAGGTTTTCTACCATTTCCGGTTGCAAAACAATTGAAATTAAGTTTTTTTCCTAACTAATTTTTTCTGACCTTTGTCTTAAATTTTTTTTGGTTCTTCTTATTGAGATGACTCTAATAGGTAATTGCCTGTTGCAGTCACTTCAGTATGAAGAATCCTTGCATTCCGTCACATCAGATTCTTTCTGATAGGAGGCACGTTGTGGGATATAATACAGTACGCACACCAGCGACTGTTCATATTCACATCCCAACAGGGCTCGCGACTTGTTGTGGATATTAGAAGAGTCATTACTCTTACTTTGCATTATTATTAGTATGTAGGTTACTCATTGGCCTAGCTAACCAATGCAGTCATGTAGCTTTAGGATCTTAGATATACCGTTAATTCTAGATAGGTTAGTGGTTCCGATATGAAACCTCTCCAATAGTATTAGTATAGTGGTAGTCAAATTTTTCCGGTTACCCCGGCTGTGCCGGATTACGGGTAATCCTCTTCCGTGGAGGAGGGGTATTGTAGCGTACAATTATATTTATCATATAATTGGTATCGCATTGCTGTAATTAGGGTTTATTTACAAGACGGTATTGTCACTGTCACATGTCACTGACATGTGTCACCATTATTCGCGCGGCGTTTTAGTGCGGCGACAGTGTTGCTATATTTTCCACTACGCAATGTAGTCGTTAATGAGTAATTATATTCTTGATCGATTCTCTCGTGATCTTGGTTGAGTTGATAATGTGTAGACACTTAGCGAGCCGAGATTGTCATCACACATTAAAAGGTGGTCGACGAAATTGTAACAATAATTTATGTACCAATTATCGCGTTTTATATAGACCATCATATCTATGGTTTCTCTTTATGTGTTGTGACTTAAGGACTGGCAACATTATACAGACGGTCAGATTGAACTCGGACGTGATCATGTAAGTGGAAAAAAGAAAATGTAATAAGTGGTTAGAGGAATTGGATCGGAAGACATCCTGGCTCTGGTCCTTGGAACAGGACATATCTTTGGACGGCAGCTAATACAATCGTCATATAACAGTCGGTGGCGGGCATATTTCCGTTCCGACCCTTCCCGGTGTCACGCGATGGCGTGGCGCTATTAAGCGACGACGACCCTCGTTTAGTTTCTCCGAAGGTCGATTGGTTTGGGAGGACCGATCGTGTCACGTGCGTTATCTGCACGCGACGATGCCAAGGAGTTCCACCTTCTCCTCTTCCAGCGGCTCCACGTAAGTGTGCACACACGTTTCGTCTTTTTTGCTATGGCCAAGTAGAATCAGTGCGCGCGTATCGTTTCCGCGTCCCGGTAGTGCGGACTTATCCCATTATGAATAAATAATGTAATTTGTAACTCTGTTTTTTTATTGAGTACGTACAAGCCCAGCAACCCTGAATCGAGCATCCAAGAGGTCCTTGACGTAAAGGTCCAGTGCAACCTTCGAGAGACATATCCGTGAGCACTCTCCAACTTCTGTTTATATAACTTGTTCGTGTGTAGTAATTCTCTTTTGCATTTATATGGTGATGGGGTTCTTTGCCATATAACCATCACCATATAACCCTACTTAAAATCTTTTTTTTTATTCTTTTTTTTTTACACACGACAAGATGTCATAAGATTCACTTCGAGTAGACTTGTGTAGTTCCTGAGTGAGTAGTTCAATTGTACCAGTTCACCATACAAGCCGGTTCTTGTCACTCACTCTTTCTTGTCCCATGTAGTTCACTGCGTCATTTAGTTCAATGAGTGACAAAGAGTAAAAAGAACGGAAATACATAAAGCGTACGAGCTAGAATGAGAGAGATACGTTGTAATGCCAAAATTGCTCATAGAGAGCGAAAAGGACGGAAGATTCTGAAATTGATCGTGATAAAACGAGACAGATAGTTTCGTGCGTGGTTGACTGACCGAATTAGAACTCTAAGGCTAAGGACATAAGAACCATAAGCTGTTAGCGAAAATATGCTATAGTAGTAGTACAAGGCTCAATTTTTATATTAATTATTATTTTAACCACTAAATAATTTCTTTTTACTCAAGCTTGACAGTCCTAAGCCTGTGAAAAGTTTGAAGGAAAATCAATATTTGGAAGGAAATTTATAAAATATTTAATTACTTATTTATTTAATACAAAAATACAATGTCATCAAAATGATGCAATAGAACATAGAAGAATGTAGAAGGAATCAGTCAACAGAACTACTGAGTCGATTGAATCAAAGATACATTGAACTAAACGAACTAAATGAGTCAAAAGAACTACAAAAGCAATTGAACTAAACGAACTAAATGAGTCAAAAGAACTACAGAAGCAATTGAACTAAATGAACTAGATGAGTGATATAGTTCATTTGCGTCAAAAGAACTGCATCTCTCTTTTCAGTTCAGTGAACTGTTTTGCGCAAGTCTAACTTCGAGTCGTTGAGCTAGCGTAGTAAGTGATAATAAATATATCATTTCAAAATACTCTTAAAAAAAAACGGACAAGTGCGAGTCGGACTCGCCCACCGAGGGTTCCGTAGGTACGTAGTATCATTATTAAATTTGATTCGTCGAAAAAAATAAATATAATATATTTTGCAATGTGTACATCAAGCCCTTTCATATGTTACCCCAATTGAACTAGTAGTTTTAATTTGAAATTTCGACACCCTATAAAAAATATAGACCCTCTTTTTTTTAAGATCTATTTACAAATGTATAGTTTTGAGATTTATTCCTGTACTTGTAGTCTATAACAATGTTACTTGCCAAATTTCATAGTTTTAGGTCAACGGGAAGTACCCTATAGGTTTTGATTCCCTTGAGTGTGTCGAAATATGCATTTTTTGCTCAATAAACGGCCGTAACTTTTTTCTACGTAAACTTAGCAGTTTGATTTTTTTTTAACTTCATGGGACCGTAGACCTGAGTATACAGTTCAAATTTCAGCTTGATACCTCCACGCATTCTCGACATAGAAATTCTTGACAGACAGACAGACAGACAGACAGACAGACAGACAGACAGACAGACAGACAGACAGACGGACAACAAAGTGATCTTATAAGGGTTCCGTTTTTCCTTTTGAGGTTCGGAACCCTAAAAATGGAGTGTGTGTGTCATGGAAACGGCCGTGTCTTGTACATGTACGTGTACGTCATATGCACTATAATTAACTCAAAATGGCAGCGCTTCCCCCTCCCCCGCACGCGATGTTCCTTAATCCTTACATACCGTAATAAATTCTTCGATCCTTCATCTATCCAGTGGTGTGATTGAATTTTGGATGGAGATGATAGATTTGTAGCTGAAACACGAAACTGTATCCCCCGATTTTGTTATCATTCTTTTTAGGGTTCCGTACCCAAAGGGTAAAAAGGAACCCTATTACTAAGGCTCCGCTGCCCGTCCGTCCGTCTGTCACCAGGCTGTATCTCATGAACCGTGATAGTTAGACAGTTGAAATTTTCACAGATGATGTATTTCTGTTGCCGCTATAACAACAAATACAAAAAAAATAGAATAAATTAAATATTTAAGGGGGCTCCCATACAACAAACGTGATTTTATTCTCGTTTTTGCTCTCAATTGATAACGGCAATAGGTAGACGCTTGAAATACTCACATAATATTTAGTTATATATTCACTTTAAAAAGAAATAATTAAATAAAAATAAAACAAATATTTAAGCCTCCCATACAACAAACGTGATTTATTTTCCGTTTTTATAGATAATGGTACGGAACCCTTAGTACGCGAGTCCAACTCGCAATTGGCCGGTTTTTTTTTAATTGCCTCCCTATGAAAGCAATCTTAAAGACGTATGAATTCAAGTCAAAAAGTTATCCAATAATATTATATTGATAATAATTTCATAAGAGCTAAAGCATTATGATGAGAGTTATGAGACGTGACACTTTTTTATCTGATATCGGTTCTTATCAGCTAGAGATCACGTTATCGGCCTATAGATGTTTCCTAGATAGTGACGTGCATATCGACGTTGTAATAAGCTAGATTCCGTTGCCGGCATATGTATTTCCTCAATCATACAATATGGGATCCTTCAAGCGAAGCGTGAAGAAGCATCTTGTGGGCCAGCATGGCAGCGTCAACTGACAGGACATCAAGGTCTCTTGTCCGTTGCCGTTGCGATTGGGGCTCCTCTTTTCGCTTACCATCAGGCGAAGTGGAGCCAATATGCTGAGCTAATATCCAGGTTCTCAATATATTGACGAGCTCGGTGGTCGAATGGTTAGCAATGGCCACTTTGACTCCGAGGTCGCGGGTTCGATTCCCGCGCAAGACAAACATTTGTGTGTATGAACATGTCTGTTTGTCTTGGTTTGGGTGTTTTCTATGTATTATACGTATGTATTTACAAAAAAAATGTATTTAAGGACATATATCAGTTGTCTAGTACCCATAACACAAGCATTGCGCTTAATTTGGAACTAGATGGCGCTGTGTAAATTGTCTAGAAATATTTATTTATTATTTATATATGTGTACTAGCTGGCGCGGCGAACTTCGTATCGTCTTTAAATATTTTTACGTTAATTTTTCCAATGAGTTATAAACTATCTCTCAAGTTGGATCAAACTGCATACACTGTGCAAAATTTTATTAA
This sequence comes from Hypsopygia costalis, assembly GCA_937001555.2. Classification (NCBI taxonomy): domain Eukaryota; kingdom Metazoa; phylum Arthropoda; class Insecta; order Lepidoptera; family Pyralidae; genus Hypsopygia; species Hypsopygia costalis. The sequence goes on from OW443347.2 coordinate 18,613,384, forward strand.
AATCGGTTCAGTAATTTTAGGATTCCATCTCGGACAAACAACGTGACACGAAATTTTTATAATATTATGTTTCCTCTATGTTTGCGATATGTTTGTTTCATCCACTATGTTTGCGATAGCATCTACGGATGATTTTTATGCCATCAGACGCAAAAGGATCGCCTCATTGTTACACAGAGTGCGCGATAGTAGCAACAGCATTCTGAAAATGTTATGTAACAAATATGATAGCCCGATCCTATCTTACTGGGTCAAATATTGTATAGGGGCTATAAAATAAAATGTAATTGGAATTCAAATATAATTTTAATTTTAATTTTCTTAACATAATCATAAGTCAATTGTTACTAACAAAATGGATCACTGTTATCTGAAATAAATAAATTTATTATTATTATATTATTATTAAGATTGACCGAATGGAGATTACAAAATGTATAAATATTCCTGGACAATATTTATTTGGGGTGTAAGTGATTCAACGACATCTTTGAACCAAAGGCAACTTCAACTGCACGTGGTGCCTCCTGCTGACTGACAAACGAAGCTCTGGCGAAAAGAGAGGTAGGGAGCATAATCGTAAGGCTCTAGACAGACGGACTGCATTTCAACTGCAATTGAACTGCAAATTTGCAGTTTGAACGCAGTTAGTACGACTGCAATGGAACTGTAAACCAACCGCATTAGGACCGCACGTCGACCGTTCAGCTAGCTTGCAGTCAGCGTGCAGTCGTTGGAACTGCACGCCCAATGCACATCGACTGCAATCGGACTGTACGGTTGGTTTGCAGTTCCATTGCAGTTCCAACGACTGCATGCTGACTGCAAGCAAGCTGCACGGACGACTTGCGGTCCTAATGCGGTTGGTTTGGTTTCAAACTGCAAATTTGCAGTTGAAATGCAGTCCGTCTGTCTAGAGCAGTGTTTCCTAACCTTTTCCATAGAGTTACCCCTATGACCAATATAGGAAACTGATTTTACCCCCTCCTTATCTTATCTTATGGGTCTGAAGCTGAACTAATTTGTTATCTTTCATCAGCTTTACCCCTTACAGAAACCATGTTTTACCCCTGTGGGGGTAATTACCCCCAGGTTCGGTAACACTGGTCTAGAGCCTAAGCTACCCGACTGGGGAATGTACATCCACATCACAGAATACTGCAGCCTAATAACAATTCCCTTATGCGTTATTGTGTTTCTGCGAGTGAGTGAGGTCACCAGAAAGAAAGAAAGGAAGAAGTTGAAGCTGACAACGGATCGGCGACCCTTTGGTGTTGCTGGTCTCCATGGTCGGTGGAGATTGCTTTCCATCAGGTGACCCAACGCCGGTACAACCTGGTTGATCACACTGTACTGCATGATCGCGTTAATTCCCGTTGTTATATATCATACAACGCGAAAGTTTATAATGATTTTTAAGAAAAAATAAAAACCGACTTTAGCTGACAACAGGGCATATTTAAAGGTTTCCATCGATTTTTCTGGGATCCCCTCACCAGACTCTGACTTCGTGAATATGGGACCACCTCGCAATCATACCCTTTCTAATAAAAAAAAGAATTTGACCATACTTGCTTATAAAATTTAAGAGTTTCCCTTGATTTCCCTGGGATCCCATCATCAGATCCTGACTTGGTGAATATGGGACCACCTCGCAATCATACCCTTTCAAATAAAAAAAGAATTTTGAAAATCGGTTCACAATTCGCGAAGATATCAAATAACATACATACAAAAAAAAAAATCAGTCGAATTGAGAACCTCCTACTTTTTTGAAGTCAGTTAAAAAGTTATTATAATAGTAATTACCAAAACTAGTCCATACAAAAGTGTATGAGTCAGTACACCTGACCTAATTAGAATTAATAGCCCTAATTATACTTAATACACACCGGTTGTGTCAAATTTGTGCTATTAAAAACGAATTCACTTTTAATGAACAAAAAAAACTGGTTACTGTAAAGTCGGTTTACGGATGATAAATTTACGTGATAACGTCATCAGAAAACATCGGCCGATGGAGTGGAAGAGAGATAGATGCGTCACAAGGCGAACGCTTAGGCCGATCGTGCCTATCTATCGCTAGCTCCGCACGCTCGGCTCAGGCGAAACGTGACAATGAGTCATGCTATTTCGTACTTGCAGCCGGCGTTCATTGATTTCTATGACATCATCAAAAACAATTGAAACAAGCGAGAGTAGTACTTTTGTGTTTGACATAAATAGGATAATAATAATAATAAATATTGTCAGACAAATTACACAGCGCCATCTAGCAACAAAGTAAGCGAAGCTTGTTTTATGGGTACTAGACAACTGATAAACATACGTAAATATATATTTTTTTTTGTAAATACATATTTATGATACATAGAAAACACCCAGACCAAGACAAACATACATGTTCATGCACACAAAATGTTTGTCCTATGTGGGAATTGAACCCACGAGCGTTGATGTCGAAGCCGCGTCATTGACGGCTACGCCACCGAGCTCGTCATATATGCTTTATTTGCATAATACAAATTTAAAATACAGTGAATAAACAAAACGGTGTAAGTCCCACCCCTTTTAACGGAATATTATGTATCTTTTCAATCAAAGCTGTCCATTCCATCATTTTACTGCCCATTTGCTTACTACACTGCTTGAATAATTTTTGAAGTGAACTGTCTAAAATATATCTAACTGCCCATTCCATCATTTTACTGCCCGTTCATTTACTTACACTGCTTGAATAATTTTGAAAAACTAAATTTTAGGAAAAAATAACCACTAAATGTTCATTTTATTACTGTTCAAGTTTTACAGATGTTATATTAATTTACCAACCACCCAGAAAATTAAATAACTGCCCAATTAACCCATTTGTTACTGAAACTTTTTTTTATCTCGTATCACAGTAATTTTTTAGTATTGTTACCTTGATGCACATAGTAAACATGGAAAAATACAAAAAAAAATCTCAGACTTCAGGAAAACTCGGAAAATGCGGATCGTTTTAACGATCAGTAGTAATAGACGGGTAGGTTAACGTTCATATAACTACCACTTGTCGATTAAATCCTATTTTAAATTAAAGATACACAGTTATTACAATTAAAAAGGATTTATTTATTACGTTAATTAATAAACAAATCTATGTAGGAGTATGGTAAGTAACAAAACATGTTTTAGGATGCAAATGGATTTTACATTTTTGACAAATGAAGCTTGTATTTTTTTGCAAAGCGAACATCGCAGCTAAGAGTCATTGTACTCTACTAGATGATCAATTCCATCTCACAGACAAGGCACACCTGGGTGACGAAATTGTAAATGATCAGCAAAACGCAAAATTACACCAGCTCCCATACCTAACTGCCTATAAGCCGGTGGAATAAATGCTGCATGGCCTTTGTATGGATCAAACCATAGTATGTATCCCAATGTAGTCACTCCAACCCAGAACTTATATCCCCATCTATCGGTTTTCCATGAATAAATTGTTTACAGCTGTGTCCTCCATAATAAGGTACCATAGCCTCGTCAATGCTGTACATTTCTTGTAAAGGAACCATATTCATGAATATTTCGTTCAGAATATCGAAAAACGGTCTCAACTTTGCAAATTTGTCACTTTCATATAGCTGCGCGAACGATCGTACAAGCCAGACGTGTCGCAAAATTGTTTTAAAATAGTTAAAGAGTCGCTAAAAGATATTAAACTCTATTGACATCGCTTAAGACACCTTTTTCTAAAGTTCATTTACCAACGCGGTAACCGCTCTTCACCTCCTCGAGTAAACGAGACGGGCTCATCGAATTCTCGAACTGCATACACGGAACTACGCACGCTGCACGCACCATTCACGTGAGTAGCCTTTGACACAGATTTACAATGAATGTACAAAGATCACCGTCTGGATGTGGCAAATATGCGAATTTCGGTGGATCTCAACCAAATTTAACCGATAAAAATCTCGAACAGGACACCACTCTTCAAACTACTATTCGCAGTAAGCGTAAGGAAACCGATGATAATGCATGGATAAAAACCGAACTTTTAGATCTAAAGAAACAAATGTCGGAAATGATGGCAATCCTGAAATTCAGTACTAGTTCCCAAGCGGAAAATATTAATAAACTCAGTGAAAACGTTGATTCCGTAAAAAATCAAGTGTACAACATTGGTAACACTATCGAAAATATAATTTCAGAGCAAACTAATATTAAAACGAAACTGAATAGTCTGGAAGCAACCACAGTGAATATTGAGGGAAAAATTGAACTTTTAGAGTCTTGCGTAAATACATTGAAAGGTAATTCAACATCACCACCCTCTATTGAACCACATGCAAGCTACGAAGATATTGTAAACGAAGTCAATGAGCGACGTATACGATCCAAAAATATTGTGATAGTGGGCATCCCAGAGCCGGACACACCATCTGAACGTCAAACTCATGATGACAAAGAGGTAACCAATATTATTAAGGCTATTTATACGGAGTGCCCCGTGCCAAACAAAATCTACCGCCTTGGAAAATATAAACCTGGCCACACCCGTCCAATCAAGGTCGGCTTTGCTTCCGAAGAAACAGTAAAGTCCATATTGCGTAATAAAAATACTGCAAAGACTGACAAAATTAAAATTTTTTCCGACCAAACTCCGTGCCAAAAAAAACACATGCAGAATCTCAAGGAAGAATTGGAAAGACGCACCACAAATGGGGAGACCAACTTAATCATTAAATACATTAAAGGAACTCCCAGAATTATCACACTCACAGAACAGAAACAAGAAAAACCGATGTCAACAGCAAAAAACTAACCGCTTTGAGAGGGAAAATAACGCACACAATTGCAAATACCTACAGTGATATAATAAGAACAAGAAGGTCCCTAAAATTTTTTTATATGAATGCACGTAGTCTCGTTAAACCGGGTAAACTGGATGAGCTCAAGTGTATACTTGCCTCACTTCAGCCGCATATAGTCGTAGTGACGGAAACATGGATTAAAACTGAGAATGATGTCCAAAAGCTACAAATCCCATGTTACACGCATTACAATAATTTTAGGAAACACCGTAAAGGAGGAGGAGTCTCTATTTTTGTACATAATAATTTAAAGCACAATCTTATAGAAGAACATTGTATAAAGGATGACATTCACTATCTCTGGGTGCACCTGGAAAAACAATCTCTGGATATTGGCGTTGTATACAATCCGAATAAGAATAAAGTAGACAGCTTCCTAGAAATATACTCACAACAGCTACAAAAGCGGAAGAGAGCAATTGTGTTCGGTGACTTCAACTTTGATTTGCTCGCATTAGACCCAGAAACGCGTAAATATAAGAACACATTAAAAGAAAACGACTATAAAATTCTAAACAAAATCAGTGAAAAATACTGCACGCGCGAAACAGCGGCCACTAAATCTATTATAGATCATGTATGCACTAATTTAAAAGAAAACAACTTCAATTTTTTCGTCATTGAATCTGCAATATCTGACCATAAGCAAATATACTTAGAGAGTGAGAATTACCATCCTGCACCCGTCAAAAAAATCAATTACACAGCTATCGATTACAACAAGTTCTATAAAACTACAGAACAAATCATAAACATTAGTGATGAACAGAAATATGACATACTGGAAGAAAAACTGTTGAACTGTTTATCTGAAAGTAAAATCAATAAATCAAAGATTCTAAATGCCCCACGTCAAGACTGGATAAATAAAGACATCATTAAAGGTATAAATAAGCGAAACTTAATATGGCAAAAGTATAAAAAAAATAAATCAAATATGAAGTTAAAACAAGAATACGACGATATTAGAGCCAAAGTACATGAAACCATACAGAAAGCCAAAAAAACATATTACCATAAGTACTTTACTGATCATGCCAGTAAGCCTAAGAAGATGTGGAAAGCAATTAATACTCTGGCTAGTAATAAAATAAAGGATACGGTCGGACCGAAAAAACTTATTGAGAATTCAAGCACAATCACCGACGAAATCGAGATTTGTGAATGTTTTAACCGCTACTTCTCGACCATCGGTTCAGTATTGGCAAGCGAAATCTCAAAAAAGAAACTGCCAGAACAAATTTTCCCTCAAGTACCTGTCACAGCTAGAACGACTGAGCTCACAAACTTTGCGCCAGCAACCACGGAAGAAATTATCAAAATTATTGACGACTTAGATCCTAACACGAGTTCTGGTATTGATGGCATTAGTACGAAAGCAATAAAATGTGTAAAAAAATTAATTGCCACTCCGCTTACAAATTGCATAAACGATTGCTTGGATCGAGGAGTTTTCCCTGATAGCCTGAAAATAGCAAAAGTTACACCGATTTATAAATCTGGAAGCAAACTTGATCCATGCAATTATCGTCCAATCTCCGTTTTGCCCATTATATCAAAAATTTTTGAAAAGGTAATTTACTCGCGTATAGAACATTACTTAAATTCAATTAACTTTTTGTATAAAAAACAATATGGCTTTAGATCTAAATCCAACACGCTTTCGGCAACGATTGACCTAATAACTAAAATTAAAAATAAAATCGATGAAAAGCAATTGGTACTCGGTGTATTCATCGACCTGAAAAAAGCTTTCGATACTATCAGTCACAAACTACTTCTTCAAAAATTATCTGAGCTTGGTGTTAATGGGAAGGCCCATGACCTTTTAAAATCATATTTTCAAAATCGTAGACAAATAGTCAAAATAGGCTCGCATCAAAGTAACCCTAGCCACATTACATTCGGTGTGCCTCAGGGTTCTATTCTGGGGCCACTTTTGTTCTTAATATATATAAATAATATACAACATATTGGTTTAAAAGCAGATATTTCCCTATACGCAGATGACACAAGCCTATTTTATTTTGGCCATTCAATAAATACTATGAAATCGAAAATACAAAACGATTTAATTTTGCTAAACAACTGGTTTTTATCAAACTTACTTACAATAAACACTAGTAAAACCAATTACGTCATATTTTCAGCTAAAAATAAAAGAAATATCGATGGTGTAGTATTAACAATAAATAACGAAACAATAAATAAAAAATCCAATGAAAAATATCTTGGTCTTTTACTGGATCATCATCTTACCTGGAAACAACACATAGAGAAAATCAAAACCAAATTAATATCTTTAACTGGTACCTTACGTAGCATAGCCAAATGTTTCCCGCGAAAAGTCAAATACATTATTTACAACTCGTTGGTCAAGCCGCATATAGATTACTTAATTGAAATTTGGGGATCAACTACTAAGTCAAACGTAGAAACCATTCAAATAGCTCAGAATAAATTAATTAAAACTTTATTTAACTATAACTTTCGTACACCAACCAAAAAAATATACGAGGATACCAAAATAATGACTATTAAACAAACATACGCATACTATACATGCATATTAATTTACAAAATTTTAAACAAGCATGTTCACGCAAACCTATCATTCCGTAAAAAACAATACACACAAAGAATGAAATTACGCAGTGCAAATCATTTGATATCACGCCCCCCAAGAACAAACTACGGTAAAAGAAATATTGAATATGAAGGTGTGAAAATGTATAACAAACTACCTACTGAAATAAAAGACGCAAAATCTATAGCTAGCTTCAAAAAACAACTCAAAGTATATATAACAGATAATGCAGTGTAGACATGTTTTTTTGTGTATTTTGTGTGTGTGCGTGTATGTGTATTTGCATGTATGTGTTGCGGTCGGTGTTGTGAATTGGTCATTGTTTATAGTGGCCGGCCAATGTAGTGAATTGTCGATTATTAATAGTTAAGCTTAATTATTAATAGTCGACAATTTGTTGCATTGGCCGGCCACATCATTCATCATCCAGGTTGACAGAGCATATGTCTATTTCCGATGACAGGATACAAGGAAACTCTAACCTAACTAAGAAACAACTGAAATCTAAATAAAACATGTTATATTACATTGACCAAGTATCGGTCGGTGTGAATAGTGGCTGGTTTGTTGCATTTGGCCTTAGCATATATATGTAGGTATATATGTTGTGTGTATGTATGTATATGTGTATGTACGTGTATCTGTACGTGTATGTGTATATGTATGTGTATGGGTATATGTGTGCAAGTATAAAATATGTAAATTTATATGGGCGGCGTGCTTTTGATACCCATACTATGTAATAATAAAATAATCAATACATAACACTCAAACGAAAAGAAAATGAATACTCCTCACCTTTCTCTAAATGCCACATCCAGAACGCAACTACGCTCAGTGCATTTTACATCCGTGTTTCTCGGTGATATGCACGGTGCTGCGTCGTGACGTAGTGTTGAGCTCAGTCGGTCAGCTGTTACTGAATTTTATACGTGTACCCGACACTGATTTATTATTATAGTCGTAATGTACTCCTTGAAAATATTTGTTACCGTAATAATATAAAAGCAATTATTATAAACTGTTACATTGGTTATAGCAATAATTATTGTGCGTTTCGTTTGTGTCAGCAGATAGCAGATATTTCTGGAAATTTGTATTTCTCCGTAAGTGAATACTGTAATTCTTTGTGAGAAATAAATAAATCTTAAACCGTTATCTGAGCCTTGTCACAACAGTGGAGGTGGGTCATGATAAATGTAAATCTATCCCTCGACATGGCGTTATATATAATCAGCATCTGATGATTTCTCCCAGTACATGTATCTTCGGGGAACTACAATATATCCACTGTAAAGAAGTATAGCAAGGAAACACTACATTTCACTCGTTGTCATATTGCCCACTTTGTTCTTTTGAATCGCGTAAATATTTGTATATTTGACCAATATTTCGATAACACAGTCATCAAACATACAGCCAAAGTAATACATGGGCGTTTGAAGGTGTCTTGGCCCATGGTTTTCTTGCCATTGTGGTCGATCGTGAGGAATATGCCGATTTCTCCAAGTATAATTTTGATTTTTTGGTACGGTATGATCAACAAAAGGAACAGCTGACGTGCTGCTAATAACTGGAGCTGAATTAGATGTAGAGGGCTCAGGTTGACGACCTCCCACAACCAGGGGTTCTTCCGTGGTTCGAATCCTTTTTGCTAAAGATTAGAAATTAGACTTCGTTGTCCTCGTCACTGTCGGAAGACATATATTCTGTCTCAGCATGAGCTCTATATATATATATATATATATATATATATATATATATATATATATATATATATATAATATAACAACAGGCATGAAGAAATAACTTAAAGATTTATACGAGATATATATTAAACCTGGAAGAGTTCAGAGTTACAAACTCCTCATTACCAGAATCTTCATCTGTAAAATCAGCATTCGCGTTATCTGGTGGTAAAATGGTTATATTTCTTGGAAATGGGTCATCGTCACCTAATTGCTCCAATTCGTCAATGATTTCATTGAGAGACAATGGTTTATTGGTTTTCCTGAGTCTGAAAGTCGAAAATACATCCCCAAATTACTACCGATCGTTAAAACGATCATCAAACAAAACTTCATTTATGTTTTATGAAAGATATTACAAGATTAAATTTTATTTCACAGTTTTGTTACACAGGTTATAAATTTATAAAAAACGCGTATAAAATAAATTTCAATCACAAGCTAATTAGTAAACACTTACCGTTTTGAAGACATAGTGAAAGTTAATTACGCTAATGCGCATTAAAATACAAAAACACTTCAAAATTATGTTCATAAGATAATTATCTATGCACCGAAACACTGTCAAACTATCAGTGCGACGATTGGTAAATAATAAGCCAAAGTTTTTCGCTCGGTTATATTTTTAAATTGAGGGTATTCCCCATACTCTTTTTTGATCTTTATAACGATCGGTCGTTATAAATGGGTTAAATAACAGATGATGATGATATTAACATCCCTAATGTTTAAATAACAATTGTAACAAATTATTCCTAATAAATAAGTATTAAAACCATAAATGTCAGTTTTTCTAAAGTTGGAATTAAATTAAATATTAATTTATTTCAGGTCTGAGTATCCATATAAAACATTATCATTAGTATAATTATGTATGAATTAATTATTTAACATGGCAAAATTATTAACGAAATTATATTAAAATAGAGTGGGAATTCAATAAGTAATATGTCAAATAAAATTAAAGAGCCAAGGAAATTATTTTTTACCTGTTTTATTTTCAGCGAAATTTATTGAGCCTATAAAATCGTCGGTCTTCTGTCTGTCGTCCATTGCCTTGAAAATCAAAATTTCGAAACTCTGACTTCGGATTCGTGTAGAGCATCAAAAAGTAATAATGTAAAGTGACCTTGGTTTTCGGATATCAATTCGGGAAAGTGGCCAAAATAAATAAATAAATAAATTTCGCTATGGTGGCGCATGCTGCGCGTCCCATGTTTACTTATGCATATGTCTATAATAAACCTTTGTCATATTTTATTTACATTCTGCCAACTCAGAATCAAAAATACGAAGATTCGACAGAAAATTTGGATTTTTTAACATACATTCTGTAGTGTCTACGAGGACAGAAATGTGAATCTTTCATAATTATAGTGTTACTAGCTTTTGCCCGGGGCTTAGCCCGCGTGAATGTCAAGCGCTAAACTTTTGGTCATCCCTCAGAAACATCTCTTTTTCAAAACATACCCTATTATCTGTTCTAGACGTATGCAAAATTTTATGGCAATCACGTCAGTAGTTAAGGTGTGTAAATGCAACAAACAAACAAACTCACTTTCCCATTTATAAATTAGTAAGGATATAGACAATAATTTAGACTACAAAACAGATTTTAGTTTTTCCTCTTTTTTTTATACAACGTCGAGTGGCAAACAAGCCATATCGTAACCGCTTTACATGATGTAAAGCGGTTACGATAGTCATATAAACACTCACAACATTAAATATCGCTTCAGCAATTTCCTGGTGACCTCAATCACTTGCAGGAACACAACAACCCTCGAGGAAATTGTTAGCTACGATATTCTGTGACGTGGAAGTACTTCTCCAGTCAGGCAGCTTGGAAATATGCTGCCCTCTCTTATAAAAAGACTCTTAAATCTTAAATATGATTATTTTAGTACGCTAATAACTCTTGCAAAGTGAGAAAAAACTTAAAACACACAGATTTTGCTTGTTTTTACCTTGGTAAGAGTTACCGAATAGAATTAAATGTACAATACATTACAACTTTCAAATAGTACATATCATCATCAAGTACATTTTAGTCTCCACTAGATGGAAGGAGGATTTGGCCTACACTCCTCACGCTGGCCAGATGAGTTGGGGAGGCCTGATTGATATTTGGTAATGTATTTCCCTTAGTCGCCTTGTACGACATCCACGGGAAGAGACGGAGTGATTCTATTCTAGTCTGCTGGAAACCACACGGCTATACGGCACACAAAACCTATACTGTGTGATATTTTTATTCCAGTTAAACTTTAAATAGCTTTCACTTATAGATAACAAAATGTTGGTTGGATATATTCTACATAACTGAGTCCGTTTATATATTTAGTATGGAATATGAACAAAATGCAGATAGCAATGTCTACATAGGGAGGAGTCACTTGTTTGCAACTTATAACACAATTATATTTTTTTCTGTCATTTCTAAATTGGCATTGTGACCTTCATAGTGTGATAATATAGTAATAATTTTTGTTTTTATTATTCAACATAACCGGAAAGAAACCTTTTAAATAAATTCTCACCTTCATCCATTGTAATAAAACAGATTTTAGCACAACAAAATCACACAATATCTATGTTTCTTTTAACATTTTTTTGATGAGTCAAAAAAAAATTGTCAAGGAAGTATCTATGACCTCACACACTCTCTTGGCCTAGTGAAACAGTTGTAAACACAATTTTGTACACGATCCGACACACAAATTTGCAGTCCAAGCACACAACACTGCAATCCGAAAGTAAAAATGCACACCACATATCCGTTCGAACCTTCCACGAAGCACTAATTCAATTAGTTCAGTTTAGACAAATATTTAAACGACGCAAATACAAGACGTTAGCGACGTCGCGACTACGAGAAGTGAATACCAGCCCGGTCTGACTCGCGTCCTCAAAAAAAAAACACGTTTGTAAATTCACCTACTGATCTAAAGAACTCTGTTTCCGGTGCGTACTAAATTTATATCAATGTGCACCGGACGCTTTAATCACCATTTTTTTAACAACGTTCTGTAGCAATATCTCTTGAGTTTGGTAATTATCACGTTATGATATTAGTTGAGTGAAAGGACACATACCTTTGCGAAAACTGGTCTCCAACTATATCACACGACAGTTCTTCAGCTGTTGGAGTACAATAAACACTAAAACACAAAAATAATTGTCCACAAAATGTTTAAAACACAAATGAAAAGTCACAATCACCATTAACAAAAACGGTACAGTATGCGGCGGATATGGGCTAACCCGTGAAAGACGCCATTTTGATTTCGTCAACTAATGACCATAGACATTAATGACATTATATAGAGTTCTGCGTTTCGTTTTATTTTATCCATGCCATTTATGTTAATATCGTCCAAACGAAATGAAAAAATCACTGCCGAGTAGGCGATAACCGACTGACCAACCTGTCCTTTTCTAGCACATCGAAATAACTGTGAGGAGTTTATATAAAGTTTAACCCATCTCTAAGCATACACATGAGTTTTCTTGGCATTAAATTCGACGAGATTATTAAAACCCCATTTTTGAATGTAGTAAGTATCGAACGGGTTTTAACTCGCTGTATAGTAATGATGCATCGAATCAAACCGATATATTGTTAACTTTTCAACATCGAGTATACATCAATGTTTTTTTATTTGATGCCTCGAAGAACAAACCTACTAAAAATATTTTTAATGGATGGATTATCTCTCTTACCGTTAAAAAATATTTTTTGCCTCTTTTAATTATATTACTTAATTCATTCGTTAACCCGCGCACGGAATTTCGTCAAAACATAGCGCCAAAAGTCATATGAGTAAAATAAACATATTTTTAGGGTTCCGAACCTCAAAAGGAAAAACGGAACGCTTATAAGATCACTTTGTTGTCCGTCTGTCTGTCTGTCTGTCTGTCTGTCTGTCTGTCTGTCTGTCTGTCGTCTGTCTGTCTGTCTGTCTGTCTGTCTGTCTGTCTGTCTGTCAAGAATTTCTATGTCGAGAATGCGTGGAGGTATCAAGCTGAAATTTGAACTGTATACTCAGGTCTACGGTCCCATGAAGTTAAAAAAAAATCAAACTGCTAAGTTTACGTAGAAAAAAGTTACGGCCGTTTATTCAGCAAAAAACGCATATTTCGACACACTCAAGGGAATCAAAACCTATAGGGTACTTCCCGTTGACCTAGAACTATGAAATTTGGCAAGTAACATCGTTATAGACTACAAGTACAGGAATAAATCTCAAAACTATACATTTGTAAATAGATCTTAAAAAATAGGGGGTCTTTATCTCGTATTTTTTATAGCGTGTCGAAATTTCAAATTGAAACTACTAGTTCAAATGGGGTATCATATGAAAGGGCTTGATGTACACATTGCAAAATATATTTTATTTATTTTTTTCGACGCAATATTTCTTATTTATAATGAAAAATATCAAATTTAATAATGATACTACGTACCTACGGAACCCTCGGTGGGCGAGTCCGACTCGCACTTGTCCGGTTTTTTTACATTATCTCAAAGCAAATTCACAGGTTCACTAAATATTTTTTGGACTACGTAAACAGCTGACAATTTAATACTGCAGTTTTATTAACTACGCTGGTCAGCAGAGATTTTAAATTCAGCAGACTTCACTTCGTTTACAACCGCTATATTCACATCATATCTTCTTAGTACGCTAGCGCTATATCGGTGAGTTTCTGAATTGTAATTTGCTACTCACCACGGGACACTTTATCAACGTGCTTCTTATATAAGGCGCTTCTCCTGACCTCTACCCTCCATATGTAAACGTAATAAAGCTTTTTTTAATACATGCCTGTTTTTAGGGTTCCGTACCTCAAAAGGAAAAACGGAACCCTTATAAGATCACTTTGTTGTCCGTCTGTCTGTCTTTCTGTCTGTCTTTCTGTCTGTCTGTCAAGATCCTGTATGTCAAGAATGCGTGGAGGTATAAAGCTGGAATTTGAACTGTATATGTAGGTCTACGGTCCCATGAAATCGTAAAAAAATCAAACTGAAAAGTCTACGTAAAAAAAAGTTACGGCCGTTTATTCTGTAAAAAACGCATATTTCGACATATTCTCAAGGGAATCAAAACCTATACCTATAGGGTACTTTCCGTTGACCTAGAATTATGAAATTTGGCAAGTAACAAGTACAAGAATAAATCTCAAAAATATACATTTGTAATTAAATCTTAGAAAATAGCGTGCCTATATTTTTTATAGGGAGTCGAAATTTCAAATTGAAGCTACTAGTTCAAATGGGATATCATATGAAAGGGCTTGATGTGCAGATTGCAAAATATATTTTATTTATTTTTTCCGACGCATTATTTCTAATTTATAATGCAAAATATCAAATTTATAATCATCCTACCTACGGAACCCTCCTCGGTGGGCGAATCCGACTCGCACTGGGCCGGTTTTTTTTTTATAATTAAATCACATTCATTTTTTAACTCTTAGAAAACAATCGATGTATAGAAAACATCGATGTATTTTTTTTAAATATCAATGTGATATCGATGGCACTATACGATGCATTAAATCGAAAAAAAAATCGATGTTTTTTGTATGTCCATCATTAGTAGTTTTTATTTTTACTTAATTTTCTTAGGGGCGAAATTTTGTAATTTTAGAAAAATTGTAGCTATCTTTACTATTTACCTAAAATTAGTAAAGGTGTGTTCGTCTTAGTTTCTAGAATACGAAACTGTCTGTTTTAGAACAAAGTTTTGTGGCTATGACCTCAAAAAATTAGATTTTTATTTTGTACAGTTCTCAAGTTTTATTTCCATTCTATGTTGTTTCTCATACAACCTATGAGGTCCTTCGACAGGTTTTTTAATGTATTTTGTTTGTGTGTCTATACATTTGTAATATGTTACAATCGTTACATTTACATCTAATATGTAAATGTAACGATTATAAAAATATTAAAAATAAACTTGATTCTTTTTCTTTGAAAATTGTATATTTTGCAGTATAAATCAAGAAGGACAAACTTTAGCGTAATTTTACGTGTAGCGTTTATCATAAGTTAAAACAGTTATTTAGCTCTCCAAAAATATAACTTTTATTGCCATACGATAATAAACAAATAAGTTATGCTTATTTTTGTAAAGCCAGTGCATGTTTCTTGATTTCTGCGTTTTTTACTGTTTTCCATAAAACACTTATTTTGTTTTTATTTGTTTTCCATAAAACACTTGTATTGTTTTTATTTGTATGCATAAAAAACACTCATTATTTTTCACCAATGAAAACTACTTTAATATACAGAAAATTTGCGATACCTAGTACCTAATCCTATCAGGTCATAAATCCTGTGAAGTTTTTTTTATTATTTTGAATGCTTGCCACAAAAATATTTAGGTATTGTATAACAATTTCGAATCTTTTATAAAAATTAGATCTGTTTCAATTTTAATTTAGTTAGATTGACGTTAACGTAGGCGCTTATAGAAATTGTGTTTACCGCGTTGCATCATTGCGATTCCAGGGGGTATTTCTCCCGAGCGTTCTATTCCTATCCAAAGTTGGTATTCTCGTACGCTTAGATGGGACTTCAACTCTATAGGGTTTAGATATGATGATCGAAACAAAACGTTATTTGAAAGGCGTCAATGGATTGTGTCTTTGAGTATAAATCGACTGGAGATGCCATAACGAAACTCTTCGAACAAATTTTTTCACCATTTTTAGCGGGGGGCGAGGTAAACACGTACAGCACACCACCAAAACATGTAATTAACTCGCAAACACAAATTTTGCTGTTGCGATAAACGCACACTACAAAAAAAATCAACACATAAAAATTACCCGCCCACAGACACAGTTTTCATGTAACTATGCAGCACACATACGAAAAAGTTAGTGATGGGGCACATCTGAAGAATGAGTCAAATCAGTTTGATGAATGAACTGAATTGTCTTATACTATTTATTATAAAAATTGTAAAAGTGAAAATACTGTACATTAAAGATATTATTCAAAAAATATGTTTGTTTGTATGTATGTCTGTCTGTATTTATGTGTCTTTGTGTCATTAGCACTCTCGTGCAGCTAAACTGTGGTATGAACTGTCGCCCGCGGATTTACCGGGCTGATACAATCACTGTTTTCTATTATACGAGTACGCTGGACTACGTACGTACTTGTAGTATAGAGGTCAGTGGAAACAACCTTCAAGAAAAGAGCGTACGCCCATCTAAAAACCCAGCTACGCACTTGTATCCCTTCATACAGTTGCTTAAATAATTTCTTATCCTTTATTTGATTTTATTGGACAAAACCCTGTTTGACAATATTTCATGTTCTTAACATGAAATATTGTCAATTGATTTTTTAACAGATATACTTATTTAATATTTTAAATGTGAACATCCAAAGATCCAAACATCTTCGTTTGGATGTTTAGATCTTTGGTTGTTACTCAATCACGCAATAACGGCTAAAAGGATTTAGATGAAATTTGGTATGGAGATAGTTTGAGTCCCGGGGAATAGCATAGGATACTTTTCTAACGCAGGTGAAGCCGCGGGGCGTAGCTAGTATTATATAAAGTACATTGGTATTTGTAAGAACCTATGTATATGAAATTATATTATAATAAGTAAGGGTCATCTGACCCCACATATAAAGTTATTTAAACATATGAATGAGCAAAGGGAAAGCAATAAAACAAATTGTTAATTTAATTAGAATGGCCACATATTTATTTAAATTAAATTCTCATGTAGGGATTTCTAAAACCCTATTAAGACGGTTTTCATTAATTAGTATTTTTATTGATTTTTAAAATGAATAAGTTTATTGTATACGTGACGAATACATTTCTTGGGGTCTACTTTTTTTTTACAAATTTTGAAATGGATTTGTGGGGCAAAAATGGAGCAATATTTCAATTGATTCATTTCGGAAAAATTACGGTCTAAATAGGAATAGGATTAATTAAAACGTAGCTTTACTGAATCATAATATTTATTCAAATAATCTAAATTATTATGAAAATATATTTTTATCGACGAGCTCGGTGGCGTAGCGGTCAATGACGCGGCTTCGACACCATCGCTCGTGGGTTCGATTCCCACATAAGACAAACATTTGTGTGCATGAACATGTCTGTTTGTCTTAGTCTGGGTATTTTCTATGTATCATAAGTATGTATTTACAAAAAAAAAAATGTATTTACGTATGTTTATCAGTTGTCTATTACCCACAACACAAGCTTCGCTTACTTTGGGGCTAGATGGCACTGTGTAATTTGTGTGACAATATTATATATATATATTATATATAATATATATATAATAATATAAAAATAATATATAATAGGTACTTAATACCTATTATATATTATTTTTTTCACTAAACTATTTTTATTACTTTTTAATTTACACACTTATAATGTGATTATTAGGAGTGTCGGTGGCCGAATGGTTAGGGTATCCGAGACATCCATGAACACTGCAATGTTTTTTTATGTCTAGTCGACTTTGTAGCCATCTTTAACGTATTTGTAGTTATATACGACGTAGGTAGGTACCTAAATGTTAAAATTATTAACGAACGTCAGCGCAGGCGCGAATCTTGCGTGGGAGCGGACGGTTTTGCGTACGACGCAGCCCTGACCCCGACTGGCGCTCCATATAAACTCCTATAACAACATTGTCAGTGTGTGCGTGCGACGGCCAATACGTACGGGCGCGCTCACATACAAACCGCGCTCGGTGCGTTTGTATGAAGTTACCTTACTTCTCTATTTTTACTATGGTAAAGTGCTCCGAACAGATAACACTTGTATGTGTAGGTTTCCAAGAATCATTTTCGTCATTACAAAATTTTCTCCATTTTTCTTTTATATACGGATCTTTTGGAAATCTAAAAGGAAATACAATTATATTAAATAAAGCCTATGAATAATAGTATCTGTATAACGTATACACTCATAGTCCCACACTAAATGTATTGCTTTTACCTACTTTTTTTTAGCCAACAATTCTTTTTATTTTCAGACAAAATTTCAACATCGTATGTCCAGAGAAAGGTAATTTTTCTAATTCACCTTACAAGATTTAAATGTAACATACATCTATACCTACTATTTAATACAATATCTAATAAAAATCTGACTATTATACGAACTGCAGTAATTGAATGAGTGAATGATTCATTCAAATGTTGAATCACTTTTTTGACTTTGTCACATCCCTAAAGCCTGTACCACTGTATTCATGTTTACATTTCTCTGTCGTTTACGTATCGCAACGGTTTTTACTTTAAATGGAGATTGTACTTTAATATACATTTAATAGTTAGTAAAAATACTTACCTATGATAGAAAACGCGATCTTGTTGCGAATTTAAGCTATCAGATCGCCTTTTGCACGATAATACTGCACAACTCACCATTTTTCGAGAGAAAAATCACGCGACACGGAGCGATGCAAAATGACGGTGAAGCGACTTTAAGTATATAACATAACGTGTATGACCAGTTGACCAATGTACTTTGCCAGAGGGGATCGCTCGCGTATGGCATCTCCAGTCGATTTATACTCAAAGGGATTGTGTGAATACGAAATTGGCTTCAACGACTAAGACTTCTTTCATTTACGGACGGGAATTGGACACCTTTTGGGTGGGATTAGCTAGATATCGATCAGCTAACACTTTGTGTCTGGGCTCTGGGTGCTATAGGCCTCTGGGTACATAGATGGGCTGTGTGTGAGGGTTATTGCTAGTTTGTCACCAAATGTAGACCATTCATAGTAGTGCATTCCTTGACATATTAGTGCTCAAATTTAATTTTTAGCGCCTCGTGCCTTGACTGCATGCAGTTTGAACTAATCATTTAATATCTTTTTTACATTTATGTGTTTTTTTTTTATACAAAATTAATATAATTAAATAAAATTTCTCTAATCTAAATCTAAATCGATAATTTAGTGCACTTCTTCGTATTTATTTTAGCAGTACCGAATGGATGAAGTTTCGTTATCAAATTCACAATGCGTCCGCGGAAAACGTCTGCGCTGGACGTGGTTTTGAAAATAGCATGCGTTTTCCAAATGTTTTTTATTTTTCTACTGACAATGTGTCCGAACATGGACACCGCCCAAAAACTACCAGTGAATAGTTTTTGTACGGGAATAAAAATAGTATTTTTTTCTAAATTTCACTGTAATATTCAATGAAAACAATGGCAAGACTAAAGTTTACTGTCAAACTGAAATGTGAAGCAAGCAGCTGTCCATCATACGTGTTTTTATTCGATATTTTCACGAAAATGGCTGTGTGAGACGATAATAAACAACAAAACTAAATGTGAAACACGATTAAAAGATGTCGAGCCGTCGTTCTATACTCGGTTCGGCACTGGACGCCTTGCCAGCACCGTCTGATCCGCTACGGGAGCTGTTCGAGGCTTGCAAAACTGGGGATGCTGCACGAGTGAAAAAGCTAATAACTCCTCAAACAGTGAATGCTAGAGATACAGCTGGTCGAAAATCTACACCACTTCACTTTGCTGCAGGTTAGCCTATAATTCTAATTCATTATTTACAAAAATGCGTCACAAAAACATCGGGAAGTGAAAGGGCAGTTCTAAAACTCGCAAATTTTAACATTGCATAATTTGTTACGGTGTTTGAACGCTTGGTTCTGTTGTTTCGTGATGTATCTGCGTTAGGCGCGTTAAAATTCAGTTATGTTTATGTTTAATGGCTATTTCTAAATGAATTTTAATGGTTTCGTAATAATTTAGTAAGATAATTGTGGGTGTATACTTCCTTTGCATAAATTATTTTTGATATGAATATGTTATGTATTTTAAAGTTAATGTGTTTGCTGTTGCCAGCTTTGAGTTTTCAAAATGGTCTTACATTACTCTTTAGTCTTCCAATTATGTCTATACAAAAACCCTTCAGGGCTTGTGACCCCTGCTTGTTTCACCTGCAGTGTATCTTGTGACGCCACTGTTATGATCCACTGTGGGGAGGCCTACGTACAGGAGTGGACATATTCTTACTAAAATGATGGGAAAGTTAACTAGGGAAGTTATGATATATAGGATACAGTAATACCTCGTTTTATGCGATCCCGTTATGCGCGGTTTCACTATAATGCAAATTTAAAATTTTGCGTTCAATTTTTTTTTTTAAAACTCTCTCACATACATTTCAACACATTAATGTCATACCACGAAAACCTCACAGGGTAATGCCTCGTATTATGTGAATGTGTATAAACATAATGTATAAGAATGTAACATATTTTATAAGAATGTAAATAAACGCTACCCAAAAGACAATAGATGTTATTTTCCATAAAAAATAATAAATAGTATGTACTGTGTAGTGTTCTTAGAATAGGCTAGACGACAATTTTTTCTTTCGATTTGTTATGTAAGGTCGTCACAATAATATAACTATAGGTGAAAGAATTACTTCGATAGCATAAAAACTTCTCGAGATATGATAACTTGAAAATCACAATTTTGGATTTTCCGGAAAACGCTCCATACAAAAGGCTACTGAATTATGACGTCACACTTATGTATTTTGTATACGTTAAAACAGAAATTTGTAGGACAGCTATGTGAAATACTGCGTTTATGTAGCTAGTGCCATAACAAATTTTTTTATAATTTCATTCTTTTAAATTGGACTTTCCCACTACACTTTGATCGATCATAGAACAAGTGGGACATAAGTGATTAAAATTTCAAGATCGCAGATCGTTCTAGTTTTGTATATTTTATGACACTGATAAGTATTTTTTATAATTTTTTTATCATTGTCGTCTAGCCTATTAAAGTGATTGATTAAATTCATTCATAATTTTTTGTATTAAATTTTGACTATGTTTAATCATAAACCTCGATTTACTCGAATTTCAGTTAAGGCGATTTTTTACAGAACATATCCCTCGCAATAAGCGGGGTATTACTGTAATTGATAAATATTGACATCTAAAATTTCAATGGCATCATTATGTATCTGAATCGAATTGATCACACAAGTTAAGCAACTTAGACCGTAGCCTGCTTATGGATTTGTTTATTTATCTGGAGCACCTCTGTGCTTCGTAAATTCAATTCAATTCTTCTTTGTGGCGTTCTTGAAGTTCTCGCCAATGTCAATGTTTATTATAGTTTCCACTGTCGATATAAACAAGTAGGCGACCATGCTTAGTACGTGACTCTGCGATAAAATGGCTTTGTGAGTGTATAAAAACTATATTTATATTAAGTAAGTATATGATTTCGGATCTGTTGACGTACCTAAAACAAAGGACAAACACAACATGTAAAACGGCACAAAATGTTAATTGATTAGAAATGACAGACAACTTAGAGTTTAATATTATTAGAGTTAATGTAATCACAAATAATATATACAAGAGGGGAGAAGTTGACGTATACAAGGAGAGCATACAAGTAGTATACAAGTAGCATACAAGGAGAGTATACAAAGCAGAGTTATCTAATGACAACAGACTTGAGCTTGAGAAGAGACTGGGCTTAATGACTGTCGTGTAATGACAAGTCAGTGGCCTTTAGGCAGCTTGAAAACACTGGCCTCCGCCAACACGCAGTTGAGCTGCGTGGTGGAGTATGTGCTAAACCCCTTCGTTTGAGGGGAGACCATCCCAACAGTGGGATGAGTTGTGTTGATGCTGCCACTGCTGACACCTAAAAATATAGATATTTATCAATATCAAGCAACCTCATTAATGTAATGGTAATGTTGCCAGCATTCTTGGTTGGTTGATTTGAGGGAGTTTTTATTATTTATAAGTTGTTTTGTTTTTTTTGTCTTTTCTATCTCTATGTAAATATTTTATTTGTAAATATTAAGTTTAGGTAGGATTTTTCACAGAAACCCCAATAGCGATATATCAATATGAAAATGTTTGTATATGTTTTTCTTTATTCTACTTCGGTGGCAGACAAGCATACGGCCCGCCTGATGTGAAGCGGTTTCCGTAGCCATATTAACGCTCGCAACTCCCCAGGGCTACCTGGGGCCACGTATGATTGATATGGCCGTAGCTACGCCCCTGTATAAGACCAAGGGGTGGCCAAACCGTTATGTATCAAAGTTTTCATTATCCCCTTTCATTTGATATATGGGTACCATACGGGTAAAAGTGGAACTTATTGATATCCATTTTGTACCAGTCATATTGTATTAAAATGGGGGTATTTAAGTAATCACACATTGTTATGAGAACCAAACAAGTATGTAAATGGGGGTGTAGTAGCTCACCATGATCTGTAGAGGCAAAGCAAACCCCACCTGCATGTGGTGCACCCTGCTGATTGACTATCAAGGCCCTTGCATTAGAGAGGTAGGGTACTTTGTATTTGTAACCTGCCTCCCAGTCAGAGAGTACCTTCACCTCATAGAATACCGCAGCAAAATAACAATTCCCTTGATGGTTGTTGCATTCCTGCGAGTGTGTGATGTACTAGCGCAGCTTACTGCGCCAGCTCACTGAGTTATCCCAAAAAATTGCGCCAAGGCGCAATAAGATCGAGGGCGCTTGTGGTCACCAAGTGAGCTGCGTCGCGGCGCATACTGAGCTTGCAGCGCCCTGCGCCATGGGGTGCCACACTGCGCTTTTAACATAAATAGCGCACAGCTGCGCATGATGCGCAGTAAGCTGCGCAGCTCACTGAGTTATCCCAAAAAATTGCGCCAAGGCGCAACAAGATCGAAGGCGCTTGCAAGTGAGCTGCGTCGCGGCGCACGCTGTGCTTGCAGCGCCCTGCGCCATGGGTTGGTATCATGCGCACTGTGTTGCTTCGTTGACTCGGCGAGTGAGTGAGATAATGGATGAGAGCAAGAGGTATCGGGTGTATTGATACTTGCGCTGAATTGCGCTGTGCGCCAACACATTTTGAAAAAAATGTCAACTCATTAGCGCAGTGAACTGTGTTAAGGATAGTAGGTTGCATAGTGTAGTCACATGAGTAAAGAAACGGGACCGTTTCTTTACTCATGTGGTGTAGTTTTACCTATGTCTACAATTTGCTAATTTCTCTAGCATGTAAATGCAAAATATGAATTATTAAAAATATGTACAATTAATCGATCCCTTCGACCTCAATTAAAATAATAGGGTGTTTAAGGGTTACAACCATTATTTAGGGTGTGGCGAACATAGAGATGGGCAAAATGCCGGGTATTTACGATTAATGCCCAATAATAAAAATATAAATTCCCTATTAATGCCCAAAAACTAGGTATTTATTGGTCATTTATCATAAATGTCTGGCATTTTGCTCGTCTCTAGGCGAACACTAACAATGATTTAATCTGTTGTTTATTTAATAATCAGCTGTTTAAAAAGTCAATGAACTCGGACCTTAATGTAAAAAATTGTTTTAGGCTATGGTCGTAGAGAAGTAGTTGAAATACTGATAGCAGCTGGCGCAGCGTTACAAGCCCGCGACGACGGCGGTCTCCAACCCTTACACAATGCGTGCTCGTTCGGTCACGCGGATGTGGTGCGGGCGCTGCTGGCGGCCGGCGCAGCGCCCGCGGCCAGAGACAACTGGGGGTACACCCCGCTGCATGAGGCCGCGGCTAAGGGGAAGGTGGATGTGTGCATTGGTAAGTCATTATCATTATCAGCCTGTATATATCCACCGCTTGATTTTGCCTTCCGTAATAAACCATGTGGTCAAATAAATAATAAATAAATGTTGTCAGACAAATTACACAGTGCCATCTAGCCCCAAAGTCAGCGAAGCTTGTGTTAGGGGTACTAGACAACTGATAAACATACGTAAATACTGTTCGGGTGTTTTCTATGTATTATAAGTATGTATTTACAAAAAAATAAAATGTATTTAAGTTCATTTATCAGTTGTCTAGTACCCATAATACAAGCTTTGCGCTTAATTTGGGACTAGATAGCACAGTGTAAATTATTATTAAAAAAAAATCTGTTGCATTTTCATATTGCAATTTGTGGGTTTATATGTGAGGTAATAGTGACCAATTGGCATCAAGCGGGTCGTATGCTCTTTTAGCACGGGCATAAAAAAAATGGATGAGCCTTCGTCATGGACACGGCCGTGTGTTGTTCGTGAATACTTTATATTAGGGTTTGGGAATTCCAGACAAGTTCAAAGTCTTCGAGACTTTTTGTTTTTTTTTAGTGGCGCTTTCGTAAAATTGTAATTAAGTTAGTTTTTTGTTTAAAATTGTACCTATTAAAAAAAGCCAATTCTTTGTAAAAAAAATCAACATTTATTATACAGAAAATTAAATGTTTACTTAAAGTTATTAAACGAATTCCGTTAAAAGTTAAATCACACTAATTCTGTTATTTATTATCTAGTAATTTTAGAATCTAATTATTGGTCGTAATCACAAAATTGTTGTCATAATCATAGATTTGCTTCATAACTAAATAATCTAAATATACATAATAAAACAGACTTGTAAATAAGTCTTTCAAATAATCAACTAACACAATAATTAAATTTCTTAGTCATAAAACGAAACAGTTAAAAATCATACTAATTCTTTATAATGGTTCTATCTATTATCTAGTTATTCTAGTACTAGTACCAATCGAATCTCATCATTGGTCATATTCCCAACATTTTTAATTCTCACAAAACAAACAACAAAATTTTGTGAAGAAAAGGCCTATTAGTTAACCGGTAGTTACTTAGCAGACCACGTAGTTATTCAATAAACTTACAGATGACTCTATGCTCCTTCAATTATTTGAGAATAAAAATGAATTTCGAGAATCTTGTCTCGTCTCGAGTCTCGAGTCCCGAGTCCCGGGACTCGAGACAACTAAAATTACGAAAAGTCCCGGGACTTCGAGACCCGAGACGTCCCGGGACCCAAACCCTACTTTATATAAAATTTATTTATTTTATTTTATATGCACTAAAATTACCTCAAAATGGAAGCGCTTCTCCCTCCCCTACATTCGATGTTCCAAAATCCTTACATACCGTAATAAATTCTTTGATCCTTCATCTATCCAGTGGTGTGATTAAATTTTGGATGGAGATGATAGATATTTAGATGCAACACCAAACTGTATCCCCGATTTTGTTATCATTCGTTTTTTGACATCTTCTACTTCTTATATTGCTGTCTCTCACATTGCTCAAATTCCATCCATGGAAGTTAAATTCCAAAAGCTTCCTACTCCTACTAATTTCTTCTGATTAAATTCGTTGTGAGTTCCAAGACAGCCGTAGTTTTACCCCCGGGACTGCAATGGACTTCATTGTTCATTGCCTTTTTTGGCGGTCGCCGCTGTTAATCCTGGCTACACAGGAGACACAGTGGTGGGAATGTGTGGTGGGCCCCAGTCCCATCTTCTACTTCTTAGTCATATTCTTCATTGCTGAAGGTCGTGTCTAGTTTGAAGTCTTGGTCGCTCTGTGCACTATACTCCTCCTCGTTTTCCTGTCCTCGGCGGTCTTAAAAGCTTCGGCTTTTTTGACATATTCACTTCAAAAATATTTGATAGGATTTAATTGTGTATATTGTTTTCACAGCATTACTCCAGCATGGCGCAGACCCGAACATTCGAAACACGGAAGGCAAAACTCCGCTAGACCTAGCAGACTCCGCCACGAGACCAGTTCTCACAGGTAATTTGTTTTACAACTTTTTTTTATACGTTTACTTACGGCCCGCCCACGCTCTGCTGTGGCTCAATCTTCCCGTTCCCATTACTGCAGCGCCATTTGTGAATCTAAACCATCCAGGGCGCCACCTAAACGCATACAAAAAAATTCATTCAAATCTGTCCAGCCGTTTAGGAGGAGTTCAGTGACATATACACGTACAGTAGAATTATATATATAGAGAAAGAAAAAAAAAAAAAAAAAAAAAAAAAAAAAGATATGAGCGGGTGGCGAGCGAGCATGTGGGTCACCTGATGGAAAGTAATCACCACCGCCCATGGAGACCAGCAACATCAAGAGGTCACTGATCCATTGCCAGCCTATACTTCTTCCTTTCTTTCTAGTGACCTCACTCACTCGCAGGAACACAACAACCCTCAAGGGAATTGTTATTTGGCTGCGGTATTCTTTGAGATGGAGGTACTTACCCAGTCGGGCAACTTAAAAAATACGCTATGTTCTACTTCTCTTTTCGCCAGAGCCTCGTTTGTCAGTCAGCAGGGTGCTCCAATTTCAGGTGAGGTTAGCTTTGGTTCAAACATGTTGATGACCCACTTATACCCCAAATATCTATTTATTTATTTAAAATCTTTATTCAAGGGTACAAAAGGCGGACTTAATGCTAAAAGCATTCTCTACCTGTCAACCTTCGAGACAAGCAGAAAATCACGAATGCGGTTCTGAAGAATCAAAACAAAATCAGATTTAACTACCATAATACTACAACAGAAAATATAATAAACATACATAGCATAATTATATATTTAATAAACATACATAGAAATACATAAATTCAGCGATGATGATGAGGATAACGATCTATATGTCGCATGAAGAGAGAGATTCCTCTCGACTGTAGGCGCATCGTTGTCCATGTTGAACAACAAGGGTGTAGCTCGAGATATGAAAAAGACACGCTGCAGTTATTACTTCAACAGCAATGACTGTACAGAACAGATGAGTCTACTCGAGGTGCTCGCGCAGCGAACACTGTCCACGTAGTGGCGCTCTGTCTGCTTGTATCTGTTCGGCTCACTTCGCCTCACCTCGTCGCAGCCGTCATCCGAGCCAGTGGCTTGCGTTCTAGGCACCAACAGTCAATTGAGTGACTTTATTTCCAGCCCTTTATTGACCGATTGATATGATCCAATTATATACGAGTATATACTAGCCGACCCGCCGAACGTTGTTTTGCTATAGATGACAACCTATTCTCAGACGTATTCAATATAATAGTACATATTATTATATGTATCTTAAGTATGTATTTACAAAAAAAAATGTATTTACGTATGTTTATTAGTTGTCTAGTACCCATAACACAAGCTTCGCTTACTTTGGGGCTAGATGGCGCTGTGTAATTTGTCTGACAATATTTATTTATTTATTTTATTATTTTAAATTTCATAAAAATCGGTCAAGCGGTTTCGGAGGAGTATGGTAACTAACATTGTGACACGAGAATTATATATATATATATATTATATTTAAGCATATTTGAAATTGTGGCATCACGTTTTATACACGAAATTTGATTTCGTTTGTCCCATTCCCAGGTGAATACTGCGCAGCAGATGTCCTCGAAGCCGCCAGATCGGGAGCTGATGACCGTCTCGCTTCACTCCTCACACCTCTGAACGTGAACGTCCACGCGAGTGACGGCCGAAGATCAACACCCTTACATTTAGCAGCTGGGTACAATAGGGCTCGGGCTGTAAGACTGCTCTTGCAGAGAGGCGCTGATGTCCACGCTAAGGATAAGGGGTGAGTAGAGAAGCTTCTAGTAAGAACAGCCCCCTTACCAACATCTCTTATTGCGATTCAATAACTGAATAGAATGCTTATTCATACCAATGAATAAGCGACTCTATTTCAAATTGAATAGCCCCCTTACGAACATCTCTTATTGCGATTCAATAACTGAATAGAATGCTTATTCATACCAATGAATAAGCAACTCTATTTCAAATTGAATAGAGTCGCTTATTCATTGGTATGAATAAGCAATCTATTCAATTATTTAATCTCAATAAGAGATGGTGGTAAGGGGGCAGGTCGGGAATAGGTTATCCCTTCGTATCTATCCAATATGACTGTCCACGCAAGTGACATAAGATCAAATCACATTTCGCAGTAGCGTGACATCGCGTGAGTCACAGTGTGGCGCCATCTATACCTATTAAGTAATTACACTACTAAACAAAAACTACTAAACTCTTACTCACGCAGTAAAATATAAAATGCAAAGATTCGTCACCAACACAAACCTTCCTGGTAGCTCAGCTGGACGAGCACTCGACCGGTCATCGAGAGGTCGTGGGTTCAGATCCCGCCTAAGCGGTGGAGTTGAATTTTTCAATTTTTTTAAATATTTATGTCTTCAATTTTTCAGTGGACTCGTTCCACTCCACAACGCTTGTTCGTACGGGCACTATGAAGTGACAGAGTTGTTGGTTCGGGCTGGAGCTGACGTGAATGCTACTGACCTGTGGGCCTTCACACCGCTTCACGAAGCAGCGAGCAAGGCTCGGCTCGAGGTAACTACCATTTCATATGTCTCATTCGTCGTTACAATGTTTTTAAAGTGAAAACTTCTTTTTTTGATATAAATAAATAAATAAATATTGTCAGACAAATTACACAGCGCCATCTAGCCCCAAAGTAAGCGAAGCTTGTGTTATGGGTACTAGACAACTGATAAACATACGTAAATACATTTTTTTTGTAAATACATACTTATGATACATAGAAAACACCCAGACCAAGACAAACAGACATGTTCATGCACACAAATGTTTGTCCTGTGTGGGAATCGAACCCACGAGCGTTGGTGTCGAAGTTGCGTCATTGACCGCTACGCCTATGTTTACCAGTTGTCTAGTAGACAACTGATAAACATACGTAAATACATTTTTTTTGTAAATACATACTTATGATACATAGAAAACACCCAGACCAAGACAAACAGACATGTTCATGCACACAAATGTTTGTCCTGTGTGGGAATCGAACCCACGAGCGTTGGTGTCGAAGTTGCGTCATTGACCGCTACGCCACCGAGCTCGATATGAAAAAAAAAACCATTGAACTGACGATACTGGTACCGTAACCGACACCGGTCTATTTGGTGCGGTGAGGTAAGAGAGCGGGCGGCTCTTGCTTGCCTGTGCGGTGCTGCGCTATTGGTTCGTCAGTCGACCTTTGCTCTCCGCGTTGTGTCCACGCTGCTCTCGTTCCCGAAATACCCGTACGAGAGTTAGAAAAATGGAATACTTTCAGTAGTGCAAAATATTTCCTGACGATTCAAAAAATACACACGTAATTGTTTAAGACTTTTCACTTCTGTCGGCACTCTAGGAGTACCACTGTTTTTTATTTATACGACTGTGAAGTGACGGAGTTGTTGGTACGTGCTGGTTGTACTGATGTCAATGCTATAAGACCTGCTAGTCTTCTCACCGCTACACAAAGTAGTAAGGTATCATTTCATACGTCGCATTCCTCATTACAATATTTTTGATGTGAATAAGTCTTTATAAGTCTTTAAAATAGGGAGCCAAATCAAAAAATGAATGATAACAAAATAAGGGGATACTATTTGGTATTGCATCTCCATCCAAAATTCAATCACATCACTGGATAGATAAAGGATCAAAGAATTAATTACGCTATTTTAGAATTACAGCAGGTGAATGTTCGAAAACATTTTTGAAGTGAAAACTTCTTTAGGCGCGTTGGGGTTTTTTTTTTGAGTTAAACTATTAATTAAGCAAATACTACGTACTTTTTTTTATAATAGTTTAACGGCTCTGGATGCTAGTCATTTAGAGCTCTACTCTCACGCACGCACGTAAAATACTTCACAATATATCATATTGTGAAGTATTTTACGTGCGTGTGTGGTGTGGTATAAATACCTGTTTTTCCTTACAGGTTTGCTCGCTTTTGTTGAGCGAAGGTGCTGATCCAACGTTATTGAATTGTCATGGAAAGTCAGCGTTGGACGTGGCTCCCACAAGGGAACTGCAAGAAAGGCTAGCATGTAAGTATACGAATACTATTTAAGGTAACATCAAGGTTAGGTTAGGTTAGCAATGTATTGAACATTGCTGACCTAACCTGTTTTGCACATCAAAATACTTATTCACATCAAATGCAGGATTTGATGTACTCTCAGATTAATTTGATGTGCAAATGTCAAGCTGTGGAATGAACTGCCTGTCGAGGTTTTCCCAGGAGACTACAGCATGGGGTTCTTCAAAAAGGGCGTGAAGAGGTTTTTACAGGGTCGGCAACGCGCGTGTGATGCCCCTGGTGTTACAGGCGTTCATATGCTGCGGTAGCTGCTTTCCATCAGGTAAGCTTGTTTTCCACTCTAGTGGTATAAAAAAAATCAGGTTATTTTAGCGGATCAATTTAATATTTTCCATTAATTATTATACGATTAGAAATAACTAACTAGGTGTGTGCTCGAGATAGAAATAATTGTTTCATTCATTCA
This sequence comes from Hypsopygia costalis, assembly GCA_937001555.2. Classification (NCBI taxonomy): domain Eukaryota; kingdom Metazoa; phylum Arthropoda; class Insecta; order Lepidoptera; family Pyralidae; genus Hypsopygia; species Hypsopygia costalis. Next base: position 18,643,776 of record OW443347.2, read on the forward strand.
TCAACATATTCTTCTTCTTCATCATCATCAGCCTGTATACTGCTGGATATGTCTTCCCCAACATTTTCTACCAAACGATCCTCCGCCTTCCTCATACAGCCGCTTTCAGCCGTTATCTTAAGGTCATCGGACTATCAAGAAGGAGGGCGCCCAACGAATATTCTTCACACTGGAATACTCTCCTCAACCGAAAGGATTGAGTGCGATTCCACCTCACTTCTCAACTGCGGGTTGGCGGAGGCCAGTGTTTTCAAGCCATCTAAATGCCACTGACTTGGCCTGACTTGGGTTAGTCTCCATTCCTCAGTTTTTTTTTTTTTTTTTTTTTTTACTACGTCGGGTGGCAGACAAGCATACGGCCCGCCTGATGTGAAGCGGTTACCGTAGCCATATTAACGCTCGCAACATAAAATATCGCTCGCACGCCGCCACCCCCGCTGCCATCGCAGTATCTCCTTCCTTTCTTCTTCAGGTTAAATAAATTATTAAATAAAAATAAATAAATTATAGTTTTAGGAAAGGGCGCTATTAGGAGTGTATGCTGCAAGTGTAACCGCAACCCCTCGGCTAAAAATGTAGAAGCAATATAATTCAACTGTTTTAACCTTAATAAGAAGTTTTTAAGTAAAGATATTATGCGGATATAATAATTCAAAAGTGGCCATTCCTGCACCACCCCCCTCGAAATAGCACAAAAATGGTTGACATATATGCCGTCCAGTCTGCCAGCAATCATATTCAGGATGCTGTTACCACTCGCCCGCACCCTGCGTGCAAGGACCGCACACCGTTTACGCACTGCTTCGGTGAACATCTGTGATGCACTACAGAAACGAGGTAGCTGTAACAGCACCCTGAATGGGTTATTGTACTGGATATGAAGAGCGTTGTAAGCTTGTTTAGTTATAAAATATGTATTTTTATTTTCAGTCGAATACCGTGGTCACTGTTTGTTGGAAGCATGCCGCCTCGCTGAACCTGCGAGGGTGAAGAAACAACTCTCGTCACTACCAACACACAACCAGGTCGGTTCTTACAAGATAGAATAGAATACACTTTATTGCACCAATTACCTTAAGTATTTTTCAACAATTTTGTCTACAGACGAAAGCAGTGTTATTGGCCGGTATTTAGAATAATCATTTCGTTTGCCTTTTTTATGGACCGGTCTTACGCAACCTAATTTTGGATCATCCGGATAGAACCCAGCTTCGCTACTCCGATTTATTAAGTCAGCCATAGTGTCTGATATACTGTCACCAATCATTTTTATATCCGAAACCTTAACATTATCTAAACCTGGAGCTTTCCTCGAGTTGAGTTATTTAATAATTTTATAAATACTATTGGTTGAAGCTTTTTTAAATAAAATACTCGAGTCCAAAGGTTTGCGTGTAATTTTAGAGTCCGTTAATTTTATATTACAGTTAGGTGTTATGTCCTTTACTGCTCTGTCGAAACTGTTTGCAAAGTTATCAGCGATGGTTTGTGTCGAAATTCCTTGCTCATCAAAACCCCTAAGTATAGCCGTATCGAGTGATAATGTTACTCTTCCTAACATTTGATTAACAATTTGATATATATTTTTTACGCTATGAAAATTATTATATATGTGTTGTATATAATATTTATTTCATACTAGTTGTCCCGGCGAACTTCGTACCGCCTAACAATCAATGAATGTCGTGGTACATATTAGCTGAACTAAATTTATGATTTTATGGAATTAAAACAATGAATAGTAGAAAATAATAGAGAAGCTCGATGGCGTCATTGCGCGTGTCAGTCTTATTGAACACGCAAGTTAAGCAACGTCGACCGTAGCCTGTACACGGATGGGTTTATATTACCTCGAGCTCCTCCGTGATTCGAAAGACACGTTAAGCCGTCGGTCCCGGTTGTTATCATTAGCTCATCTTGAGCTCCTCCGTGCTTCGGAAGGCACGTTAAGCCGTCGGTCCCGGTTGTTATCATTAGCTCATCTTGAGCTCCTCCGTGCTTCGGAAGGCACGTTAAGCCGTCGGTCCCGGTTGTTATCATTAGCTCATCTTGAGCTCCTCCGTGCTTCGGAAGGCACGTTAAGCCATCGGTCCCGGTTGTTATCATTAGCTCATCTTGAGCTCCTCCGTGCTTCGGAAGGCACGTTAAGCCGTCGGTCCCGGTTGTTATCATTAGCTCATCTTGAGCTCCTCCGTGCTTCGGAAGGCACGTTAAGCCGTCGGTCCCGGTTGTTATCATTAGCTCATCTTGAGCTCCTCCGTGCTTCGGAAGGCACGTTAAGCTGTCGATCCCGGTTGTTATCATTTAATGACATTCCTTAAGTTAAGTCAGTGGCCTTTAGGCGGTTCGAAAACACTGGCCTCCGCCAACCCGCAGTTGAGCAGCGTGTTGGAGTACGCTCTAAACCCCTTCGGTTGAGGGAAGACCCGTATCCATAAAAACTGAAGATTTCATAAAAATAAAGATTTCCTTATTGTTAATTTTTTTTTAAAAAAACGTTTTGTTTTATTTTTTTTAGTTTTGAAATAGGTTTTATCATTTTGGTGATTTGTAATTGTCATTTCTTTTGATGTTTACTCTGATTTGATTCTTGCGCTCGAACCCCATGGGAAAAGCGTTTTCACCCCTATCGATTTGACATTTTTAAATTTTCATAACAAATCACAGACAACTTTCGCGACATAAAAGTGACACCAATCGATTTGACGTTTTGATATTTGACAACCAATAAATATCGTAATCCCTTTTTCAACTGACACTTTCATTTGTATGTGAAAATGTTTTTTCTTTTATTTTATTTTTTCGAGAATTTTCCAATGTTTTTAAGAGTTATTCTGCTATTCGGGACGGAAACAAATCCAACAAATCAAAAACCATGGCAATCGGTCCAGCCGTTCTCGAGTTATAAGTGTTGTAACAAACACGACTTTCTTTTATATATATAGATTCTACGATTTTATAGATTTTATTTCGAATTTTATTATATTCTAATTTTAATTTTGAATCACATATAGCCGGTTGATATTGTCATTAATCCATGGCAGTCTTAAAATGTTTTGTAAGTTTTCTGGACAATTTACGCGTTGCATTACTTGCAGACATGGTTGCTGCTCGAAAGAACTATATATAAAACTTAAAATATCATTAGGAGAATTCACACTTTTAGTCTTTATGCATTTCTTCATTTGTCTTGTGCGGAGATCGAACCCGTGATCTCGGAGTCGTTTGATTCGCAGCGTCCAACTTCTAATAGTTCAAAGTCCAATCTGTCTATGTTGTACTGCTTGTTCGTAAATGTTTTTCTTTTTATATCCTAGAATCCCCAAGTGTCAAGTAGCGCCAGCAGCCACTCGTTGGGCGGCGAGTGGTCTGCTGATGCTCTGCTCAACTTCCAGCACCTCGGCACTGGAGAGCGGCCGCTTCATGCTGCGGCTAGTAGCGTCTACCCGAAGAGGAAGCAGGTAAGTCGACATCAACCCATCCCATTGTTGGGATACGAGTCTCCCCTCAAACGAAGGTATAAAAAATGCAATTACTTTGGCGACTTTGGTACTCTTCGTCTCACTCTTTGTCTGGCGCTGTTTTATGCCCTCTCGGTGATTCAGTGATTTTCCTAAAGGTGGAAGCTGAAAAGCAGTGGTTTGCCTCTAGGGGCAATAATTGTCACTGAGCCTCCAACCAATTGGTGTTGCTGGTGCACATGCGCATCTTTAGACTTTTCCATATTTGTCAATATTTGTTTGTATTTGTTTAATTATGTGTATTTTCTCTAGCTTAAGTAAAAAGTGTAACAGCAAACCAATAAAAATATTATCTATCTATCTATCTATCTATCAATTACATTTGAAAGTTACAAATCTTTCCTAATAAACTTGTGTCTCTTGTTGATTATAACAAAACCGTTATAATCAACAAGAGATAATTAATGATTTAAATAATTAATTAGCACAAGAATAATGCTAAGAGTAACGACCATCACGCTCGAATGTCGCTGCCCAAGTGAAGAGACGATGGCTCGGCCGCTCTCACGTGACTCTCACAGAGTCACGTGACTCGCTGTAGTCATGCTTCATTTTCATTAATTGATAACACTTGGTATATAGACTTCCATTTGTGATGGTATATGTATGGTCTGTTGGTTGATATGACTTCTGAAACGGAAGAAGTCTAATACTGTCGCCATCACTGGAAGAAAATGATACAAGTAGTGTTGCAGACTCTTTAGTGGGCAGCCTCACAACTAACCATAAGACTGACAAGACTGGAAAAAGAATGGAAGGACAATGGACAATTGACGAATGGACTGGTAGAGTGAACGAATCCAAATCTAATTAAGAGCCATATTACATTTTGACTGTGGTTTTTGCGTAAAATGACCAATTTTGGCGTTCTTGATCTCAGTAACAAAAATACATTAACAATGTTGACTTATTGAATAGTACAGAATAGCTATTCGCATAGTACATAGCGGCCTCGCTTTTTGTAAATTTTGCTTAACTTTTTAAATAAACCCAAAATTGCAGAGAAAGATTTTCATAAAATGCGCGCATTCACTATTTTGAGCTCCTGGATTGTAATACTGTTCCAAACAAATGAAATAAAAAAAATAGAATGTTATTTGTTATATAGTCGTATAGTACATAGCGGCCTCGGAATTTTGAAATATCATTGATTTAATATAAAAAAAAACATTATTTTAACCAAAAAAACTTCGAAAATAGCTTTAAGTAAACTGTTAATTTCTCGAATAAACGATAATATTATTGAGCAAAATTTATACGAGAATAATTGTTACTTCATGATGAATAAACTTTGTACCATGAATTTATTATCTTATTTCAATAAAAACGATAAATATAACTTCAAAATTACTACGAAAAACTTCTTGGTGTATGTTGGTTGGTGAGAAGGTAAACTTCTTGTTAATTTAATTCTGGTTTTATTGTACTTCGTAAACAATACAATAATTATGATAAAATGGTATGAGTCGCGCGTGCGCCTTGTTAGCCACTGAGCTGCGAACTAGTGAATTAATTATAAAATAAAATATAATGTAAAGTATGATACGACGCGCGCGCGACCCAAAGTGCTGATTCCAGAAAATGTACGGTGTTGCACCGTACAGATGCACAGGCGGCCTTCGCGGGTTTAGTACTGCGCGAGAGATCGTCAGCGTGCAAATGTAATAGGGCTCTTAAATATATATTATACATTGTAGCCGTAATTAAATGACTTAAACTACATGACGAATGTTTTTAAATCTTTCAAGTAGATTTATAGGTCTGTTACCACTTGCCCTCTGTTGGCTGATCTGATACGATCAACTTTAATACAGCGCCCTCTATTGCCATGACTAGTTTAGTTCAACTTTCTCCCACTAGAGCGATGGCACGTAATATATGCGATTGCGAGGACGAGACGAACCGTTTTTATAACGTGTTGCGATCGGAATAAACCAATTTATTACTTTCTCTTTTTTTTCTTCCGTCGCCGCCTAAACCGCTTCAGTGTTAACAAGGTCTCTGGGTGGCTTTCAGAAGACACTGGCCTCCGCATCTCACTGGAACTGCACAATATGCGTGTGAGGATGAATTGCCAACGGTGCAACTGTAGAAGGAGGCCGACTAATAATTTATTGTTAACTTCAATAGTATATTTTGTTTGCCAGGTAATGGAGATGTTAATAAGGAAAGGGGCGAGAGTAAACGAGAAGAACAAAGAAGGTCAGACGCCCCTCCACGTGGCGACTGAACATGCGCATTTAGACGCAATGGATCTTCTGTTGCGACATGGTGAGTAATGTACAATTCCGTACAGTACGTAAGTGTTGTTAGAATGTATGACGAGTAGCGCCACGGAAAAATACACAACTAAAGAAATAAACATTGCCATAAAGTAATTAATTACATTAATATTATAAGAGCAACGAGGGAGAATTACCAATAAGTAATGTAACCCAAAAAAAAAAATCATATTATGATTGGTTACATATCACAACAACATTAAAAAGTGGCAGACTGGTATCGAATCCGCATTTAATATAATAATAATAGATGGCAGCACTATCCAAATTAAAATCAAAATCCTCAAAAAGCTTCACGTAATTAATGGCCCTCTATCTAGTACCTATAGTACAAACTTTGCTTAGTTTGGGACTAGATGGCGCTGTGTAATTTGTCCAGGAATATTTATTTGTTATTATCGTTGTCTTTTGTGTTTTTAGGTATATAATGTAATGTAATGTTTTTAGGTAAACCAAAAACACATTGTACATCCACTGATCTATTACCAGGTGCGAAAGTGAATGCTTGCGATGCGCGCGGTGAAAGCGCATTGTCAGTGGCTGCGCGACGTGATTCTGCGGCGGCGTGTAGGTTATTGTTGGCCTGTGGGGCTGACACGAGACCCGAGCCCGAACCCGAGCCCGAGGCCGAGCGGTACGCCGCGCAGAGACCCGGTCAGTACATACATATTACTTTTATATTTTGATTTTTTTACAATAAAATATTTTTTTATTGCACCAAATAAAAGATTTTATAAAGGGATTTAGATAATAAAAGTACAAAAAGCGGATTTGACGCTAAAAGCATTCTCTACCAGTTGGACTTCGGGACAAGCAGAAAACCACGATAGCAGTTTTGAAGAAGCAAAACAAAGCATTTATGTATTAAAATATAATACTACAAATATACTAAACATATATAACATAATTATATATGTAATAAACATACATACATACATACACAGATATGGAGATACATAAATACTGCAATGCTGATGATGATTTAGGGCTTAGATAAATCGTCTAAAAGAATTGCATCTCTATCTGTAACGACGGGTTGCTATGCTTTGTTTTGTAGTGTAATACGTAATAGTTAGATGGCGCCACACTGCGACTTCACAGCAGGAAATATAAATGGGTGAATTAGTCAGCATCACAAACCTTCTTGGTAGCTCAATTGGAAAGAGCACTAGACTGGTTATCGAGAGGTCGTGGGTTCAAGCCCCACCTAGGCGAGGCCGGTGTATTTTTCCATTTAGAATATTGTTTGTTTCATTTTGAGTTGGTTGGAGATGATAGATATAAATAGCTTTAACCCCAAACTGTGTTTCTAAATGTGTTTTTGTTATCATTTGTTTTTTTGAATTGCCTCCTTATGGAAGCAATATTAAAGTCGTATTCACGTCGGATATAAGAAAGTTGCAGCGTAGGCTTGCGCAGAATAGGCTATTTGACAATGTTCAAAAATTGTTTTAATTATTTAACAACATCGTAAAATACACAAAACTGTAAAGATCTTGCAAACTTTCATTCTAATATCTTCCGACCGACTTATCTTAGGGTCGATCAAAGTTTGGCGGGGAAAGTCATTTAATGAAAATATGAAATTATTAAAAAATAATATTTCCATTCGAGAAGCAATAAAAAATACTATAACTTTTATTATGATACAAATTACATAAACGTAATATTTAACATTGCTGTCGTACAAATTTCTGATTTGATGCATACAAAATACAAACCTGTGACGTCATAACTCAGTAGCCTTTTGTATGGAGCGTTTTCGGGAAAGTCCAAAATTGAGATTTTAAAATTAATATATCTCAAGAGATTTTTGTGCTATCGGAGTAATTCTTTCACCTATTATATTATATTATTGAGACGTTCGTTCATATCAAACCGAAAAAAATGTTAGTCAAATAGCCTATTATAAATTTGGGGTGTAAGTGGTTCCTCAACATCTATAAACCAAAGCCAACTTCACCTGCACGCGGTGCACCCTGCTGACTGAAAAACGAAGCTCTGGCGAAAAGAGTGGTAGGGAGCGTAATTGTAAGCTACCCGACTGGGGAATGTACCTCCACCTCACAGAATACCGCAGCCAAATAACAATTCCCTCGAGGGTTGTTGTGTTCCTGCGAGTGAGTGAGGTCACCAGAAATGAAGGAGATGCTGCGACGGCAGCGGGGGTGGCGGCGCGCGAGCGATATTTTATGTTGCGAGCGTTAATATGGCTACGGTAACCGCTTCACATCAGGCGGGCCGTATGCTTGTCAGTCACCCGACGTAGCATATATATAAAGAAGCCGTATGTGTCCAGAGCCGGCGGTGGTGTCGGACGCGTGCCTGGGCGCCGCGGCGCTGCGCCTGCTGGAGGCGGCGCGCTCGGGCGACGTGGACACGGCGCGCGCGCTGCTCGACGCGCGCGCGCGCCTCGTCAACTGCAGAGACGTCGACGGACGACATTCCACTCCGCTGCACTTCGCCGCGGGGTATCACTTTGTATATACTACTCGCTCGGCCCACGCCTCTACACATCCCCAAAAACTGTACTCGATATTTCTCCTTAAGAGCCCTATTACATTTGCACGCTGACGAGCTCTCGCGCAGTACTAAACCCGCGAAGGCCGCCGGTGCATCGTTTTTCGTAGTAATTTTGAAGTTATATTTATCGTTTTTATTGAAATAAGATAATAAATTCATGCTACAAAGTTTATTCATCATGAAGTAACAATTATTCTCGTATAAATTTTGCTCAATAATATTATCGTTTATTCGAGAAATTAACAGTTTACTTAAAGCGATTTTCGAAGTTTTTTTGGTTAAAAGAATGTTTTTTTTCTATTTTAAATCAATGATAATTCAAAATTCCGAGGCCGCTATGTACTATACGACTATATATCAAATAATATTCTATTTTCTTTATTTCATTTGTTTGGAACAGTAGTACAATCGAGGAGCTCAAAATAGTGAATGCGCGCATTTTATGAAAATCTTTCTCTGCAATTTTGAGTTTATTTAAAAAGTTAAGCAAAATTTACAAGGCCGCTATGTACTATGCCAATAGCTATTCTATACTATTCAATAAGTCAACATTGTTAATGTATTTTTGTTTCCGAGATCAAGACCGCCAAAATTGGTCATTTTACGCAAAAATCAGAGTCAAAATGTAATATGGCTCTTAATAACAATACTGATAAGGTGGTAATTTAAATAAAACAACCAGTCCAGTACAAAGGAAGTGATTATATTGCATATCAACAAACAGGGTCATTATTCATAACCGTTTATAACATGTTTCAATAATAATATCCATACGCACAGCGCCATCTAGTGTAGAAGTATTGGAACTATTACATGTAATAAATGTATGCTTTGTGCGCCGCTTACGAGTTAAGATATGAACCCTTTTTTGCAATGTTCACACAAATGTTTTTTTGTCTTTCTATTTTTGTTTAACTATATATTTATATTTAATATTCTTACATATTTTTGACAACAAACAATAATGGTTACGCAGACAACGCGCATTTAATTAAATTTATTTTTACAAAAGTAAAATATTACATTTATTTGACGAGCATATGGTTTGAACTCGGATCATGTAAGATAATAATGTTCGAACAGATCAAAATTTTAAACTTTTGCATTTAAATTTTATCTTAATCCGACATGTAATTATTGGAACTATTTTTCTCTTTGTATGTTTAACTCTTCATATAAAAAATCATTTCTCACTTGAGCTCATCATGCTTTAATAGAAAATAATAATCTATCTCAAACATATATGTTTGTCTTGGCCTGGATGTTTTCTATTTGTATATATTGAAAAAAAAAAAGTAATTTTATCAATTAGTACAAATACAAGCTTTACTTAATTTTCGAAGAGATGGTGATGTTTAAAGTACACTATGAATAAAATTAGGTTCTAATGCTTTGAAATATTTGGAATGAAATACATTTTTATACTTTGGAATTTAACAACAGAGTGAACATTGTTTATTATTATTGTTGACCAGTTGATTAATTGTTACTCGACTGAACACCAGTAGCGACCAGTAACACACCGGGAGACATTCGATACACCTTCGCCAAGAGTTATTGGACTGCAAGGGGTCTAAGTCGACCCTTAGTTGAGCAGCGTGGCGGAGTATACTCTAAAACCCCTTCGATTGAGCGAAGACCCGTATCCCAGTGCAGTCGCAGTGGGATGAATAAGGGTTGAAAAAGAAGGGGCCTAAGTCGACCTATACGTGATGCATCCTGTCGCCAAGCTAACGAGGCTCTAGCAAAGGAGACATAGGGCTTACCTACCTGAAGAAATACCTCCATTACAAAATTCTAAAACAATGATTTCTTGCAGGTACAACCGACTTCCATTAGCACAATTATTACTACAAAGAGGAGCCGATGTCCACGCAAAGGATAAAGGGTATGTAAATGCAATATTCAGAAACTCGGTATACCAAGTGGTATGAATATACAGTTACCGTCCGCCTGGGCCTGTTATGTATACTTTTTGCATTTAGAATTTTATGTTGACGTATATTATGTTTGTCTGCATTATATGCATGTAAATTCGTATTATGATTACCTACATCTACTTAAAATTGGACAGTGTCCCAAAGTTATGGCAGTAAAAGTCTACAATAAAATCCCAGTCAAACATTAAAACGAACAATCTGACGGAGTGTTTAAACGGTTGCTACGGACATTGTTCATTAATAAATGTTATTATATTAGGTAGGGGAAAAAGTCTTTTCGCATTATAGTATGTATGAACTTGTAATAAAATATCTTTAGTTATACCATTTGTATCTGGCAGGTTTTGATATCTTTAAAAAGTTTAAATTTTAAAAAAGATAATTCCAAATTCAAATTAGGTAAATGTGTGATTTTCACTTGTTTTTTTTACTGTCAAGATGAGTGAATCTAATGAAGAAATTCGATACATTTTAAAATTTTACTACAAAAATGGTAAAAATGCAACGCAAGCTGCGAAAAAAATTTGTGACGTTTATGGACCTAGTGCAGTGTCTGTGAGAGTAGCACAAATTTGGTTTAAGCGTTTTCAATGCGGAAATTATGATGTCAAAGATGCACGTCGCTCTGGTCGCCCTGTTACGGATAAAATGGATGCCATTTTTGAAAAAGTGGAGCAAGATCGGCATATCAGCAGTTACGACGTAGCTGAAGAACTAGGAATTGACCACAAAACAGTTTTGGTGCATTTGAAAAAAGCTGGGTACACTAAAAAGCTCGATATTTGGGTGCCTCACGAGCTCACTGAAAGAAACATAATGAACCGTGTACTCATTTTTGATTCTTTACTACGACGTAATGAAAGCGAACCGTTTTTGAAGAAGCTTATAACTGGTGATGAAAAGTGGATCACGCACGACAAGAATGTGCGTAAAAAGTCGTGGTCAAAGGCCGGTCTGGCTTCACAGACTCTGGCGAAACCCGGGTTAACCCGCAACAAGGTGATGCTGTGTGTATGGTGGGATTGGAAGGGCATTATTAATTATGAGCTGTTACCGCCAGGCAGGACTATCGATTCTGAACTCTACTGTGAACAACTGATGAGATTAAAGCAAAAAGTTGAGAGAAAGCGGCCGGAATTAATTAACAGAAGGGGTGTGATTTTTCATCATGATAACGCTAGACCTCACACATCTTTAGCCACTCAGCAAAAATTAAGAGAGTTTGACTGGGAGGTGTTAATGCATCCGCCGTATAGTCCTGACCTTGCACCTTCTGATTTCCACCTGTTTCGGTCTCTTAAGAATACTTTAGGCAATGTCAGGTTAACATCACGAGAAGACTGCCAAAACCACTTATCGCGGTTTTTTGAACAGAAGTCCCAAAATTTCTATAGTAATGGGATCATGTCTATACCTACAAGATGGCAAAAAGTTATCGAACAAAATGGCACCTACATACATTAGTTAAATGTAAATAAACTTTATTAAAAAATGTTTTGAATTTTCATATAAAATACGAAAAGACTTTTTCCCCAACCTAATACATTAGGCGAATTCTTCAACGACAAAAACATCGGTCTGTCTTCCTCATAGAATTGTTATGCCCTGCCAGGATCACATGTGAATGTATGCATATATCTATACCATCTGTACATTACATAATATAAATAAATAAATCGACAAGTCATTTTTTACACTACGTTGGGTGGCTGACAAGCATACTAAGGTCGCCTGATGTGGAGCAGTTACCGTAACCTATAGACGCTTGTAACATAATAGTATCGCACCTCGTTGCCATCTCAAAGTCTTTTCTTCATGTTAACCTCACTCGCTCATAGGAACAGAATACACAAGGCTTCTAGGATCTGTTATTTGGCTGCGGTCTTCTGTGAGGTACCGTAGTGGGTATTGTACGTAATGGTTATACTTCATTTCGTTCTATCATACATTTGTATGTTTCTATCTTATATCTTCAAAAAGGTAGAATGAATATATAGAAATGAGTGATAGTAGATAAGGTAGATCGTAGTAGAGAAAAAATGTTTTGGAATACTTAAAATTGTAATCCTAAAATAGTGTGACAGACTATTTTAGGATTACAGTAGGTGAATTTTGGGTATTCTAAAACATTAAAGTAGTCTGATATTTTACAGAATTAGAATTTTGTGTATTCTACGACATTTATTTTCTCTACTACGACCTACAATATCTACTATGGCTCATTTCTATATATTAATTCCACCTTTTTGAAGTGAAAACGGCGCACCATGTATAATTTTTGTGGCTAGTGAATAAAACTATGACGTCCCGCTCAGCTCTGTAACGCTCGTGAGTGTAAAGTCGGTAGGTGAGTGAGCGAGACGCAGCGTGAGATGAAGTTTTCACTTCTGTTTTGAATTGACATGAGTATTATAGTATTGTTGTGGTATCCATATGCGACAGTTTCTAATTATTTATTTACTGCATATATTTCGTCACCCAACGAACATTAAAATTAGGAAATAATTTATCGAGCGACTAAAAAATACTAAATGGGCGACCGAAATACTGGGTTAGGTTAGGTTTGGTATATTTTATATCTTCTTTAGTTGCCAAGTTAGTATAAAAGTTGCCTATTTCTACAATTTTAGTTGCTCCGTTAATTACTAGCCATTAAAATTGTATTTATATTTCTTAATATTTGGAAAGTTATCCCAATACAATGGAGCCCTTATTGTAATTTGTAATTTTTGGATTTCGCAATTAATTTGAAAAAAATAATAGCGAGGTCTGTTCTCTCGGCGAACGACTGTCATATTTTTTGTGTAATATAAACTGTGTGGCCCCAGCGGGCTGGTCCCGCTGCACAACGCGTGTTCCTACGGCCACTTCGAGGTGACGGAGCTGCTGGTGGCGGCCGGCGCCGGCGTCAACGCCGCCGACCTGTGGCGGTTCACGCCGCTGCACGAGGCCGCCGCCAAGGGGAAGGCTGACATCGTGCGGCTGCTGCTCAAGGTAATAGTTATTGACTGCTGCGTCTATTACGCTGCGACGTGACGGAGTTGTGGGTATACGCCGGTGTCAATGCCGCCGACCTTTGGCGGTTCACGTCGCTACACGAGGCTGATTTTAAAATTATATAATAGAAACATTAAAATTTGTCATTGACTTAGTATCAATGTAACTTATTAGTTATGTTTGAAGTATTATATATGCGTTCTACCTGTCTCTATTTTGGCAAGAAGAAATCTAGGCAATCGCCCGATATTCACTCAGTTTTTTTCCTGTCTTAGCGTATTGCATGCACACATGCGTAGATATTAAGTAAACACTTTATATACAGTTTTTACTGCAGTTTTGTTCACCTATGGTCTTGTTTTTTCTGCTACATCTGGTGAGGCTCTGGCAAAAGAGAGGTAGGGCACAGCGTATTTTGTAAGCTGCCGGACTGGAAAAGTACCTCCACCTCACATTATATAGCAGCCAAAAAACAATTCCATTGAGGATTGTTGTGTTCCTGTGAGTCGCCAGGAATAAAGGAATTGCTGCGTTGGTAGCGGGGTAGCAGCGTGCAAGCGATATTTCATGTTGCGAGCGTTTATATGGCTACGGTATTCTGTGAGGTGAAGGTACTTTTCCAGTCGGGCAACTTAAAAATACGCTATGCCCTCTCTTTTGCCAGAGCCTCACCAGATGTAGCAGAAAAAACAAGACCATAGGTGAACAAAACTGCAGTAAAAACTGTCTATAAAGTGTTTACTCAATATCTACGCATGTGTGCATGCAGTACGCAAAGACAGGAGAAAAACCCAGGAAGACCTTGGTTTTCGCCAGTCTACATATAAAATGTAATAGTTTATAATGGACTTTGGTAGCATGGCGCTGATCCCACGAGACGGAACCGCGATGGGTTGACGCCTCTCCAGCTAGTTCGAGCGGGAGACACAGACACAGCGGACGCGTTGAGAGGAGACGCCGCGTTATTAGACGCGGCGAAAAGAGGGGACCTTGCTAGAGCTAGGTAAGTTTTATATATTCGCCTTTAACTTAGATTTATGGAGGGTAGATGTTTATAGTTATGTTAGGAGAACCATTTTGAGTACGAAAACATGAGTTGTAGATTGAACCACATTGACTGTCTTTTTTATTAACAATTAATAAAAACTTGTTTTAAAAACAAAAGAAATGTTGTTCTTGCTTTTATTATTCTTGTCTTTAATTTCTGTCATCGCTGCGTAGTTACAGCTGTATTTATAAATAATTTCTTTGATTAATATTTAAATAGTTGATATCGGTCAACTTGCCAGAATATTATAAGTATTTAAAAAAATGGAAAGTTCACGTCCCGCTTAGGTGGGATTAGTAGTGTAATACTTAATATGTAGATGGCGCCACACTGCGACTTCGAAGTAGTAACTACGCATCCCACCTAGGCGGAGGAGGTGAATCTTTCCATTTTTAAAAATATTTATAAAAATCGTTTCGTTGTTAAAAATATAAAATTAGTACATGTTGTATTTATTTGGTTTAATCGTTTAGTATAAGATATGCATATGATGAGTGATTGTGAAAGCGATATTCTGTTAGTAAATGTAATAAATAAATAAACTTTGTGTATATTTGTCTCGCAGGAAATTAATTACACCACAAAATGTGAACTGCAGAGACGCACACGGCAGGAACTCTACTCCATTGCATCTCGCTGGTAAGTTGATGACATTTTAACGTTGGGTGCCAAACAAGCATACGGCCGATTTTTGAAGAACTCTATGCTGTAGTCTCCTGGACAGACAGTTCATTCCACAGCTTGACAGTACGCGGTAGAGAACTTCTCCGGAACCGCACAGTACGTGACCACTTCGGTTTTAATGTGCGAGGATGAATTCCCTATCGATGATACCTGACTTAACCCGACCTATTCTAAGAGCTACCTGACTGTACGCTTAATTTCTCCTTTTCAGCGGGTTACAATAATTTGGAAGTGGCGGAGGCTCTCCTGGAAGCGGGGGCTGCGGTCTCGGCCCGAGACAAGGGCGGCCTGGTGCCTCTCCACAACGCCGCGTCCTACGGACATCTGGAATTGGCAGCTTTGCTGCTGCGAGCTGGTACTCCGCCTAACGCTGCTGACAGGTAACATATCTGATATGAAAAGACCTTAAGGTGATCGATCCTAGTAACTCACTCATCCATTATGTTTGCAAGGATCTTTCATTAAACAAACATTTGTCACACCCTGCCGATTAGCCAAATAGATTCTGGTATAAGAGAGGTAGGGTACTGCAAATTTGTAAGATGCCTTACTGGGAAATACCGCACACCTCACAGAATACCGCAGCCAAATAACCCTTGAGAGCTGTTGTGGTCCTGCAGTTGCGTGAGGTTGCCAGAAAAGGAGTTGCTGTATTGGCAGGGTATGTTTGTCTGCCACCCGACGTAGTATAAAAAAAGTACTGTAGCTGGGATAATGTACCTATTGTATTTAAGTAATAATGTCATAATCTTTCATCGATACGCTGGTCTACCACCCGACGTGGTATAAAAAAAATACGCTGTAGCCCACCTCTCTTTTGCCAGATCCTCGGTAGTTAATCATTAGGGATAGGCTGAGATGACTGCTTACCGTCAGGCGTTTCGTATGCTTGTTTCTATCCAAGTGGTATAAAAAAATTACGCTGTATCCCACCTCTCTTTTGCCAGATCCTCGGTAGTTAATCATTAGGGTGCTACGCGTAGGTGAGGCTTTAGCTCGAAGACAATGGTGGGCCACTTACATCCTAATAGACTACAAGCCCATGGATAAAAAATACCTATGAAATGAACCATCGTGAATAACGCTTAGAAGGCTGTTACTATATCAGAAAATAACTCTGAGCACTATGCCGTCATTTCTGAGCGGTACAGGTGAGTACATGAGTAAATGGAATTTCCCAGGTACAAGTGAGGAATTACGATTAATTATTAATGTACGGCTTTTTTTATAGTTTATAGATGATTAAAAATAAATGTCAAAAAACCTAGTGCCGTACTAAAGCGGTGGTGCAGGAAGTCAGTGCAAATTTTTAATTCGCCGATAATTGTAGAAGCAATATTCCGGACATTTATTACTGTACGTAATATTTTTATTTGTTACCATTTATAATGAACGGCTATAAGGTACAACGATAATATTTAGTAACATTATATATATAAGAAAGTTGCCGTACATTAGTTTATGATCTTACAGCAGTAATAACTCGGTAAATCCAAAAATTTTGATAATTATGTAGTTACACAAATATTAACAATAATTTTTGGACGGCATATTTATTAAACATTATTGTCTGTGTTAAATAATATTTTGAACAAGATGCCGTACATTTTACAATGACCTTATATCATATGGGTGTAGAGAAAGGGTTGCGATCCTTGGCTTTCGACCCCAGCGCTGGAAATATGTATGGCGTTCATGGGTAAAGTATCTGTATATGTATACAAAAGGAATTACACAAATGCCGTACAGTAATAAATGACCGGAATATTGCTTCTAAAAATAAAAAAAATGCACTGACTTCCTGCACCACCGCTTTAGTACGGCACTAGGTTTTTTGACAATTATTTTTAATCCTCTATAAACTATAAAAAAGCCGTACATTAATAATTAATCATAATTTCTCACTTGTACCTGGGAAATTCCATTTACTCATGTACTCACCTGTACCGCTCAGAAATGACGGCATAGTGCTCAGAGTTATTTTCTGATATAGTAACATCCTTCTAAGCGTTATTCACGATGGTTCATTTCACAGGTATTTTTTTTCCATGGGCTTGTAGTCTATAATGTTTAAAGTACTTTAAGTTCACTAATTTTGTGGCTGAATGCGGAAGGCAGAAGGAGCGTATTTAGTTGAAAACACTGGGGAAGGCCTATATCCAGCCTATATCCAAGTGGGTGATGATTCTAATGATACGAACTTATTCCATATCCACAGATGGGGCTTCACGCCGCTGCACGAGGCCGCGCACAAAGCGAGGACGCAGCTCTGTGCCTTACTTGTAAGTATATCAGTTTTTGATATGAAACGTGGCGACTCGATGTTTATTTTTTATTTTATTTTCGTTTTTTTTTTCTTTTTAGTTTGGGCCATTAATTTCCCTAACAATTAACCCTATAATATTTCATTTCTAAACTATGTCCTAATTCACCTTAGTAAGTAAATGTATATATACATTTATTTTATGTTGCGTATCTGTATCCCTAAACAATACTGAACGCTTTACATTCAACCTGTATGTTCTAATGTTCATTTTTAATAAGGAATATCCCAATATTTATACTTCAATAAAGGGAATACTGAATTCTCAGTCTATTAAAGTACTTTTTTTACAAGTGCGTTTTGTGCGTTTAACTGGACAGGCATAAACAACACGTTTTAATTCAAACTCTTAAACATCTGTTCTTTAACGCTTGTGGTATATCTATAGTATTGTAATGAAAGCTGGTGAGCGGGAGATGATGCAAACGTCTGATTAGGTTTACATTTGATTTATTATTCGTTCATGTTACATTGACGATCTTATATATACTCTTAAATGCTATACCTATAAATACATATTAGACACTACACTACACGCCCACCGGGCAAAATAAAAAAAATATATTTTCAGATAAATATTTTTTTTTTTGTATACAAAATTATGATTATAAATTACCATTACATAGGTAAAAATTTAAAATTACAAAAAAAAATCTATGCAGATTGAGTACAAATTAATACAATAAAAATATCATTACATTTTAATCAAAACACTACTATTCTCATGTTCAAGCATTGCTATGCCTCTACATTCTATTTTTAGATCTGATTGACAAACTTCAATAACTCTACAATATAACATTTATATTTATCATTCTCGGAATTCATACACTTACGCATTTCTTATCGCCATCAACTAGTCATCACTAAATTCTCTTAGCATCATTTAAAATAATTGAGCATGGTTTGTTCCAGCTCCGTGTGTTACTTATACATTTTATCATTTCATAGAGTTAACTCTTCTTTTATTTCTTCATTATTTTTATTCTTTTATAAAACACACTTTAATATAATTACAAAAGTAATCCAACATCCTCACGAAGGCATCTCGTGCGCGTCATGATCGGAAAGAAGGTTACGTAATTAATGATTTAAGAGAATTAATTTATGTATTCTTGACATATCTGTCACCTTTTATTCTATACAAGTCATTGTCATTCATAATACACTAATTCAATCCAAACCTTGGATTTTTATAGGATCCTACAACTCTTGGGTGATCAGTCCAATTGTTTAAAGCAACCATAACAATCTCAGGTTATCACTAATATCTTATACAATCCTTTTATTCATCTTTTATCCATTCGTTTTCATTGTACACAAATTAATACAGACAATCATTTCGTTCATGACTTTCACATCTACATAGTTTTCAATTTTCAAATATTTCCAACTTCTTCTTCTTCGCATCTTTCGAAAAAATCACGCATACTATAAAATACTACATATTAAGAAATTGCATCTCGGAAGAACGCTCAAAACTGTCAATAAATGTGTAAGTACAAGCATTGAACATAAATATGGTTGTTTGCATTATTATATAATTCGAAGTTTTTTAAAGCTTCTATACTTTTGAATATAATGCTTGCAAAAGGAAAAAAAATCATTAGCGCATAATTCATAATGCAAGAATTTTATAATATAGGTATAATCAAGGTTAACAAATTCATATTAATATGTTTATTGTACTTTGTTCCCAATTCCTTTTATAGCGATGTATTCCGCACGTAATGTACTCGCACTGGAACCCACTGTATCAGCGTTTCTTATTTCAATACCGAGAGAGATGCTCCGCAATCTATAACAACACTATATTTGGCAACTTGTACATTCCACTGACCTCCCATACACACAAGTTAATATAATAATAATATCTGGCAAAGAAAATGTGATTATGATTATGCTTATAAAAATATTTTTGAAAAAAAATAATAATAAACTAAAGCAATTAAGTATGTGTTACATACTCGTATTAGTAATATTGTTATACATAATAATATGTTCGACTTTTTTTTAAGTTCACATGTCTCTAATCTGAGTTTCATAATTATTATAAACATAACTCATGCTCGAAATATTGAAATTCTAAATTTATCTTTCCCATAAAAATATTAACATTTTTTTTTTTTTTAATTTATAGTATTGATCAGGCATAATGTCGCTTCTATTACAATTCAACACCGGTAACAACAAGACAATTGTTTAAAAATCGAAAGTTTTTTGAGAAGATGCCTATGCCCGCATCTTAGTATAAACAAATTTTTCAAATTGCATATTATCTTGCCTATTAGTGTATAATTTTAAACTATTATTTATAGTATTTGTAAGAATTCCATATAAAAACATTTCTTTTATTCTTCTATCATTTATGGCTGTCATGTTATCTATTTTTGATTAATTACTAAGATTAATGATTACATTATTTATGAATTTTCTTATTCATTATAACATGATTTTAATGTATCAATAAATTGTATGAACATAGAGATAAAATGAAATATACATGATAACAACATAGAATATATAATAATATTATCACTACAAAACGCATACTCTACATAGTCTTAATTAGTTTTTCAGTTCTCACCTCACATTGTTTACTTTTCACTCGAACGAATTCACTTAATTAACACTAGCACAGATTTAGCACTGGTTTTTTTTTTACACTTTTGCACTAAATTATTAGTTATATTTCTCCAAAACCATTTGTCGCTTGGCTCGTGGCGGTGAGGCTCCTCATGATGACACTCAAATTCGAGCCTCCGGATTCGGTAGCCCGAGTAGTCAGATTACATTTTGGTACAAGACTGCATAATTTTCTTTATACTCGAAGACATCTATTGCAATATGAAGACCTCGGCGTTTTTGAACTTTACTTTTTTTTTATAAATCATTTTTGACTCACAGTCCGATTATTAAATTATGCACAATATACACGCGCGTCGCTCCACCGAACACCGTCAGACCGCCTAAGTCGCAAGGGTCGCCATGTAATGAAAGCTGGTGAGCGGGAGATGATGCAAACGTCTGATTAGGTTTACATTTGATTTATTATTCGTTCATGTTACATTGACGATCTTATATATACTCTTAAATGCTATACCTATAAATACATATTAGACACTACACTACAGTATTTATAGCACTTTGTTTATTGCGACTTCACAGCAGTAAAATATAAAAATGTAGTTAGAAGAGCACTTGACCGGTAATCGAGAGATCGTAGGTTCAAATCTCACTAATACGGTGGAGGTGAATTTTTCCATTTTTAAAATATTTATGTTTTGGCAAGTTAGTCCGAAATCAACTATTTAAACAATAATTGTGTTTATTATTTAAATATTTGATTTTGGCAAAGGGAAAAAATAAGTATATCAGTTACATAGAACCCATAGTACAAACTTTGCTCAGTTTGGGACTAGAAGGCCGGGTGTGCAATGTGTCCAGGAATATATATTTATTTATAATGTGGTGGTGCAGCTGGCGCACGGCGCCGACCCGTACCTGAAGAACCAGGAGGGGCAGACGGCGGTGGAGCTGGCGGGCGCCGAGGACGTGCGCTCGCTGCTGCAGGACGCCATGACGGCCGCGGCCGGCGAGCCCGCGCCCGCGCCGCCGCCGCAGCTGCCGCCGCCGCAGCTGCCCGTGCTCATGCCCAGCGGGGACACCGTGCCTCTCACCTTGCCGGTGAGTGTGCGCTGACAGGGGAGTCGGCTCCTTGTTACGAGACGCCACGACAGCCGCGCCCGCGCCGCCGCCAGCTGCTCGTACGAGCTGTATTTAGGGAACGAGAGTACTGTGGACTCAACGCGGAAAGCAAAAGTCGACTGACGAGCCGATAGCACACCGCACAGGTACGCAAGCGGCGCGTGAGCGCCCGCCCCGCCCTACCTCATACCGCACCAAGTAGACGATGTTACGGTAACAGCTTGCTCTCAGCAATAAGGCCGATATACAAATCTGTAATAATTTATTGATTCATATATACAAATCTGTAATAATTTATTGATTCACTGTACTTTTAAATTGTATTATGCAAATAAAGCATATTCTATCTATCTAACAGTGTCGCGAGTTTAATGGTTTTTTTTCAGTCTCAAATAATGCCCAAAAAGTTTTAATTTCAAAAATGGTTTAGAATGCCCAACATTCACCTACTGCAATCCTAAAATAGTACAGCTATGACATAAGATAGAAACATAAATGTATGGCAACAATGCCCCCCCCCCCCCCATGCACCTAAAGAAATTTTCATTTCAAAAATGTTTTAGAAACACCAACATTCTTACCTACTG
The DNA here is from genome assembly GCA_937001555.2 of Hypsopygia costalis. Taxonomy (NCBI): domain Eukaryota; kingdom Metazoa; phylum Arthropoda; class Insecta; order Lepidoptera; family Pyralidae; genus Hypsopygia; species Hypsopygia costalis. Next base: position 18,665,389 of record OW443347.2, read on the forward strand.
TAATCCTAAAATAGTACAGCTATGACATACAATAGAAACATACAAATGTATGGCAAAAATGCTCAACGCGCCTAAAGAAGTTTTCACTTCAAAAATGTTTTAGAATGCCCGACATTCACCTACTGTAATCCTAAAATAGTACAGCTATGACATACAATAGAAACATACAAATGTGTGGCAAAAATGCTCAACGCGCCTAAAGAAGTTTTCACTTCAAAAATGTTTTAGAATGCCCTACATTCACCTACTGTAATCCTAAAATAGTACAGCTATGACATACAATAGAAACATACAAATGTGTGGCAAAAATGCTCAACGCGCCTAAAGAAGTTTTCACTTCAAAAATGTTTTAGAATGCCCTACATTCACCTACTGTAATCCTAAAATAGTACAGCTATGACATACAATAGAAACATAAAAATGTATGGCAAAAATGCTCAACGCGCCTAAAGAAGTTTTCACTTCAAAAATGTTTTAGAATGCCCGACATTCACCTACTGTAATCCTAAAATAGTACAGCTATGACATACAGTAGAAACATACAAATGTGTGGCAAAAATGCTCAACGCGCCTAAAGAAATTTTCTCTTCAAAAAACCTTACTTCCTTTGATGGAGAAACTTTTAATAATTATATTCTCGTCGACAGGTCGTGCCAAGTAATTACTGGGCGGAGGGATCCCGCGGCAGTTTAGAGGACGCAGCGGGAAGACCCGCCTCCGCGCTTTCTACCTCCGAGTCATTGCAGACCTTCCTCTCAAGGTAATTACTGAACTTTTTTATTAAATTAAGTAAAGCTTGTACTATGGGTACTAGATGACTGATATTATACTTAAATACATTATTTTTTGTAAATACGTACATATAATAACGTAAATTCTTTCACTGTAACAGACAGTACCTGAAAATGTTACAAAGGAAGAGCGGAGTTTCCTAATACAGGCATCTTGTTTGCCTAAATGGGAACTCCAACATTTTTTACAATTACTGTCCATTTAAACTGCAATAAACTTTTTGATTTTTATTTTTTTTTTTGATTTGATAATACATATAAAATACCCAGACCAAGACAATCAGACATGTTCATGTACGCAAATATTTGTCTTGTGCGGGGATCGAACCCGCGACCTCGGAGACAGAGTAGCCATTGCTAGGTATTCGACCAACGGGCTAGTCAAATAATCTAAATCAATTTCAAATAGTCGAGAGATCCCTTCTACGGACAAGTCCGTCTTTGCACATAGTTCTTTTATTGCTCTATACTGTGTTATTTTTTTAAACTAAGTACAATATAAGTATTACAAATTTGTTCCAGTATTGGGTTGGAGCAGCTCTGTGGAGTGTTAGAACGAGAGCAGATCACCCTTGACATCTTGTCGGAGATGTCTCATGAAGACCTCCGTGCTGTGGGGGTGGCAGCGTACGGCCACAGACATCGACTGCTCAAAGCAGCTAGACACGCGCTGCAGGCACAAGCAGGTACCTCCTCAGTAACTAATAGAAAAAATCTCATCACTTTCTAGATTATTAGTCATTTTTAAAACAATACACCATCTCCTGGTCTATATTGGTCATTTGTAAATAAAAATATATAACATATCCCGGACAATATTAGTCACTTATAGAAATACAACATCTCTTGGGGATGTTGTACTTTTACTAATGAATAATAATAACTAATACATAGTCATTATAAAAGTACAACATCCCCTGGGCTATACTAGGCACTAGTAAAAATAAATTTCCTCGATAATACTAGTACTTGTTAAAATAAATACAACATTTCCTGGACTATATTAGTCATCTCTTAGACTATTAGTCACTGGTAAAAAATATAGCTTGGACTATATTAGTCACTAGTAAAAAATACATTATCTCCTGGACTACATTAATCACTGTTAAAAATATATTAGATTGGGGAAAAAGTCTTTTCGTATTTTATATGAAAATTCAAAACATTTTTTAATAAAGTTTATTTACATTTAACTAAAGTATGTAGGTGCCATTTTGTTCGATAATTTTTGGCCATCTTGTAGGTAGAGACATGATCCCATTACTATAGAAATTTTGAGACTTCTGTTCAAAAAACCACGACAAGTGGTTTTGGCAGTCTTCTCGTGATGGTAACCTGACATTGCCTAAAGAATTCTGAAGAGACCGAAACAGGTGGAAATCAGAAGGTGCAAGGTCAGGACTATACGGCGGATGCATTAACACCTCCCAGTCAAACTCTCTTAATTTTTGCTGAGTGGCTAAAGATGTGTGAGGTCTAGCGTTATCATGATGAAAAATCACACCCCTTCTGTTAATTAATTCCGGCCGCTTTCTCTCAACTTTTTGCTTTAATCTCATCAGTTGTTCACAGTAGAGTTCAGAATCGATAGTCCTGCCTGGCGGTAACAGCTCATAATGAATAATACCCTTCCAATCCCACCATACACACAGCATCATCTTGTTGCGGGTTAACCCGGGTTTTGCCAGAGTCTGTGAAGCCCGACCGGCCTTTGACCACGACCTTTTTCGCACGTTCTTGTCGTACGTGATCCACTTTTCATCACCAGTTATAAGCTTCTTCAAAAACTGTTCGCTTTCATTACGTCGTAGTAAAGAATCGCAAATGAGTACACGGTTCATTAGGTTTCTTTCAGTGAGATCGTGAGGCACCCAAATATCGAGCTTTTTAGTGTACCCAGCTTTTTTCAATTGCGCCAAAACTGTTTTGTGGTCAATTCCTAATTCTTCAGCTACGTCGTAACTACTGATATGCCGCTCTTGCTCCACTTTTTCAAAAATGGCATCCATTTTATCCGTATCAGGGCGACCAGAGCGACGTGCATCTTTCACATCAAAATTTCCTGATTGAAAACGCTTAAACCAAATTTGTGCTACTCTCACAGACACTGCACTAGGTCCATAAACGTCACAAATTTTATTCGCAGCTTGCGTTGCATTTTTACCTTTTTTGTAGTAAAATTTTAAAATGAATCGAATTTCTTCATTAGATTTACTCATCTTGACAGTAAAAAAAACAAATGAAAATCACACATTTACCTAATTTGAATTTGGAATTATCTTTTTTAAAATATAAACTTTTTAAAGATATCAAAACCTGCCAGACACAAATGGTATAACCAAAGAGATTTTATTACAAGTTCATACATACTATAATGCGAAAAGACTTTTTCCCCTACCTATTATCATTTCCTAGACTATATTAGTCATTAGTAAAAATACATCTCACGGAATATATTAGTCACTAGTAAAAATGCATCTCCTGGACTATATGATACATTTCTAGATATGTTAGTCACTAGTAAAAAATACATTATCTCCAGGACTATATTGGACAATTGTAAAAAATATATAACCTCCCGGTAGTCCGGGAGGTAATACATCTCCTGGACTATATTAGTCACTATGTAATAAAAAAATTTTTAACTGAAAACTTCATCTCTACATTTCTTGCTTCGTCTCCCTCCCTTTTTTTACGCGAACGAGCGTTACACTGCGCGCCTACAGAAGTTTTCAGTACAAAAATATGCAGTCTTGTTATTGTTTTTGTATTATATTTATATCTCATGTTATATATTAGTCATTAATAAAACAAAGATATGTTGTCTCCTGGACAAAGTGGACAAAGTACTGAAATTTTGGTCCAAAATCTAATCATATAAAGATTTTATGACAAGTTCTTGTATTATGAGATTATTTTTCTATAGAATGGTACGGCGGCACAACCCTAATAGAAGTAACAGCGAGTCCCGACAACGAGTGCGGCGAGAGCGAGCACACGATAGTCTCTCGAGAGATGCAGGCGTCCGTGAGAGCGCACAGGGACCACGCCGGGGGCAACTTCACACATTACAATGTCGTTAGGGTATGTATAACGAGGCGGAAGACAGATAAATAATACAAACACGGGCTCAAGACAATGATTCGAGAGCGGTAAAGCCATTTGACAAATAATACAATGACGGGCTCAAAAGTACAGTGATTCCAGAGCCGTAAAGCCATTTGATAAATAAAATAAAGGATGGGCTCATTAGGACAATGATTCGAGAGCGGTAAAGCTATTTGATAAATAATACAATGACGGGCTCAAAAGTACAGTGATTCCAGAACCGTAAAGAAAATTATTCCCTAACTATTCAAAAATGCACAACGTTAATGTTCAAGTTTTCACTTCTGCCGGCACTCCCGGAGTGCAATCCGTTTTTTATTATTTATTTAACGCTATTCGATAGATGGCGCGGATACTTCTCTTACATGATTCTGGGAAAATTCGTTTTTTGTAAAAAAAACACCCGAGCTAAGCTCATCGAGGTACTAATCTACAATTTTTTATTCACAGATACAAAAAATAGTAAATGGCCGCCTATGGGAGAGGTACCAACATAGGAAACGGGAGGTCTCAGAGGAAGCAGGCGCTCCCAACGAGAGGATGCTCTTCCACGGCTCGCCGTTCATCAACGCCATCGTTCAAAAAGGATTCGATGAAAGGCACGCGTATATAGGTGAGGGCAAGCAACGTTAGCCGCTGTTTGGCGCCGGATGGGTGACCGCAAATGGTACACGTATCAGCACGATTATATGTTTTTTTTTCATACTACATCGAGTGGCATGCATACAGCCTGCATGATGTAAAGCGGTTACCGTAGCCATATCAACGCCAATAGGCGAGGGCAAAACATAGCTCCCGAATGGATGAACCGATTTAGGTGAATTAAACCTGATTGTTCTTAGGTATGTTTGATAAAAATCGGTCCAAGATGGCCCCCGCCACAAAATCGCGAATTAAACAAAAAAATTTCCACAACTCCCTCAATATGGGTATCAAATGAAAGGTCTTGACTGAACTAGAACAGCGTTTCTTAACCTTTTGCGGTCCGCGGACCCCCAGAAAATCAATCACAATTTCAAGGACCCAATTAAAAAACACAGGAATAAATTTAGGACAATTCATTTTAGTACTGAAAACAAATTACATTTTTATAAAAATTAAAAATATTGTATTAATGTATGTATTGTATTAATGTAATGTATATTAATTGAGTTGGTGCTGCTTTTTTGCAAGTCTTGCTGGCATTATTTATTAATTAAATAGATTTAGAAAGTTGTCGACGTAGACTTCAGAGTTTACAAGCTGAAGCACAGATTACATAATAGTTACTACGTAACAGATACTTCACTCAGTAGAAAATTTCCAATACCTACTGCTATAATAGCCTACTCCGTCGCGTCAGCAACCGCTGCATGCTAAAATGTGCCTAAATGCTCAAGCGTACAGTTGTGATTGCTTCGCACCGCGCGATCCCACAGCAATCGCAGGGCCTGGAACTTGGTCCGCAAACGGCCCGAGACCGCTCGGCCGGCCGGTAGGTAACTATAGCGCGCAAGTACATGGAGTGACGGAGGCCTGGCTGAAGTGGCAATGAGCGGGTCACATCTGCCGAGTAAGTGATAGCAGGGGAGGAAGGTATTAGAGTGGAGGCCGCGCGTAGAACGACGAACCGTTGTGCGCCCTCCTTCTAGATGGTCCGATGGCCTTAAGAAAGAGACTGGATGCTGAAGGTGGAGGATCGTATCTGGTGGAAAGTATTGGGGAAGGCTTATATCCAGCAGTGGGTAGATGCAGGCTGATGATGATGATGTTCGTAGACGGTGGTTGTCCACTATTCATACTCGTGGACCCCCGGGGGTCCACGGACCACAGGTTAAGAAACAATGCACTAGAAGGTCGGGGGTTATTTATATTTGAAATTATCAAGTTTATTTTTGTTCAGGCGGTATGTTCGGCGCTGGCATATACTTCGCGGAGCACTCTTCAAAGAGCAATCAATACGTATATGGGTTTGGAGGTGGCTCTGGGTGTCCCACGCACAAAGACAGAAGCTGCTACCTATGTCACAGGTAAGTTCTTTTTTATATGAGGGGGGGGGGGGGGGGGGGGGAGCGAACATGTGGGTCACCTGGTGGAAAGTAATCACCACCGCCCATGGAGATCAGCAACACCAAGGGGTCGCCGATCCGTTGCCAGCCTTATAGGGGAAATATTGACTCTGTTCTTGAAGGCCATGTCGTATTTATTTGGGAATACCGCTGAGAGAAGTTGATTCCACAACTTTACAGTTCGTGGTAGAAAATGTCTTAAAAAGCGTACTGTAGTAGATCGCCAAATATCAAGATGATGTGGATGGAATTTTAATTTTTGGCGAGTTGTACGATAGTGGAATTCAGCGGCAGGTATCAAATCAAATAGCTCATCCGAGCACTCCCCGTTGTATAATTTATATAGAACGCAAAGAGATGCAACATCTCTGCGTGTAGAGAGAGACTCCAGAGAGAGTAGAAGTTGACGTGAACAAGTCTTTAAAATTGCTTCCATTGGGAGACAATTAAAAAAAATATGTTGTCTGTAAAGTCGGTTTACTGACGATAGTTGAACGTGACAACGTCATAAGAAAATACTGATGGAATGTTTGCATTTCTCAAAAGAAAATTTTAATGGAACGCCTCAGAGCGAGGTAACGCCGCATGCGTCATGTTTTTTCGTGCGTGCAGCCGGCTCCATCGAATTATAAGACGTTGTCACGTCAAAAACGAATGATAACAAAATTGGGGGGTTCAGTTTGGTGTTGCAGCGACATAGTAGTGGTTACATTTCTCTTTTATATGTGAGGGGGACAAACGAGCATGTGGGTCACCTGGTGGAAAGCAATCACCACCGCCCATGGAGATCAGCAACATCTAGGAGTCGCCGATCCGTTGCCAGCCTTTTAAGGGAAATATAGACTCTGTTCTTGAAGGCTCCCATGTCGTAATTGTTCGGAAATACCGCTGAAGGAAGTTGATTGCTCAGTTTCACCGTTCGTGGTATAAAATGTCTTCTACAATATTAAATTTATTATATATTCTGCAACAATTCGCACATAGCGAATATACTTATGCATATACAGGGTGTATTTTAAAAGGTTGTTCAAATTTAAGGGACAATTATGTTGTTAGTATTAATCACGAATCAATACAAAAAGTGACAAAAACCCAAAAAAATATCAACCCTAAACGCGGTATGGCTATCGAAAGATTTCTTGTTTATCTCCGAGATTCATGTTTACTATGTATGTAGGTAGGAGACACGTGGGGTTGCCGCGCATGCGCCCTCTGCGCGCTTTCCGTTGTGACCGCTTCCAGCGGTTATCAACATTACAGTATACGCTAAAATTACAGATACTACAAAAACTAAACTGAGGGGCAATTCTCGTAATTAAAATGTAGTCAAAATTCAGTTTCGATCCAGTCTCGATCTCACAAATGTCACATTTGGTATTCTCGTAACACAATATGTAACTTCAAAATTAAATCTAAGCGGGATTATATCGAAATATGAGTGAGAATTAAACAAACTAAGAATGTTACTTTGCCAACAACAAGAATTGATAATAATTAATTAATTAAATCAAGTATATAATTTCAGTCAATTCACAATGCAATCTCGATTCGGTCAACTTTCAATCTGCGTTCGTAGAAAAATTACGAGAATTGGCCTTCTGATTTTGATGTTTTTTAAGGTATGGTTTATTATTGTTTCGTAATCAGTAACAGCTACACAATCGCCTCTATCAATTTGACCAGTATTTAAAATGACACCTCTGTATATCCAGCAATAGGTAGATATCACTGCTGATAGTCCCCGTTCGTTCTTCAGACAAATGCTGCTGTGCCGCGTGACCCTGGGCCGCGCGTTCCAGCTGCTGAGCGCCATGAAGATGGCGCACGCGCCTCCAGGTCACCACTCGGTGGCCGGCCGGCCCAGCCACGGGGGGCTGTGCTTCCCGGAGTACGTCGTCTACAGGGGGGAACAGGTAACTGACGATCAGCTCTGATACACTCACTGGCCTAGCACTATGCTTTCAGTAGTACGCAATATTTCTTAAAAATACGTACGTAATTGTTCAAGTTTTCACTTCTGTCGCCACTCCCGGAGTGGCACCGTTTTTTTTTAATTTCATTTGTTTGTTTACAAATCATATCGTCTATACTCACACCTTTTTGTTGACAATGCATGATTACTTAAATGCCGATATTTGTTGTCGGCGTCCACAAAATAGCGATGAATAATTTCCGCTTCAGCCGCTAGAAAAGGGCTTGATGAGCGAAACATGGTAATTTGAAAAAAAAAAAAAATATTGATATTTTTTCAAATTACAATTAATACAAGCTTGTTTTTTGTTACGTTTTTTTTTGTTTATTTTATAATTAATGACTTTTCATTAATATATTTTCTTCTCCCCAGGCATATCCTGAATATCTGATCACGTATCAGATAGTGAGCGCCGAGAACAACTCAGGATCAGTGTAGAACAACACGTGGACAGTATTGTGATGTATGGACGGCAGGATGGACATTTAATATATATACGTAACTCATATGACATCGTTAATTATCATTTTTATACATACTGTTGCTGGGATACGGGGCATTCTTCGAAAAGTAAACTTAACAGTAGATTGAAAAGTTGATTTGTGACATTTTGAAATCATAAATTATTAATTTATTATATGATTTCATATCCTAATTATCATAGCCTAAATTTAGAAATCGGACGTCACCTAACGACTGAAGCGTCCGTTCACACAGACCTTCTCTGTCTGATTGGATACGCTCTAAACTTAGATTGAGGAGAGTCCCGTATCCCAGCATTGTGATCATTAAATTATTTTGGATTAATTTTTTTTCATTCGTCCATACATCCACATAGCTAAAGATGCTTAGTGATATAATATAGTATGTTAGAACGTATATGTATATAAAATGTGTTAAGATGGCGGCCAAGTCGATCGAGATGTGATTTAACAGACGGACAAACAGACAAAAATAATAAATATTATGTGAGGTTCATAACAGCTTGTTTAGGATGAGCGACTCTGAGGTCGCGGGTTCGAACCCAGCACAAGACAAACTTTAGATTGTATAGGAATTACCAATTACAACCCGCGTGTAACAATCAGTGTACCACGGTGACGTAACTGGATTTAATCCAGTCTCTTAATCACAATCATTTAAAATAAACGTTTAATAGTGGTTTATGAAACTTTTGCATAATAAGGGTTCTTAAAATATGAGTGTGAGTTTATCACATGAGCCGAAGGCGAATGTGATAATAGCATCACACGAGTAGGTCGTGGGTTCAATCCCACCCCACCGAGGCGAGGGAGTGTTTTTTCCTTTTTTAAAATATTTATCTCACTAATATATAAAATTCTCGTGTCGCTGTGATTGTTACCAAACTCCTCCGAAACGGCTGGACCGATTTTTTTTATGAAAATGGTGTTTTTATGAAAATTTTTCATACCCCTAAATGATAAGGGTGTCCCACCCCTAAATATTTATTTTATTGACATTTTTTTTTATTTTTATATTATTATGATTTAGCATTGATAACTTTATACCACTTAAAATTTACACCCTTCTACCATCAACCCCTAAATTTATATGGCAAGACGAACGTTTGCCGGGTCTGCTGCCTATAAAGATCGGGGTACACGAGTATGAAGTCGCGTACACGGAGAAGTTGGTTAATGGTATGTTTGGAAGCCGCTTTAATATGTTTGTTAGTCTCATCTCGATCGACTTTGTCAATTTTTTGTATGTGTCGACGTGACGATGTGTTGATGGACGTTACTAAATATAAATAATACGAAATCTATACATATAGTGTTTTATTTTTATATTTTACTTACATTGTAGTTTCAAACTAGGCCGGATTGTAGCCCACGGGGCCGAAACCGAGGTTGAGTGGAGGGAGTAGATTCGCTGAGTGTATGTTTTCCTTTGATTTCAATGGAAAATGTATTTGATGATCATTCCTCAAGGACATGATTGATCTCAATTTTTTTTCGACAAAAACCTCAAGCATGTCGAAGTCTATTTGTGACAAGTTTCATCAAAATCGGTTCAGTGGTTTTGGAACCTATTCATTTCCAAGAATGACTTTTCCAAGAATAAGCATTCCGGTCGCTCCACTCCATAATTTGAAGGTGAATTATTAGTGAACGTGTGTTTACTATAGGGTGACCTGAAATGAGTGGCGGACCCGTTAAGGGATGATAGTAGGGAGCAATTCCAGGCGATACACTATGAGACCTACTACAGGGTTAACTTTAGGACAGTAGGTCTCATAGTGATATCGACTGGAATTGCTCCCTACTATCACCCCTTAACGGGCCCGCCAGTCATTTCAGGTCAGCCTGTATAAGAGGGTAACGTCACTATTAAATTATTTTACAAGTAAAAACGGTCTTGCGGGTTCATACATCAATATATTCTTTGGTATAATGACTAGATTATTATTTATACAGCGAATCGTTGCGCTAGAAAAAAATATATCACATTAACAAACTACTCAATAAGACATACTCTACTACCAATGATGTAATAAATACAATAGATATGGCATAGTCATAATAAATTGCATCAGAACAAGGTTCTTGTCACCTGTGAGCGAGAGTATAGCTATGCTTATCATCTCGGCGCTTTAACGTATTCTGCAGGATATTGATATGATTGATCATTAGGTCCATTTTAGTCTCCACTACAGGAGCACAACTCTCTCTCGTCCGTCCTAGACGGAAGGAGGATCTGGCCTACACTCCCCACGCCTGCCAAACGGGTTGGGGAGGCCTGATCGATATTTCATAACGTATTTACCTTAGTCGCCTAGTACGACATCCACGGGAAGAAACGGAGTGATTCTATTCTAGTCTGCCGGAAACCACACGGCCAATATTATCACGGCCGATATGATTGATATTAATTATTAATTTACGTAAAACCATTTGTTATGGAAGAGTGGGTCCTTCTGACACAGGTGTTTCACGCTTAAAAGAAAGAGCCCTCCCTCCAAATTATAATAAAAAAATCTTGTTATCTCTTTCTAGCTGAGTGCGCAATCGACGTAATGGCGTCTTTTTTCTTGCAAAAATATTAAATTTACCTAAATACGCGTTAACTTCAAACATTAATCTGTACTTTCGTGTTATATGTGATCTTACCATGGGTTTTATTTACTTTACCAACATAAATTGTACATTTTTATAATACAGAAGACGGCATTTTTGCCTATTTCAATCAATTGTCTCAAACGCCAGAATCGTCGGCTTGTTGGTGCGTAGTAATTATGAGATGTGACAATTGGGGCACATATCGTTGTTTCTTTTTGTTATCGTGTTTTTTTTTCGGGACGGCAGCCCATCACAGTTTCCCACCACTGTGTCTCCTTTATAGCCAGGATTAACAACGGCGACCACCAAAAAGGTAATGAAATCCACTGCAGTCCCGGGGGTAAAACTACGGCTGCCTTGGAACTCACGAGAAATTTAATCAGAAGAAATTACTAGGAGTACGAAGCTCTTGGAATTAGACATCCCCACTTAGCAATTTGAGAGACAGCAATATGGCAAATGAGGCATTAAAAGCCTAAAGAGATGGCTAGTCAAGTGAAGCTCAACTGTCGTGCACCACGGATTTTAAAAATCTAACACTGTTGGGGACCTAAAACATTGAGTTGTTACCTAAGACATCGATTCCAATTGTGAATTGCAAAATTGTCTGAACTTATACTTGGTAATTCTCCCTTGTTACTGCCAAATCAGAATAGTATACTACCGCAGATGCGACATGCAAGCAACATGTCGTCCCGCTCCCGCCGCCAAAGATCACACTCCCAGAAAACATGGTGTGCTGTTTGGTCGAATTCATGATTGTGCCATATCCATAGTAATTTATAACATCCTTGTCTACAATACAAAAATTACGCACACGGATTCAAATCATCCGTCATATTAATATGTGAACACGTGACTTTTTGCCCCGTCGGTACAGCTATCCGAAACAACTTCCCCTGAGGCATACACACACACACTTTAAACTGCCCCGTACCCGCCTTCTCGGTCCTATTCATAGGTAGGGCTATAGGCAAATACCGCACGTCTATGAATACGCCGTCTTTACCGCTTAACACTACGGAGCCGTTGATAGATTTAAGGTATATGTCTTGGTCTGCGCTCCAGAATAACTCTTTGGATTCCATGTGGGTGCCTTCGGCGCCTCGAAGATGGGCGGACGATTCCGATCGAAGGACCAAGTCTTCGTCTACTGGGGCTGAGATTCGTTTGGTTGAGATTTGCTGGAAAAATAAAAAAAAGGCATTTTTTATACAGGGTGTAATTTTAAAGACTGGTCAAATTGATAGAGGCGATTGTGTAGCTGTTACTGATCACGAAACAATAACGAATAAAAAACATCAAAATCAGAGGGCCAATTCTCGTAATTTTTCTACGAACGCAGATTGAAAGTTGACCGAATCGAGATTGAATTGTGAATTGACTAAAATTACTTCGTGATCACGAAACAAAAAAAAACTATACATTAAAAAAAACATTAAAATCAGTATAGTTTTTGTAGTATCTGTAATTTTAGCGTATACTGTAATATTTAAACCGCTGCAAGCGCGCCGTCAGTGCCACAAGTCGCCACCGCCGCTAAGCATTTGCCGTCCGTGTGAGTGGAACGACACGTCCATTACGCAACATTTTCATTGAACCGACAGCGGCGAGCGCCCAGAGCATGCGCAACCTCACGTGTCTCCTACCTACATAGTAAACTTGAATCTCCGAGATTAAAAAGAAATCTTTCGATAGACATACCGCGTTTATGGTTGATTAATTTTTAGGTTTTTTTTTATTGATTCGTGATTAATACTAACAACATAATCGTCTTTCAATTTGGCCAGCCTAAAAAATACATCCTGTATAGTTCCACCTAGTTCTTCCCTAGTGGTGTCTGTAAGTATAAATTAAATCTTGCAAGTGAAATTTGGCACACTTGGTGCTCGTGACAATGCGCAGTTACCTGCCGCCATTTTTAAGGCGGGGTGGCACCATTGGTACTGCAAAATCCACAATTTAGAATTCATCTTTGAAGTAATAAACAGACAATTAAAATATAGGAAAATTATATTGATATTGTTGAGGATAAATACTAGGGAATATATCTGATGGAAACATGATTGATGAAGTTGATGAAGTTGACTCGATAAAATAAATTCACAAAGTTACCTCTTTTTTCGTGTCATTTTATCTTCTATTTTCGGTTTCATTCTTAAAATAAGTTGACATAAGTCATTTACTAAAAAAAAGGTCATAAATAACTGGAGGTATTATACCCGATAGATTATTTTTATTACGTCTTTAAAATTTTTAATCGATTATTCAATTGATTTCCGATCAGTAGGGCGCTCGCCAGAGTCGCCAGTGTCTCGCGGAATTGTCAAATTGTTTCTAGCGCTGGCTCACCTCGCCTTAATCCGAGTGCGTCAGAATGGCCGGTCACTAAACGTGTATATCATTGAACGTATGCCTAAACATTGCTGCCTTATTGTTTCTCTTTGGTTCCCATTAAGAAAGAATTGCTTCCATCGTAAATTCGAAGAAATAAAACATTTTTGGGTGACCGGCGGTTCTGACGTCAGAATGGCCGGTCACCTAGCCGTAGTTTCTTTGTTACATGGAATTAAGAAAATCTTCTTAGACTAATCATTGCTGCCCGTTTGTTTCCGTCACACGTAATGTACGACAGTTTGAAGTTATCGCCATAAACCGAAAAAAAAAATATTACGCCTCAAGTTCCTGACAAAATTTCAAGAGCAATAACGCTTTATTTAAACATTGCTGTTTTTTTTTAATGTAGCGTTAATTTTTGTTTCATGCAGGTACAAAATTCGATACCTTCACGTATTGCCGAGATGGACGGTCTTGACATACCGATGGGCGGATGAACAATAAAGTGATCCTTCCTATATGGCTTTTGTTTTTTCCTTTTAAGGTAAGGAATCCTAAAAAATGGCAATTTTGTACCTTTATGAAACAAAAATTAACGCTACATTAAAAAACACAGTTTAAAAAAACATATTAAAAAAGCGTTATTGCTCTTGAAATTTTGTCAGGAACTTGAGGCGTAATATTTATTTTTTCTGTTTATGGCGATAACTTCAAACTGTCGTACATTACGTGTGACGGAAACAAACGGGCAGCAATGATTAGTCTACGAAGATTTTCTTAATTCCACGTAACAAAGAAACTACGGCTAGGTGACCGGCCATTCTGACGTCAGAACCGCCGGTCACCCAAAAATGTTTTATTTCTTCGAATTTACGATGGAAGCAATTCTTTCTTAATGGGAACCAAAGAGAAACAATAAGGCAGCAATGTTTAGGCATACGTTCAATGATATACACGTTTAGTGACCGGCCATTCTGACGCACTCCTTAATCCGATATGTTGGCCATTACAAAATAGCGATTTATATAATCTACATTAGCCCCTGACCAAGGGCGGATCCAGCTTTGGCGCCAGGGGGATGTCACATAGTTGTGGTCAAGTCACACTCAAGTTATAATTAAATTTTGATAATAGATACTGGTAAAAAGTAGGTATTTTATTAATGTATGTAAGTACTGTACTTAATCTATATTGAGACAAAAAATATATTAAAATATTAAGTTTAACAATTTTAATTAGTGGTCTGTCTAGGTCCTGGACCCAGCCCAGGGGGTGGTCATGACCCCCATGACCCTCCCCCTGGATCCGCCCTTGCCCCTGACATGGATACCAAATCAAAGCTTGAAGCAAACTTTTTACTTCTGATTTGATTAACAATTAATAATAGCTGGTTTTAAAAAAATGTGGTATTCTTATTTAAACTACCTCAGATGGCAAGCATACAGTCCGCCTGATGTGAGGCGGTCTCCGTAGACTATAAACACTTGCAATATGTAATGTGAGAGATAGCAATATAAGAAATAATTAGGAGTAGGAAGCTTTTGTAATTTGACTTCACCACTTAGTTTATTTGTTATGCTACTAATTTCTTCATATAAAATTTGTTGCGAGTTCCAAGGCAGCCGTAATTTTACCGCCGGGACTACAATGGACTTCTCTGTTCATTGCATTTTTTGGTGATCGCCGCTGTTAATCCTGGCTACACAGGAGAAACAGTGGTGGGAATGTGTGGAGGACCGTGGTCTTGTTGAATCACTTACTTTAGCATTCATATTGTTAACTCCATCAGGCAGGTTCATCTGCGGCGAGCTGGTGCTGAAGACAGTCTCCCCGGAGTCAGGGTCTAGGACCTGCAGGCCAGCGACTCCCTTCACAAATACTCCTGATGTGTTCACCGTTAATTTTGTGTCTATACGCGACAGTCTGTAAAGAGACAGTCTGTCAAGCAAGCAAGCGTACAACCCGCTTGATGGGAAGCGTAAATTTCTCCATTTTTTTAAATATTTATAACAGATATACAGTAGTACAGATGTACTACCCACATGAAAGTCAACGTGTTTATTTATCTCGAGCTCCTCCGTGCTTCAGAGGATGGCGGCGCCCGAGCGATATTTTATGTTGTGAGTGTTAACATGGCTAGGTACTGCTTCACATTAGGCGGGCCATGCTTGTCTGCCGTAGTAGTATAAAAAAACCTACATATTTGTGCAAATAAATTATGGATTAATTGAATTTTTTCTCGCAACCTGATTGATTGTAGTAAGTATATAGTAAGTATTGTATTAAACATTGCTGTGACATATAAATAAACTTACGACATATTCTCATACTACCAGATATACATAAAAATTTCACCAAAATCGGTCGAGCCTTTTTGGTGGAGTGCAACCATAACCATATGCATAATAAAAATAAGTAAAAGTTGTTTGTTGGTGTGTGCTCAACTTGTTCCTGAACTTAAATTTTTTTTTCAATCATGTAAACCATATTAGATTGTCACTTCAGTGGTATTAAAAGTAGCTTCAGAAGATTACCTCGTCTGCAGATTAAACAGTACGGAACCATTCTCACTGCTGATGGACATCGGCGTGTCTCGGAAGCTCTCGATCACACCATCTTTCTTATAAACATGCTCCAAATCGGCATTTCCAAAGAACTTGATAGCGTTATGCTCCGGCAGGAACTCCATGCTTTCCATACCTAAAATATGGCCAAATAATAAAATATGTCTCAGTATAAAGTGCAACTCAGAAAGGGGGTGAAAAACATCAAAAATTATCAAAAAAAAAAAAATTGGTATAAATAAAAAAAAATTTTTTTTCATGAAATTAAGATTTTTATTTTTCACCAAGGACTCTACGTATATTGAAAGATTCAGTGAAAAAAAAAAAAAAACAAAAAAACATGAATATAAGCACAGTTTAGGTAATGACAGTCACTTTTTGCTAATTAATTGACACGATTATTTTTTTTATTTCAACGAAATCGACCGATTACTTTGAAGGTACGGCAGTCGCATACATCTAGAAACTGTAGTGTGGTGTCGGCTTAAACTACTCTCGTAGTTTACATGAACTAACTGGTGGCAAAAGTAAGACAGTGTAGGTTTTCTATTTTTTTTATACTACGTCGGGTGGCAGACAAGCATACGGTTCGCCTGATGTGAAGCGATTACCGTAGCCATATTAACGCTCGAAACATTAAATATCGCTCGCGCGCCGCCACCCCCGCTGCCAATGCAGCATCTCCTTTCTTTCTGGTGACCTCACTCACTCGCAGGAACACAACAATTCTCTCAAGGGAGGTGGAGGTGGAGGTACATTTCCCAGTCGGGTAGCTTACAATTACGCTCGCTACCTCTTTTCGCCAGAGCTTCGTTTGTCAGTCAGCAGGGTGAACCGCGCGCAGGTGAAGTTGGTTTTGGTTCAAAATGATGATAATCAAATTATTTATATTCATTTTTATTTGAATTTTGAGCGCTACATGACAGAAGACACAATATCTAGAAGCTAGTGTGAAATAAATAAATACCTTGTCCCAATCTCAGTACTGCAAGGATTGTGAACGTGAGGATGAGGTTTCCAATAGCTAAAGCAAACAATAAACACACCAGGGTCCAAAAAGCGAATGTCTTGCGTCCTTTGTGGACCGTCTTCGTAACATCATTCCCATTTTTGTCCGAGTAATTCTTCTGAGAAGCAAGCTTGTTATGGTGCATTTGACCCTGTTCAGGAGTCTTCGTTATAAGCGCTTTTTCAGCACGATTTCTCTCATACGTGCCCTCAGACATCGCTTCAGAACATGGAGATACACCACGGAGGCCGCCTAACATAGCGCACTGTATGTTTATAAAAGATTTTATAAATAGTACAATAAATTAAAAATAGCATAACAACTTCAGCATCTTCAAGAATTTGACAAGTCAAATTATTGAGCGAAAATTCTTTCTTCGTATTGGTTAATTGAATAGCCAATGGAGATGAAGTGGGTTAGCAGTGTAGCCAGTAATAAATATTTTCTAGTGATGTCCACAGCACAACACATTTTAATAACGGTACAGACGGTTTACGATTTTTTTGTATAGTGCATATTTTTTTAATCTGTGTGCCTGGGTCCCTCATTGCTGTCAACATTCAGAACGAAACTTTTTGACATTTTGCAGTGTAATCATGGCGTCAGAACGTTACAGTTTCTCTCTAACAACTTTTAGGTGATTATTATTGTATTTACTTGATAGTTAAAGTTATATTGTTGATTTTATGAAAGCACATTATATAGTGATAATATTCATATGCAATAATTACGACTATGCATTTTCTTTCAAATTGTTTCTGTAGCTCAAAAGTGAAAATTATTATTTCGTTTCTAAATAAGTTTTATTTGTCTTTCCTAACAGCCCGTCTGGAAAATTAGTTCAAATTGAATATGCTTTAGCCGCTGTAGCAGCCGGCGGGACTTCCGTTGGTATTAAAGGTAAATAAAAATAAAATTTTGAGGTTACATTAGCATTCTTACTCAGCAAAACTAACAATAGTGTATGCAATTTAACCATAAATGTTTTTAAATTTGCACTCTTTAAGTATATATTTTTTTGGTACTTACATAATGTAGGTAATTTGTATTTCATGCTAACTATGACTTTGCATAAATTGAGTTTCTTCTTTAATAATTTTCAGCATCAAATGGCGTAGTGATTGCCACTGAGAATAAACACAAGAGTATTCTATATGACGAGCACAGCGTTAACAAAGTAGAGATGATCACAGGACATATTGGTGAGTATTTTTTTTACTATATGAGAGGGGGGCAATTGAACATGGTCACCTGATGGAAAGCAATCACCACCGCCCATGGAGATCAGCAACACCTAGGAGTCGCCATCCGTTATATATACTCCTACCTTTTTGGTGACACCACTCACTCGCAGGAACACAGCAACCCTCAAAGGAATTGTTATTTGGCTGGGGTATTTTGTGAGGTGGAGGTACTTCCTCAGTCGGGCAGCTTAAAAAATATGCTATGCTCTCTTTTCGCCAGAGCTTTGTTTGTCAGTCAGCTGGGTGCACTGCGTGCAGGTGAGGTTTGTAATATTACCATTAGTACTGGGTTGACACAGCTTTGCTCAACATTCTGAGATCTATCTAAGTAGATCCATTTCCTATCTCTGTAAACCCTTCTATACTATAT
This sequence comes from Hypsopygia costalis, assembly GCA_937001555.2. Lineage (NCBI taxonomy): Eukaryota > Metazoa > Arthropoda > Insecta > Lepidoptera > Pyralidae > Hypsopygia > Hypsopygia costalis. The sequence goes on from OW443347.2 coordinate 18,683,912, forward strand.
TATATACAGTAGAACCTCGATAACTCAAACCTCGGTAACTTAAAAACCTCTATAACTTCAAAAAATAATATGTTCCCTTCCCATCAGAGCCCAAAACCTCTATAACTTAAATAAATAATCTCTGTATTGGCCCTCAGTTCTTAAAGAAATGTTCCCACAACCTCTATAACATACAATTGTTTGTCAATGAATCATTTTGAAAGAGTGTGCAAAACAAAAGGTTTCAGTATTTATTGCTTGCACGTGTGCAAGCAAGAAATATAATTTAATTGTTAACGTAAACAATACATATGTCACCTAATGTTTGCTTCTTCGAAATTCTTTAAAGCTTTGCGGCGTTTATCTTGAAGACTTTTTTAAGTAGACTTCAATAGTTGTTTTATTTTTATGTAACGGGTGCAATGTGAATAAATAAATTTGATTATTAAAAATTTCTGTATTTTATTGAACCAATCCTTCTGACACATTCGAGTGAAAATAGGAACAAGGGTACATACATACATATGTACATACCTACCACTATATTAACCTGTCCCTAACATAGACCGTTGATAACTTAAAACCTCTATAATTTAAAATATTTTGTGTTTCCCTTGGACTTTAACTTATCGAGGTTCTACTGTATCTTGTGTAGAATAAAATCGATCTGCAGTGTTGATAGTTCACATTTATATGTATGTATGTACAAAAAAAATGTATTTAAGTATAATATCAGTTATCTAGTAGTATCTAGCCCATAGTACAAGCTTTGCTTAGTTTGGGACTAGATCGCACTGTGTAATTCGTCTGAGGATATTTATTTATTTATATTATGGGGAGCTAATGACAGATTGAACATTATTCAAATGAGATTCAATTCTTCTTTGTAGCGATGTTATGTTCTCGTCAATTACACTTTTACTATTTTATTTCATTATGCAGGTACAGTGGAGCGTCGATTATCCGAATGTCGCTTAACCGAACGACCGCTTATCTGAACTATTACGCCCACACGAGATTTTAGACCTCATGACTAATAAGTCTGACGCCACTGCTAGCACCTCATCAACTACAAGTTCAAGATAATAAAGATGAAAACGTAATTGGTGCTTTAGAAGCATTTATTTGCTTAGATATTGCCTTGCATTGATTTGAAATATATACTGCAAAGCAAACATTATCAAATATCGGTCATTAAAAAGTATGTGACCTATTCACTCATAAGCGGGTAGGCTTGCTTCGGCAGACGAAGATTGAAGATTTTTTTAAGCATTAATTGTACCGAGTGCATACGTTTTACTATCTACAAGACTGTCTGTACTTTCGAGCCTCACGTGATTAATGGATGGCCCCTTTATTGTTTAATAAATGTAAAATATTGTTTTCATTTAGCTGTACGTAATTATGTATGTTTAGCAAGTTGAAGTGGCAGTGGGCAGGGCACATAGCACGGAGGACGGATGACCGATGGGGTCGAAAGGTTCTCGAGTGGAGACCACGTACCGGCAAGCGCAGCGTAGGACGTCCACCCACAAGTACACCGTAGGATCGCGCTGGATGCAAGCCGCTTCCAACCGGTCTTATTGGAGATCTAGAGGGGAGGCCTATGTCCAGCAGTGGACTTTCAATGGCTGAGATGATGATGATGAATTATGTATGGCTGAATCATATACATGTAGGCACATAGTTTGATTATCCGAAAATACCGGTTTTTCGAACACCCAAGTCCCCCAATTAGTTCAGATAATGTGCTCTACTGTATATATTAAGAGTTTGTTGAGATACTGTGTTTATCCATTCCTGGCAAATCATAGCCAGCGTTGGCACTTAAGTCATTAATTGAATACAAAGTAAAATGTTTCAGGCATGGTGTACTCTGGCATGGGTCCCGACTACCGTCTGCTGGTGACGCAAGCCCGCAAGATGGCTCAGCAGTATTACTTGATGTACCACGAGCCGATACCGACGGCGCAGCTCGTGCAGCGGGTCGCCACTGTCATGCAGGAGTATACACAGTCTGGGTATGTATGGTTATTGTTAAATTAAATGTTATGAATAATGATAAAGCGTGGTATTTTACCACCACGTGCAGGTGAGGTGGGCTTTGGCTCTAAAAATTGTGGTGAACCACATACACCTCAAAAACTTTTTAATTGTGGAGAACCACTTACACCACAAAAGCTTTTTATTTCTTTATATTTGTTTACCCTCGTCGCCCAACTTAATTACTGCATCTCATCATTGAGTCTCTTGGATTATGGTACGATGGAGCTGGCATATCTGGAACAGCTGGCATACTATGAAAACATAAGAAATAAAATTCTGTTTTCTTTTATCTTTAATGTATGGTTACGTAAATCAAACAGTATCAAATTATTATAATTATATCTTCCAAATTATGCATGAATGTAAACAGCCCAGATGTGCTTTTTGGACTGTTTTATGTTAATAAATGTAAATGTTTTAGGATTTAAATAAATAAAAACCGGACTCGCGCACAAAGGATTACGTACCATTATCTATAAAAATTGCAAAAAAATCACGTTTGTTTTATGGGAGCCCCCCTTAAATATTTGTTTTATTTTTATTTAATTATTTATTTTTAAAGTGAATATATAACTAAATATTATGTGAGTATTTCAAGCGTCTACCTATTGCCGTTATCAATTGCGAACAAGAACGAGCAAAAAAATCACGTTTGTTGTATGGGAGCCCCCTTAAATGTTTATTTTATTCTGTTTTTTAGTATTTGTTGTTATAACAGAAATACATCATCTGTGAAAATTTCAACTGTCTAACTATCACGGTTCATAAGATACAGCCTGGTGACTGACGGACGAACGGACGGACAGCGGAGCCTTAGTAATAGGGTTCCTTTTTACCCTTTGTGTACGGAACCCTAATAAAAAAAGTAATTGCGAGGTGATAGAATTACCTCACTTTCCGGGTGTATCTTTTTGACGCTTGTGGCATATCTAGTATTTTCATCATTGCTGTTATGTCAAATGGATCTTGTTCTGTTTTAGTGAAATTTATAATATACTTGAGTCCACCCGCGGCTTCGCCCGCGTTTCCTTTTTTTTTTTATTAAAAAGTTCCTTACTAATACCTTTGAAAATTTATGTACAAAATTTCATAACGATCTGTTGAGTAGTTTCGGTGTGAAAGCGTAACAAACAAACGCACATTCACATTTATAATATTAAGTAGTGATAAGTAGTGATATATGTATTTATAGAAGAAATGATTTTTTTATAATAATAATAATCTTTATTTACCATTATTGATTATACACTGTTACAGGGATTGAATAACCGAAAAAATTTGGATATATCGGTTAAAGGTATGACGTCATACCTTTAAATTTCGATACCTTAAAGTAAAGGTATCTTAATAATTTCGGTATTCTAATATTCCGGTATCGTTATTTTTTTAGATATCTAAATTATAAAATAAAGGTTTTAAATTTCGATACCTTAAAGTAAAGGTATCTTAATAATTTTGGTATTGTAATATTCCGGTATCGTTATTTTTTTAGATATCTAAATTATAAAATAAAGGTTTTAAATTTCGATACCTTAAAGTAAAGGTATCTTAATAATTTTGGTATTGTAATATTCCGGTATCGTTATTTTTTTAGATATCTAAATTATAAAATAAAGGTTTTAAATTTCGATACCTTAAAGTAAAGGTATCTTAATAATTTTGGTATTGTAATATTCCGGTATCGTTATTTTTTTAGATATCTAAATTATAAAATAAAGGTTTTAAATTTCGATACCTTAAAGTAAAGGTATCTTAATAATTTTGGTATTGTAATATTCCGGTATCGTTATTTTTTTAGATATCTAAATTATAAAATAAAGGTTTTAAATTTCGATACCTTAAAGTAAAGGTATCTTAATAATTTTGGTATTGTAATATTCCGGTATCGTTATTTTTTTAGATATCTAAATTATAAAATAAAGGTTTTAAATTTCGATACCTTAAAGTAAAGGTATCTTAATAATTTTGGTATTGTAATATTCCGGTATCGTTATTTTTTTAGATATCTAAATTATAAAATAAAGGTTTTAAATTTCGATACCTTAAAGTAAAGGTATCTTAATAATTTTGGTATTGTAATATTCCGGTATCGTTATTTTTTTAGATATCTAAATTATAAAATAAAGGTTTTAAATTTCGATACCTTAAAGTAAAGGTATCTTAATAATTTTGGTATTGTAATATTCCGGTATCGTTATTTTTTTAGATATCTAAATTATAAAATAAAGGTTTTAAATTTCGATACCTTAAAGTAAAGGTATCTTAATAATTTCGGTATTGTAATATTCCGGTATCGTTATATTTTTAGATATCTAAATTATAAAATAAAGGTTTTAAATTTCGATACCTTAAAGTAAAGGTATCTTAATAATTTCGGTATTGTAATATTCCTGTATCGTTATTTTTTTAGGTATCTAAATTATAAAATAAAGGTTTTCTTTCCACAATGTCGGCCGCATTGGTAGATAAGTACTTGTTTACACGCCAATGCTACCTACGTCGCGTCGTTGTCGCATCATTTTTTCGGTACCGAAATGGTTTTGGTTAAGGTACTGGTAATATAAAGGTATAATGGTACCGTAAAAAAATAAAGGTATTCTTCTTGTTTTACCGGTATCGTAACCACAATTCTCAACCGTTTTGGCTCTACCTTTAAGTCAAAACGATATCGTAATTTTATACCAGTACCATAACCTTATACCTTTACCGCTTTCAATCCCTGCACTGTTACATATTTTAACACAATAAATACGGTGACATTGGTTATTAGAGGCCATCCATAAATAACGTAACACGAATTACATGGTTTTTGGACCCCTCCCCCGTCCTTGTCACAGCTGGTCACATTTGTTAGACTCCCCTCCCTAGTGTGATGTCACATATTTTGCAATTTTACATCTAGAGTTGATAATGTTTTTGAGTTTTTTGTTAATAGTTCAAAGTTCGTTTTTTAACACTTAGAATATAATAGATTTTGAAATGTCACGTCACGAAATTTAGGACTCCTCCCTAGGAAGGGGGTTGTCACACAATATCAACATCGTCGACCCCCTCCGTCCCCCTTAATGTGTGACGTAGTTTAAAGATGGCTGAATGGATGGATGATTAATAGTAAGGGACTATTACAGAGTATTTAATTTATTTAATTTACAGAGTATTTAATATCGTTTTTGTTAGTATCCAAAATGGTGCCTATAACAGTGAGGATCATGACCACTACCCCCCGCGCTAGTAAAAACTGTGTACGACTGTAATTTAAGTTCAATTATGAGTTCTATCTAGTAGTAATGTGTAATTTGTCAAGGAATATTTATTTATTTTAAGACTGCTGACTCGCGCAACTTCGTCTGCGTGTGACAGAGCGTTGAGAGTGAAGCGAAGTTTACCATTTAAAAGGTTATAGTGAGCCAATCTTAAAAGATAGACATATGCTGTCAAGGACTTTTTATTAGAACTTTTTAAGATGAATTGTATATAATTGTTGCGTAGCTTGAACCGTTTACGCAGCGAACGCAAAGAAAGCTCTCAAAAGGAATATTTTTATCCCATTTTTGCATTATTTTTCGCTGGTGCTCTGCTCCTATTGGTGGTAGCCGTGATGTTATATTGCCTAGAGCCTTTATCGCAAAATAGGCTATGTAACACTAAAATAATTTTTCAATTCCAATGAGTAGTTCTTGAGATTAGCGCGTTCAACCAAACAAAGAAACTCTTCAGCTTTATAATATTAGTATAGACAGGAAACAGAGATGGTTGCATACTTCATACTTTTTTCAGCGAAATTTATTATAAATAAATAAATATAAATATTTCTGGATAATTTTACACAGCGCCATCTAGTCCCAAATTAAGCACAAAGCTTGTGTTATGGGTACTAGACAACTGATATATGTACTTAAATACATTTTTTTTTGTAAATACATACTTATAATACATAGAAAATACCCAGACCAAGACAAACAGACATGTTCATGCACACAAATGTTTGTCTTGTGCGGGAATCGAACCCGCGACCTCGGAGTCAAAGTGGCCATTGCTAACCATTCGACCACCGAGCTCGTCAAATTTATTGAGCTTATAAAATCGTCCGGTCGTTCTGTCTGTCCTTGTCCGTTGCCATGAAACTCAAAATTTCGAAATTCTGACTTCGGATTCGTATAGAGCATCAAAAAGTAGTAATGTAAAGTGACCTTGGTTTTCCGATATCAATTCGGGAAAGTGGGCAAAATAAATAAATAAATTTCGCTATGGGCGCTATGCGCCAGCATGCTGCGCGTCCGATGTTTCATAATAGTTTTATACTATTTCTGCTTTCAGTGGCGTCCGTCCATTCGGCGTGTCCCTTCTCATCTGTGGCTGGGACAACGATCGTCCATACCTCTTCCAGTGTGATCCATCTGGAGCTTACTTCGCTTGGAAAGCCACTGCGATGGGCAAAAACTTCAACAACGGAAAAACATTCCTAGAAAAGAGGTACATATATAAAACCAACTATACATACATTGGCTGTGTGGTTTCCGGCAGACTAGAATAGAATCACTCCGTCTCTTCCCGTGGATGTCGTACAAGGCGACTAAGGGAAATACATTACCAAACATCGATCAGGCCTCCCCAACCCGTCTGGCCAGCGTGGGGAGTGTAGGCCAAATCCTCCTTCTGTCTGGGACGGACGATAGAGGGTAGTGCTCCTGTAGTGGATGCTAAAATGACCTGATGATGAAAGATTTCTAGCAGGTCAGTTTTACTGTTGAGCTATTAGAAGTAATGCAGGAACATGAAGATTCCCGACGATATTTATCGCAATGTCAAGAATGAAAAACACCAATTAAAGAGTACAAAAGACGGGCTCTAAAGGACTGTTATCCAGAGCCGTGAAACGATTAACAAAAAAAGTAATGAAAGTTAATTTTCCAGGTACACTGAAGAGTTGGAGTTAGATGATGCAGTCCACACAGCCATCCTGACGCTGAAGGAAGGCTTCGAGGGCCAGATGAACGCCGATAATATTGAGGTAACTTTTTTTTATAACAACTCTGCTTAACTAACTCTAGCTAACTAAAGCTAACTCTGGTAGATAAAAAAATATACCTAATTGTAAAAGACGTGTCTAAGTGCCCGCGAGGGCCCACAGAATAAAGAATTTTGACTTTGACTTTGACTTAGTAGGACGAGTTCGTTGGTCGAATGTTTTAGCAATGGCCACTTTGACTCCGAGGTTCGGTCCCCGCACATGATAAATATTTGTTTACAAGAACATGACCGTTTGTGTTGGTCTGGGTGTTTTCTATGTATTATATGTATGTAATTACAAAAAAAATGTAAATATTTTTTGAAAATGGAAATATTCACCTCCCCCGCCTAAGTGGGGAACCCACAACCTCTCGATGTCCGGTCGTGTGCTCTTCCAACTGAGCTACTCAGGGGGAACCGCTGCCATTTTGAGATAATTTTAGTTCATACAACGTATTCACGTACACACGGCCGTGTCTATGACACAGACACACCCCATTTTTTTTTATGTCTGTTATTTTTGGTCCATTAATTCATTTACACAATACAATTTACACAATAAATAAATTTAATGATTAATTTTTATTTTTTAATAATGAAAACTCTATTAATTTATCCAAATTATGTAATAATCAAACTTTCTTTTTAATTATTACAATGATAATTATTTACTTATTTATTAGAAAATTATAATGAAAGCATGACCATTAATAATAGTATTATAAATTTGATCATCTCCAATAAGAGATGCTGGATTACCTAATTAAGCTCGAATTAAAAGTCTTAAAGAAGTATATACATAGATTAATGAGTGTATATACATAGATTAAATTTCTATAGATATGGCATACCTACACTGACCATTCTTATTTGAAATCAATACGGGTCATAAGTTTTTATACTCCAGTTATCAGGTTAACAATGAAAATAAACACAACTTGTTAATTTTGTTTAAGTATTTAGAAAAAGTGTAACTTTATTCATATTGTGTAATTGACGAGCTCGGTGGCGTAGCGGTCAATGATGCGGCTTCGACACCAACGCTCGTGGGTTCGATTCCCACATAGGACAAACATTTGTGTGCATGAACATATCTGTTTGTCTTAGTCTGGGTGTTTTCTATGTATCATAAGTATGTATTTACAAAAGAGAAAATGTATTTACGTATGTTTATCAGTTGTCTAGTACCCATTAAACACAAGCTTCGCTTACTTTGGGGCTGGATGGCGCTGTGTAATTTGTCTGACAATATTTATTTATTTAATTCAAATTATTTTTATTATAAAAAGTTTATAACAAGTACCAACTATTATTTTGTTCCAACAGGTGGGGATATGCGACGCCGCAGGGTTCAGGCGCCTCGAGCCGGCGCACGTTAAGGATTACTTAGCCAATATACCGTAATATTGTTTGTTGCACCACGAGTAAATGAGGTTTTTTTATGTATTTATATGTGTTTTATTTCATCGTCTAAATTAGGGTTGTAACGGAGGCCTACTTAGCGGAGGCGGAGGCGACCTGTATCACCTCCGCGGATGCGGAGGTTAACGGAGGCGGAGGCGAAGGTGAAAGTGGATGTAGAAAAAATTGAAATTTATGGTGCATTAAAACTAAGTACAAAGTTTTCATTTCAAATCACTTAAGTAAACATATGCTCGTAAATAAAGATTACCTTCAAATCAATCAAAATTAACACAAAATCTGGAATTGATGTCTTCTAATAGTTTTTATCGCGCGTTATTGTTCTATGATTACGTAAAAAAAACCTCCGTTACAACTCCGCAAAAATTGTACGGAGGCGGAGGCGAAGATACGATTTCTTGCGGAACTTCCGCAGTAACGGAGGCGGAAGCGAAGCTCCGTTACAACCCTAGTCTAAATAGGCTATTTGACCAACATTCTTTTCTGTTTGATATGTAGGGACGTCTCAATAATATAACCATAGGTGAAAGAATTACTTCGATAGCACAAAAATCTCTCGAGATATGTTAATTTGAATATCACAATTTTGGACTTTCCTGGAAACGCTCCATACAAAAGGCTACTGAGTTATGACGTCATAGGTTTGTACTTTGTATACATCAAATCAGAAATTTGTACGACAGCTATGTTATTACGTTTATGTAATTAGTATCATAATAAAAGTTATAGTATTTTTTATTACTTCTCCAATGGAAATATTATTTTTTAATAATTTCATACTGTTAAAATGGACTTTCCCGCCAAACTTTGACCGACGCTAAAAAAAGTCTGACTGAAGATATTAGAATGAACAAATTGAACTAACTTACATCCTACTTTTGACTGCACAAGTCACTTAAAAGTAGTTTTGCTTTTGACCATCATTTTTAGTATGAAAAACGATTTTTGACCAATTTTTGCAGTCAAAAATTGGTGAGATGGGAAGTAACCACGTACCACTTGAACACTTGTAACTGTTTAATTACGCATCGACCAGTTGTGTTTTTTTTTGCGACAAATTCAAGGCAACTTATCGCACACCTAAATAAAGACTAGCTCAACTCTAAATATCACTTTTTTCAGGAATCGAAAAAAACGTTTTACTTCTTTTCTATTTAGTATATTAAAAACATTCTTATATGTTCTTGTATATAATTTTACGTAGATATTTATTGTGATAATGGTCTTCCATCAAATAACAGTAACACTTTATAATTTGAGTTTTTTGAGTTACGTTGGTATTCATGACAAAGTCATAGTTTAATATTTTTACTAAATCGAATTGAGCTCATATTACTGGCTTTTTTTTTTAATTAGTGCCTTAATCTGAATTTATTTATCAAGTATTAACCAAAAATAGTAGTGTATCTACATTATATTTAATCTACTTTCTGTACGATTATAATAATAAAACAAAGACACAACTTAAAAAACAAATTACCTTTATCACTGTCACAAAGAAATAAAGAAAACGAGACAGAAAACTTTTAAAAATCTCTAGAAAAATCCCATAAACCTACGAAAACAATCAGGCTTTTATGTTGAACGTTATAAGATATCCCAAATTTCTCATCATAACACATAATAAATCACAGAATACGATTAACAATAACACTTACACCTTCTACTAGTACATATTTATAAAATAATCAGATTTTGTTCCTACCATTACCTAATAGTGAGTACTTAATAAATCACAATGTAATAATTCGAGATAATACTTATACTCTGTTCTGGAACATTATTCTAAGCAAGTGCATTTTGTAATAAGAATCCAAGTACATCTGGGGAATAATTTTCTTATTAATTAATTGCTGAATGTCCTGCTTTTTAAACGCTTGTTTAAATTAGGAAAAAAATCGTGTTTTTTGTGCTCGTCCTAGATTTCTTACAAACACTTGCTTAAAAATCGGCTCTTCATAAGAGGTCTTATAAAAAAATGACATCGACTGCTGTGTTTTAACGCGGAGTTGTTGATGTCGTGCCATGTGATTTGTTCTCTGTCTGCATTTACATGAAATTATTACCCCTCTTCTCTCTTCTTGACGGGCCTACAGATGATAGAATTTGTCGTGTGTTAGTTTTTCCACATGATAAGAATTCCCAGTCTTTTTAGCCGACCATATCAAGGTAGCGTATTGTTGTGGACATTATATAGGGCCTTATAACGTTTTATTTGTTTTTGAAGAACGCTATGCAACGTGCATAGCGTGCTCGTTGAAGGCGATGAAGGGTCGTGGTCTACTATTGCTAAAAAGACTATGGTAGTTCCTTCAAATTAATCAGAGTGCAATGATGTAGGATTGGAGCCTCAAAAGTGCACACACTTTTGAGGCTCCAATTCTACATCATTCTACTATTGCTAATATAGGCTATAGTAGTTCGTTCCAATGAATCTGAGTGCAATGTTGTGGAATTTGAGCCTCAAAAGTGTACACTTTTGATCTGAGTGCAATGATGTAGAATTGGAGTGTCAAAAGTGTACACCTTTGAGGCTCCAATTCTACATCATTGCACTCAGATTCATTTGAACGAACTACCATAGCCTTTTTTAGCAATATTAGACCACGACCCTTCATCTTCTGAAAAATAAATCATTAGATTGATTTAGCCACGAAGACTACATTAACTCAAAAACACCCATAACTCGAAGTTGACACTTCTTAATAACATTTTTTTTTAATCACTGGGACAAATTCAACTACAATACAAAATATTCAAAATTCAAAATTCAAAATTCAAAATATCTTTATTCCTTGGACTTTATAAAGCACTTAGAAACGTCATACAAATTAAATATAAGAATATGTATAAATCATTACTACTCTAAATCCGCAGAGCTTAGATTCACTTTCATCACACTATCTTGAATGTGAAAGTGAATTTAAGTGCCAGTTCCGGCGACGGGGCTTCTTGAGAAGAACTGGCAAGAAACTCAAGGCCGACTCTTTTAATTGCCAATATCGTTACATTAAATACAAATACAATCATTAACATAACATAACAAGAGCAATTCATTTCCAAATACTTTTATCATTTATGTAATCCGATATACAATAGTAAGCCTTTTGACATAGTCTAGTTTTGATATATTTCTTAAATTTACCCATGGATAATTTAAACGCGTCGTTTGGAAGTTTATTGTAGAAGCGTATACATTGACCTGGGAACGAGTTAGAGATTTTATGGAGCCTAGTAATATGCATAGCGAGTTTGTTTTTATTTCTTAAATTTAATTGATGGAGATCACTGTTTTTCCTAAATTTGGTTTGATTTTTATGAACGTAAATAAGATTTTCATAAATATATTGAGAATGTAATGTCATAATATTTATCTCTTTAAATTTATTTCTCAGTGTCTCCCTGGGACTCATCATATAAATAGCACGGATAGCTCGCTTCTGGAGCACAAAAATTGAGTCTACATCCGCGGCACTACCCCAAAGCAATAAACCATATGACATAATGCTGTGAAAATAGCTAAAATAAACTAAACGCGCAGTGTCAACATCAGTTAGTTGACGTATTTTCCTTACGGCGTAAGCTGCTGAGCTGAGTCTAGCCGATAACGTTTCTATATGTGGGCCCCATTGTAATTTAGAGTCTAATGTTATACCAAGGAAAACAACCTTATTGACCAATTCCAATCTCTCATTGTCCATCACCACACTGGTTTTCACTTGTTTAACATTTTTTGTAAAAAATCTAACATATTTGGTTTTATTACCATTTAAAAGCAGGTTATTAGCACTAAACCAGTTTACTATTTTTGAAAGAGCATTGTTTACATCGTCAATTTCTGATTGTTGTCTATTTACCTTAAAAACTAAAGAAGTGTCATCTGCAAACAATACTATTTCATGATTATTCTTTACAAGATGAGGTAGATCGTTAATATACACGAGAAACAGGAAAGGGCCCAAAATAGAGCCTTGTGGCACCCCCATCGCTACAGCTGATCCATGTGATCGTTTTCCATTAACATCTACTTTCTGAACCCTATCACCTAGATAAGAAGTAAGAAGATCAAGAGCGATGCCTCTTATACCATAATGGTGTAATTTTCTGACTAGAGTTTCATGCTGCACACAATCAAAAGCCTTAGATAAGTCACAAAACACCCCATAGGCGTCCCGTGACTCCTCCCAAGCCTCATATATACATTCTAGTAATTTTACCCCAGCATCACATGTTGACCGTCCACGAGTGAAACCGAATTGTTTAGTGTGCAGCAGATTATTTTCGTTAAAGTATTTAAGTAACTGTGCAAGAATTAGTTTTTCAAAAAATTTACTAAATGTAGGTAGTATTGATATTGGTCTGAAGTTTGTGGGGTCTAATGTACTACCTGATTTAAACAAAGGAATAATTTTGCTCAATTTCATCAAGTCAGGAAACACACCACAATCAATACATCTATTAAATATCACAATTAAAGCGGGAGCAACAATGTCAAATAAAGATTTTATAATATGTACAGAAATGCCCCATAGATCAGCCGTTTTCTTAATATTAAGTGATTTAAATGCGACTTTAAGATCAGACCCATTAACATGACGGAAATGAAAATCGTTATAAAATTCAGGCACATTATCTTTAATTAATGACTCTGCAACGGAGGTGGAAGAGCCCAAAGCACTAGTTAAAGTAACAGGAAAAGCAGAAAAAAATCTTTCAAAAGCATTGGCAACTTCTAAATCTGACTTGGTAACATGACCATCGATACTTAATTTAAACTCTGAATCCTTTGTCCTGCCCTTCCCAGTCTCTTCATTGATAACCGTCCAAGTGGCTTTAATTTTATTACTACTATTTCTAATTTTTGATTTAATAAACATAGATTTTGCTACTTGACAAACGCGTTTGAAAATTTTTGAGTATGATTTTACATGTTCTTTAAATTCCTCACTATTATTGAATTGTCTTTCATAGTATAACATGTACAAAGTTTGCCTACTCTTATAAATACCTACGGTTGCCCAGTCACCAAAGACGAGGCTATTAGTAAAAGTAATTTCCCTGGAAGTAAATATTGAATTAAATTCGTGAAGAAATGCATTAAAAAATGAATTATACATCAAGTTAGGTTCCAAGTCATAATCTAAAAAAGGTAAGTTACTAGTTAGGTTTACTCTCATTCGTTCTAAGCGACTAACTGTTACTGGCACAAAAGTATTTTTTGTCTTGACTACATTTTTATTATTTATTTGAATACTTATCATTTGCCCAGAATGATCAGAATCCAATTTATTAATAATACTTTTTTGGGTTGGACTAATATCTGTATATATATTATCTAAGCAGGTAGCCGTGGTGGCACTTATTCTAGTAGGCTCCATAAATAAGTTAACTAAATTATGGGATTTAAAAAGACTTAAAATTTTACATGATGCAGTTGTATTAGTAAGTATATTAATATTAAAATCTCCACAGACCAAAATGGTTTTACCTGAGTTGCTAACTTTGCATAGGGCTTCATCCATGATTTCTAAAAATAAATTAAGATCCGCGGAGGGAGGTTTATATACGCATATAACAATGAACTGCTCTAATTGTACACAAGATAGTTCTATGGAACATTCTACAGAGAGGGACACAATATCTTTCCGTATTTTATTATTTATTTTTTTTATTTAATCACAACATATAACAATACTACATTAGATCTTATAATACAATATGCTAAAAAGCCAGCAGGCTTTATACGCATACCGAGCCGTCACAATATCTCGGTTTTTATTCACCTCTCGTTGCAACAATAGCAATCTATGATATTAACAACTATTCAGTTACTTACATCTAAACAAACACTTTATTGAGTACAATGATGTATACCCACTGCCACCCATCTGCATACATTACATGTCGACTGTATGAGCTCATGAACGGCACATAATATTAAAACGCCGCGACGCCAAAACATAGGCGGCGCACGCCGTGCAGTGCATTCACAGTGCAATATTGCAAGCATGACTGCCGTGCGCGCGAGCCGCAACCCGGCCGGCGGCGCTCGGATGCCGAATGTTGCCGATTGGTTCGATCGTGTGAAGTGTGGTGGTGGACTGGTAAAACTGGTTTTGTTAGAACATGTTGAGTGTCAGATACAGAGTGTTCGTTCATTTATCGTTGTTTTACTTTTTTTTTTCTTTGGAATATTTTTTTTTTTTTAAACAATAAAGAAAATATTTGTTTTAACCACTACAAATACATGTTTATGTTTATATAAAATAATTATACAAGCAATAAATAAATATAACATACCTATATATATATCTTAGATTCATTCAATACTAACTAATCACCATATTTATATTTTAAGTAAATATTTGTGTATACCTACTATATTATTCACTCCTATGTGTCCTTATGGCATTTAGGTGTAAAATGTTGCTTGAGTTTCCATTTGATATTTCGTTCTGTTATATCATTTTTTAAGTTAATTGGTAGTTCGTTTTTTAGTGTAGCAATTAGGTATTTTGTCGTTCTTTTACCGTATAAGTTGTTAAATTTTGGAACCACTAGTTTCTTATTCGAAACTCCGCGCGTTGTAATACTTTTCCTAGATACAATTTGTATGTTAGTGTTAAAAAATTCTTCTGTTATTAAAGTGTATTTAATTTTAATGTGTATGGGCATAATCTGACAATATGAGAAAAGGTCATGATAGTTGTTTTTATATTGTTTTTTAATAGCTGGAGGGACTATTGTTTTAAGAAGTCTAATTTGTAACTCATATATTTTATCCAAGTGTGATCTACAAGTTCGGCCATAGGTACTAAGGCCATATGATATTATCGATTCACCGAGCGTTTTATATAGTAACAGGCGTACAAAATATGGTGTCTTGTGTTTTATAATTGCGAACTTAGTAAGTAGCGCTCGCAATTTGTCGCAAACATTGTTAATATGTTCTTTCCAGTTTAATCGGCTATCTATGGTGAGTCCTAGGTATTTTTGGCTGTTTACTAGTTCAATGTTAGGGCAAAGGCATGTTGTCGGACTTGGGTCTGTGTGGAGACAGTTGTGATCATGAGCAATCAGTTTGCCAATGATTGTCGCTCTATTGTGACTTGAGCTTATGTACATGAGTTTAGTCTTGCTTGAATTTAGTACTAAACCTACGTCACGTATCTATTCGTATATTCAAACAAATCGTAGCAGCTATAGTCACAATAATACGGGCGATTTTTATTTAACCACCAATACTAGACTAACTCAAATATTATGAAATAATTTCACCAATAATAAATCATTATCAGTTAGTAAAAAAAATATAATTACATTTGTAAACAAAGACTCCACTAAGTTAAAATAGTCAAAGAGTCTGCCTTAGTTCATCACATGTTCAACCACGAAGACCAGTCTAACTAAAAATAATTTACAAATACAAACGCGATTAATCACGAATACATGCCCAACTCGAAATAATCCGATATTTAAGTGTACTAACAGGCCCCATCTTTTCGGCCCACCATGTCGCAACTGGTAATGCGTTAGTATTGTTGGCTGGGGTGTGGGCCAAGCGAGTCAGCAATACTAACTTATAGCGCCATCTTCATTTTATTTATGGAAATAATTTTACAGGTGTCTTTGGACATTATGTAGTTTTGAACGCAGATTCCCGTAATGATAATAAGTCGTTTTTGAATTATTTCGAGTTGCGCGAGTCTTTATCTAGGTGTGCGATATGGTGAAATAAGATTTTCGCTAGGTAGTGTAGTTTTATAGTGCTGTGCCGAAGTAAGGCTTATTTCGGTACTGCCACAAAAAAAAACTTATAACTTTTTAACGGGAGGTCGAGTAATTCAGATACTTAGTGTCTGAATTCGACTAATTGACGACTAATTCTGGCGGAATTCATATCTTCGCTATGTTATATAGTTTATTAGAGATCCCGTGTGGGCTGTGCCGAAATAAGCATATTTCGGCACTGCCATAAAAAAACCTTATAACTTTTTGACGGGAGAGCCGCAATTTTTCTCCTTTGGCGACAAATTAACGACTAATTTTCTGTCTAGTTAAAATCAAGATCTGAGACCTGGGCTGTGCCGAAATAAGGCACGCGAACTACCCGGTTTAATTAGTCCGACATAGGAGCACCTTGACTATTGACTATAGCCACCAAAGCTGGTGCCACAGCGCGCATATTTTGCAATAAATGGAAATATTCCCGGTCAAATTACGTATCCATCTACTCCAAACATAAAAGCGGCTAAGTGCGAGTCGGACTCGCCAGTGATGGGTTCCGTAGCAGCAAGTAACATAATATAAAAGTTACGATTTATGACGTATTAAAAAAGCTACTTACTGGATCTCGTTCAAACCAATTTTCGGTGGAAGTTTGCTTGGTAATGTATATCACATATTTTTTAGGGTTCCGAACCTCAAAAGGAAAAACGGAACCCTTATAAGATCACTTTGTTGTCCGTCTGTCTGTCTGTCTGTCTGTCTGTCTGTCTGTCTGTCTGTCTGTCTGTCAAGAATTTCTATGTCGAGAATGCGTGGAGGTATCAAGCTGAAATTTGAACTGTATACTCAGGTCTACGGTCCCATGAAGTTAAAAAAAAATCAAACAGCTAAGTTTACGTAGAAAAAAGTTACGGCCGTTTATTCAGCAAAAAACGCATATTTCGACACACTCAAGGGAATCAAAACCTATAGGGTACTTCCCGTTGACCTAGAACTATGAAATTTGGCAAGTAACATCGTTATAGACTACAAGTACAGGAATAAATCTCAAAACTATACATTTGTAAATAGATCTTAAAAAATAGGGGGTCTATATTTTTTATAGGGTGTCGAAATTTCAAATTGAAACTACTAGTTCAAATGGGGTATCATATGAAAGGGCTTGATGTACACATTGCAAAATATATTTTATTTATTTTTTTCGACGCATTATTTCTTATTTATAATGAAAAACATGAAATTTAATAATGATACTACGTACCTACGGAACCCTCGGTGGGCGAGTCCGACTCGCACTTGTCCGGTTTTTTTAGTTTTATCATTCTCTTATTAAGTTACATTATTGCAGTTCTAAGTATGGGGAACCCTCAAAATTTATTGTTTTTTTTTAGTTAATTGATTCAGGTCTTATTTTGCGGAAGTAAAATTTACAGGCAATTTGATCTACACTACTTTGCGTGCTTCCGCCACCAATTAGTTCATGCAAAATACTGCCGGCCGGCACCCGCCTACTACCGTTAGTAGTTGCATGCGACTGCCGTGGCTGCTTTGGTCGTCTCTGCTCCAGCTGCTGTGGTCGTCTCGGCGAATCTCCAACATCTGAAACAGAAGATATGTATCTTCTGTTTCAGATGTTGCCCCGACTGCCGTGGTCGTCTCTGCGACACATGTTTCGCCTCTACGCGAGGCATCCTCAGGCGATCTGTGGATGTTGATGGTTAGAACATGTTTTTTTTTGAACATGATGTTTTTTTTTCTATTTTTGTATGAAAATCTTAAAGCGGTTCACAAAATACATCTACTTAAATACCAAGTTTCAACAGTATAGTTCTTATAGTTTCGGAAAAAAGTGGCTGTGACATACGGATACACTGGTGGGAGATTTTGGTTTTTAAAGTTTGCGGTATATGCACTGTGAGCACTACTAAGAGTTCGATGCAAAGAAGCCATCGAACTCTTCTTTACATTTGCATTAATTTCACCTTTTATAGACAAACATTGTACTGTGTACAAATAAACATTGTATTGGGGTGTAAGTGGTTCATCGACATCTTTGAACCAAAGCCAACCTCACCTGCACGTGGTGCACTCTGCTGACTGTCAACAAGGTTCTGACGAAAAGAGAGGTAGAGCATAGCGTGTTATGTAAGCTGTTTGGCTGGATAAGTACCTCCACCTCACAGAATACCGCAGCCAAATAACAATTCCTTTGAGGGTTGATGTGTTCCTGCAAGTGAGTGAGGTCACCAGAAAGGAAGAGGTGCTGTATTGACAGCGCGCGATCGATATTGCACGTTGCAAGCGTATACGAGTACGTTTGACGAGCTTGGTGGTCGAATTGATAGCAATTGTTACTTTGACTCCGAGGTCGCAGGTTCGACCTGGTGTTGGTCTGGGTGTTTTCTATGTATTATATGTATGTATAAAAAAACATCGGACGCGCAGCATGCGCCACCATAGCGAAATTTGTTTATTTATTTTGGCCACTTTCCCGAATTGATATCGGAAAACAAGGTCACTTTACATTACTACTTTTTGATGCTCTACACGAATCCGAAGTCAGAATTTCGAAATTTTGAGTGTCAGGACGGACAGACAGAACGACCGGACGATTTTATAACGCTCAATAAATTTCGCTGAAAACGTATTTAAGTATTATATCAGTTATCTAGTACCTATAGTACAAGCTTTGCTTAGTTTGGCTGTGTAATTTGTCCAGGAACATTTTTTTCTTTTTTATACTACGTCGGGTGGTAGACAAGCATACGGCCCGCCTGATGTGAAGCGGTTACCGTAACCTTATTAACGCTCGCAACATAAAATATCGCTCGCGCGCCGCTACCCCCGCTGCCAACGCAGCATCTCCTTCCTTTCTGGTGACCTCACTCACTCGCAGGAACACAACAACCCTCAAGGGAATTGTTATTTGGCTGCAGTATTCTGTGAGGTGGAGGTACATTCCCCAGTCGGGTAGCTTACAATTACGCTCCCTACCTCTCTTATCGCCAGAGCTTCGTTTGTCAGTCAGCAGGGTGCTCCTCGTGCAGGTGAAGTTGGCTTTGGTTCAAAGATATTGATGAACCACTTACTCCCCAATATTTTTATTTATTTATATGGCTACGGTAACTGCTTCACATCGGGTAGGCTGTACGCTTATTTGTCACCCAACGTAATAAAATAAAATTTAAATAACAGAAATCATCTTACGGAATCCTCTATCTTTATCAATACAATTGTACCTACGTACAAACGTGACATAGTTTAATAGTTTGCGGCCATATTGGGCTGTATCGCAATGATCGGATCTACGATAACTATGGAAGAAAACTGTTTTTAAACGGTTTTATTTAGCTCACCCCGTTTGTTTTATTATTTATTCTTGGGTCAAATTTAGTAATTCAAATTTCACCCTCTTCCTGTCAACCGATTAATTTGAAATTTTGTATACACTTTGGATTTTGGTGACAATACAATTAAATAAATTCTGTTTCATTGTAAATCCAAGATGGCCGCCGCTACAAAATGGCGGTTTACAAATTTTGTCACGACTACCTCAATATGGGTATCAAATGAAAGGGCTTGACTACTAGAACACAGTTCACGTGAAAAAAAAATGAAAATCCAAGATGGCCGCCGCTACAAAATGGCGGTATACAAATTTTGTCACGACTACCTCAATATGGGTATCAAATGAAAAGGCTTGACTAGAAGAATACAGTTCACATGAAAAAAAAATTAAATCCAAGATGGCTGCCTCTACAAAATGGCGGTTTACAAATTTTGTCACGACTGCCTCAATATGGGTATCAAATGAAAGGGCTTAACTAGTAGAACACAGTTCACGATGAATATTATAAAATCCAAGATGGCCGTCAACAAAATGGCCGGTTGGCGCGGTTACATATCTTCTCAATTTTCAATATGGGTATCATTTGATACCCATTTTTTCAATATGGGTAATCATTTGAATACAAGACAAATTTAAAAGTAAAAAAAATAATGACAAAAGTCAAATCTAAACTTAATAGAACGAAAGGTACTATGTAATGAAATTAGAAACTAAAAACTTGAAAATAAAAATTATGTAAAAAAACTTTTAATTTAAACGGTTTTATTGAAAATAGTGTACTAAAAGCTAAAAAATAATTCGGTAGGTCGGAGGTTTCAGTCATCACACCCCTCTCCCTCATCAGTCTAAGGCAATGATCAGACAAAATAATAAAATCGTTGGGCCCGTGTTTCCATCCAGTCAACTCAGTTTACGCTACGCCCAACGATTTTATTATTTTGTCTGATCATTGCCTTAGACTGATGAGGGAGAGGGGTGTGATGACTGAAACCTCCGACCTACCGAATTATTTTTTAGCTTTTAGTACACTATTTTCAATAAAACCGTTTAAATTAAAAGTTTTTTTACATAATTTTTTTTCCCCAACGATAAAAAATATATTGATTTTCCTGTACGCACATTAAGAGGAAAATAGGATTCTCACTGGCCCCACTGATGAATATATATATTTAGAAATATAAGTAAATAAATTATCTATACACATAAGGGTCCATCCATTAATTATGTCACACGTTTAGGGGGAGGATGGGGTCGATGAAGTGTGACATTGTGTGACAAGGGGGTGGGAGGGGTACTAAATTTCGTGACGTGACATTTCAAAATCATACCTAATCTAAGTGTTATAACCTCCTCCTTTTTTGAAGTCTGTTAAAAATAGGGACTTTGAATTATTAACGAAAAACTCAAAAACATTTGCAACTAGATGCAAATTTGCTAAATATGTGACGTCACACTAGGGAGGGGGGGAGTCTCACAAATGAGACTAGCTGTGATAAAAACGGGGGAAGGGGTCAAAAAGTCATGAAATTCGTGTGACTTTTTTTTTTAATACTACGTCGGGTGGCATACAAGCTTACGGCCCGCCTAATGTGAAGCGGTTACCGTAACCGTATTAACGCTCGCAACATAATATATCACTTGCGCGCCGTCACCCCGCTGCCAACGTAACATCTCCTTCCTTTCTGGTAACCTCACTCAATCACAGGGTCACAACAACCCTCAAGGAAATTGTTATTTGGCTGCGGTATTCTGTGAGGTGGAGGTACATTCCCCAGTCGGGTAGCTTACAATTACGCTCCCTACTTCTCTTTTCGCCAGAGCTTCGTTTGTCAGTCAGCAGGGTGCACCACGTGCAGGTGAAGTTGCCTTTGGTTCAAAGATTTTGATGAACCACTTACACCCCTAAACTAAGTAATATCTGCCCTGTTCGTGAGCCTGGCATTTACAATGTTATCACGTAGAGATACTTCTATAGCAAGCTGCATAACCTTTTGTATGAGTCCATCACGTACAGCACTAAAACTATCTAATATATCTCCTTTGTAAACATTACAGGTACAACAGTCCGATGCAGACTCTGTTGTTCTAGAACTCAGAGCCCCACCACCATTAGAAGACGACCGATTCTATATATGCGCTAGGAATTCAGAAACTTACACTTACCCAAAATGATTGCCTTTTTTTGGCGGTCGCCGCTGTTAATCCTGGCTACACAGGAGACACAGTGGTGGGAATGTGTGGTGGGCCCACGTCCAGTTTCAATAGACGAGCCCGGTGGTCGAATGGTTAGCAATGGCCACTTTGATTCCGAGGTTGCGGGTTCGATCCCCGCACAAGACAAATATTTGTGTGCATGAACATGTCTGTTTGTCTTAGTCTGGATGTTTTCTATAAATAATAAATATAATAATAAATATTGTCAGACAAATTACACAGCGCCATCTAGCCCAAAAGTAAGCGAAGCCTGTGTTATGGGTACTAGACAACTGATAAACATACGTAAATACATTTTTTTTGTAAATACATACATTATGCTACATAGAAAACACCCAGACCAAGACAAACAGACATGTTCATGCACACAAATGTTTGTCCTGTGTGGGAATCGAACCCACGAGCGTTGATGTCGAAGCCGCGTCATTGACCGCTACGCCACCGAGCTCGTCGTTTATGTATTATATGTATGTATTTACAACAAAAAAAATGTATTTAAGTATTATAATATCAGTTATCTAGTACCCATAGTACAAGCTTTGGTTAGTTTGGGACTAGATGGCAGTGTGTAATTTGTCCAGGACTATTTATTATAATACTTATGTAATTTGGCACACTTGTATTATGCTGGTATAGGGACTAACAATTATACAAAAACTGTGCAATTCTAACAATATTACATACATCCATAAACATTTCTATGCACATGTCTGTTTGTCTTGGTCTGGGTGTTTTCTATGTTTTATATGTATGTATTTACAAAAACAAAAATGTATTATATCAGTTATCTAGTACCCATAGTACCAGTTTGGCTTAGTTTGAGACTAGATGTTAATTTGTTTAGGGATATTTATTTATTACGGTTATACGGGTCGAATTGACAACCTTCTTTTGTGAAGTCGGTTAAAAAATCCTTAACGGTATGTCAAAGTTAATCAAAATCAGACCAACATTAAGTGTATGAACGTTTGTCATTTGTGATAAGCTAAATATAGAGAGAGATAAAACGAATGCGTCCCTTTGATCTACTGATCATTTGGTTTGATAAGCTGATGACTAGGCAATCAAAAGGGAGGGGGCAAACTGTTCCAACCAGCCAGCGCTATCATGACGAAGTTATTATTATTACAAGGTTCTTTATTTAGTTTAACCGCGGTGTTTGTAATCAAATCTTCTAAGTTAAATTTGACCTACTAACCAGTATCCTGACCAAGGGCGTCGCCAGGGGGGAGCAGGAGGGGCAGCTGCCCCCCAGAGATTCTATTTATTTATAAGTTTTATTTATTGTAAAGTCTCTCGTGAAGCTTTATACGTTGGGCTCTGTACCGTTATTATTACAATCGCTGTAGATGTAAGTGAAAAGCTTCATGAGCTCCTGATTTTACCTACAATTCATACTTTTCTCATTCTCCATATCAACTTGCCCCTCCCTGGGCCATCGGCTGTCGACGCCCTTGATCCTGACAGAATAAAACTAGGCGGGATTCTAGCCCACGGGGCCGAAATCGTGGTTGAATGGAGCGAGTAGATTCGCTAAGTGTATGTTTTCCATTGATTTCAATGGAAAATGTATTTGATGAGATGATCATTCCACAATGACATGATCAATCTCAATTTTTTGTCGACACAAACCTCGAGCAGATCGAAGTCTTTAATCGTGACAAGTTTCATCAAGTTCGGTTAGTGGTTTTGGAGCCTATTCATTTCCAAGAATGACTTTTCGGCGTATATAAGTGGTCCGCTCGCTCAACTCAATAAATATACTTATAATAATAAATAAATATTTCTGAGTAATTTACACAGCGCTATCTAGTCCCAAATTAACTACTACTATATATAAATATGTAATTGTAATTTGAATTTTTGCACGTCTGCATGCAGACTGAATACACGAACTGTAAATTGGATTGTCAACTTGTAAAAACTGATGTATTCTGGCAAATAAACATTTTGACTTTGACTTTAAGCGCAAAGCTTGTGCTATGGGGACTAGAGAACTGATAAATGTACTTAAATTCCTTTTTTTTTTGTAATATATATATTTACAAAAAAAGTATACTTATAATACATAGAAAACACCCAGACCAAGACAAACAGACATGTTCATGCACAGAAATGTTTGTCTTGCGCGAGGATTGAACCCGCAACCTCGGAGTCAAAGTAGACATCGCTAGCCATTCGATCACCGTAAATTCGTATTAGTATTCGTATATAGTAATAATAAATAAAGATCAGTAACAAGTGGGCTAATATTATAGCTTAATAATATAGCTAATATCAGTAATATGACGAGCTCGGTGGCGTAGCGGTTAATGACGCCGCTTCGACACTAACGCTCGTGGGTTCGATTCCCACATATGACAAACATTTGTGTGCATGAACATGTCTGTTTGTCTTAGTCTGGGTATTTTCTATGTATCCTAAGTATGTATTTACAAAAAAAAATATTTACGTATATCAGTTGTCTAGTACCCATAACACAAGCTTAGCTTACTTTGGGGCTTTAATGACGCGGCTTCGACACTAACGCTCGTGGGTTCGATTCCCACATATGACAAACATTTGTGTGCATGAACATGTCTGTTTGTCTTAGTCTGGGTATTTTCTATGTATCCTAAGTATGTATTTACAAAAAAAAAATATTTACGTATATCAGTTGTCTAGTACCCATAACACAAGCTTAGCTTACTTTGGGGCTACAAAAAAATTTTCGCGACAACAATTCATCTACTAACTAATTATGGATCAAAGTGTGAAATATTTTATTTTATTTTTATTTAAATAAAAATTTATAAAACGATCCATAATCGAGGAATCCTAATACTAGATATAGATCTTAAGTACATGCTGACTATCAGTCTCTGAACATCTACTTGTTATCATACTTACACAGATTATGTTGACACCTTTTTTATTGACGTAGGTAGGTACCTACGTCAATAAAAAAGGTGCGGCCATGTTGAAGAAAATATAGGTCGTAACCAAATGGAGTTAATAAATAAATAATAAGTAAATATTGTCAGTGCGTCGTCCCTGCAATGGCCTATGGTGCAGAGACTTGAACCATGACCATCGGACTGGTCCACAGGCTAAAGGTCGCGCAGTGAGCGATGGAGTGGGCTATGTTCGGGGTTCCTCTGCGGTATCGAATCCGGAACGAACAAATTCAAAGGAGAACTAAAGTTTTCAACATAGCCTTCAGAGCTTGCAAGCTGAAGTAGCAATGGGCGGGTCACATCTGCCGAGTAAGTGATGGCAAATGGGGGAGGAAGGTATTAGAGTGCGACGAAGCGTTGGACGCGCTCCTTCAAGATGGTTCGATGAGAAACCTTAAGAAAGCGGCTGGAAGCTCCTTAAGAAAGCGGCTGGAATTGGAAGGCGGACGATCATATTTAGTGGAAAGCATTGGGGAAGGCTTATTTATATCCAGCAGTGGGTAAATACAGGCTGATGATGAAGTAAATATTTCTGAACGAATTACACAATGCCATCTAGTCCCAAACTAACTAAGCTTGCGCCCGCGAATTCATGTCTCGGTGTCACGCGAGAATTTTCGAAAATCCTTTCTTACCGGACAGTACTATTCTAAAAATGTTTTTGTTTTTAATATACCACTACAGCTTAGCAGGTTTCCAGCAGACTAGAATAGAGTCACTCCGTCTGTTCCCGTGGATGTCGTACAAGGCGACTAAGGGAAACACATTATAAAACATCGATCAGGCGTCCCCAAACCGTCTGGCCAGCGTGGGGAGTATAGGCCAAATCCTCCATCTGTCTGAGACGGACGAGAGAGGATCGTGCTCCTGTAGTGGAGACTAAAATGACCTGATGATAATACCACTAAAGTGGGAACAAGCATACGGCCCGTCAGATGGAAAACAGTAACCGTTGCCAATGGACGCCTGTTACACCAGAGGCATCACATGCGCCTATTTGTATAAACGTCTTCACGCCTTTTTTGAAGATCCCCATGCTGTAGTCTCCTGGGAAAACCTCAACAGGCAGTTCATTCCACAGCTTGATATTCTTGATAGTACGTGGAAAAAAACTTCTTTGGAACCGCACAGTACGTGACCACTTCGGTTCTCATGTATGAGGATGAATTCCCTGTCGATGGCGAGCGGTGCGACTGTAGAAGGAGGCCGTGGGCATCATGTCAAACAACTCCTCTGAACACACCCCATTGTACAACCGGTAGAACACACAAAGGGGCGCAAAATTTCTTCCCAGACTCAAAGGTTTTTTTTCTTTTTTTTTATACTACTTCGGGTGGCAGACAAGCATACGATCCGCCTGATGTGAAGCGGCCATAGCCATATTAACACTCGCAACAAAAAATATCACTCGCGCGCCGCCACCCCCACTGCCAACGCAGCATCTCCTTCCTTTCTGGTGACCTCACTCACTCGCAGGAACACAACAACCCTCAAGGGAATGTTATATGGCTGCGGTATTCTGTGAGGTGGAGGTACATTCCCCAGTCGGGTAGCTTACAATTACGCTCCCTACCTCTCTTTTCGCCAGAGCTTCGTTTGTCAGTCAGCAGGGTGCACCGCGTGCAGGTGAAGTTGGCTTTGGTTCAAAGATTTGGTACACCCCAAAAGTATTTATTTTTATCCAATAAGGTTTCCTTATTTTCATAACAATAAATACAGGAATTAATGAACAGACAAAAGTGAGATGTTATCTCTTCAAGAGATTTCTACCAGCTATGAGCCAACACGACTGTTAAATAAAGAAATTTAACATGGCTGACTCGAGCAAGCTACGCATAACATTTTAGTACCTTTTAACAATAAAATAGGTACTGACTAACTAATTTAAACTTATCACTCGTCATCAGTAAGGTAGTGTGCTCCTTTAGCTTCTTTATAAAAGTAGCGACAGTACAGCTAATATACCCAGTTTGTTTCATAGTTATGTGGTTATAATGTCTAATTAATACCACCCACCTCTATGGCTATTTACCTAATTTATATAACGTTGTTAACCCTTGATTAGTTTGACTTGTTATTTAAATTTTATTGAAGTTTAATATAAAACTATGAGACAATGAAAATTATGGAATGTATACATTATGGACGTAATTTTTACAGTTTACGTAATAGGTTTACGGTCTGTTTGTGATAGATAAGCTAAGATAAGCCGCCACAAATTATTAATCGACCGACCTTCGTGAATCGACGTAATACAATCGATAAAGAAAAGCAATTCGATCTTATCGCATCACTAGTTGTATAACTAGTGTCAAAATTTTGTTACGTACTGCGTATAATTTAGTGTTACGTTTTGTTTTGTTGCGTAACTTTTTCCTTCAATCAATTTTTTTGATTCGATCTCAGCCCAAAACAAACATCTAAGTGCATGAACATATAAGTCTTGGTCTGGGTGTTTTCTATGTATTATATGTATGTATTTACAAAAAAAAAATGTATTCAAGTATAGTAGCTATCAGTTACCTAGTACCCAGTATAAGAGTTGCTTAGTTTGAGACTAGATGGCAGTGTGCAATTTGTGCAAGTTAAAATCAAGGTTTTCTGAGGGCCGCTATATTGGATTAAAAATGGAGACGATTAAATAATCGTGCATTGTCACGAGAACCAAACGATATCCCAATCGGATATTGAGAAATTGCTCAAATTTCATTTGTAAAATTTGATTATAGGCACCACGGTGAAACCAAAATAGAAGTTTGTTATGACTTTCCAACTCCCAAGTTACCTATAAACAGTTCTCGCTGTGGTTAATTATTTGTCGTTATTAGTTTAATTGTGGTTAAATTCCATTCAGCGCGCCTCTATAATCGTGATAATATGACTGTACACTACAGTCAAGTGTAACACAAGTAACTAATCAACAAGTGTAACTAATCAACAACCCATTCTGGCAACACTACATATTTCACGTATTTGTTTGCACTACGCTCAAGCGTTGACTCATTCATTCGGTCTCCAGCATTTGACATGGCGCCAGTGTGTGTATTACGGACTAGTGGTGTATTTCTATTGTTATTCTTATTAAAGAACACGTGTTCTACTTCGCCTCCATGGATATTTTCCGTGAATATAAACAAAGTATCGTGTGCCGAGAAGTGTGTATTCAATTTGGATGTGAGCGGCGATTTTACTGAGTGGTCATTAACCTCTACGCCGGGAACTAGAGGCGAACTTTGTGACGATTTCATACTTGCAGAGAAGTCTGTGTCAAATGTGAACGTTGAAGTGCCGAAATCTGGAAAGTTGTACTTTTGTACTAATGGAGCGGACGGCTGGACACACCAGGAGGTATATTTGGATGCCAGTGACGTCAACGAGCGAAATAACGCAAGGTGAGTGTTATTTGTTTTCGAGTTTCAGTACCTTGAGCGTACATCATTGAAATGTTTATTTTTACCGCGTAATTTAAATATGTAAGTACCTATTATACAATATTCATAATTATTTTCATTATATTTTTTGTAGATGTTAAAGAATTATTTGCGTTAGAAAAATCACGTAGGTAATTGAAATTGCAAACGCGGTGCGTAAAAAATGGTCGCGTGATTTGAATAATTATTAATCTGTTTTCATGTCAACGTGCTAGGAAACCGTAAAATGTGTACAGACACAAGAGAATAATCTTATCTATCTAATCTTTTTCTATAACTAGGCAACCATAATAATACAATAATGATTACCGTGATTTGTGCTGATTAAAATATTGTATGACGTGGGTAGTTGAATACAAAGACTACTATAATAAAAGGGAGAGTTGAATAACTTTCGTTTGGTAATTTCGGAATCCGTTATCAACATTTTTTTTTTCGATTTAAGGATGATTAATCGATAAATTGATACACCACTATTCCAGAAAAAAAAAATACTTTCAACCCTTCAACAGTTCATGTCATTGACATTGTCTCTACATTGATAATATTTTCCTACATACATGCATGCATAGATTTTGTGGAAAACAGCAATTTTATTATTGATTCATTTTTAAATTTTATTTAATTATTACCTATTTCATAATTCCCATTTTGATACTTGCTTCCATCATCTTTTGAAAAACTGTTATTTTATTGCTTTTGCAATTGTTATCGTTTTCCTGCTTGTATTTTTTTTCTAGAAACGAACCAAGAAGCTAAGCACTTGCAAGCTCATAGCTATCTATATAGTTCTATTACCTAGTTACATTATAAAATGATACAGTGTTGTCAGATTTATTTTTCATTAAAGCGGGATTTAAAATTTTTCAAAATGAAAAAAGCGGGCCTCAAAAGTAGGTATTTTTTTTTATAATACGTTGGGTGGCAGACAAGCATACGGCCCGCTTGATGTGAAGCGGCCACCGCAGCCATAGTAAAAATACTCTATTTGTATTATGCCGCAGCCATATCAACGCTCGCAACATTAAACATCGCTCGCGCGCCGCCACCCCCGCTGCCAACGCAGCATCTCCCTCCAGGTGACCTCACTCACCCGCAGAAACACAACAACTCACAAGGGAATTGTTATTTGGCTGCGGTATTCTGTGAGGTGGAGTGGCTTTGGTTCAAAGATGTTGATTGACCACTTACATCACATATAAATAAAAATTTATGTTGCTATATGCAAAACTCGACAACGATTCGACCAATTCTGCAAATTTTTGTTTTAATATTTACGTTAAGATATAAGGAAGGTTCGTACAGAAAAGCCGTAAAAATAAAAACCATACTTACTACAGTTTCTACGGCGGGCAGATACCTAGGGTAGGGCTAGCTAGTAACATAATTGTAATGTTTTGGTATCCATATAGGCGGGGTAGGTGAATTTTCCATATTTTAAATATAAATTAGTATTATATGACGAGCTCGGTGGCGTAGCCGCCAATGACGCGGCTTCGACACCAACGCTCGTGGGTTCGATTGCCACATAGGACAAACATTTGTGTGCATGAACATGTCTGTTTGTCTTAGTCTGGGTGTTTTCTATGTCCTAAGTATGTATTTAAAAAAAATGTATTTACGTATGTTTATCAGACGTCTATTACCCATAACACAAACTTCGCTTACTTTGGGGCTATATGGTGCAGTGTAATTTGTCTGACAATATTTATTTATTGTTAACGTTTACCAACAATATTTACAGTCATGACTATGGTTGTGTCATCAATTATTTTAGTCTGAATCAATGTTGTGTTTAACTTTTATAGTTTTGAATCATCAATTTTTTACACTAGGTTAGCACGCAAGCGATGATGTTATGAACGATGTTATGAAGCAATCATCTGATGATGATTAAATACGTATACTACTGTAGTAATCTAAAAAAAATTGGTTGTAAAACGACTTTACAGAAAGTCGTTTTACGGATGATTATTTTACGTGATAATGTCATAGAAAACATCGGCCGATGGAGTGGAAGAGAGATAGATGCGTCACAAGCCGAACGCGTAGACCGATCGTGACTCTATCGCTTGTTCCACCACGTTCTCGCTTTACGCTCTGCTCAGGCGGAACGTGACAATGAATCTCGCTTTTTCGTGCTTGCAGCCGGCGTTCATCAATTTATAAGACCTTGTCACTTCAAAAAACAGTGGTACCATAGATCTACCGACCTTTCATAGTTATTTCACCTCGTTTGGATATTTTGTTGATATTTTGAGATGAAAATAGAATAGATTGATTTCATTAATTAATTATAAGCAATTCTCATTGTTGACAAAGTAACATTCTTAATTTTCAGTCATATTTCTATATAATCCCACTTAAATCAAACTTTGAAGTGAATCTCTTGTATGATTTATTCAAATAAACAATACGTACAATTCAACTATAAAACTAAAGTACCTAAAATTAAATAATACTAAAATAAAACCAACCTAAAACTAAAATAAATGTAAAAAGTTTGGCCCATGTGGCATCGTTCCCAAGATGCTAGCAGCATTACCTCGCTGGATGGCTAAACTGATCCTTTGGGTGAGGAATGTGCCAGATCTTGGGTCACCAGTTACGTCGACCAATCTTTTTCCTAATTCTTTTACAAAACTTTTTGTGCTGGGACCCCATGGACCAAGGGTTTCGACCCCGAATGGGACAAATGTATATTTGTTGATCTTAAGTCGCTCAGCCGTCTCAGCCGCCGCGCCAGCGTGATTTCTCGTTCCTGCAAGATGAGAAGGAGCCAAGGTGTCTACGCATGTGGCGTCCCACACCAAGGCTCTACCCATCTTCCAGGGAACGAGAGACATACCGTCAGGCCTCTTGCCATCGTCACGTACGATACCTTGCGGCTCTAAGATAGCCGGTACATTGACGCTGGCAAGAGAGCGACGGATAATGTCGTTAAGAGTGGCGTGACGAGATAGACGACCGGCACTCCTAATACAAGACAGCCCATGGTGTCCCAGTTGGTCGACGTCGGTGCCACATGGGCATTTGTGTGGAGTGCACACCTTGGCTCCGAGTCCTAGACTGATTGCAACGCGGAGGGTATCAGGATCAAGGCAGTTTCCTATATTGGGACATGGGTACACATTTAACCAATGCCCAGATTCCCTTTGTGAAACTTTCTTGAGCCTGGCGTGCTCGGAGCCTGTGCTGTTATTTTAAAGATTTTTGAATGTAGCATCGCAAATCACTTCATCCCAGCTCCGTTGTCGAGAGACAAGTGAATTTGGGCTCGGCCAGGCCACTTGCCAAGCTTTCCTTGCTTCGTCCAAAAAGGATATATTGCAATTTGGAAGAGACCTTTTTAAAATATTTGCCGAAAGAGCGGATATGCTGTGGACCGAAGAAAGAAAAGCTGGCAAGGATACACTAGAAATTTTTCGAAAAAAAATTCTCGTATCACATTATGTAACTTTGAAGTTACATAATGTGATACGAGAATACCAAATTTGACATTTGTGAGATTGAGACTGGATCGAAACTGAGTTTTGACTACATTTTGATTACGAGAATTGCCCCTCTGGTCGCTAGCGTTCCGAGATGGCAACCCTACGTACAGCAAAACCATCAGCATAACATAGCAATGAAGATGTTTACAGGAATGGCTCTCCAAGCCGTTTATTTAACTTTATTTAGTTACGATAAAGTATTTTATCTCACCCAGTCAGTTTGCTACAAATACTGAATAAGTACAGTCAACTTAACTTTCCAATGTATGTGTGCCAATGTCGTCGTCTGGCCGCGACGGGCGCGTCTGGTTATCATACGAGAGACGCGGTCTTACTGACAGCGATTTTCGATTGACGAGCTCGATGGTCGAATGGGTAACAATGGCCACTTTGATTGCGAAGTCGCGATTTCGCACAAGACAAATATTTGTGTGCATGGACATGTCTGTTTGTCTTGGTCTTGGATGTTTTCTATGTATTAAGTGTATGTATTTACAATAAAAAAGTATTTAAATGTAATATCAGTTATTTGGTACACATAGTACAAACTTTGCTTAGTTTGGGACTAGATGGCGCTGTTTAAATTGTCCATATTATTGGAATCGGAATTCCGAAATGCTGGTAGATAAAAAAATGTAAAAAAAAGCATATCTATATTAATATTATAAAGAGGTAAAGTTTGTGATTATAATGTTTTTTTTTATACTACATAAAATATCGCTCGCAACATAAAATATCGCTCGCGCGCCGCCACCTCCGCTGCCAACTCAGCATCTCCTTCCTTTCTGGTGACCTCACTCACTCGCAGGAACACAACAACCCTCAAGCGAATTTTTATTTGGCTGCGGTATTCTGTGAGGTGGAGTACATTACCCAGTCGGGTCTTACAATTTGGCTCCCTATCTCTCTTTTCGCCAGAGCTTCGTTTGTCATTCAGCAGGGTGCACCGCGTGCGGGTGAAGTTAGCTTAGGTTCAAAGATGTTGATGAACCACTACACCTCAAGTTGGTAACCTACTGTTGTAGGGGGTAATCTCTGGTTCTATTGAACCGATTTATAAAATTATTTTGCCAGTAGAAAGCCACGTAATTTTTGAATGCCATAGGCTATATATTAATCCGAAAAATGAAGACTTTTTCGTAAAAGCGGACGATGCGGCAGGCGGAATCTAGTTATTTATAAAAAAATTTAAGATGGGTCTAAGTGCTCACAGTAAATAATTTCATTTCATTGCCGTGTCTATAATCAAATATTCCAAGTTAAATGTGACCCATTTGCCAATGTACGATTTACACACTCTTTTCCGTGTCTATAATCAAATATTCCAAGTTAAATGTGACCCATTTGCCAATGTACGATTTACACACTCTTTTCCGTGTCTATAATCAAATATTCCAAGTTAAATGTGACCCATTTGCCAATGTACGATTTACACACTCTTTTCCGTGTCTATAATCAAATATTCCAAGTTAAATGTGACCCATTTGCCAATGTACGATTTACACACTCTTTTCCGTGTCTATAATCAAATATTCCAAGTTAAATGTGACCCATTTGCCAATGTACGATTTACACACTCTTTTCGATGCTATGACAATACACGATCACATCAATATCACCATTTTAAACCCAATATAGCGGCCGCCACATAAAGGCGACTTATATATATATATAATTTTTTTTTATACTACTTCGGGTGGCAGACAAGCATACGGCCCGTCTGATGTGAAGCGGCTATAGCCATATTAACGCTTGCAACATAAATATCGCTCGCGCGCCGCCTCCTCCGCTGCCATCGCAGCATCTCCTTCCTTTCTGGTGACCTCACTCACTCGCAGGAACACAACAACCCCCAAGGGAGTTGTTATTTACCTGGGGTATTCTGTGAGGTGGAGGTGCATTCACCAGTCGAGTAGCTTAGAATTACGCTCCCTACCTCTCTTTTCGCCAGAGCTTCGTTTATCGGTCAGCAAGGCATCGCGTGCAGGTGAAGTTGGCTTTGGTTCAAAGATGTTGATGAACCACTTACACCCCAATATTTATAATTCCTCAATATTTCCCAATATTTATGGTTCCTATGATATTAATTAAAATATATATGGGCTTGATAATTTTAAATAATTTAGTTAAGAGGAGTTCGATGGTGTCGTTGCGCATGGCAGTCTAACCGACCAGCCAAGTCAAGCAACGTCGACCGTAGCCTGTCCATGGATGGGTTTATTTATCTCGAGTACCTCCGTGCTTCGGAGGGCACTTTAAGCCGTCGGTCCCGGCTGTTGTCGTTAGATGACAGTCGTTAAGCCAAGTCAGTGGGCTTTAGGCGGCTTGGAAACACTGACCTCCGCCAAACCGCAGTTGAGCAGTGTGGTGAAGTTAGCTCTAAACCGCTTCAATTGAGGGGAGACCTGGATCCTAACATTGGGTGGAATAAGGGTTAACGGCGACGACGACAGCAACATATAACACATACATTACAAATCGCGTGTTTATTTTATGTTTATTTTTGTTTTCATTTAATAAATAGAAACAAACAGTCATTTAAGTACTTTTATCTACACTCAAATCGAAAAATTCGAATTATGAATTCAAAGACGGTTCTTTAAAGACGCAGTTTATACACGCATATACATAAAATTAAAAATAAAACTCATTATAGTACCGCCAACTGTATCATAAAACTCATTATAGTACCGCTATCTTTTTTTTAATTTTATTAATTCATTAAACTAGTCTATGGTTTTAAGCTGAATATGAAAAAAAAGGCGCACGCATGCGCAGTTCGAACTGTGAAAAAAATGGCGCACGCCAGTAGTTAGTTTGAACTTAATTTCCCGCGCTTCCCATACATTTTTTGCCGATCGTGTTTTTGTATTCTTGATTTCAAAAAAGTTTACTAAAATCCTGTAAGTGATTAAAATATGATTGGAGAAGAAAGTAGTGACGGCGAGATTTTTACTCCGCCAGATATTCTAGACGCGGCATCGGCGGCGTTAACTGAAAGTCTCCTGCCAGAAAAGAACCTACCTACTTTGTTTAATTTCAATTTTTCCTATGAGTGAGAAGTAGTGTATGAAACTGCATATAACTTAGGTATTAAAACACTCGAGTCAACCTATTATCGCTTTCGGGTTCGCCTCATGCGATAAACAGACTCTCGTGTTTTAATACCCCTTCTTATATGACAGTTGCATAAACTACTATTACATAATTATAGAGATTTTATCATACAGACCTTCAGCTTCATATGTTTTCAGATTTAGACCTATCTTCGTCGTTGTGTGGATCGTGGTGGAGTACGCTCTAAACTCCGCTAACCCGCAGTTGAGCAGCTTATAAAAGCTTGCTTCAAAAAAGAGCATTTTATGTTTTCTTTTTTTATTACAATACATTGTCTGTGACTTTGAGCGGTAATTCACGCTTCCAATTAAACCGCAGCTTTATAACAAGTGGCTCGGATTCTTAATGTTTTGTTGTGTACGGGTGTCGAACGATAAAAGTACGTACTTAACATACTTTACGACTTATTATCTCTATTTGTAAATGATAGTAAAAATATTTACAATCTATCGAGAGTTTATTCGTTATGTTACGGCTTCACTACCGTGATATGCCAATAATTATTGCCATAATTTCAACAAAGCCTAGGTGTAACCACGATTTATGACCATAATTTTACAATGCCAATCAATATGGCAAATGGCGGTAGACAATAGATCCGGCGGCGGTCTTTTTTCGCACATCAAAGAGAATTACCGCAGTAATTAATGCGTTTGTGGCCACACTACCGTTTGTCCAGTGTGCAACATGAGCTCAACGGCGACGCACGTATCGACCGACATGGAGTGGTTAAATGAAAAAAGCTTGAGTTTTGGAATTATTCCAATGCGAACCGTATCTTTTTATGAGCTTTCAGTCGGATATCCCCCGATAAAAATCGCGGTGTACAATAGATGATTTGAAGAAGAAAAAAGACCGAAACTATATAAATAAATATAACAGCTGCAGCTTCAACCGCCATCTTGAAAAATGATATTTTTACCGCCTAATTTACTGACATATCTAGGTAAACTCTAGTGTAACCACATCACTTCACGCAGTAATTTAGACGGTAATTTAATGCCATAATTATGCTGCGGCTACAGTACCGTGATATGCCAATAATTATTGCCATAATTTCAACAACGCCTAGGTGTAACCACGATTTATGGCCATAATTTTACAATGCCAATCAATATGGCAAATGGCGGTAGACAATAGCTCCGGCGGTGGTCTTTTTTCGCACATCAAAGAGAATTACCGCAGTAATTAATGCGTTTGTGGTCACACTACCGTTTGTCCAGTGTGCAACATGAGCTCAACGGCGACGCACGTATCGACCGACATGTAGTGGTCAAATGAAAAAAGCTTGAGTTTTGGAATTATTCCAATGCGAACCGTATCTTTTTATGGGCTTTCGGTCGGGTATACCCCGATAAAAATCGCGGTGTACAATGATGATTTGAAAGAGAAAAAAGACCGAAACCATCTAAATAAATATAACAGCTGCAGCTTCAACCGCCATCTTGAAAAATGATATTTTTACCGCCTAATTTATTGACATATCTAGGTAAACTCTAGTGTAACCACCCCACTTCACGCAGTAATTTCAACGGTAATTCAATGCCATAATTATTGCGGTAACAGCCCGGTAGACGGTAAGGTAGTGTAGCCGCAGCATTATTGCGGTAACAGCCCGGTAGACGGCAAGGTAGTGTAGCCGCAGCATTATACCTATCGAGATTTTTCTTGTGAAAAGTCGATCGCACGAAAACTTTGATCGACCATAAATTATATAGTTATAAAAGAACGCAGATCATAGCTTTGTGTATTCTTTTTGACTGAGAATGCCGACTGTACGCACGGAAAAGCATGACATTGTCACGTTCCGCCTGAGCTGAGCGTGCAAGCGAGAGCGCGTAACAAGCGATAGAGAGGCACGGTCTTTTTACCCGACTGCGACAGAACGAGGGTTATGTTTTTCGAGACTATGTATGTATTTATGTATGTATAATTGTTGGCACGCTCTGCAGCCTGAACGGCTGGATGGATTTTAGCTTGAGGTGTCGTTAGATTCGTATTTGCGTAAATGCTCGGAATGCTTTCGATTGAGGGGAGGTCCATTTCCCAGCAGTGTGACGCATAAGGATTGACGACGAACCGATTCATATCCGGCGAGCCGTACGCATGTCTGCCACCCGACGTAGCATACAAAAAAAAAAAAACCGGACAAGTGCGAGTCGGACTCGCCCACCGAGGGTTCCGTAGGTACGTAGTATCATTATTAAATTTGATATTTTCATTATAAATAAGAAATCATGCGTCGAAAAAAATACATAAAATATATTTTGCAATGTGTACATCAAGCCCTTTCATATGATACCCCATTTGAACTAGTAGTTTCAATTTGAACTTTCGACACCCTATAAAAAATATAGACCCCCTATTTTAAGATCTATTTACAAATGTATAGTTTTGAGATTTATTCCTGTACTTGTAGTCTATAACGATGTTACTTACCAAATTTCATAGTTCTAGGTCAACGGGAAGTACCCTATAGGTTTTGATACCCTTGAGTGTGTTGAAATATGCGTTTTTTGCTGAATAAACGGCCGTAACTTTTTTCTACGTAAACTTAGCAGTTTGATTATTTTACAACTTCATGGGACCGTAGACCTGAGTATACAGTTCAAATTTCAGCTTGATACCTCCACGCATTCTGGACAGACGGACAACAAAGTGATCTTATAAGGGTTCCGTTTTTCCTTTTGAGGTACGGAACCCTAAAAAAATGGTTGTCTGTAAAGTCGGTTTAGCAAGTTGAAGTGGCAGTGGGCAGGGCACATAGCACGGAGGACGGATGACCGATGGGGTCGAAAGGTTCTCGAGTGGAGACCACGTACCGGCAAGCGCAGCGTAGGACGTCCACCCACAAGTACACCGTAGGATCGCGCTGGATGCAAGCCGCTTCCAACCGGTCTTATTGGAGATCTAGAGGGGAGGCCTATGTCCAGCAGTGGACTTTCAATGGCTGAGATGATGATGATGATGACAGTCGGTTTACGGACGATGATTTTACTTGATAACGTCATAATGACAAGTTAAGTTAATTAAAAAAAGAAAAAACCCGATTGCACCTACAACAGATTTATTAATCATGCGCAACAATAATAATATATAATTCCATACAAGCCGCAGGCAAAAACGAATATATCAAATATATATTTGAAATCAGGTCATCGAGACCTTTATTTTGATACCCATATCGATATATTTAAAAGAAAAAAAAAATACTGCAACGACAATTTTGCGGCTCACAGCCGCCATATTGATTTATTTAATATTTTATGTAGCCTATGTCACTCTCACAGCAAATACGAATATAACGACACCTCTCAAGCTAAAATAAGTTCAGGCTGCAGAGCGTGCCAAACAATTATACATACATACATACCCTCTAAAAACATAACCCTCCTTCTGTCGCAGTCGGGTAAAAACAGTATAATACTGTTTTAACAGTATAATTGGCAACCCTAGCTGTAGGAACCCATCATAATTTGATTGTATTGTGGTTTGTCTGACAAATGTGCTTTTGTTCTATTTCCACGTACGTCAAAACAATGTACAGTTTAATGAGTACGCTCCATTTATGACTTAACTCGCAAACTATGGAAACACACCACTTGATTAAAATGACGGTCGTCATGTACCTATTCTATTTTTATAGCAGGCAGGGTAACAAACAAGCGTACGGTTCGCCTGATATAACAACTACTAGTAACTTGCAACTGCTGATAATCTCTTTTGATTAAATTCGTTGTGAGTTCCATGGCAGCCGTAGATTACCAGGGACCAAGGGCGTCGCCGGGGGGGGGGGGGGGGGGGGGGGTTAAGGAGGGGCAGCCGCCCCCCGCTCCTAGAGATTCTATTTATTTATTGTACAGTCAAGAACTCGTGAAGCCTTACACGGTGGACTCTGAACCGTTATTATTACAATCGCTGTAGATGTGGGGCTCGTACTACAACTGAAAAGCTTCATGAGCTCTCGACTTTAGCTACAATTCATACTTTACCAAATCAACTCCCCCCCCCCCCCCCCCCTCTCGCGCTCTTTCATACAGACGTAGTTGCGCGTGTCAGAATACAAAACGTCCACAAATACCTATATATTTTTAAAAAATCCTGTGTTCACGCAGAATGAAGACGTCGGCACAAGCCAGTGTGTAATATAATTAATGGTTTATTCGCAGACGACCTAATAAAATACCTACCGATCTACGTCCGATCCTGGTCACGTCACCATAGACAAAATAACATCTGGCAATGACAAACGTCTCGCAGTGAGGTCACACGGCGCTAATGACGTCAAGTCCGGTCAACTGCAACGTTTCGTTAGGTATTTGTGCCAAAGACTCGTATTTTAAAGTATTTTTGTCGACCAGCTGGAGTTTTTACAGGCTTAAAACTGGAATTGTAATGAAAGATCTCCTCGTTTTGAACGCAAAAAAGGCGACGCGACTTTTTATTTTTAATTTCCCGGCAAATTTAGCCATCTCTTTAGGCTTTTAAGGGGCCATCCGTTACGTCACACGTTAAGGGGGAGGGAGGGGGTCGACGAAGTGTGATATTGTGTGACAAGGGGGTGGGAGGGGTCCTAGATTATTGCCAAATATGTGACGTCACACTAGGGCCGGGAGGAGTCTCATAAATGTGACCAGCTGTGACAAGGATGGGGGAGGGGTAAAAAAATCATGAAATTCGTGTCACGTAATTTATGGATGGCCCCTAATGCCTTATTTGTCATATTGAACCTCTTAGCAATGTGAGAGACAGCAATCCAACAGCTTCTTCTTCTAATTTCTTCTGATTAAATTCGTTGTGAGTTCCAAGGCAGCCGTACTTTTACCCCCGGGACTGCAATGGATTTTACTGTTCATTGCCTTTTTTGGCGGGCGCAGCTGTTAATTCTGGGTATACACTACCTTTTAAGAGAAATAAAGACTCTGTTCTTTAAGACTCCCATGTCGGTAATTCTTCGGAAATACCGCTGAGGGAAGTTGATTCTACAGATTCACCGTTCGTGGCAGGTATCAAATGTTTAAAATACCTTGATGTATTAACCCATGGACAAATAAAATCTGAATTTTAATGTCCTTTTAACAATGACTAATAAATTACCTGCTCATTTTCTCGACTTATTATGAGCTGAAATTGACATGACATTGTTGGCTTCTCTCGTCTTGTGTAAGATGAAGCATGTGTCCATTCTATTGCCTCCTCGCGTATACTGTTTTTTATCGCCCAACTGCACGTGGTGCATCCCATCGTCGATTAGTACGATAATGCCCTATTCCGAAAATGGACACAGATTCCTATATCCTACCACCTATATCATATATCCTAGGCCCATTACTGAAATGACTTATTCGCAAAACGACTTGTTCCAAAAATTACCTATTCTGAAAATGGTTTATTTCAATAAGGACTCATTCTGTAAATGACTTAAAATCTAGGAAATCGACTAACTAATGACAAACCCCGGCCACTCCATACAAAAATGGCGCTTTTGCATGTAGTAACCAAATGACGTCTGTACACGTGCCTATGTTTGAGTGACGTTCTCTAGGGCTGACATTATTCAATTATTAGTCGAACATGTAAGGGGGTGTAAGTGGTTCATCAACATCTTTGAACCAAAGTCAATCTTACCTACACGGGGTACACCCTGCTGACTGACAGACGAGGCTATGACGAAAAGAGAGGTAGGACGTAGCGTATTTTTGAAGCAGCTCGACTGACGAAGTACCACTACCTCACAGAATACCGCAGTCAAATAACAATTTCCTTGAAGGTTGTTGTGTTCCTGCGAGTGAGTGAGGTCACCAGAGAGGATGGAGTTGCTGCGTTGGCAGCGAGATTGGCAGCGCGCGAGCGATATTTAATGTTGCGACCGTTAATATGGTTACGGTAACCGCTTCACATCAGGTGGGCGTAGTGAAGAAGAAAAAAAACATAGTAAATACACTACACTGACTTCAGCCAATATTTACAAAACGCCTTGTATAATTGCCATTGCTAACTTACCCAAAACTTTATATTTTCTAATCACCACAAAATCAAACGTTCGCCTTCCGAACACCGGTTCATTGTAATGATCAAACCATTTCATTCTCACTAATTTAAGCTTTTCACTATTCATATAAATGCATGCGTAATGATTTGATTCATTTTCATATTCACATGGAACAAACGTAATTTAAAACTATTACCACACATGACATCACGCACAATAAACATTGAAATGTAAATAAGAAAATTGTAAACATTAACAATAAACCACCATAACTCAAGTGACAGCAATGTCAATTCCGCGTCTGCGCGCTCACTTGCTCTTTGAGACATATAAATCTAATGATATCCTTTTCTCATCTCGTATTAATTGTATCTTGTATCCTACTTTGACAGACGTGAATTAGTTATGATGAAATTATGGCTGCCGCATGCTTTTTATGTAATTTATAAAAAAACAGTATTTTATTTCATCCAAAGGGATCGAATAAATTTCTTTTTTTTGACTTTCCATGTGTTAAGACATCCATCCACTGCACAAGTAACTCCCATCTTTTAAACTGAATGGAGAATAAAATACGAGCGACGTCAATTGGTAGGACGTTGCATCCATTGCGAACGGTTCCAAATCGGTCTCATAGGGGAGGTGAGGTCGACTAGTGAGAGCGGCAGAGAGTGTCCATACTGTACGTTAGTACTATTACTTATACTGTGCTAATGATGTGAGGGAAAGAGAGGATATGTCGAATTAAATAACAATTTCCTAGTGACCTAGAGGGTGGTTCCGCACCACCTACCCGCAGTTGAGTTCTAAACCCCTTAGATTGAGTGGAAACCCGTATCCCAACAGTGGGTTGAATATGGGCTGAAGAATCATATACCTACAACGAGGTTCAAAATATTTTTTCTTGTATAGGGCTCGAATTCGCGTCCATAAGGTTACCAGCCAATTACTATCTAACCACTGGACTCACACATACCTCCAAACAATATGAACATGTACGCCGCCCACAGACTATAATTCAGTGATAATTGGTAACAATTGTACTGAGTCATAACAAAATATGAGATAACATAGTCTGTTTGGCTAAATATGTACTTATACACTTAGAATTGAATGTTAAATAGGTAAAAATTGAATGAATTATGGTACCTTTGAGTACGGATCGCTGCCTCCTCTGTGTATTTGGTACATGGTTTGGTCGTTTTGCGAAGATGTTCTACATTATTACATATTATGTGCACTCGGTAATTTCTGTTGGTAGTTTGTTCCACAGTGAAAGAATTGAAAAAAAAACAATTTACACTTTTGACAGATCAAATAATAAATAAAGCTAACTCTGACCAAAAACCGCATCTTTTCGTATGCATGATATATCTATATATTAATACGTGAAGCAAAAACTTTGTACCTACCCCCTTTTATGAAAATTGCACGGACGGAGGATTATGGAATTTCGCACACTTATTGTTTGAGAAGGAATGCAGAATGCTAATATTTTTTTAAAATTAATCCATAAAAAAACATCAATAATAAAAACATTAGCGGCCATCCATAAATTACGTCACACGAATTTCATGATTTGTTGACCCCTCCCCCTGTCCTTGTCACAGCTGGTCACATTTGTGAGACTCACATTTGTTGACCCCTCCCTAGTGTGACGTCACATATTTTACAATTTTACTTCTAGAGTTGCAAATGTTTTTGAGCTTTTCGTTAATAGTTCAAAGTTCGTGTTTTAACACTTAGATTATAATGTAATAGATTTTGAAATGACACATCACGAAATTAAGGACCCCTCCCACCTCCTTGTCACACTATATCACACTTCGTCGACCTCCTCCCTTCCCCTTAACGTGTGACGTAATTTATGGATGGCCCCTATGTATTTGACCACTTCGGATAAATCGCTCACTGGCTGCAATAAGGTCACAACGTACATATAAGTCGTTGTTGCACGTAAATCACTTCTATGATTGTCCAACCAAACAACATTTAAAATTAATTGCAACAAAATAAAATAAAAAATAATTAGGTCTTCTAAAATAATATTTCTAAGTTAAGAAGAATTAGGAAGTAGAATTAGCATATTAAAATAAATACCAAATAGACGAACGAAAAATGCATGGCGACTTCGATTGTGTCGTTGTTGCACCAAATGAGCGAAATATTAAATAACGGATATTTCATGTATAATAAAAATACCGGATTTTTACCGTACACAGATTATATCTCTCTGATAAGACTGTCCACATATCTAAAACTCCCCAAATATTAAACTATCACAACTCTACATACAACAGATCCATACAGCAAACATACAAAGTCAGTTATAATAAAAACTCAAACGTTTTACACAAACATTGGTTTGTGACTTTATCGTGTGTGAATGTGTGTAAGGCAGTTTGAGTGAGAATTGATGTTAACAAGAATGTACGGGTGCGTCTTAATTGGCTGACGTGACGAAATTTTTCGGCATTGAAACAAGGTTCAGGCCCCTTACCACCATCTCTCATTGCGATTCAATAATTGAGTAGATTGCTTATTCATACCAATGAATAAGCGACTCTATTCCATTTGAAATAGAGTCGCTTATTCATTAGTATGAATAAGCAATCTATTCAGTTATTGAGTCGCAATAAGAGATGGTGGTAAGGGGGCAGTTCTTTTCGGTTAAACTTGTGCCATCGATGATAAAGGGCTAAAATAATTTATCATTAAAATATTTTTTTTTTCATTTAATCTTAATGTAAACATTACATAATATAGGGATAAAGTTTAACCCTGAAAGAGGATGAAAATAAATATAAAAATATCTACAAAAAAATGTAAAAAAAATAATATACAGAACTATACTAAAGCCAATCTCAATGCGGAATTTATGTAAACAAACCATAAATCATGGCAAGTAGGGTTGTCACGTCACATGTAAAATATTCATCAAGGAAAATCGTTTTAACGTTACTATTAATTAAAATTATGTTATTATGTGCATACTACAATATATTTTATTATTTCTGACATTATTACTTTATTTAATATAATTTTTGTTCTTGTCGAAAACATTTTTCTAACTTTCAGAGAAGATCTCCTTGACTCAACAACCCTAATTTACTGTCATTTTACAATAATTACAGATGTACGCAACCTTCAGGGGGAATTTTTATTATGCTGCAGATAAATGTAGAAACTCTTATCTCCTTTCCATTTATTTGCTTGTTTTCAATTTGTTATTAATTTAGTTAGATTATCGCGACTTTACAAACCGACGAAAGAATAAAGATATACATTTTGTTTCACTTGTCAAGCATTTGACTACCAAAAAACAAAAAGATTTTATAATATTTATCAGAAAATGACTATCAAACCAATAAAAAAAAATATAACTACCATTACGCATAGTTATTAATACATGTAAAATACTTTATAACCTTATTTTTTGTGTTTTAATTTTTTTTTCTTACTGTAATTTCCAGAAAACGAAACGTTCTATGACCTTCATCATCATCATCAGGTCATTTTAGTCTCCACTACAGGAGCACGACCCACTCTCGTCCGTCCTAGACGGAAGGAGGATTTGGCCTACACTCCCCACGCTGGCCAGACGGCTTGGGGAGGCCTGATCGATGTTT
The DNA here is from genome assembly GCA_937001555.2 of Hypsopygia costalis. NCBI lineage: Eukaryota > Metazoa > Arthropoda > Insecta > Lepidoptera > Pyralidae > Hypsopygia > Hypsopygia costalis. Next base: position 18,728,259 of record OW443347.2, read on the forward strand.
GCTAATGTATTTCCCTTAGTCGCCTTGTACGACATCCACGGGAAGAGACGGAGTGTTTCTATTCTAATCTGCCGGAAAACCACACGGCCAATCTATATATTGGACCTTACATTGGTCGGATTATATGATTATATATTGTATCCCAGTCTTGATATGAATAAAGTTTGACGAGTATCAAAATAATACAGGTCCAGGAAAAAAGGTTGTTAATTTCTGTCTGTCAAAGGTTGCTAGGCAACGCTTTATTATTAAACATTCTACATTGAGATTGGCTTTAGTATAGTTAAGTAATTTTTTTTTTTTATACTACCTCGGGTGGCAGACAAGCATACGGCCCGCCTGATGTGAAGCGGTTACCGTAGCCATATTAACGCTTGCAACATATAAAATATTGCTCGCGCGCCGCCACCTCCGCTGCCAACGCAGCATCTCCTTCCTTTCTTTCTTTCTGGTGACCTCACTCACTCGCAGGAACACAACAACCCTCAAGGGAATTGTTATTTGGCTGCGGTATTCTGTGAGATGGAGGTACATTCCCCAGTCGGGTAGCTTACAATTACGCTCCCTACCTCTCTTTTCGCCAGAGCTTCGTTTGTCAGTCAGCAGGGTGCACCACGTGCAGGTGAAGTTGGCTTTGGTTCAAAGATCTTGATGAACCACTTACACCCCAATATGTTTTCTATTTTTTTTTATGAATTAAGATTTCTATTTTTCATTAATGACTATGTGAAATATCGATTTCTTTCAAAGTAATTGGTCGATTTCGTTGAAATAAAAAAAAAAATCGTGTCAGTTAGAATGAGAATATGACACCAAATAGCCAGCAAAAGAAGTGACTCTCATTACCTTGTGCTTTTAGTCATAAAAATGTTTTTGTTTTTCACTGATTTTTTCAATGTACATAGAGAGTATACATATAGTAACTCCTATATTCATTGTAAAAAAACTTTATCTAATGATTTTTTCTTATAGTCCCACTTTTTCAAACATGTCCCGATAGAGATGGGCAAAATGCCGGGCATTTACGATAAATGCCTAAAATGTACATATAAATTCCTTATTTATGCCCAAAAGTAGGCATTCATTGGGCTATATGTACTTATTGAGCACTCATCGTAATTGCCTGGCGTTTTGCCTATCTCTAGTCCCGAGATTTTTACTTTCAAAAGTTTAAAATCCCCCATTAATTTAAAACAAATCTGTCAACTCTGCGTGCTTATGTACTGTGTGATAGGTTGAGGAAGGCCCCCCATCCAGCGTCGTAACAAACCGGCGGCGCGCGGTTTCATTACTCAATTGTTTAAATTAGCGGCGATGTGAATTTAATTGAAGTCAATGGACTACATTTGAATGAAACAAAACATATTGTGATTGTGTGGGACTTTTTTGTTGTTTGTTGTTCAACAAAGTTGATTAAATGTTTTTAAATTTTACATTAATTGACATGATAACGTCTTATAAGTCTATGAACGCCGGCAGCACGCACGAAAAAGCATGACTCTTTGTCACGTACCGCCTGAGTCGAGCGTGCAAGCGAGAGCGCGGAAGAAGCGATAGAGAGGCAAGATCGGCCTAAGCGTTCGGCTTGTGACGCAATATATCGCTCTTCTACTCCATCGGCCGATGTTTTCTTATGACGTTGTCACGTAAAATTATCGTCCGTAAACTGACTTTACAGACAATTTTTTATTTACCTAATCATGTGCTGGACAATTTCAAAAGCATAAGAATATCATTATTTAAGAAGAACTTGCGTGAATGGCTCTTAAATGAGTTATAATTATACTGTAACTGAATAATTACAATCTTTTACTTTGGATTATTAGTTCCGAGTAGGCCCCTGATCTATTTATTTATCAAATAGCTTTACGAATCTGGAATCAAGGTCCTTTAGAGCCCGTCTTTGTATTATTTCTTTACCTTATGGCTTCAGAGACATGCTGAAAAATATCGTCAGGAATCTTTTTGTTCCTCCATTACTTGTACAATAACAGTAAAACCAATAGTGCAATTTTTCTGCTGTTTTGCACAACTTCTTGGAATGACTCGACGGACCCGATTCAAACACTTTTAATCAAAGATTGTACTAATTTTATACATTCAAATGTTTATTTGCACCATAATACTTTATCTCTTCTATGAATCAATATCATTATACATCTTAATATATAAAAATCTCGTGTCACGTTGTTTGTCCGCGATGGAATCCGAAACTACTGAACCGATTTAAATCAAATTTTGCACACGTGTGCAGTTTGATCCAACTTGAGTTATGGAATTTTTTAACTCAAATATGAAATAGAAGCACTTATAATTGTCATCAACATAAAGTTATTTTGGATTGAGTGTGGCTCAGTAGTATCTTTAGAGCCAAAACCAACCTCACTTGCACATGTGCATTCCACCGGCTAGCAAAAGGGGCTTTGGTGAAAGAGAAATAGGACATAACGAGCCTATACTGGTGTAATCATAAAGATCTGATATTAATTGATCTTTGATTTGTTGGATTTGTTTCCGCCCCGTACCTATAGCTGAATATATATTAAAAAATTGGAAAAATTAACGTAAAAATATTTAAAGGCGATACGAAGTTCGCCGTGCCAGCAAGTTAAATTATGAAAATTTGCAACCGCGCTCAGGAAATTCGCGGCAAAAAGTCGCCCTCTGATCTCCCGCTTCGCAGGCCATAGAGATGAGCACTAATTGCGAATCTCCCAAAAATTCCCGGCATTTTCCCCATATCTTTCGAATCTCCAACTGTCAGTTATTATAACAGAGAAATGGAATATGTTTCTTGATGTAAACAGTTTAGCTTACTGGCTATATTTATTTAGGTCAAACGTACGCCCATTATGTTGGCGGCCTTGGCTGTTCACACCCCTCCATTTTTTTATTTACATAATGGCGTGTTTACTTGTTATTAAAAAGATATTTTTAGGCGTTTGCACTGATTTTTTAGGCGTTCGTGTTTAATATGGATAGGAAATTGTTTAGATGAGTAATTTTCAAACTGTGGGTCGCCGAGTTACTCAATTGAAATCTCTAAGCAAATATATTTCCTCTCGATGAGAGCTCGATGGCGTAGCGGTCAATGACGTGGCTTCGTCACCAACGCTAACGCTCGTGGGTTCGATTCCCACACAGGACAAACATTTGTATGCATGAACATATCTTTTTGTCTTGGTCTGGGTATTTTCTATGTATCATAAGTATGTATTTACGTATGTTTATCCTTTGTCTAGTACCCATAACACAAGCTTCGCTTACTTTGGGGCTAGTTGGCGCTATGTAATTTGTCTGACAATATATTTATTTATTATTTATTATGTTTACCATTACATACCTAATTAGATCACCTAGAAACCAAAACGGTAGCAGATAGCACTAACAATTTTAAAGGTTTCATAACCAGCTGATTTGTTAAGTTTCTTCATCGAGGGAGAAGTAGGAGAGAGGAGGGGGCCGCCAGAAATTTTTAACTTGTAAAATGACAGGCTACGGTCAACGTTACTTAACTTGCGCTATTATTAGACACGCGCAATGACACCGTCGAGCTCTTTGAATTATTATTTCTGTGTCCAGAATAATCCCAACAAATAATAAGGAACCAATAAATAAATAAATAAATATAAATATTCCTACACACGGCTATCCAGTCCCAAACTAAGCAAAGTTTGTACTATGTGTACTAGATGATTTAAAAAAAAAACCGACTTCCGGGAGAAAAGTTGTTGCTTCACACAAGATTCTTAAGTTGCCTTGTACGACATCCAACGTAGAGCAATGGAGTGGCGCAATTTTATTTTGCCGGCAACCACACGGCCAATTTAAGGGTTTCCCCTCGATTTTTCTGGGATCCGATCATCAGACCCTGATTTGGTGAATATGGGACCACCTTGCAATCATACTTTTTCAAATAAAAAGAATAGAATTTGACCATTCGTGCTTATAAAAATTAAGGGTTTCTTTGATTTCGCTGGGATTCCAATCTTGCTTCCTTGCAATCATACCCTTTCTTATAAAAAAATAATTTTGACAATTCGCGAAGATATCGAAGAACATAAACTCCTTTTTTGAAGTCTGTTAAAAACTGACTTAAATATTTTTTTGTAAATACACATATATTATGTAATACAAAGAAAACGCCCAGACTAAGACAAACAGACATGTTCATGTACACACATGTTTGTCGTGTGCGGGAATCGAACCCGAGACTTCGGAATTAAAGTGGCCATTGCTAACCAGTCGACCACCGGGCTCGTCCAATAAAATTTCATTATGTTCGGAAATCCCTATGTCATTCGCAAACATAGGAAGCATTCCTTCGGATGTCGTGTTGACTAGGGTCAAAGCTATACTAGAACGACCTTATGGAACAAGGGGACACTAATGATCTGCCGGCAGATAAGTTCCTACTGTTTGTTTCACAAGCTGTGCTCACGGGTCCGTCTGTGGATTTCAGTTTGTAATTTTTTTATACCACTAAAATGGCAAACAAGCTTGAGGTTTTTTTTTTATACTACGTCGTGTGGCAGACAAGAACGGCCCGCCTGATGTGAAGCGGTTACCGTAGCCATATTAACGCTCGCAACATAAAATATCGATCACGCGCCGCCACCCCCGCTGCCATCGCAGCATCTGCTTCCTTTCTGGTGACCTCACTCACTCGCAGGAACACAACAGCCCTCAAGGGAACCGTTATTTGGCTGCGGTATTCTGTGAGGTGGAGGTACATTCCCCAGTCGGGTAGCTTACAATTACGCTCCCTACCTCTCTTTTCGCCAGAGCTTCGTTTGTCACTCAGCAGGGTGCACCGCGTGCAGGTGAAGTTGGCTTTGGTTCAAAGATGTTGATGAACCACTTACACCCCAAAAAAGTGTGTTGTGTCGAAAAAGTCCTTAAGGAATGATCATTGATCATCAAATAATTTTCCATCATACACTCGGCGAATCTACTCGCTCCAACCTCGATTTCGACTAGAATCCCGTAGAAAGCCCGTGGGCTACAATAATGCCTAGTTTGAAACTATATTGTATTTTTTTTTATATCACTAAAATGGCAAACAAGCATACGGTCCGGCTGATGGAAAGCAGTTACCGTAGCCTATGAACGCCTGTAACACCAGCCCTCCTAGCCAAGTGTAATTAGTAGCGTAACGAACGTTAGATAGATCACGTGACATTTGTCAATTCTCATGTACTAAAATGTTCGATTTTGACAAATGTCACGTGATCTATCTAACGTTCGTTACGCTACGAATTACACGTGGCTAGGAGGGCTGGTGTTACAGGCGTTCATAGGCTACGGCTACTTGGCTAGGGGGGCAGGGGTATGACACGAGCGTTGCCGACCCTGTAAAAACCTCTTCACGCCCTTTTTAAAGAACCCAATGCTGTAATCTTACCATTTCCGTTAACAACTTATTTCGCGCCAAAATCCAATTTTACTTTTTAGCGCTTAGCTTTAGTAAAAAGTCATAGCTTTATGGTAGACATAGTTGAGACTTTGAGATAGAGTACAAGTTATCTGATCTGAGGTGTGACATTAACTTTTGGTAAAATGACCTGGTGATGATGATGATGGTCTTTTACACGCAGACATACATTTCAGCACTTTTTGGCGCGATTTTGGTGAGCGCGATTATGCTTCTAAACATTTTTTCATAATTTAAGGTATAATGATGTTCGTAATAGAGATAGTGTATTATGGTGCAAGTAATCATTTCATCATCATCAGGTCATTTTAGTCTCTACTACAGGAGCACGAGCACGACCCTCTCTCGTCCGTCCCAGACAGAAGGAGGATTTGGCCTACACTCCCCACGCGGGCCAGACGGGTTAGGTTAGGTTAGGGGCCTGATCGATGTTTTATAATGCATTTCCCTTAGTCGCCTTGTACGACATCCACGGGAAGAGACGGGGTGATTCTATTCTAGTCTGCCGGAAACCACACGGCCAAGTAATCATTTACTCCCCAACCCGTCTGGCCAGCGTGGGGAGTGTAGGCCAAATCCTCCTTCTGTCTGGGACGGACGAGAGAGGGTCGTACTCCTGTAGTGGAGACTGAAATGACCTGATGATGATGATGATGAAGTAATCATTTGAGTGAATAGAATTAGTAGAATCTTTGATTAAAAGTGTTTGATTCGGGGCTGTCGAGTCATTCCAAGAAGTCTTGCAAAACAGCAGAAAAATTGCACTGTCGGTTTTACTGTTGACTTATTACAAGTAACGGAGAGAACAAGAAGATTCGTGACCATATTTTTCGGCATCTCCCTGAAGCCGGGAATAAGATAAAGAAATAGGCTTGTGAACCATTTTTTTTAGATTTGTTATTTAAAGACGTCACAATAATATAACTAAAGAGAATTACTTCGATAGGCTAAAAACTTCTCGAGATATGATAACTTGAATATCACAATTTTGGACTATTCCGAAATCGCTCCATACAAAAGGCATACAGTATTATGACGTCACGATACGCTATTTTATATGCATTATTAAATCAGAAATTTGTACGACAGCTATGTTAAATATTGCGTTTATGTTGCTAGTGCCGTAACAAATGTTTTAGTATTTTTTATTGTTTCTACAATGGTAATATTTATTTTTTATAATTTCATACTTTTAAAATGGACTTTCCCACCAAACTTTGATCGACCATAAAACACGTCGGACATAAGTTATTAAAATTTTGAGATCGCAGATCGTTCTACTTTTATGTATTTTACGTTACTGATAGAGAGTTTTTATAATTTTAGAACATTGGTCACACGCCCATTATACAAATACCAACTCAAAAGTACATTGATTCCATACCCGTAAAGCTAATTGTTAAAAAAATATTTTGATCTACGATCACAGACATTCAATTTAAATCTACGATACGTATTTCTTACCAAATAACCTTAAAATGATAATATATTTTTTATAACAGCAAACAAACATCTTGCAATCATAAATGGCAAAATAATGAAATGGGTATCTTTAGCGCCATTTTATTGTCCACCATCTTAATTTTTACAGCTGTCATAAACGCCGTCTCGTGTCTCTGGGCGGAGTGCCAATATGGCGCCGTTTATTTTGAGATTTAAAAATTGCACGTGTGTAGGTGATTTGTCATATCCGTTCATATCTTCATGAGGTTGGCACGTGATTCGGAAATTAGGTTAAGCATTTGAAATTAGGGTATCCTGGTATTTTTATACATTTTATTTTAATCCAACGCTATCTATCGATGTTCCAGCCAGCTGTGGATGTCTCCTCTCTTCACTATATGAGGGCTGTACCTAGGTTTTATTGCGAACCGGGAAGTAAAGAACAGTATAGTAATAGATATAGCATTTATTTATTACTAGCTATCCCGGCGAACTTCGTATCGCCTAACAATCAATGAATGTCGTGGTACATATTAGCTGAACTAAATTTATGATTTTATGGAATTAAAACAATGAATAAATAATAATAATAATAAATAAATAAATATTGTCAGACAAATTACACAGCGCCATCTAGCCCCAAAGTAAGCAAAGCTTGTGTTATGGGTACTAGACAACTGATAAACATACGTAAATACATTTTTTTTTTGTAAATACATACTTATGATACATATAAAACACCCAGACTAAGACAAACAGACATGTTCATGCACACAAATGTTTATCCTATGTGGGAATCGAACCCACGAGCGTTGGTGTCGAAGCCGCGTCATTGACCGCTACGCCACCGAGCTCGTCGTCAAAATCCACTCTCATGCATTAAATTCTAACAAAATACAATACAAAAATGCGAAGAGCAACATTTGGCTTTTTATGTAAGTGTTCTTTTTTGTTTTTATTAGCAAAAACTCACCCAACGAGTCAGATTCTGCCAAACGACTGTTTTTAGGTTTTTAATAACCGAGTAGGGTTGTGGTACCGGTTTACTGACCATAACTTTTGTGGTTTATCAACATCTTTGAACCAAAGCCAACTTCACCTGCACGTGGTGCATCCTGCTGACTGACAAACGAAGCTCTGGCGAAAAGAGAGGTAGGGAGCGTAATTGTAAGCTACCTGATTGGGGAATATACCTCACAGAATACCGCAGCCAAATAACAACTCCCTTGAGGGTTGTTGTGTTCTTGCGAGTGAGTGAGGTCATAATAAAAGAAGAAGATGATGTGTTGGCAGCGGGGCTGGCGGCGCGTAAGTGATATATTATGTTGCGAGCGTTAATACGGTTATGGTAACCGCTTCACATCAGGCGGGCCGTATGCTTGTCTGCCATCCGACGTAGTATAAAAAAAAAACTCCAGTGTACACATTTCCTTGAATGATAAAATAATTTTAACAAAAAAAAACCGACTGCAAACATTACTCTACATTTATGTATGTAGATACATTCTGATGATGATGATGATAAAAAATATGGGACCAATCTGGAAATATACTCTTACAAATAAAAAAAGTTTTTTTCAAATCGGTTTATAAATCACGGAGTAATTAAGTAACAAACATTAAAAAAAAAATACAGCCGCATTGACAACCTCCTCCTTTTTTGGAGTCGGTTAAAAAATGGGGTGTGGCTGTGTCATGGACACGGCCGTGTGTTGTACGTGAATACGTTATATGAACTAAAATTATCTCAAAATGGCAGCGCTTCTTCTCCCCCGCATACGATGTTCCATGGTCCTTACTTAGCGTAATAAATTCTTTGATCCTTCATCTATCCAGTGGTGTGATTGAATTTCGGATGGAGATGATAGATTTGTAGCTGCAACACCAAACTGTATCCCCCGATTTTGTTATCATTAGTTTTTTTGAATTGCCTCCTTATGGAAGCAATTTTAAAGATAAAGTTGTAACTGTCGACTGTTGACACTTGGTGGAACATTATTATCATAATGTTATGTTATAATAAAACTCTTGTACTGTTCTACTTAATTATATTTAACTAGCGGCCCGGTACGTGCTTCGCTACGTATAAAGTGAAATAATAAAAAAAAATATTGGAACACCAAATTCATTTATTCAAACAAAAAAATATTTTATTAATTGCTAGCTATTTTAAAACTTAATCCAAAACATTTGGATAAACAAATTTTTTTGTTTTTCCATTTTGAGCAAGAATAAACAAACGGCTTTATTCTTTATTTCGGCCTGTTCCAGAGTCGGTACCCCCCGACTCTGGAACAGACAACTTAAAGTCGAAGCACGTCCAAAATGAAATAACTGCATGAATGACATAACAACATGCCTGTACTGTCAACACTGAAAAAAAATTATATTTGACAGCACAATCCCCATCTGAAAAAAGTTTCAATTTGACTGCAAAATCCCCATTAACATAATGATCCGCCATTTATTGAATTCAATTGTTACAAAAAATGTGATAAATGAAGAACCGCTCTACCGATTTTGTGCAAACTTCACCTAAACCATCTACTAAATAGTCCGAATAAACCCTAAACATTTGGTTTGGATAGGTGAGCCCGTTCTTGAGTTATAAAATTACAACGAAAAGTGGCATTGATTTTTATATATATAGATTTTGCCGACCGGTTTCGCCGCTAAGGCATTATCAGGGTAAACAGATGGTATTTGTGTTCTTTGTGGTAGAAACACAAATACCTTGATAATTTGATAAATTATGTCAACTTTAAAGACATAGGTATTCACGTCAAAGTCTAACTTCAGCCGTAAGTTCGGATTTCGAATTTTGATTTGATGTCGACCGACTAATACCTTTACCCTAAGTAAATAAAAAGTGATTTATAATCTCTTTGGAGTTTATATTTACAACATGTGAGGAAGAAAATAAATGCAGTCTCCTTTAGGTGCCATCTTGGCATACAATTAAACAACTATGGGGCCATCAACCTCCGAGCGTTGCCCAAGTGCCCAAGGACAAACCGCGCACTTATATTGATACCAAATATATATAATTAGTGTTATATATATGTCGCAGCCAATTCGTAAAATCCGCCGCATCTGCCCCCTTACCACCATCTCTTATTGCGATTCAATAATTGAATAGATTGCTTATTCATACCAATGAATAAGCGACTCTATTCCATTTGAAATAGAGTCGCTTATTCATTGGTATGAATAAGCATTCTATTCAGTTATTGAATCGCAATTAGAGATGGTGGTAAGGGGGCTGGCCCATTCTCCAGTCGGGCAGCTTACAAAAACGCTGTACCCTACCGCTCTTAATATAGACATATAAAAAAACTAAAATACATACCATATTGGCCGTGTGGTTTCCGGCAGACTAGAATAGAATCACTCCGTCTCTTCCCGTGGATCTCGTACAAGGCGACTAAGGGAAATACATTATAAAACATCGATCAGGCCTCCCCAACCCGTCTGGCCAGCGTGGGGAGTGTAGGCCAAATCCTCCTTCTGTCTGGGACGGACGAGAGAGGGTCGTGCTCCTGTAGTGGAGACTAACATGACCTGATGATGATGATGATGATCTGCGCAACTTCGTCTGCATGTGAGAGAGATAGGGTTGAAAGTGAAGTCTGGCAGCTTAAAAAATACTCTATGCCCTACCTCTCTTTTCGCCAGAGCTTCGTTGATCAGTCAGCAGGGTGCACCGCGTGCAGGTGAGGTTGGCTTTGGTTCTAAGATGTTGATGAACCACTTACACCCCAAAACGCCATTGCCGTGGGTCGTCCTGTATAATAGGCTATTTGACGATGTTCAAAAATTGTATTAATTATTTAACAATATCGCAAAATACACAAAACTATAAAGATCTGCAAACTTTCATTGTAATATCTTCTTTCCGACTTATTTTAGGGTCGATCAAAGTTTGGTGGGAAAGTTCATTTTAAAAGTATGAAATTATTAAAAAAAAATATTTCCATTGGAGAAGCAATAAAAATTCTATAACTTTTATTATGAATTTATGATATTAATTACATAAACGTAATATTTAACATAGCTGTCGTACAAATTTCTGATTTGATGCATATAAAACTGTGACGTTATAACTCAGTAGCCTTTTGTATTTAGCGTTTTCGGGAAAGTTAAAATTGTGATTTTCAAATTAACATATCTCGAAAGATTTTTGTGCTATCGAAGTAATTCTTTCACCTACGGTTATATTATTAAGACGTCCCTATATTTATATCAAACCGAAAAAACTGTTAGTCAAATAGTCTATTCTAGTATACTCAAAATTACACCACTCCCTTGCACATCCCCGGACCATCGCGTGACACAACCACTTACCATAAAAAATAATACTAATCCCGCCTAATGGTTTGCCCTTGACGACCTTACTACGCATTAAAAAGATCACCATTATTTCCATAGTCATTAAGTTCATTATTGCACGGAAATATGGCAAAGCTTTCGTTAGTACATTATTTATGGGACGCTTTGATACAAAACTGTGTTTAGTGGGAATGATTTGCTATATACGTAGGTTTAGATACTTTGTAATAACTTTTTTTTCATACTACGTCAGGTGGCAGGCAAGCAGCAACACAACAAATAATGAATAAATAAATAAATATTTCTGCACAATTTACACAGCGCCATCTAGTCCCAAATTAAGCGCAAAGCTTGTGTTATGGGTACTAGACAACTGATAAATGTACTTAAATACATTTTTTTTTGTAAATACATACTTATAATACATAGAAAACACCCAGACCAAGACAAACAGACATGTTCACGCACATAAATGTTTGTCTTGTGCGGGAATCGAACCCGCGAACTCGGAGTCAAAGTGGCCATTGCTAACCATTGGACCACCGAGCTCGTCAAATATTTTTATTTTATTATTATTTAAATAGTTGTCTTGGCCAACTTGCCAAAATATTAAAAAAAATGGAAAAATTCACCTCCCTGCCTGCCTAGGTGGGATTTGTGACTCACACAGTAAAAATATAATATGCAAAAATTCGTCTGCAACACAAATGGGGTGTAAGTGGTTCATCAACATCTTTGAACCAAAGCCAACTTCACCAGCACGCGGTGCACCCTGCTGACTGACAAACGAAGCTCTGGCGAAAAGAGAGGTAGGGAGCGTAATTGTAAGCTACCCGACTGGGGAATGTACCTCCACCTCACAGAATACCGCAGCCAAATAACGGTTCCCTTGAGGGCTGTTGTGTTCCTGCGAGTGAGTGAGGTCACCAGAAAGGAAGGAGATGCTGCGATGGCAGCGGGGGTGGCGGCGCGCGAGCGATATTTTATATTGCGAGCGTTAATATGGCTACGGTAACCGCTTCACATCAGGCGGGCCGTATGCTTGTCTGCCACCCAACGTAGTATAAAAAAAAAAAAAAAAACCTTCCTGGTAGCTCAGTTGGAAGAGCACTCGACCGCTCATCGAGAGGTCGTGGGTTCAAATCCCACCTAGGGAGGGCAGGTGAATTTATCCATTTAAAAAAAAAAATATTTATGTGGTAAGTTGGCCAAGATAACTATTTAAATAATAATAAAATAAAAATATTTGACGAGCTCGGTGGTCCAATGGTTAGCAATGGCCACTTTGACTCCGAGTTCGCGGGTTCGATTCCCGCACAAGACAAACATTTATGTGCGTGAACATGTCTGTTTGTCTTGGTCTGGGTGTTTTACGTAACACATTACACTTTATCAGTCTCTACGCATACGGCCCGTCTGATGTCAAGCGGTTACCGTAGCCATAATAACGCTCGAAACTTGTAATATCGCTTGCACGCTGTACCCCCGCTGCCAACACAGCAACTCTTTCCTTTCTGGTCACCTCACTCTCTCTCAGGAACACAACAACCCTCAAGGCATTTGTTATTTGGCTGCGGTATTCTGTGAGGTGGAGGTACATTCCCCAGTCGGGTAGCTTACAATTACGCTTCCTACCTCTCTTATCGCCAGAGCATCATTTGTCAGTCAGCAGGGTGTACTTTTTTTTACTACGTCGGGTAGCAGACAAGCTTATAGCCCGTCTGATGTGAAGCGGTTACCGTAGCGGGACACGTTTGAAAAAAGCGGGACTACAAGAAAAAATCATATTCGTTAGATCGATTTTTTTTTATAGAATGAATGTGTGAGTGTTTTTGGTTTTGTAGTGATATGTAGAGTAGTGTATGAGCTATACTGTGGTATGAGTGTAAACAAACAAAGATCAAAAATATTTCAGTTTGTTAAAGTTAAAATTATATTTTTCCAAAGATTCAAATTCTGGTATTCCGTCCATTGATTTCAGTTGATGAAATCATAATTTTTGGAGTCCACTGCCAGAAGCGGAACAAGTGGTGTACTTTAGCCTAAAAAAGCGGGATGTCCCGCCAGAATCGGGTCGTCTGGAGTAAACTATAATTGTTACAAATATTACTCACTAAACCTACCCCTAGCTCCTATAAGATAGAAACACATTTTCGGGAAAGTCCAAAATGGTAACATTCAAATTATCATAATCAACAGTAAGACTATATAGTAATCACAAATATTATTCACTAAACCTACCCCCTAGCTCCTATAAGACAGAAACACATTTTCGGGAAAGTCCAAAATTGTAACATCCAAATTATCATAATCAACAGTAAGACTATATAGCAATCACAAATATTACTCACTAAACCTACCCCCCTAGTCGCTATCAGAGAGAAACAGTAACGTCCCTCATTTAGATGATCCTGCGAAATCCACGCCCACGCACAAAAAAGTAGGATTATGTCTGGAGTGATTTCGGGAAAGTTCAAAATTGGCTATTTGACTAACATTTTTTTCGGTTTGATATGTAGGGACGTCTCCATAATATAACCATAGGTGAAAGAATTACTTCGATAGCACAAAAATCTCCAGATATGATAATTTGAAAATCAAAATTTTTAGACTGCCCCAAAACGCTGCATACAAAAGACTACCGAATTATTATAATTTTTTTTTTTTTTTTATATGAGAGGGGGGCAAACGAGCATGTGGGTCACCTGATGGAAAGCAATCACCACCGCCCATGGAGATCAGCAACACCAAAGGATCGCCGATCCGTTGCCAGCCTTTTAAGGGAATTAAATACTCTATTCTTGAAGGCTCCCATGTCGTAATTGTTTGGAAATACCGCTGAGGGAAGTTGATTCCACAATTTAACCGTTCGTGGTATAAAATGCCTTAGGAAACGTACTGTAGTAGATCGCCAATTATCAAGATGATATGGGTGGAATTTTAATTTATGGCGAGTTGTACGATAGTGGAATTCAGCGGCAGGTATCAAATCAAACAGCTCATCCGAGCACTCCCCGTGATATAATTTGTATAGAATGCAAAGAGACGCTACATCTCTGCGTGTAGAGAGAGAGTCCAGTCCATCCGAGATCATTGGGTCCCCGACGATTCGAACTGCTCTTCGTTGTATGCGGTCAAATGAAGTAAGCAAGTATTGGGGCGCACCGGCCCAGAGATGCGAACAGTACTCCTTGTGAGGGCGAACCAGGTTTGTATTTTGTATGCATCAAATCAGAAATTTGTACGACAGCTATGTTAAATATTACGTTTATGTGATTAGTATCATAATAAAAGTTATAGCATTTTTTATTGCTTCTCCAATGTAAATATTATTTTTTAATAATTTCATACTTTAAAATGGACTTTCCCGCCAAACTTTGATCGACGCTGAAAAAAGTCAGACTGAAGATATTAGAATGAAAGTTTGCAGATCTTTATAGTTTTGTCTATTTTACGATATTGTTAAATAATTTATACAGTTTTTAAACATTGGAAAATAGCCTATTGTGATTTCCAAGTTATCATGACCCTTCATCTGATTGACAGTAAAACCTAACTATAACTATCACAAATATTACTCACTAAACCTACCCCCTATCAGAGAGAATACCAAACGTCCCTCATTCATAGTAGATGATCCTGCGAAATCCACGCCCATGCACGAAAAAGGGTGACCTAAATTACTATCTAATAAAAACATAACGTTATATAATATGAATCGTCGACAACACATGACTTGGTTAGCCAGTCTGTTGCCAATACAATCTATTTTAGGACGCCACGCGCTAACATCTGTTTGAACTGTGCCTTAAATCATACTAAATTACTGATTCGAACACTATACAACTTGGTGCTTTAAAAAAAACCGGCCAAGTGCGAGTCGTACTCGCACACCCAGGTTTCCGTACGTAGGATCATTATAAATTTGATATTTTTCATTATAAAAGAAATAATGCGTCGGAAAAAATAAATAAAATATATTTTGCAATGTGCACATCAAGCCCTTTCATGTGATAAGTACCCCATGTGAACTAGTAGCTTCAATTTGAAATTTCGACCTTCTATAAAAATATAGACCCCCTATTTTTAGACGTACAAGATAAATGACTACATAAATACATTTTTTTTTGTAAATAAATACATACAGTACATAGAAAACACCCAGTAATGACAAACAGACATGTTCACGTACAGAAATATTTGTCTTGTGCGGGGATCGAACCCGCGACTTCGAAGTCAAAGTGACCATTGCTAACCATTCGACCACCGGGTTCATCAATATTTCTTAATTAATCATACTCGTCAGTATTTTTTGTCAGATCGATCTGAAAATATCGGAATCTGAAAAAATCCGCATTAGTGTGGTGAATAGATGTTTCGTACGGAATTCCGTTCATCTGAAATTGTGATCCTAAATTATGTTTCTGATTTCTGGCTCTATTCTAATTTGTATTATGCAAATAAAGAATATTCTATCTATCTGGCACGGATTTCGACTGTGTAAACTCTCACTGTGCTGGCTTTAAATAGGGTTGCCATTCATCCGGGTTTCCCCGGATTTGTCCTCTTTAGGGCGTCCGGGGAATGTCCGGGCGGACATTTTATTCTACGTCGGGTGGCAGACAAGCATACGGCCCGCCTGATGTGAAGCGGTGACCGTAGCCATATTAACGCTTGCAACATAAAATATTGCGCACCCCCGCTGCCAACGCAGCATCTCTTTCCTTTCTTTCTGGTGACCTCACTCACTCGCAGGAACACAACAACCCTCAAGGAAATTGTTATTTGGCTGCGGTATTCTGTGAGGTGGAGGTACTTCCCCAGTCGGGCAGCTTAAGAAATACGCTTGGCCCTACCTCTCTTTTCGCCAGAGCCTCTTCTGTCAGTCAGCAGGGTGCACCACGTGCAGGTGAGGTTGACTTTGGTTTAAAGATGTTGATGAACCACTTACACCCCGAAATAATAATAAATATAAATGTTCCTGGACAAATTACACAATATGTTAATTTAGTCCCAAACTAAGCAAAGCTTGTGCTATGTGTACTAGATAGCTCTAAATATCATGCAATCAGAGGGGGCAATTCTCGTAATTAAAATATAGTCAAAATTCAGTTTCGATCCAGTTTCGATCTCACAAATGTCACATTTGGTATTCTCGTTACACCATATGTAACTTCAAAATTAAATTTAAGCGGGATTATATCTAAATATGAGTGAAAATTAAACAAACTAAGAATGTTACTTTGCCAACAACAAGATTTGATAATAATTAATTAATGAAATCAAGTAATTTAGTAATTTTAGTCAATTCACAATTCAATCTCGATTCGGTCAACTTTCAATCTGCGTTCATAGAAAAATTACGAGAATTGGCGTTCTGATGTGAATCCAAACCTTTATTGGAAAAGGTGCTTCAGTTTCTTACTACCGAGTCATCTTTTATGTTCATGATGACGTGAATGTTTTCAGAGCAGCTGTTTCATTAGTCATATATTAACATATAACCGTAAGTGGGGGGTTTCAATTTGCTAGATTCGTCATTGGTTAGTCATAATGTTTATTTACGGGGAATATACGTCATCAATCATTATGCAAACTGCATACATAGGCGTTATGGTTGTGTATGGTTACCATACTTTATAAATAAATATTCCTAGACAAATTACACACCGCCATCTAGTCACAAACTAAGCAAAGCTTGTACAATGGGTACTAGGTGATATTATACTTTTTTTTTGTAAATACTTACATATCAAGACTACAGATAGACATGTCCATGCATACGCATTATGGGGTGTAAGTGGTTCATCAACATCTTTGAACCAAAGCCAACTTCACATGCACGCGGTGCACCCTGCTGACTGACAAACGGAGCTCTGGCGAAGAGAGGTAGGGAGCGTAATTGTAAGCTACCCGACTGGGGAATGTACCTCCATCTCACAGAATACCGCAGCCAAATAACGGTTCCCTTGAGGGCTGTTGTGTTCCTGCGAGTGAGTGAGGTCACCAGAAAGGAAGGAGATGCTGCGATGGCAGCGGGGGTAGCGGCGTGCGAACGATATTTTATGTTGCGAGCGTTAATATGGCTACGGTAAACGCTTCACATCAGGCGGGCCGTATGCTTGTCTGCCGCCCGACGTAGTATAAAAAAAAAAAATACGCATACAAATATTTGTCTTGTGCGGGGATCGAACCCGCGACCTCGGGGTTAAAGTGGCCATTACAAACCATTGGACCACGGTTTTTTTTTTTCGTGTGAGACCCCCTCTCACACGAAAAAAAAAACCGCACATGTTCGCTTGCCCCCCGCAAGCGAACATGTGTGTCACCTGGTGGAGAGCAATCACCACCGCCCATGCAGATAAGCGACACCAAGGGGTTGCCGATCCGTTGCTAGCCTTTTCCTCGATCCGGTCGAACGGTTCTCGTCGAGATATTGTAATGGATATTATTGACGTTAAAGTATGATCACTAAGGGCCGAAACACATAATCGCATCGCGGCGACGCGCCGCAACGCAACGCTCAATCGAGCGTTGCGTTGCGGCGCTGCGAAATAAAGCGTTGCCATACATGGCAACCATTTCTTTGTGTTTTTTTAATGTTGTTGAATGTATGCATGAAAAATAACCAAAAATGTTACAATAGGCTATTTGACTAACATTTTTTTCGGTTTGATATGTAAAGACGTCTCCATAATATATCCATAGGTGAAAGAATTACTTCGATAGCACAAAAATCTCTCGAGATATGTTAATTTGAAAATCACAATTTTTAGACTGCCCCAAAACGTTCCATACAAAAGACTACCGAACTATGACGTCACAGGTTTGTATTTTGTATGCATCAAATCAGAAATTTGTACGATAGCTATGTTAAATATTACGTTTATGTGATTAGTATCATAATAAAAGTTATAGCCTTTTTTATTGCTTCTCCAATGGAAATATTATTTTTCAATAATTTCATACTTTTAAAATGGACTTTCCCGCCAAACTTTGATCGACGCTAAAAAAAGTTTGACTGAAGATATTAGAATGAAAGTTTGCAGTTCCTTATAGTTTTGTGTATTTTACGATATTGTTAAATAATTTATACAATTTTTAAACATTGGAAAATAGCCTATTCGTTAACGTTAAAGTTTGATTAAACGCTTACTTTATGTTACTTTTTGTACACTATGTGCAGCGCAGTGCACCGCTAATTTCTGCGTAGCGGCGGGCGGCACTGCTGATTTTGGCGGTGCGGTGCCGCAACGCGGTTATGTGTTTCTGCCCTAATTGTCACCGTCAAACGACCATCGAGGTTATAAATTTAAAGACGAGACGAGAAAATATATTTAAAGACTTTGAGATGGAAGCATGCACAAACAATTTTAAGAGCGCGAAGTAATTTATAAATATCTCATAAACATTTCAAATGCAAGTATCTTTATTTGTTTTCAAATGATTATTTATTTTGTTTTCTTTTGTTAGTGTAACGATAAAATTTATAAATCTTACAGATTACAATTGTATATCGTAAAATATCTACAAATTGTCATCTTTTTCGTTCACGTGGGTCACCTGAAAGCCTGCGGTAAGGATACTTTTTTTTTTTATACTACGTTGTGTGGCAGACCAGCATACGGCCCGCCTGATGTGAAGCGGTTACCGTAGCCATATTAACGCTCGCAACGTAAAATATCGCTCGCGCGCCGCCACCCCCGCTGCCATCGCAGCATCTCCTTCCTTTCTGGTGACCTCACTCACTCGCAGGAACACAACAGCCCTCAAGGGAACCGTTATTTGGCTGCGGTATTCTGTGAGGTGGAGGTACATTCCCCAGTCGGGTAGCTTACAATTACGCTCCCTACCTCTCTTTTCGCCAGAGCTTCGTTTGTCAGTCAGCAGGGTGCACCGCGTGCAGGTGAAGTTGGCTTTGGTTCAAAGATGTTGATGAACCACTTACACCCCAAAATACTTATTTTTTTTTTGTAAATACTTACATATCAAGACAGATAGACATGTCCATGCATACGCATACAAATATTTGTCTTGTGCGGGGATCGAACCCGCGACCTCGGAGTCAAAGTGGCCATTGATAACGATTGGACCGCGGTTTTTTTTCGTGTGAGAGGGGGGCAAACGAACATGTGGCTCACCTGGTGGAAAGCAATCACCACCGCCCATGCAGATAAGCGACACCTCACAGGAGTGAGGTGGAGGTACTTCCCCAGTCGAGCAGCTTAAAAAATACACTGTACCCTACCTCTCTTTTCGTCAGAGCCTCGTTTGTCAGTCAGCAGGGTGCACTGCGTTATTTATTGTTTGACATGTAAATGTAATTTGTACTTTTAAATTTAGATATCGACATAGTATAATGACATTATTTGCACTGACCTCTTGATTATATTTTTTATTATTATATTATATCGAACTGCCATTCTGACATTTGTTATATTTTTAGTTATTTGATTTTAAAATTCTGTAATTATAGAGATATAAATATGTGTAACAAAATTGTAAAATAAAACAATATAATATTCACACGCCGAACAATTTGCAAGATATGTAAGGCTACTATGCTATGAAAATGTATAACATGTAATTTCACCCATATCCAGTGAATAAATAATTCTGATTCTGATACGTGCAGGCAGATGTTGGCTTTGGTTCAAAGACGTCGATGAACCACTTACACCCCGAATATATAAAAATTTAAGAAATCAAAAGTTTAACTTTAGAATTTAATTAACTAACTCTACCAAAAACAATTGTTTAGAGCGAGATAAATAGTATAGAGGTGAATGTCCATATTAAAATGACGTCATGCATGAGCGCCGCGTCACGGTCTGCTCCAGCCGTCAGATGGTTCCAACTGTTGCGTACGTTGCGTAATTCAAAATTGGAATTCGTCAAGTCAACATGGCGGACCTTGGACAAAAAAAAAACAAATTATCCGCAACACTGTCGTTTCCCACAGAACTGGCATTAGTAAGTCTTCTTCTATCTTTGATTGATTGGCGACCACTCTTCAATCGAAGATTATTCCGCAATTATCAAGTTAATTTGTATAAATTTCATCGGCCGGACTTCAGGGAAACGGCCGGACCTATTTTTATGAATTTTTGCGTGCATATCGGGTAGGTCTGAGAATCGGCCAATATATATTTTTCATACCCCTAAATGGTAAGAGTGACCGACCCCTAAATATTTTTTTGACAAAGTTTAATTGACATATTTTTTTATTTTATTTTATTATGATTTAGCATTGAAAAATACATACAACTTCAAATTTAACCCTTCTACCATCAACCCCTAAAATTATAGGGCAAATAAACGTTTGCCGTGTCAGCTAGTTATTAAAAAAAAATACCGGCTGATGATGAAGCGTATAACGAGGATAAATAATAAATAAATATTCCTGGACAAATTACACACTGCCATCTAGTCCCAAACTAAGCAAAGCTTGTACTATGGGTACTAGATAACTGATATTATACTCGTACTTACTTAAATACATTTTTTTTTTGTGAATTATACATATAATACATAGAAAACACCCAGACCAAGACAAACAGACATGTTCATGCATACAAATATTTGTCTTGTGCGGGAATCGAACCCGCAAACTCGAAGTCAAAGTAGAAATTGTTAGTTAACCATTCGACCACCGAGCACGTCAGGATGAAAATATAAATACGCACGTCTAAATTAAATACCCATATAGGATGTAAATAGGAATGACTAACAACTTTGAACGTTCGTTTAATGAGTTCACTCTGATAAAGAACATTGTGGTTTAAATAATTCAATACAATGTACAATAATGCGAGTTGTACACTTAATTAATAAATGAAATTAAAAGGGTCACTCACGTGTTTTTGTAGGGAATGAACGAATCAATGAATCAGTGAATGACACTTTATTCAGGCGTTATAAATTATTTCTAACACACACTGGTCGAAAGTCTTCGACCAGTGTGTGTTACCAGTGATGACTTACGGCACTGAAACGTGGTCCCTCACTATGGGCCTTATGAACAAGCTCAAAGTAGCCCAACGAGCTATGGAGAGGGCTATGCTCGGAGTCTCTCTGCGAGATCGAATCAGAAATGAGGAGATCCGTAGAAGAACCAAGGTTACCGACATAGCCCAGCGGATTAGCAAGTTGAAGTGGCAGTGGGCAGGGCACATAGCACGGAGGACGGATGACCGATGGGGTCGAAAGGTTCTCGAGTGGAGACCACGTACCGGCAAGCGCAGCGTAGGACGTCCACCCACAAGGTGGACAGATGACCTCATTAAGACCGTAGGATCGCGCTGGATGCAAGCCGCTTCCAACCGGTCTTATTGGAGATCTAGAGGGGAGGCCTATGTCCAGGAGTGGACTTTCAATGGCTGAGATGATGATGATGATATAAATTATATGCTCCTCAGCATATTCCACCAAAATGGCATGTGGTCAATAATATGCCGTTGTCAATCCTTATTCATCCCACTGTTGGGATACAGGCCTCCCCTCATACCAAGGGGTTTAGAGAATACTCTACCACGCTGCTCAACTGTGAGTTGGCGGCGACTGCGGAGATTATAAACATGTCTCTCTTCTAAATTGACTTCTCCATTCCTGTACTATACTAAAGCTGGTATCCCGTTTACTTGACGTAACGGTACCGACACGTGTCGTGTTGTTAGATGATGGCTAGTTTTCACATTAGATGTCGTGTTCTGACGTCTTCTGATTATATTTTGGTACATAAGTGTCAGAAAACTATTTGCACATTGCTCTGACGTGTTTCATTTGTTTCCCCAAAAACTAAAGTTGTACGATATTTCTTACACTAGCATCATCATTATTGTATGCATTAAATTGATGCATTTTTAATACTATTGTAAAGAATACTCAAATAATGTAAATATTGTAAAGAATACTAAAAAATGTTATTACATAAAATATAATTAAGTTTAATTTAAATATAATATAATTGAAATTAATATTGAAATTGATTTGTATATTTTTTGATTTTGTATTGGTATTAAATTAGATATATTTTTTTATGATTAATTTATTATATATTGTTATTATTTCATTTATCTTTATCTTTATTTTATTATTGTTTAAATTTACTTTAATTTATTTTAATTGTATTAAAATTATGAATTTTAGTTTAATTATTATTTTTTAAATGTTTTGGTTGATAGGTACTTTAAATTTATGTGTGAGTTTAATAAATAAATAAAATAAAAAAAAACCTCCCACGCCGTCGACCTCATGCAACCGGGATCGCTTCTATTGGGACCCCTCTAATGCCATCACAACCCATTGCACGTTACAAGTGTGAACGTGTGAACGTTACTGTAAATGTATGGTTTCGACTCAGAGGCCCTGCCGCTGAAGCTGACGCGGATTACCATCGCATTTTGTCATTGCGAAAATCAAACTTTAGCTTAGATTGATGGTATGTTTAGCTTAGGGGGCCATCCATAAATTACGTCACACATTGAGGGGGAGGGAGGGGGTCGAATATGCTTTATTTACATAATACAAATTAAAAGTACAGTGAATCAATAAATTAATACAGACTTGTATATATGCAACAAGGCGGCCTTATTGCTAAGAGCTTTTAACGAAAGCTCAAAAACATTTGCAACTCTAGATGTAAATTTGCAAAATATGTGACGTCACACTAGGGAGGGGGGAGTCTCACAAATGTGACAAGCTGTGACAAGGACGGGGGGAGGGGTCCAAAAATCATGAAATTCGTGTGACGTAATTTATGGATGGCCTAGCTGGTAAGAAACCATAGAGCCCTACTAAGCTGAAGATGTTTATCAATAACATAAATCTAAGATCTATTTAAAAAACCGAAGGTAATCGGCTTCAGCTTTGACTGTAGCCCCCCCCCCCCTAGTCTGATGCGACACCGCTCGTCCTGACGTCAGACAAATGACTCCAGCTTTAATCGCAGCGATATAAATGATTCCCTTAAAATCTTTAACGATATTTTTCATTGTTTCAGATACGTCGAAGATGTACAATCAACAAAAGATTACAGTGAAAAGATGATAGAAGATTTCGATGTTGGCAACAGCATCGAAAATCTCGCCGACGACTCTATTAAAGCAGGCGATAAACTAGACGATGTACTCGTCGAGACTTTTGCGTACCTACCAAATAGATCAGGTGTAGCTAAACTTAAGAATAATGATGAATATTCAGAATATGAAGAAAGAATTAAAAGAGAAGTTGTTGATACAACAACAGTGGCTGATATTGGTAGCGAGTTAAATGAAACGGAGGTATCTGATGTAGCCAAAACTGTTCCTGAAGCTGTTCCTGCAGTTCCATCATCGGCTATCAAAGTTATGGGTTTGAGGGTAGAAGAATCTGATAAGGAACCGCATATTATCGACGGAATGATTCCTAGTGTGCTGAAAGACACAATGTTCACGATGAGGTTGTTTGGTGAGGGTCTTACGAGTAATACAGTACTTGCATTCACTCATGTACCTCAGGAATATGGGAAGCGATGCCATTTTCTTCTGAATGGGGAGTATAAGGTAAAAAAGTGTTGGATTGAAGTTTACGTTAGGTTGCGAAATTTCGCCCGCAAATGGACTCTTTTATGCAGAATAATTTTGGGGTGTAAGTGGTTCATCAACATCTTTGAACCAAAGCCAACTTCACCAACGCGCGGTGCGGTCACCAGAAAGGAAAGAGATTACAAGACAAGCATACGGCCCGCCTGATGTGAAGCCCGTACCGTGGCCATATTAACGCTCGCAACATAAAATATCGCTCGCGCGCCGCCACCCCCGCTGCCATCGCAGCATCTCCTTCCTTTCTGGTGACCTCACTCACTCGCAGGAACACAACAACCCTCATATTGGAATTGTTATTTGGCTGCGGTATTCTGTGAGGTGGAGGTACATTCCCCAGCCGGGTAGCTTAATTACGCTCCCTACCTCTCTTTTCGCCAAAGCTTCGTTTGTCAGTCAGCAGGGTGCACCGCGTGCAGGTTGTCTTTGGTTCAAAGATGTTGATGAACCAACTTACACCCCTAAACTAAGTAATATCTGCCCTGTTCGTGAGACTGGGCATTTACAATGTTATCGTGTAGAGATACTTCTTTAGTAAGCTGCATAACCTTTTGTATGAGTCCATCATGTACAGCAGTAAAAATATCTAATATATCTCCTTTGTAAACATTACAGGTACAACAATCCGATGCAGACTCTGTTGTTCTAGAACTCAGAGCCCCACCACCATTAGAAGACGACCGATTCTATATATGCGCTAGGAATTCAGAAACCGACGATTTTATCCATCAGGGCAGTGAGAAATGGAAGATTTTGCACACGCGCAACAAGCTATTACCCCTATGGGCGTCCTTAATTCTTATAGTCATCTTACTGATGCTAGCTTCATTGTTTTCTGGTCTGAACTTGGGTTTAATGGCTCTGGATAGAACAGAATTGAAGATTATAGCAAACACTGGCACGGAGAAGGAAAGGAAGTACGCAAGAGCTATAATGCCAGTCAGAGCTCATGGAAATTATTTGCTATGTACAATTTTGTTGAGTAACGTAGCTGTGAACAGTACCTTTACTGTGATCCTGGATGATTTGACGTCTGGGCTGGTGGCTGTGATCGGATCTACGTTGGCTATTGTGTTCATTGCTGAGATCACTCCTCAGGCGATCTGTGCAAGGCATGGGTTGTTGATTGGAGCGAAGAGTATTTGGATTATGAAGGTTAGTATATTTCAATAGGCTGACATTTTCACCACCTTAATTTCATATCATTTGTACTCTACCCTAAGGCATCGTCCTAATGGAACGCGATTATCGCGCGAGTAAGCGATGCGACCATTCATGGCAAAAACTGGGTGTCCTAATAGAACGCGAATCATCATCGCGCGAATTGACTACGTAAAGTGCCCCGCTGTGCGCCGACGCAATTATCGCGCGAATTTCAATTAGGACACCTATTCGAATTCAATATGTTTGATCGCGCGTTCATAGGAACTAAGTTCGCGCGAATAGACTACAAACAATTTGAGACGCGCGACCGAGTCGTGCGATTACCAGTTAGGACACCTACTCGAGTTCAATATGTTTGATCGCGCGTTCCGAGTACGATTAAAATTCGCGCGAGCCTACGATGATCGCGCATTCGCGTTCTATTAGGACGTTGCTTAAGGTAGTCTGGAAGAGATCGCTCGACGATAAGACCGCCTTTATATACTTAATGTTTTTCACTGTATAATTTTCTTTTCTTTTGGTGCAATAAAGTATTATTATTATTTAAATAGTTGTCTTGGCCAACTTGCCAGATAATTTTTTTTTTTTTTTAAATGGAAAGAATGGAAATCCCACCTAGGGGGGCAGGTGAATTTTTCCATTTATCAAAAAAAAAATATTTATCTGGCAAGTTGGCTAAGACGACTATTTAAATAATAATAATTTAATTAGTTTGGTGTTATCAAAAAAAATAGCTGAATTTCATCTGCAACAATGGACTGCTATGCCTACTTTAGTAGTGTAATTACTTAATAGGTTGATGACGTCACACTGTGACTCACACAGTAGAAATATAAGATGCAAAAATTCGTCAGCAACACAAACCTTCCTGGTAGCTAAGTTGGAAGAGCACTCGACCGGTCATCGAGAGGTCGTGGGTTCAAATCCCTCCTAGGGGGGGGGCAGGTGAATTTTTCCATTTTGCAATAAAGTATATTGTATTCCACTATTGTGTACTGTGTTGATAGAATAGGCTGGTGAACATTTTTTTTTTCGATTATTTTTATTGTGTGGAGCGAGCGGATCGTATGGAACGCTTAAATACGCCGAAAAGCCACTTTTGGAAATTAATAGGCTCCAAAACCACTGAACCGATTTTGATGAAACTTGTCATAAGGGGCCATACATAAATTACGTTACACGAATTTCATGATTTTTGGACCCCTTCCCCCGTCCTTGTCACAGCTTGTCACATTTGTGAGACTCCCCCCTCCCTAGTGTGACGTCACATATTTTGCAATTTTACATCTAGAGTTGCAAATATTGAGTTTTTCGATAATAGTTCAAAGTTCGTGTTTTAACACTTAGATTGTAATAGATTTTGAAATGTTACGTCACAAAATTTTGCACCCCTCCCACCCCCTTGTCACACAGTGTCACACTTCGTCGACCCCCCTCCCTCCCCCTTAACGTGTGACGTAATTTATGGCATGCCCCTAATTAAAGACCTCGACATGCTTGAGGTTTGTGTCGAAAAAAAATTAAGATCGATTATGTCCTTGAGGAATGATTATCAAATAAGTACATTTTCCATTGAAATCAATGGAAAACATACACTCAGCAAAGCTACTTGTTCCACTCAACCTCGATTTCTCGGCCCCGTGGGCTAGAATCCGATCTAGACGTCACAATAATATGATGAAAGAATTACTTCGATAGCATAAAAACTTCTCGAGATATGATAACTTGAAAATTCCAATTTTGGACTATTGGAAAACGCTCCATGCAAAAGGCTACCACGTTATGACGTCACTCCTGATCATGGGCGTACCCAGCATCTGGTCCAGGGGGGGCAAGTTAGACTTTTGTAGGCCGGGTAGCTGCCCTGTACCCCTGTGGGTACGCCCATTTTCCTGATATATCTGTATTTAATCAAAAATTTTGGCGAGCTCGGTGGCGTAGCGGTTAATGACGCGGCTTCGACACCAACGCTCGTGGGTTCGATTCCCACATAGGTCAAACATTTGTGTGCATGAACATGTCTGTTTGTCTTGGTCTGGGTGTTTTCTATGTATCATAAGTATGTATTTACAAAAAAAAAATGTATTTACGTATGTTTATCAGTTGTCTAGTACCCATAACACAAGCTTCGCTTACTTTGGGGCTAGATGGCGCTGTGTAATTTGTCTGACAATATTTATTTATTTATTTGGACGACAGAATGCAGTGAACAGATGTGAGGAGACGTTTTAGTAATAAGTAATGATTTTGTCACCAGATCGTGATGGGCATATGTGCGCCTCTCGCGTGGCCCACCAGCAAACTGCTCGACTACTTCTTGGGTGAAGAAATTGGAACGCACTACAACAGGGAGAGATTGAAAGAGTTGGTTAAGGTATGTTGGTATTTGCACTTATATACGCCGAAAAGTTACTCTTGGAAATGACACAATTAAAGACCTCGACATGTTTGAGGTTTGTGACGAAAAAAAAATTAAATCGATCATGAACTCGAGGAATGATCCATTGTATGCCTTAGGCCGCGTTTCCACCTGCAAGCAAACTCGCGAAAGTCTTGCAGAAGTTCCTTGCTGTATCGTTTACATGTTGTACTAATTCCTGCAATTTATTTCTGCAATCATTGTCGTTCGAGAAGCTCGCGGTTCATACTGTCGCAACTTATCGTGCAGGTGTTTACACACGAAAGCTTACGTGTGTCGCTATCAGAACTATCGCAATTTATTCTATTCTATACTCTGAGATCATGACGTCAAGACGTGCGTGTAGCAGCTGCATTAACTATTTTGTTGTTGAAAAAGAAAAAATTGAAATCAATGGATAACATACACTCAGCGAATCTACTCGCTCCACTCAACCTCGATTTCGGCCCCGTGGGCTAGAATCCAGCCTAGTTAAATTGTTATCTTCAGCACTGATTATATTGGTGTTGAATCCAATGTCTGGATCTCTGAGACTAGACGATGTCAGTTAATGCCTTTGTCAGTAAAGTCGCTACTTAAATATTTAGAAAAATGGAAAAATTCACCTGCCCCCCCTAGGTGGGATTTGAACCCACGACCTCTCGATGTTGTGGTGGGTTCAAATCCCACGGGGGGGGGGGGGGGGGGAGGTGAATTTTTCCATTTTCCAAAATATTCATAATATTCTGGCAAGTTGGCCAAGACAACTTACTGGATGGACATTTTAATTCCTCTTCACACCGCCATCTAGTACCAAACTAAGAAACGCTTCTATATAAGTACTAGATAACTGATATTATACTTAAATACAATCATTTTTTTAAATGCATACACGTAATATATAGAAAACACCCAGACCAAGACAAACAGACATGTTCATGCACACAAACCTTTGTCTTTCGAACCCGCGACCCCGGAGTCAAAGTTGACATTGTTACCCATTCGATCACCGGGCTCGTCGACGATAGTTTGGTCTTTCCAAATATGTTCTCTTCAAGATACAATCTTCTATTCTTTCCACGTATCCAGAAGACCAGCTTTGAAATCTTTAACTGATTTTTTTATGTCAGAGGGGGGGCAAACGGGCATGTTGGTCACCCGATGGAAAGCTATCACCACCGCCCATGGAGATCAGCAACACCAAGGGGTCGCCGATCTATTGCCAGACTACTTCCTTTCTTTCTGGTGACCTCACTCACTCGCAGGAACACAATAACCCTCAAGGGAATTGTTATTTGGCTTTTTTTTATACTACGTCGGATGGCAGACAAGCATACGGCGCGCCTGATGTGAAGCGGTTACCGTAGCCATATTAACGCTCTCAACATAAAATTTCGCTCGCACGCCGCCATCGCCGCTGCTAACGCAGCATCTTCTTCCTTTCTTTCTAGTGACCTCACTCACTCACAGGAACACAACAACCCTCAAGGGAATTTTTATTTGGCTGCGGTATTCTGTGAGGTGGAGGTACATTACCCAGTCGGGTAGCTTACAATTACGCTCCCTACCTCTCTTGTCGCCAGAGCTTCGTTTGTCAGTCAGCAGGGTGCACCACGTGCAGGTGAACTTGGCTTTGGTTCAAAGATCTTGATGAACCACTTACACCCAATATATATAAAAAATTATGTTGCTAAGCGCAAAACTCGAGAACGGTTCGACCAATTCTGCACACCTTTAAAATTGGCTGCAGTATTCTGTGTGATTCGGGTAAATCTTAATCCACTCCATGATTTCCCCCACCAGATAACAAACCACGTGAATGATTTGGACAAGGAGGAAGTGAACATCATCTCGGGAGCGCTGGACCTTCGCAAGAAGAAGGTGAGCGACGTCATGACCAAGTTGAAGGACTGCTTCATGTTGCCCTTGAACAGCGTTCTGGACTTCGAGACCATGACCGAGATCGTCAAGTCCGGTGAGTGATATAAACTTATTTAATCTAATCTCATCCTGAAATTTAGAGATTAAAAAACTGAACACAGAATCTTAATGTCAGTGTTTTACGCACAATTTAAGCCATTAAAATAAATTTAAAAACTTTTGATACAGCTCTTTATGGACAACTGTATCGAAAAATAACTTTTTTCTACGTATTTCATTGCAACTTTGCAAAAATTTTCTACGTAATCTGTGAACTCGGCGCCGCGCGGCGCGTCGCGCATTCGCACCACGCATGCTCGATCTGCATTTACAAGAAATAAAACTGTTAAATTAACTTCATGGTTTTATTTAAAATATTATTATCATCTATTTCATGTGATATATAAAGTAGTGTATGAAACTGCACATAATTAGGTCTTAAAATACTCGTGTGATGCTATTATCAAATTCGCCTTCGGCTCATGTAATAAACTCACACTCGTGTTTTAAGAACCCTTATTATGCAACAGTTTCATAAACTACTATTATTTAGCCCGTGTTTCCATCCAGTCAACTCAGTTTACGCTACGCCCAACTATTATATTATTTTGTCTAATCAATGCCTTAGATTGATGAGGGAGAGGGGTGTGATAACTGAAACCGCGGACCGAATTATTTTTTAGCTTTTAGTACATTATTTTCAAAAAAAACCGTTTAAATAAAACAATTTTTTTTAGATAATTTTTATTACATACCGGTATTGCGGCTAAACGAGGCTTTCATTTTGACGTTTGGTGTCCACTTCACACTTAAGAAGTGGTCGTAACCAGAAGTGGACACCAAACGTCAAAACGAAGGCATTATCAAGGTGTAACTCCGAACTGTATCCCCCGATTTTGTTACCATTCGTTTTTAGGGTTCCGTACCCAAAGGGTAAAAAGGAACACTATTACTAAGGCTCCGCTGTCCGTCCGTCCGTCCGTCTGTCACCAGGCTGTATCTCATAAACCGTGACAGCTAGAATGTTGAAATTTTCACAGATGATGTATTTCTGTTGCCGCTATAGCAAGAAATACTAAAAAACAGAATAAAATAAATATTTAAGGGGGCTCCCATACAACAAACGTGTTTTTTTTGCTCGCAATTGATAACGGCAATAGGTAGACACTTGAAATACTCACATAATATTTAGTTATATATTCACCTTAAAAATAAATAATTAAATAAAAGTAGAACAAATATTTAAGGGGGCTCCCATACAACTAACGTGTTTTTTTTTGTTTGCCGTTTTATAGATAATGGTACGGAACCCTTCATGCGCGAGTCCGACTCGCACTTGGAAGGTTTTTTTTAATTGCCTCCCTATGGAAGCAATTTTAAAGAGCTATTCATGTCAATAATGTATCAATTGCCCTTCCAGGTTACTCCCGTATCCCAGTGTACGAAGGGCATCGCGGGAACATAGTGACCGTCCTCTTCATAAAGGACCTGGCCTTCGTGGACCCTGACGACAACACGCCGCTGAACACGCTCTGCCAGTACTACCAGAACCCTTGCAACTTCGTCTTCGAGGACGTCACCTTGGATGTCATGTTGAAGCAGTTCAAAGAAGGTAAGACCATAGATGCGGTGTAAGTGGTTCATCAACATCTTTGACCCAAGGTCTACTTTACCTGCACATGTTGCATTCTGCTGACTGCCTAACGAGGCTCTGGCGAAAAGAGAGGTAGGGCGTAGCGTTTTTTAAGCTGCCCGATTGGGGAAGTACCTCCACCTCACAGAATCATCATCATCAGGTCATTATAGTCTCCACTACAGGAGTACGACCCTCTCTCGTCCGTTCCAGCCAAAAGGAGGATTTGGCCTACACTCTCCATCCTGGCCAGACGGGTTTGGGAGGCCTGATCGATGTTTTATAATGTATTTATATCCCTTAGTCGCCTTGTACGACATCCACGTTAAGAGAAGGAGTGATTCTATTCTAGTCTGCCGGAAACCACACGGCCAATTTCATAAATTAATAAAATTACTTACTTTTTAATATAACAAAGTACAACTAAACTATATTAAATAAAAAATAATCTAAACTTAAAACTACTTATAAATAAAGCTAATAAAAAGAAAAACAAAATACTAATCTATTCCTCTAAAATATCGGCATTACTTTTTTTGTTTTTATTAACATTATTAAAATTTGGTATTTTATTCATTTTTTTATAATATTAATATTATTATAATTTTATATATTACTATTATTAGATATAGTATATTATGAAACGCAGAGTACGTTCGCGAATGCGCGTTACTAGTGCAGCGTACTCATGAGCCCCAGTGCGATAACATGACGCACGCATCGCGTTGTTGCGGGGCGTCTGCCTTGCGTCTATGCTGGATAGTCTTGTGCTTAATCGGACACTCATAAGTGCGCACTGTAATAGTACAGTCCGATTAATGTACTAGTACACCTTAATAGTACTATTAGTACCTATTAGTACTCTGAAATGTAGCCGACAAAAATCATTTAACAATGTAAATTTGGTAATTACAAGCACTATACAGCGCTGTATAAGATTTTCTATGAATAAAACACACGGCGCTGTAAGCGATTTATACCAGTGCAGTGCAATGCCTATCTCGCTTACTCTTAAGATAACATTGCAAGACGCTTTATTCTTTGTCTCTCGGACAGACCACAGACAGACAAGTGTTTCGGGCTTGGATAACCTAGTACACTGTACGAATAGTCCGATTAGGTCCGAATAAGAGTTCGCGTTTTGTAACGTTTCTTTTAGTACAGTGTCAAGTACCATCACCTATTAGTACATCGTACATGTACTACTCAAGACTAAAATGCTGGACAAACACTTGTATGAACGCGCCTTAATCGGGTGTGATCTGAGACCTCACTCCATACTTTGCGGTTCACCGTACTTTACATATTGATAGATGTATCTATTGGTTTGTAATAACTAGTATAAATAACTTCACACGTCTAGTCGGTATGGCGGTGAATCATGTATCAGAGACCTTGAACGGGCTAAATACTTCACTGTCTGGTAAGAATTGGCAGGCGTTCAGAATTATTATATTTTTCTTTGGAATAACGTTACAAAGTCGATGTTTTTTTAATGAAGCTTCTGAATGCTTGATTGCAATATATACGTAGGGTTTACTTAAAATCCGTGGTGCACGGCAGTTGAGCTTCACTTGACTAGCCATCTCTTTAGGCTTTTAATTTGCCATATTGATGTCTCTCACATTGCTAAGAGGGGAAGTCAAATTCCAAAAGCTTACTCCTTCTAATTTCTTCTGATTAAATTCGTTGTGAGTTCCAAAGCAGCCGTAGTTTTACCGCCGGGACTACAATGGTCATCACTGTACATTGCCTTTTTGGCGGTCGCCGCTGTTAATACTGGGTACACAGGAGACACAGTGGTGGGCCCCCGTCCCAATACGTACGGTTGACATCAGTCCGGGGATCCTACCGCCGAAGCTGAAGCCGTTTACATCGGTAAATAATTTATACAATTTTTGAACATTGTTAAATAGCCTATTGTGTAAAAAAATTCGATGGTTTAATGTTAAGTGTAAAGTTAAATTTTACCGACCGGTTTCGCCGCTAAGGCATTGTCCGCTTGGTATTTGTGTTTCTACCTGGGAAGAAACGCAAACATCATCTGTTAGTGATATGCACGCGCCTCCATTACCCCCCAGTAAAATAGGTAGATGTCAAAAATAACCCGACAATTTAAATTTTGAAATCATTTAATTAATCCTTTTATTTTTTCACAATATCAGTTTCTTTGACATGTTTCATAATATATTGACATGCTACAATAAATTATTATAATTATAGACAACAAAATGAATTGGACAATTTAATTTATATTTCATTTTTATTCCTATTTTTGACATTGCTATTTTATTTGACATATTACTTATTGAATTGACACTATTTTATTGTAATTTTGATAATAATTTTTGACATGTTAAATAATTAATTCTTACTTACTAATAATAATGTTTTATATGGATACTCAGATCTGAAATAAATGAATATTTAATTTAATTTAATTTACCTTGACAATGCCTTAGCGGCGAATTTTTTTACACAATAGGCTATTTAACAATGTTCAAAAATTGTATAAATTATTTAACAGTATCGTAAAATACACAAAACTATAAAGATCTGCAAACTTTCATTCTAATATCTTCCATCTGGCTTATTTTAGGGTCGATCAAAGTTTGTCGGAAAATTCCATTTAAAAGTATGAAATTAGTAAAAAATAATATTTCCATTGGAGGAGCGATAATAAATTTGTGATTTTCAAATTAACATATCTCGAGAGATATTTCAAATCAGAAATTTGTACGACAGCTATGTTAAATATTTCGATTATATAATTACTATCATAATAAAAGTTATAGTATTTTTATTGCTTCTCCAATGGAAATATTATCAGCGAAATTTATTAATTTTTTTAAATTCGTAAGAACCATCCTCGTAGGTACTTCAAGGAATATTCTAAAAACAGAATTAGCGAAATCGGTTCAGCCGTTCTCGAGATTTGAGCTTAGCAAGGAATTCAGCGATTCATTTTTAGGGTTCCGTACCCAAAGGAACCCTATTACTAAGGCTCCGCTGTCCGTCCGTCTGTCACCAGGCTGTATCTCATGAACCGTGATAGTTAGACAGTTGAAATTTTCACAGATGATGTATTTCTGTTGCCGCTATAACAACAAATACTAAAAAATAGAATAAAATAAATATTTAAGGGGGCTCCCATACAACAAACGTTGCTCGCAATTGATAACGGTAATAGGTAGACGCTTGAAATACTCACATAATATTTATTTATATATTCACTTTAAAAATAAATATTTAAATAAAATTAAAACAAATATT
Organism: Hypsopygia costalis; assembly: GCA_937001555.2. Classification (NCBI taxonomy): domain Eukaryota; kingdom Metazoa; phylum Arthropoda; class Insecta; order Lepidoptera; family Pyralidae; genus Hypsopygia; species Hypsopygia costalis. The sequence goes on from OW443347.2 coordinate 18,762,434, forward strand.
TAAGGGGAGCTCCCATAGAACAAACGTGTTTTTTTTTTGCCGTTTTTATAGATAATGGCACGGAACCCTTCGTGCGCGAGTCCGACTCGCACTTGGCCGGTTTTTTTTATTATAATATAGATTATGGTAAAAAAAATATTTCTCATACTTAAAAATAATCCTTAATTTCTAGGTCATAAAGGTCATATGGCGTTCGTCCAGCGCATCGAGGAGGGTGATGGGGACCCGGTGTACGAGACGGTCGGACTGGTCACTTTGGAGGACGTCATCGAAGAGATGATCCAGGCTGAAATCGTCGACGAGAGCGACGTCATCAGTAAGTCATCATCATCATCATCATCAGGTCATGTTAGTCTCCACTACAGGAGCACGACCCTCTCTCGTCCGTCCCAGACAGAAGGAGGATTTGGCCTACCCTCCCCACGCTGGCCAGACGGGTTGGGGAGGCCTGATCGATGTTTGATAATGTATTTCCCTTAGTCGCCTTGTACGACATCAAAAGTACGAAGTAAAAAAAAAATCTAATATATTCAAATGGTCTAAGTAGAAATAAACTAGGACGGATTTCACTGAACCTCGATTTCAGCCCACGGGGCTGAAATCGAGTTTGAGTGGAGCGAGTAGATTCGCTGTGTATGTTTTCCATCGATTTCAATGTATAATAAATAAATATTTCTGGACAATTTACACAGCGCCATCTAGTCTCAAATTAAACGCAAAGCTTGTGCTATGGGTACTAGATAACAGATATAATTGTCAAATACATAAATATATTTGACGAGCTCGGCCATTGCTAACCATTCGACCACGAATGGTTAGCTATGGCAACTCTGACTCCGAGGTCGCGGGTTCAATCCCCGCACAAGACAAACATTCGTCTGCATGAACATGTCTGTTTGTCTTGGTCTGGGTGTTTTCTATGTATTATAAGTATGTAATTACAAAAAATAAATGTATTAAGTACATTTATCAGTTGTCTAATACCCATAACACAAGCTTTTCAGGCATTTTTTTTTTAATTTTTCTCTGAGTAAGAACCACGCAGAGAAAAATTAAAAAAATTGCCCCATACAATTACTACATGGAAAATCCAAAAAAAAAAAAAAAATTGCGAAATCGAACCGATTTCGCTGTTCTCGAGATTTGCGCTTAGCAACGACTTCAGCGATTCATTTTTATGTTATAGATAGATATAACAGAACATTAACCCTCTTCCCCAGGTGACAACCGCACCAAGAAGCGTCTCCCCCGCCCCCTGAACAAGTTCCAGGATTTAGCATCTTTCGCTGGCCATCACCACCAGCGTATCCACGTGTCGCCCCAGCTGGTCCTCGCTACCTTCCAATTCCTCAACACCAGTAAGTCAGCATCATCATCTTGTCCTTTTTCCATTATTTGGGATCGGCGTAGTTCCCTTCCTTTGATGGTTGTTGTGTTCATGCGAGTGAGTAAGTTCACCATAAAGAAAGGACGACCCCTTGGTGTTGCTGATCTCCATGGGAGGTGGTGATTGCTTTACATCAGGTTGTTGTGTTCCTACGAATGAGCGAAGTCACCAGAAATAAAGGAAGGAGTTGCTGCGTTCGTAGTGGAGGTGGTGGCGGGCGAGCAATATTTCATGTAGTAACCGCTCCACAATATGCGGGTTGGTACCCACATGCTTGTTTGCCCACTCCTATTGAAAAAAAAATAAAAAAGGTATGTCTTTTTACAATATTTTGGTTCACCACGATGCAATGTAAATTATGGAACCTTTCAAGATGAATTTGAACCACTTCCTAGAGTCCGACTGGGCTGAAGTTTGTCACACTCGTTTGGTTCTCGTGATAGTGCACGATTACGTAAATGCCGCCATTTTTAATTCAACATAGGGATATAAAACCGCGATTTACGTTGGTTCTCGTGATATTGCCAGAGTTTGCCAGCCTACACTTTCCTTTTTTCTGGCGACCTCAATCACTCCCAGGATCACAACGACCTTCGAGGGAATTGTTATTTCGCTGCGGTATTCTGTGAGATGGAGGTACTTCCTCAGTCGGGCAAATGCCCTACCTCTCTGTTCGCCAGAGCCTCTTTAGTAAACCAGCAGGATGCACCATGTGAGGTTGGCATTGGTTCCTAGATGGTAGTGAACCGTTAATACCCCAAAAATGCATGTAAGTCGCCTTACGGAGCTGTTATTTCTATTAATAATTCCTTAATGTTTCCCAATCCCAGGCGTGGAACCGTTCCGGCCGGAGCTGATCTCCGAGACGGTGCTCCGTCGACTCCTCAAGCAGGATGTCATTCAGCATATCAAGTTGCGAGGAGATGAAGACAAGAACGATCCTAAAAGATATGTCTTCTCCGAGGGGAAATCGGTGAGATAAATAAATAAATATTTTTATCTAATCTCATACTGAAATTTACACATTAAAAAACTAAACACAGTATCTTAATGACAGTCTTTACGCACAAGCTATCAAAATAAATTTAAAAAGTTATTTTTCGATACAGCTCTTCTATGGACAACTGTATCGTAAAATAACTTTTTTACCATTTCGATACAGCTTCAGCCCTGGATACAGGTATTTTAAACAGGTTGCAATGCAAATACATTGCAACTATGCAAAATTTTTCTACATAATCTGTGAACGCGGCGCCGCGCGGCGCGTCTCGCATGCGCACTACGCATGCTCGATCTGCAAATGGATTTATATGTAAGAATTTATAGCTGTTAAATTAACTTCATGGTTGTATTTAAAATATTATTATCATATATTTCATGAGATTAGATAAAGTAGTGTATGAAACTGCACATAATTAGGTCTTAAAATACTCGTGTGGTCTATTATCACATTCGCCTTCGGCTCATGTTATAAACTCACACTCGTATTTTAATAACCCTTATTATGCAACAGTTTCATAAACTACTAATAATAAATATATATGTGTAGGCCAAATCCTCCTTCCGTCTGGGACGGACGAGAGAGGGTCGTGCTCCTGTAGTGGAGACTAAAATGACCTGATGATGATGATGATGAATATATACAAAAAAAATTTACTAACACTATTTGAGCCATGCTTGAAATAAAGTATTTTTATTTTATTTAATTCAGGTGGATTACTTCGTGCTGATCCTGGAGGGTCGCGTGGAGGTGACGGTGGGCCGCGAGAACCTGGTCTTCGAAGCTGGACCGTTCACCTACTTCGGGGTGCAAGCGCTCACACAAAATGTTGGACTTGGTAAGTTTTTTTATACCCACTAAGGTGGCAAAAAAAAACAAAAATACGGCCCGGCTGATGGAAGGGGTGTCCAGAGGTGGAAGTGTTCTAGGGCATAACGCCGCGAGTAACTTCGGGGAAAGCGCAACACACCTCCCGACATCCCTGAGTCACTCACACCGGTGTTGCCCCCGGCCGTTTTGCTGGCATTTCGGGGGCCAATCTAGTGAGTGGCAAGCCACCGCCTGCCGCAAATAACGAGCGATAGAAGCAGTTATGGCAGTCCCTCTTCTGTAATAGTCCATTAAATAAATAAATATTGTCAGACAAATTACACAGCGCCATCTAGCCCCAAAGTAAGCGAAGCTTGTGTTATGGGTATTAGACAACTGATAAACATACGTAAATACATTTTTGTTTGTAAATACATAGAAAACACCCAGACTAAGACAAACAGACATGTTCATGCACACAAATGTTTGCCTTGTGCGGGGATCGAACCCGCGACCTCGGACTCAAAGTGGCCATTGCTAACCGTTTGACCACCGAGCTCGTCAATGTGGTTCATCGACATCTTTTAACCAAATCCAGCCTCACCTGTACTTGGTGCACCCTTTTGACTAACTAATGAGGCCCTTGTGAAAAGAGAGGTATGGTATTTTTAAGCTGCGGTATTCTAGCACAGCCGAATAACAATTCCCTTGAGGGTTGTTGTGTTCCTGCGAGTGAGTAAGGTCACCGGAAAGGAAGGAGATGCTGCGATGGCAGCGGGGGTGGCGGCGCGCGAGCGATATTTAATATTGCGAGCGTTAATATGGCTACGGTATCCGCTTCACATCAGGCGGGCCGTATGCTTGTCAGCCACCTGCTGTTAACACGCTGCTTGTTAACACGTAGTATATAAAAATAGGTGCTCGTTTGCCGCCCTCTCACATAAAAGAAATACTTTAAATGCAGTTTTAATTATTGTATATAGTAACTAGATTGTTGGTATTTTTTCTACTCCAGCTGAGACCCCAGCACCTTCTAATCTCGGCTCGCTCCAGAACTTGAACATGGACTCGATGCTCCGCCACACGTTCGTACCGGATTACTCCGTGCGGGCGATCGCCGAGCTGTACTACCTCACTATAAAAAGGTAAGCAAAGCAATGAAATAACTATATATTTAGATGTATCAGATATAGAGATGGGCAAAATGCCGGCTATTTACGATAAATATTGTATTGTCAAATATTGTCAGACAAATTACACAGCGCCATCTAGCCCCAAAGTAAGCGAAGCTTGTGTTATGGGTACTAGACAACTGATAAACATACGTAAATACATTTTTTTTTTGTAAATACATACTTATGATACATAGAAAACACCCAGACCAAGACAAACAGACATGTTCATGCACACAAATGTTTGTCCCGTGTGGGAATCGAACCCACGAGCATTGGTGTCGAAGCCGCGTCATTGACCGCTACGCCACCGAGCTCGCAAGTATATATTTAGATGTATCAGGTACCAAAAGTAAACCTTCTCGAAACGTTGTCATTGCCTTAATAAATCGCTGCACGTAGGCACAGCATAGTGATACAACCAGTAGTTTAACTCCATACTAGCGCCCAAATCGCGCTATCTGTATCGCATAATCGGTGCGCGGCGCACCAAAACTTCCTGAGCGGTCGTGTAAATGACGCTTGGCTGTGTGCGTGCGCCGATTTGGGCGCTAGTATGAAGTTAAACTACTGGTTGTATTACTATGCTGTGACGTAGGTATGCCAACTTTTTTTTTACAAGAAATAAACTATATTTATGTCTGAGAAGAATATTAAACAGTATTTTAGAAAATGAACAGTATTTTCATTATTAATTGTTTTAAATAGGTATATATTTTTAGAGCTTCTCGCACAAAATATAAATTTACAGTGTTTTTTTTTAATATTACATACGATAATTAAAATTAAATCAGGAGCTATTTTTTTTTTATTAAATTAATAGTTATATGTACCTATACTATTATTGACTTATTAGTTTTTTTTTTCATTAAGTAATTTGATGCTGAAAACAGTATTTTGTATTCTTTATTTTTGTTCAACAGTAAAAAGTATAATGTAGTGAAAAATACACCTGCCCCCTTACCACCATCTCTTATTGCGGTTCAATAACTAAATCGAATGCTTATTCATACCAATGAATAAGCGACTCTATTTCAAATGGAATAGAGTTGCTTATTCATTGGTATGAATAAGCAATCTATTCAATTATTGAATCGCAATAAGAGATGGTGGTAAGGGGGCTGAACGTTACGTAACATCCAAGTGACCATTATTACCTTATAGTCACAAGTAATGTTGCGAAAGCAGTACCGGAAAGTAGTTAAAATTTGTTGTCATTTTTTTGCCAGTTGCGCTGAAGAGTCAGCATGAGACCCCTAAAACCTAAACGAAAAAGATTGCCAGTTTAAGTAATTTCAATTCCGTAGTTTTTTATTTCAATAAAAAATACAATATTCGTAACGCGTTGTTTTGTAGCGCGTGTCAAATTAAGCTGATATATAAATAAGTATATGGGGGAGTTCTTTCAACTATAATAATAAAACCATGAAAGTATATTGTAGGTTTGTATAATAACACTATTTCAGTAACATTGAAGTTAATAATAAATCCTTATAACCAATATTTACTTTTATTTTACATCTTGTACATAATTCAGTGTAGTAATGATGTTAAATTATCATTCTGCTTCTATATAAAATTATATACATACACCATATATGTATATATAACATCATACACCTATAGGACCTTATATACATCCAGTCAGCTTATATACCTATTAGTATATAATTTATGTATCCATTTATAACAATATATACCCACACTGTATATGTAACATTATATACTTCTAGACACTTTATATACTTATGAACATAATTGATAAATGGTTTATAAATTATATTACTAGTTATAGAAATTATACTTAGCTTGTTTATCTTTCATAAACAATAGCATCACGTGGCTTACTGGCGAACTTGTCTACAAGACTACGAGCAGAGCTTCCGCTCTCTCCGACCATCAGTGTCTGGTCCTTTTATTTATACTTTCATAAACAATAGTAGCACGTGGTCTCACCAACCCGCCCACCAGACTACGGGCAGAGCTTCCGCTCTCTCCGACGATCAGACGGCAAGTGTCGTGTCCGACAGAGCTGCGGCCATTTTATAGCATAGCATAAACAAGATGGCGAGGACACGTGATTCACCAACACTATCAAATTCAATACTATTTTATCAATGAATTTACAGTAATTTGATTAGTTTTACAAAATAAAATATTAAAAATGTATCAAATATGTATAATATTAATTACAACAAATTATGTTGTAATTAATATTGATATAATCGATATAATTGATATAATTACTGTTTCTATATTTCTTAAATTATAAATTACTAAATTTATTATCAATTGAGGCATTTTTAAAATAGTAAAAATGCTTATCTATTCATTTCATATATTTTGACACATTAAGGCGCTTTTCTTGTTACTGTAATATTTAAGTAAATCTATCACGCGCGTAACGCGTGTTCTCTCTTTTTCGAAATATTTAAATTTACTTATTTCTTTTAATTCAGATCAATGTATTTGGCGGCTAAGCGGGCTACTCTCATGGAGAAAGGAGCCTTGAACAAGGGAGGCACCAACGAACAAATTGAACCGGAAGTTGACAAGGTAAGGCTTTTATTACTAACAATATAATGTGTAAAAGTAAGTTGGATTGGAAGGTTAGGGACCATCCATAAATTACTTCCACACGCTAGGGGGGAGGGAGGGGGTCGATGAAGTGTGATATTGTGTGATAAGGGGGAGGGAGAGGTCCTAAATTTCGTGACGTGTCAATTCAAAATCTATTATAATCTAAGCGTTAAAACACGAACTTTGAACTATTAACGTAAAACTTAAAAACATTTGCAACTCTGGAGGTAAATTTGAAAAATATGTGACGTCACGCTAGGGAGGGGGGGAGTCTCACAAGTGTGACCAGCTGTGACAAGGACGGGGCCGCGGGTGGAGGGTTAAAATAATCATGAAATTCGTGTGACGTAATGGCCGATGGGCCCTTAGGTTGCGCTCGCGTTGTGGTTTCGGAGAAAGAGAGATGATGATGATGATCATTTCCAAAAGCAATAGTAAGGCGAGTCTTGCTCGTTTCTATTTTTAGGGTTCCGAACCTCAAAAGGAAAAACGGAACCCTTATAAGATCACTTTGTTGTCCGTCTGTCTGTCTGTCAAGAATTTCTATGTGGAGAATGCGTGGAGGTATCAAGCTGAAATTTGAACTGTATACTCACGTCTACGGTCCCATTAAGTAGTAAAAAAATCAAACTGCTAAGTTTACGTAGAAAAAAGTTACGGCCGTTTATTCAGCAAAAAACGCATATTTCGACATACTCAAGGGAATCAAAACCTATAGGGTACTTCCCGTTGAACTATGAAATTTGGCAAGTAACATCGTTATAGACTACAAGTACAGGAATAAATCTCAAAACTATACATTTGTAAATAGATCTTAAAAAATAGGGGGTCTATATTTTTTATAGGGTGTCGAAATTTCAAATTGAAACTACTAGTTCAAATGGGGTATCATATGAAAGGGCTTGATTATTTCTTATTTATAAAGAAAAATATCAAATTTAATAGTGATACTACGTACCTACGGAACCCTAGGTGGGCGAGTCCGACTCGCACTTGTCCGGTTTTTTTTATTTGTTAGCGGTTCAAAAATGCTCATACATCCCATGCCATCTAGGGGGAAATAGAGTGGGTATATCGGACTCCAGCTCTGTGGGTAGAAGACACCCTATGCGTGTGTGGTAATTTGTCTTGTGCAGGTGATCGATCCCGTGACCTTGGAGTCAAAATGGTCATTGCTAACCATTTATAAATAAATAAAAATAAATATTGTCAGACAAATTACACAGCGCCATCTAGCCCCAACTACTGGTACTAGACAACTGATAAACATACGTAAATACATTTTTTTTTGTAATTACACACTTATGATACATAGAAAACACCCAGACTAAGACAAACAGACATGTTCATGCACACAAATCTTTGTCCTATGTGGGAATCGAACCCACGAGCGTTGGTGTCGAAGCCGCGTCATTGACCGCTACGCCACCGAGCTCGTCGAATACGTATAATATTTAAAAATTCAATGTCATTTCAGTTGCTGAGTGAGGGTGACAGATTAGAAGAGATCCGAGAACCGACCAGGGAGCCCGAGAAACCACCCAGACAGGTCAGTATCATATTATACGTGACCTGCAGAGGGCGTATCGACATCTCTGAAAGTAGAGAAGAATATGTATTTTATATAATTAATGTAATTCTTTATAAAGGATTTTAGATTAAAATATTGTACATCTATTTGCATATTATGACTTTAAGTTAAAACTTAATAGAAACATAATTTATTTTTTTAATTTATACAACTATTTCACAATGTCTTCTTTTTAAAGGACTTTATGTATTTAAGAGCCCTATTACATTTGCACGCTGACGAGCTCTCGCGCAGTACTAAACCCGCGAAGGCCGCCGGTGCATCGTTTTTTGTAGTAATTTTGAAGTTATATTTAACGTTTTTATTGAAATAAGATAATAAATTCATGCTACAAAGTTTATTCATCATGAAGTAACAATTATTCTCGTATAAATTTTGCTCAATATTATTATCGTTTATTCGAGAAATTAACAGTTTACTTAAAGCGATTTTCGAAGTTTTTTTGGTTAAAAGAATGTTTTTTTTTCTATATTAAATCAATGATATTTCAAAATTCCGAGGCCGCTATGTACTATACGACTATATAACAAATAACATTCTATTTTTTTTATTTCATTTGTTTGGAACAGTAGTACAATCCAGGAGCTCAAAATAGTGAATGCGCGCATTTTATGAAAATCTTTCTCTGCAATTTTGGGTTTATTTAAAAAGTTAAGCAAAATTTACAAAAAGCGAGGCCGCTATGTACTATGCCAATAGCTATTCTGTACTATTCAATAAGTCAACATTGTTAATGTATTTTTGTTTCCGAGATCCAGAACGCCAAAATTGGCCATTTTACGCAAAAATCACAGTCAAAATGTAATATGGCTCTTAAGGACAATCAATACATTGAACTAAACTAATCAATTAGTACGATAATGCCCTATTCCGGAAATGGACACAGAGTCCTAAAAGGAACCATTACTCAAATGACTCAATGTCAAAACGTGATTGTTCTTTATAGTCTTTTATTTTATATTAAAGGTCAATCAATACATTGAACTACCTAATGTATCCGTGTGTTTTCCGGCAGACTAGAATAGAATCACTCCGTCTCTTCCTGTGGCTGTCGTACAAGGCGACTAAGGGAAATACATTATAAAACATCGATCAGGCCTCCCCAACACGTCTGGCCAGCGTGGGGAGTGTAGGCCAAATCCTCCTGTCTGGAACGGACGAGAGAGGGTCGTGCTCCTGTAGTGGACACTAAAATGACCTGATGATGATGATGATGAATATATTGCATGGCCTTTATAAAATCTTCCTCCTATACTTCTCTTCTTATAAAAAATACAAATACAAAATAATTTATTTCAGTAACTTGAGATACAAAAACAATAGTAGATGTTGGAGTCTCCTTTTAAGCAAAAGTATGCTTGTGCCTCTTGCCTCTTGTGCTAAGTATGCTCCTCCCCAACCCGTCTGGCCAGCGTGGGGAGTGTAGGCCAAATCCTCCTTCCGTCTAGGACGGACGAGAGAGGGTCGTGCTCCTGTAGTGGAGACTAAAATGGACCTGATGATGATGATGCTTGTGCCAGGAGCCTCCGCTCTTTCTTAGCACTAAGATTTTTAAGATTAGGTACTAAAACAAATTAGATTATCTTATCCTCCTATACTTAAAGTCCTTTAAAGAGAATATTGTTAAATACTTTACATTTTTATGTCTCCCTCAGCCGAGTCTATAGTTTATGTAAAATGAAATTCGATATGTCAAACTGTTTCCACTTTTGACGTGACAACGTCTTATAAATCTATGAATGCCGGCTGCACGCACGAAAAAACATGACTCATTGTCACGGTCCGACTGAGCCGAGCATGCAAGCGAGAGCGCGGAACAAGCGATAGTGAGGCACGATCGGCCTAACCGTTCAGCTTGTGATGCGTCTATCTCTCTTCCACTCCATCGGCCGATGTTTTCTTACGACGTTATCACTATAATTTCACATTATCGTTCGTAAACCGACTTTACATAGAACTAATTTTTTCTTATAATAATCGGGTGGAAAATGAGCATACAAGGTCACTTCTAACAATACGAGTTCAGAAGATTTTATGAAAGTTATTTTCTTTTCATGCTGCCAGGCATTGGAAGTGCCTAAAACTAGATATTAAAGGTTTGTTGTACTACCAATATACTAAAGTGGGAAACAAGCATACGGCCTGCGTGATGGAAAGCAATTATAGTAGCTTATGGACATCTGTAACACCGGAAAACATCTTCACGTACTTTTTGAAAAGCCCCATGCTATAGTCACCTGGGAAAACCTCGACAGGCAGTTCATTCCACAGCTTGATGGTATGTCAGAGAAAACTTCTCTGGAACCGCACAGTACGCAACCACTTAGGTTCCAATGTGTGAGGATGAACTCCCTGTCGATGGCGAGCGGTGCGACTGTAGAAGTAGCCCGCATCATGTGAAATACCTCCTCTGAATATTGTACATTGTACAATTATTATTTATAATTTGATTACAAAGGAGTTTTCATAGTTATTGCTCATAAAAAATATTGTTCACATTACTTAATTAATTGCCACCATTTAAATAGCGTTATAGTCAACGGTAAAACTAGCTAGATGTATTTAATTTTAGATTCTACTATTCTGACTTCGAAACGATCATCAACCTGTGCTGCGGACTGTACTATGATTGGTGAAATCAGGTCTGAGATTGGCACAATTTGCATAGCTCTACGTTGAAAGCCCTCGCTTTTCAACTGTCAATAATTTTTACAAAATAACACTTAAAGCTCATTGTGCATATAAAACTGATTGAGTGGAGTGAACAGATCGCTTAAAAATGAATAGGCTCCAAAACCACTGAACGATTTCGATGAAACATGTCACAATTAAAGACCTCGACATGCTTGAGGTTTGTGTCGAAAAAAAATTGAGATCGATCATGTCCTTGAGGAATGATCGTCAAATACATTTTCCATTGAAATCAATGGAAAACATACACTCAGCGAATCTACTCGCTCCACTCAAGCTCGATTTCGGCCCCGTGGGCTAGAATCCGGCCTAGTATCACTTGTTATGTGTTGTATCATATCACTTGTAATTAAATGCTATTGTCGTCGAGCAACTTATACCTCGTACGTATCGACGACATAGGTAAACGATAGGGCAAAAACATCCAAATGGTATGGCACTGCAACGCCAAAATCGACTTTCGGCTCCCAAAAAACGCCACAATTACCAATTTTAATACAGGTTTATGCGGTCCATAACAAAAGGTCAAATTAGCATAATTTATGAAATATAAGAACGGGAATTAACGCGATCATGCAAAAGGGTATTTACATAGCTTTATTATTGCCTGACGTTTCGACCAGGTTGCACCGGCCGTGGTCACAGGCTGACTGATTGCATGATCGCGTTTTATGATAGTTGAATTTATGATTTATGAAATATAAGAACGGTAATTCCCGTTCTTATATTTCATAAATCATGCAACGCGAAAGTTTAAAAACAAATTAGCATAATTTGAACAAAAAAAAACCGACTCCGCAAATTAGTCCTCAAATGTGCTTACATTACCACTAAAAATTTAAAAACACTATCAAAAATTGAATTTTATAATATGAAAAAAAAATGGGACCAATCTGGAAGTATATACTCTTCCAAATAAAAAAAAAGTCTTTTTCAAATCGGTTTATAAATGACGGAGTAATGAAGTAACATACATAAAAAAATACAATCGAATTGAGAACCTCCTTGTTTTCTAGAGTCGGTTAAAAATTACCATGATGCATTAACGACTAACAGTAAAACGACCTACTAATAGTAAAACGTCCGAAATCTAAAATAGCCATAGTATGAGAACGTCTGAAATGAAAAACGTCATGTTAGACAAAAGTACTTGGCTATGCGTTATTGTACATCCAAGTGCATTTTACAAATTACACCATTGTTTTCCTTTATTATAAAAATGACTGACTTTATTTAGTACTGGCCACAAGAAGCCAAGCTAAATGAAGCCAGTAACTTTTATAATAGGGAAAACATCCTTTGGGGTGCAAGTGGTTCATCAACATCTTTGAACCAAAGCCAACTTCACCTGCGCGCGTGGCTACGGTAACCGCTTCACATCAGGCGGGCCGTATGCTTGTCTGCCACCCGTCGTAGTATAAAAAAAATTAAAAAAATCCTTTGTTTTTTTTTAATTTATAAAATGCACTTGGATGTACAATAACGCATAGCCAAGTACTTTTGTCTAACATGACGTTTTTCATTTCAGACGTTCTGCTAGTATGACTATTTTTGATTTCAGACGTTTTACTAGTAGGTCGTTTTACTTTCACGTCGTTAATGCATGATGGTCATTTTGCTAATTTGACCTTCTGATACGGATCGGGTTTATGATTACTATGGTCCCACTTTAACTTTCTAAATACATATATAGATACATAGGTATATAGATACGAAAGCCGACGCTGCATTCTCTGTCTTACGCACGTATTTAGAAAGAGAGAGATCGTCCATTGTAGTCGTGAAGCGGTCTTGAGATAGGTATTTGAAGTGTTCTTTCCACCTTTTTAAAGCTGCCATACATTAGTCAACATATTACCCGTGTCGGTCACGTTGCCTAACAATATATCTGTGTGGCGTTGAATCATGGACTCTTACAAAGAACACTATGAAGAAGTTGGAGGCCTTTGAGATGTGGATCTACCGCCGCATACTGAAAATCTCTTGGCGGCTAAAGTAACAAATGTAGAGGTTATCCAAAGGATAAAGAAAAAACTAGAACTTCTCAATTCTATAAAGCAAAGAAATTTTTGTTACTTTGGACACGTGATGCGAAATGAGAAATACAGAGTTCTACAGCTCATTATGCAGAGAAAGATTGCAGGCAAACGCAGCGTGGGAAGAAGGCGACACTCGTGGCTTAAAAACCTACGGGACTGGTTCGGCTGCAGTACCACCTCCTTATTCAGAACAGCGGCATCAAAAGTCAGAATTGTTGTGATGTTGTCCAACCTCCGATAGGAGAGGAACCGGAAGAAGAAGAAGAATATCTGTGTATAGTGCCACAAACTTATCTGGCCCGGTGGCGGGGGCGGTACGATCGACTTAAGTGTTGCCATTAAACGAAATGCCGCCCGTTTTAGAGGAAACATAAAAATCAAAGAAATATGTACACTGTTAAAATAATAGTATTGATATACTTATTAATTGTGTTGTGTGGTGTTTCAATTAAATATCAATTGCCTTCTATATTTTGTTGATTAGTTTTAAAAATGCACCACGTTAAGTCGCGATCATAGCTATATATATAATATTAGAGAGTTATAATATTGCACAGAAACAACTCGTTGACGATTTTTTTATTGTAAGAAATGAAATATGTGTAGAAAAAGATAATATGTATTTAAAAAAATACATCTCAATGGAATGTGCATACGCGGTTAGTAAATTAATTGTACCTGGCAATACTACATTACAAGATGGCGACTTTAGTTCTAAATTTGGCCACCGGGTCAGATAAGTTTGTAGCACTGTATACACAGATATTCTTCTTCTTGATGCCGCTGTTCTTGTTTGTGTTTGTCAATCATGTTTGCAGATATTTTAATTGACAACACGTCCATAAAAAACTAAATTGTTAGACAACATGTCTAACATGTTGGTTAATGTATAGCAGCTTTAACTATATCTTTGTGAAGGCCACCTCTGATTTCAATGTTGTGATGCCACACCACCTGGGTGTGTCTTCGCCTTAAAAACTACGCTAAAACGTATAGCAAACGTTTCATATAACGACGCTGAGTTCGTCAATTTTGTAACTCGAAGCTTAAGCTAGGCTTTTTAATGTCTCATTTGTCATGTAGCTGTCTCTCACATTGCTAAGAGGGGAAGTCAAATTCCAAAGGCTTCTTACTGCTACTAATTTCTTCTAATTAAATTCGTTGTGAGTTCCAAGGCAGCCGTAGTTTTACCCCCGGGACTGCAATGGACTTCACTGTTCATTGCCTTTTTTGGCGGTCGCCGCTGTTAATCCTGGCTACACAGGAGACAGCGGTGGGAACGTGTGGTGGGGCCCCGTCCCATTAAAAAAAACCGAAGCTTAATATACCGTGCGCCATGTATAGACTTCGTTCTTGTATGTACAGGTCCATGTAAGTAAAGTGAAGGGTACAGACAAAGATTAGTTGATGTCTAAATGAATAGTTTTTTTAGAAAAACACAGTTAATAGTTCAGAAGTATTACAATTTACATTGAGGTCAGCGTATGTAGTAACCTTTACCACAGATTACATAATAGTTACTACGTAATAGATACTTCACTCAGTAGAAAATTTCCAATACCTACTGCTATAAAGCCTACTCCGTCGCGTCAGCAACCGCTGCATGCTGAAATGTGTCTAAATGCTCAAGCGTATAGTTGTGATTGCTTCGCACCGCGCGATCCCACAGCAATCGCAGGGCCTGGAACTTGGTCCGCAAACGGCCCGAGACCGCTCGGCCGGGCGGTAGGTAACTATAGCGCGCAAGTACATGGAGTCACGGAGGCCTGCCTTTACTTTGCCTTTTGGCACCATCTGTTTACTTTTTTTTTAAAGTTAGGGATTGGAAATTAAATTAGCATAGATAAATATTTGATTCCAATAGAAAAAAATATATTTTTTGACATTCGCTGTTAAGGTCTCAACATACCTAACGGGAACTTGAACGGGACGGGGTGGGCGCGTCAAGCAGTTAACGGCTTAAGGTGATGGCAATAGGGTCTTTTTTCAAGTTTGCCATCACGTCCCGTCCATGCCTTGAACGGGCGTGATGAAACAAATTGATTGAAAAAGTACTTTAACACCGCTGCTTTAGGTCGTTATCAATTTGACGTATCCAGCCTGTCCCTTTCGAGTTCCCGTTACGTAGGTACACTGAGACTTTATTTGCCTGTACCCCTCATATGTCGTTGGCTATTGTACAACTGAAGGGTACAGGCATAGATCAGGGCATGTCCTAATGAATAGATTTTAAGAAAAACACAGTTAAAAGTTCAGAAGTATTACAATTTACATGGAATCAGCGTTTGTAGTAACTTTTACTTTGACTTTTTGGCGCCATCTGTTTACTTTTTTAAAAAGGTACGGATTGGAAATTAAACTAAAATAGATAAAGATTTACTTCCAACAAAAAAATTAAAAATAAAAATTGTGACATGCCCTTTTCTTTGTCTGTACCCTTACTCTTTAACTGTGAAAAATAGTAACTAAAACTTGACTAACGTCTGTTATCTAATTGCTATAAATATTTATATTTGTATTGTTTTATTAATATGAATATTATAAATATTTAAAAAAATGCAAAAATTCAACTCCCCGGCCAAGGTGGTGAATTTTTCCATTTTTAAGCTATTGCATAGCTTCTATCGCGGGCCTTGAGCGCGGGGACCGAATCCAGAAATTCCGTAATGAAAAAACCTCACGCTCCCCACTCCGACGGGCAAGGAGGTGTGGCTTGAAGGCCGTGCATCGTCTAACGTCGTTTCAGTTCGGCAGTCTTCGACACGGCGTTGTGTGCGTGCGATTAGACGTATTGTACGACTCTACGAAACTCGTTTTATTTATTTAATAATAGAAAAATTTGTTTTCTTATCGGTCACCACGCTCAAAAAGTGTAACTTGAATTAATATCAAAGAAAAAGCAATACTGCATGAATAAAATAAATAATTAAAATTATAATTGCATAAGTTGATACAAAATGCTATGCAATAGCTTTACCGCGGCAGTCCCCGAGTGCCACACGTCTTTTTTTTTTATATTTATAATATTCTGGCAAGTTGGCAGAAACAACTATTTGAAATAATAATAATAATATGATTATGTCAATTTCAGTTCCCAATCTCGGCCAGTCCGCTCACGAACGCCACCTTCAAATCAAAAGAGGAGTCGAGCAATCCTGAGGAAGAGAAACTTCTAAAGAAGTAACCAACATCTGGCAACACTGACAACTTAGATAAGTTTGCGTAACATGAACATTATGACACTTCGGATTAATACAAAAGACATTTTTAACAAATGCTTTTAAATTGCTAGCTGACCCGGCCAACGTTGTGTTGCCATCAGGGGCGCCGACTCCGTGGGTGCTCGGGGGCTCGAGCACCCACGAGAAATAAACAGTGGGTGCCGAGCACCCCTGAGAATAGACATCAAGAAACAGATCAGTAATCGCCTCTTAGGGATGGGCGTTTTTCATTACTCGACAACCCGTTTAACGCAATGGTTTAGAACGACGGTTGAGACGCAAGGGTTGCGGGTTCGATTCCCGCACCAACACAAATGTTTGTTGAAGAAACAGATATTTGTGTTGGGTCTGGGTGTTTGTGGGTTTCGCACTTTCATGGTCATCAAATGAGCATGAGCACCCATGAGGTTTTCTAAAAGCCGGCGCCCCTGGTTGCCATATAAATTATTCCTAGGATTAATAGAAAATAAATGGGGTGGACCACCCGGATCACTTAAGGGTATGGAAAATAGACGTTGGCCGATTCTCAGACCAAAATTTCATAAAAATCGGTCCAACCGTTTCGGAGGAGTTTGATAACAAACATGGCCACCCGAGAATTTTATATATTAGATTACAATTTCGGTCGTCTCAAATATCCTTTATATCTTTAATCTAACGACGTTATCGCGTACAATTTATCGTTCGGAAACCGACTGCACAGACCACCATGTTTTTTATTTGTAATTATTTAATAATAGTAGTTTATGAAACTGTTGCATAATAAGGGTTATTAAAATACGAGTGTGAGTTTATAACATGAGCCGAAGGCGAATGTTATAATAGACCACACGAGTATTTTAATACCTAATTATGTGCAGTTTCATACACTACTTTATCTAATCTCATGAAATATATGATAATAATATTTTAAATACAACCATGAACTTAATTTAACAGCTATAATTCTTACCTATAAATCCATTTGCAGATCGAGCATGCGTAGTGCGCATGCGCGACGCGCCGCGCGGCGCCGCGTTCACTGATTATGTAGAAAAATTTTGCATAGTTGCAATGTATTTGCATTGCAACCTGTTTAAAATACCTGTATCCAGGGCTGAAGCTGTATCAAAATGGTAAAAAAGTTATTTTACGATACAGTTGTTCATAGAAGAGCTGTATCGAAAAATAACTTTTTGTAAAGACTGTCATTATGATACTGTGTTTAGTTTTTTAATGTGTAAATTTCAGTATGAGATTAGATAAAAATTATTAAATAAAAACAAAACATATATTCAAGGGGGGCTCCCATACAACAAACGTGATCTTTTTTGCCGTTTTTTTATGATAACGGTACGGAATCCTTCGTGCCAAGTCCGACTCGCACTTGGCCGGTTTTTTTTATTTGTAATTACAATATTAAATATATAATATGTAATTAAAACCAGGAAGATGCAAATGATATTTTGTATTAATTTTATAAAGCAATTTTTAAAAATGTTTTTTACAAAGTGCAATCTTTGTAATCCGCAAGTGTCGATAGCGATAGACACGACATTTTATACTGAACTAAGTGTTATCAATATGTGTTAAAAATACTGGTTTTTATACAGTTACAATAAATATCTACTTGAAATTTTAAATATATAGGTAAATAATATATTTCGTTCAGTGCATTTGTTATTTTGCAATGGGCTCCGATAGTTTTATTTTAATGATATTCAGGCTTTCAGGAAGTGTATATGTTTATCTTGAGAGCTCTGTAACTCTTCTGATAAAGTTGATACTGTTGATTGTTGGCACTTGGTGGAACATTATTATCATAATGTTATAATGAAACACTTGTACAATTCCACTTAATTATAAATAAATGAATAAATATAAATATTTCTGGACAATTTTACACAGCGCCATCTAGTCCCAAATTAAGCACAAATCTTGTGTTATGGGTACGAGACAACTGATAAATGTACTTAAATACATTTTTTTTGTAAATACATACTTATAATACATAGAAAATACCCAGTCCAAGACAAACAGACATGTTCATGCACACAAATGTTTGTCTTGTGCAGGAATCGAACCCGCGACCTCGGAGTCAAAGTGGCCATTGCTAACCATTCGACCACCGAGGTCGTCTCGGTTAGTTTTGTAGAAACTCATATACCATCTGTTTACCTTGATAATGCCTTAGCGGCGAAACCGGTCGGTAAAAAAATAAAATATAATTAATTAATATAATTTAATTCATTAAATATTATTATTAATATAATTAATAAATATATTAATTAAAATTAAATATAATTAAGTGGAATAGTACAAGTGTTTTGACGTGACAACGTCTTATAAATTGGTTAGCCGGGTGACACTTCAAGAAACTGGCTCACGTTATGCGCTTACAATGAGAGCGAGTGAAAGGCACGCGTCCCTTCTAAGAGCGAGAGAGACAGACATAAAAAGTGAAAGGCATGCGTCCCTTCCACTCGAAAACATTTTACCACTCAAAGTCGTTGTCACGTAAAACTTTCGCCCGTATACCGACTTTACAGGCAACCAATTTTTATTATAACATTATCTTCTAATAAAAATATGAAATGAAACGATATATATATACAGGCTGTAATTTTGAAGACTCGTCAAATTGATAGATGCGATTGTGAAGCTGTTACTGATCACGAAACAATAAAAATACTGTACCTAAAAAAACATCAAAATCAGTTTAATTTTTGTAGTACATTAGGTAGCGTGACTTATAAGATTTCTACCAATCAATTATGTTGTTCAGACGCTCATTTTTTGGCTATTATTCTATATATATTAAATATCAGAGCCCATTAATTAACAAAAAATATTGATAAATATCGTTATATTTCAATGTTGGATGACATTTATTGCGTATTTTCATAAGTTGTAAACGTGTTGCCGTCCTTTAATAGCTAAGGGTCTAGAGTTATTCAAGTTTGAATTCTATTGATGTATATATTAGAATCAAATTCCCTATTTTTATCAATTATGTCTACATACATAAGCATTTTGATATGATAACGTCTTACAAATAGATAAACGCCGACTGCACGCACGAAAAAGTATGACTCCTTGTCACGTTCCTCCTGAGCCGAGCGTGCAAGCGAGAGCGCGGAACAGGCGATAGAGAGGCACGATGTTTTTATTGACGTTGTCACGTAAAATTATAATTATATCCTTTAACATCATATACTATCATATCTAATAAAAAATATTATATAATATATATTTTTTTATTTAAAAAAAAAATATTATATTATAATTATAAATATTATAAAAAAAAATAATTATATTATAATTAAATTTTATATATTTATGACTTCTAAAATCATCACATTTTTCTGCCAAAATAGTTTAATTTTACTTATATATTTCTAAATTTTAATATTTCTTTAATAATATTCATATTTTAAAATTTAATCTTAATATTTGATCCTTTCGTACTAAAATATTTACTTTTTACTACCAATAAACCGATTTTACTACCAATTTTTTTTTGTATGAAGCTATGAATACATCATAATATAGATGCCCAATAAATTTATTACTGACTAGCGGCCCGTCCCGGCTTCGCACGGGTGGACAATTTAGTAAACAATTTCTTACGGATCCCTAATTTTTTCGAAATTAAAATATAGCCTATGTTACTCCCTGATAATGTAGCTTTCTATTGGTGAAAGAATTTTTAAAATCGGTCCAGTAGTTTCGGAGCCTATTCGTTACAAACAAACAAATCTTACCTCTTTATATAGATAAAGCGATGCCAGTGTTGAAGGAGTAAAGAAAAGAAAGTGCAGAAACTACTGTTGTCCGTAAAAACTAAATTAAATTACCTTTAAAAAAATTATTAGGCACTGTGCTCGAGTTATTAACCTTTCACGTGCCGAGGTCCCATGGTGGGTTCAGCATTGGTACAGCGCTAAATGTCCATTATAATAATTATACGTTATTCTCCAACACTCTGACCCTAGCTATAAATTAAACGCTAACCAAATGTATTTAAAATTTAGCGTAAAAAGCATGTTATTATTAATATTATTTACGTAATATTAGTATTTTAATTAGATTAGTATTTAATAAAGCATTTTGCAATTTACAATATACATAGTTATAAAACCTATTTTATTATTTACAGATCAAGTTCATTATGTATGCGAATATATAAAAATATATAAATATAAAAAGTGTTTAATAATAATTTATTCTGTTTACACATACAGAATAATAATAATAATAACACAACATTACATCAAACTTCTCAAAGGGGCCTCTACGCGTTGGATGCATGTCCGCGCGCACGCCTATCAAATGACCGGTCTTGACTGGTGATAAAAAGAGATACCTAAAACAAAACGAGGAAAAATTGTAAGCAATTCGAAAAAAATATTGGTTAAAATGGAATGTAATGTAATATTTTTTTTAAATAATATTGAATGTATGAAATGACGATCGGCCTAAGCGTTCGACTTGTGACGCATCTATCTCTCTTCCACTCCACCGGCCGATGTTTTCTAATGACGTTATCACGTAAAATTATCGTCCGTAAACAGACCTAACAGACAAGCAATTTTTTTTTCAGTTGTAATAATGTACAAAGTTATTTTACCGCGGTGTTCTTGTATATGGTCGGCATTAATGTAAGCAAATCATCAGGCAGGCCGTATACCTGTTTACTACCATTGTGGTATGAAAAATCAAAATAAAATGCGTAAATTGTATAATATTTATGTTAAAATAATTGTTGTTTAAAAGTTGTTGTAAAAATGAATACTGAATAAATTGTCTAACAAATCAAATTATTATTTCGTGTATTCGTGTAGGTATTAAATATAAATAGTTTTTGACAAACACAATTAGTTCCGGCTTAGCAATGCCAATAAAGTGAAAGAATAACTCATAAGGTGACCTATGTCTAAACACCAGAGGGGCAATTCTCGTTATTAAAACATAGTCAAAATTCAGTTTCGATCCAGTCTCGATCTCACAAATGTCACATTTGGTATTCTCGTAACACAATATGTAACTTCAAAATTAAATTTAAGCGGGATTGTATCGAAATATGAGTGAGAATTAAACAAACTAAGAATGTTACTTTGCCAACAACAACAATTGATAATAATTAATTAATTAAATCAAGTATATAATTGTAGTCAATTCACAATTCAATCTCGATTCGGTCAACTTTCAATCTGGATTCGTAGAAAAATTACGAGAATTGGCCTTCAGTTAACAATACCAATAAAATGAACTTATCCGTAAATAAATAAAATAGGTTTAAAATGTAAGATTAGCGCGCATTTTTCTAATTGTCTTTTTATAAAAAGATTGTCCTATTTTTAGGAATTAATTGTTCTTTATGAAATATAAGAACGGGAATTAACGCGATCATGCATAAGGGTATTTATGTACATAGCTTTATTATTACCTGACGTTTCGACCAGGTTGCACCGGCCGTGGCCTCAGGCAGACTCTGAGTCAACCTGATAGTGTGGTTTCCGGCTGACTAAAATAGAATCACTCCGTTTCTTCCCGTGGATGTCGTACAAGGCGACTAAGGGAAATACTTTATCAAATATCGATCAGGCCTCCCCAACCCGTTTGGCCAGCGTGGGGAGTGTAGGCCAAATCCTCCTTCCGTCTAGGACGGACAGAGGGTAGTGGAGACTAAAATGGACCTGATGATGATGATGATGATGAAATACCCTTATGCATGATCGCGTTAATTCCCGTTCTTATATTTCATAAATCATGCAACGCGAAAGTATATAAGTTATTAATTATTGTAAAGAACAAAAATAAAACATATATCAAATAAAATATATATACCTACCTATATGTTTGCAAGTGTCTCTAAACAGTAGAAATTATTTTAAATGTCAATTAGGATGCGTGTGTTAACCTTACAATAAGATTAGGCAGATTTACTTATCGATCATAAACTTGACATTTCAGGGTTTACTCATGTTCAATCATTCAAATTGGTTCCCATTACTATTTAAAAAGTATCACAATGATTTAATTGACTTGATAATGTCTTACAAAATGGATGAACGCCGGCTACTCGCACGAAAAATACTTATTGTCACGTTCCCCTTGAGCCGAGCATGCAAGCGAGAGCGCGGAACAAGCGATAGGAAGCCACGATCGGCCTAAGCGTTCGACTTGTGACGCATCTGTCTCTCTTCCACTCCATCGGCCGATGTTTTCTTATGACGTCATCACGTAAAATTATCGTCCGTAAACAGACTTTACAGACAAGCAATATTTTTTTTCAGTTGTAATAATGTACAAAGTTATTTTACCGCGTTGTTCTTGTATATGGTCGGCATTAGTGTAAGCAAATCATCAGGCAGGCCGTATACTTGTTTACTACCATTGTGGTATCATATACCATCAATAATATAGCACTTTGTATAGTGTTGAACGCAGTACGCGTAACAAATTACGTAATTGTGAAATATTGCGTTTTATTGAATTTTTTTTCAGTACTTCAGTCTTCCAAAAAGCAGAAATTCTGTTCCTATAAATAAATTTTTGTATGTCGTTTTTTCAATGTAAAACTTTTTATGAAATAATATTTATAATACATATATGGACCCCGTTATACAGAACAGCCCCCTTACCACCATCTCTTATTGCGATTCAATAATTGAATAGATTGCTTATTCATAAGCAATGAATAAGCGTGAGACATGTGAATAATAGGGTCCATATAAACGAAGAACTAAATTTCTGTTAGTTTTCGATAGAACAAAACACACAATGCGAGCGCTCGAATGCGAACGCGGTCAAAAGAGCTAACATATTTTGAAATTTCTTGAACATATTATTGGTTCTTTTTGTCATGCGTTTGTTCTACGTTACGATATGTTTCTAATTCTCTTTCAGTATCAAATATGGCAAATATATCCATAGAAAAACATTTAAAAAAAATACATTGAAAAAATGTACATAATATTCGGTCTTGACTTAGTCTTGAAAACTATTATGTTTCGACTATTTGTTAATTCATTTTAGTGAAAATAATTGTAAGTGTCATGGACTTATAAAATAAATGGACAAATCGTTGCCTAGTATGTAAAATTGCTAAATTAAAAAGGTGATTGTCTTCTATCGTTAATACTAGAACTAGATGCACAATGACGTATAATAAACAAATTATGACATAAATTATTTATTATAAGAAACTATAACTCCATAACATGCCTTGTAAATTCACCCGTATGCTTTCGGTTTAAGATTTAAAATTCGGTCTAGTTCTTATGTCATTTATATATAAACAAGGTTAACATAAAGACAATCATTCATTTGAAAATAATGTCAAATATGAAAGCGTTCGAATTTCATTATGGAGCTGTTTTGATGAGGATGTTATTTGGGTGTAGGTTGAACCTCTAGTTCTAGTAGAATGAAATAGTAGAAAGAAACACCAAAATTTCAAGAAGAGCCTATATGGGAGTACTCGCCTATATTTTTTTGTCGTTTATCTATTGCATTTTTTTCATAAGTCCATGGCAAGTGTATTATTAAAACCGCTTCCTAAACCCGTGCCTTATCGAATGAATGCAACTGGTGCTTCTGCATACCTTGGGTGCTTATATACTGGGTGTAATTGAATTCTATGGGAGAATGTATCGGATACATGTATAGCAAGGCGGTCCACGCTCGTGGCCCATAGGCCTGTGTTCTGTAAACTTTTTGTGTTTAGGGTACATCTAGGAAAACGAAAATGTCTGGAGGTAAACCATAAATGAAAAATCAGTTTTATTTGTGTATTTTTTGCGTGTTGTATGAGAAACGAAATTATTCTATAGTGTTCGAAGTTGCGAAGCAAAACTTATTTATTACCGTCGCTCCTGTAAATATTACCAATGAATTTAATTACACTATGTATAAATTTTGATTTCACAAATGTTTATAAAAAATATACTATATATTTATTTATATAAATATATGGGAGAACTCGACTATAATTTTTTGTCGTTTAATAATGCCGCGTCCATATTTTTTATAAGTCAATGATAAGTGTATAATTATTATAACCCGTAATTATATATATTATATGGCTGCGGTATTGTGTGAGGTGGAGGTACTTCCCCAGTTGAGCAGTTTCAAAAGTTCGCTATGCCCTACCTCTCTTCACCACAGCCTCGTTTGTCAGTCAGCAGGGTGCTGCAGCACGTGCAGGTGAGGTTGGCTTTGGTTTAAAAATCTTGATGAACCACTTACATCCCTTATATTTCTTCGTCTGATTTCCTCGTATTGTCGCCCTTGAAATATTTGAGCTTGATAAAAAAAATCACCTTACATAATATATATTATTATATAAAATTCGTAACATGATTATGTTATAAACATTTTGTGATTTCAAATATGTTAACAAATTATTCCAAACCCAAAATATATTTGAAACATATACATATCTAGCCAGTATAAAACAATTTATAGGGTAAAACTTGCGTATAACTGCCGCCTATAGCGATGCCTGTACTTAATTACCTACAATTGTGTTGGTACATTTGATTTTCAATCGTGATTTTAGTTTAAAAAATTCGACTACGAACAAAATCACTAAGAGGTAAAAATCGACTTCTCCTTTTGTTGAAGTCGGTTAAAATGTAGCCTATGTTAACCGGGCTGCAATAACAAATCGATTGATACCTTATTCATCAAAATCGGATGAATAGTTTAGGCGCTATGGAGAATATACATACTGCTAAAATCATAACCTTTCCTTGGAGGCGAGGTGGTCACCTCCCCTCTGAGTCGAATGTAGAACCGATCGCAAGGGCTGCCACGCGGCGCCGCGTATTATGAAAGTTCGTTCGTAGTATATAATCTATTCTGAACTGAACTTTTAAATGATAAAATGATTTATTTCTTATTATTTAATTGAAATATTTGTTTTTTAATTACAAAATCAATTTATTTTTTCCAGTTTTTACAATGACTTACACTTTGTATCGTCGAAATCGTTGAATTGACAGTTTCGACGTTTTTGGAAGTTGAATATTACATTAACACAGCGCCATCTAGGCGCTGCTGTGTAAATTACAAAGGAATATTTATTATTTATAATTTCATTTAACTACACTAGCTTTCTTCAATATACAATTTTATATTCAATTTTATTTATGAATGAGCACATCATCGCGTGGACAGTTTAAAGTCAAATTAAAAAAAAAAAAATGGCAACATTGCGATGTCAGATTTGTTTTAGATCAAAGCGAGATTTTAAACTTTTTAAGGTAAAAACGCGGGAATTATATGTAAAAAGTGGGACTTTAAGAAAAGCACATTCATTAGATAGTTTTTTTTATTGAACGAATGGATAAGTGTTTTTGTCTTTAGACTACCAGGGTATTTCTCTGATATTGCATGCTTCAGGTTATGAATTTGGTCTAAAATTTAGCCGAAAGCCTTTAGCCGAAAAAAGTGCGATGTCCCGCCAAAATCAGAGTGCTTAAGTGTGAATTTTTTCTCGTTGTTCTCGTTGGATCATGTCAACGTAAACAAACCGACCATATAGAGAACTCTCATGTTGTGGATTTATAGCGCGGGTTACATATTAAACTTGTGGCTTACTTGCTCACATTTTGAAGTGAGCAACCCGGCTAATTTGGATATGTAACACGCGTCTGGTAAATTCACAATGTGAGACTTTTTCTCATTTTGGTCGGCTTGTAAGCGTTAACAAGTTCGAATGTGAGCAGCAAACTCGCATTACAGCACTCTGCCCCCTTACCACCATCTCTTATTGCGACTCAATAACTGAATAGATTGCTTATTCATACCAATGAATAAGCGACTCTAATCCATTTGAAATAGAGTCGCTTATTCATTGGTATGAATAAGCAATCTATTCAGTTATTGAGTCGCAATGAGAGATGGTGGTAAGGGGGCTGGACGTCTGTCTGATCGATCATACTACATTATTGTAGGCCAGGGGTTCCCAACCGGTGGTCCGTGGTACAAACTTATAATGAAAGAGATTGAGCATTATTATACAAAATACTAAAATCTCGAGGTCTCGAGATAGGATAGGACGGATTTGTATCTCTTGGTGACCCTACACCCAACAAAAACCGTAGTGGTCCGCCAATAAAAAAAGATGGGAACCACTGCTGTAGACGAATGAACGAACTTTACATAAATTAATCTTACATGGAATAATTACTCAACAATTTATCAAATAAATTTAAATTTATTATAAATTGAACTAAAGTTACGATTGAAAAGAACACATTTAATTTATTTAAATGTTTACAAATAAATTGAATGTAATTTTTGGAAGTTTTTATGTAATATAGTTATATATATAACATGTAATTTCGCTTGTGTGCGTAGAGATGTTCTAAGAAAATATTATTGAAGGTTTTGTTTAAAGAAATGAATGATTTAATAAGCTTTTAAAATGTTTGCGTTTTATTTTTACTAATCCTGATTAGCGTTGAAAAAAACAAAAAAAAAATCACATTTTTTTTTCTAATTCCGTTGTTTTTTTCACTTCCATTCGAAAGTTCAAGAAAATTTGCCAGTAATATATTTCATTTTATTTTTCATGTTTTCGAAACAACAAGCGAAAACTTCGAAAGACTCATTTTTCTTTCCGAACGATTCTCTCTGTATTTTTTCTATGTAACATGAGAAAAAAACGAAAAACAAAACAATGTTTTTTTTTTTCAAGAAATAAAAACAAATTGTTTCTTTCGCCATTTTCAACGCTAATCCTGATCCCTATAGTCATTATAAAGACTCAAGATTAAAGTTGTAAGAACTTCAGCAGTAGTAGTCGACGAGCTCGGTGGTCGAATGGTTAGCAATGGCCACTTTGACGCCGAGGTCGCGGTTCGATCTCCGCATACGACAAATATTGTTTGTGTGCATGAACATGTCTGTTTGTCTTGGTCTGGGTGTTTTTTAGGGTTCCGAACCTCAAAAGGAAAAACGGAACCCTTATAAGATCACTTTGTTGTCCGTCTGTCTGTCTGTCAAGAATTTCTATGTCGAGAATGCGTGGAGGTATCAAGCTGAAATTTGAACTGTATACTCAGGTCTACGGTCCCATTAAGTTAAAAAAAATTCAAACTGCTAAGTTTACTTAGAAAAAAGTTACGGCCGTTTATTGAGCAAAAAACGCATATTTCGACACACTCAAGGGAATCAAAACCTATAGCCAGCTCGTATACGAGTAAGGTAACAAAATGGCGGACAACCAATCAGTCGACGGCATCTTGATTGTGCAAGGAGACAAATGACCACAATACGAGTGCACTCCTATCGTGTGTACCACTTTCCGTGTACACTCGTATGAAGCAGTCTCGTACGAGTGTACTCGGTCCGAGCCAACTCTTACTGTGAAAACGCGCCTTTAGCTTAGTTTGGGACTACATGGCGGTGCGTAATTTGTCCAGGAATATTTATTTATTAAATAAATAATACGTCCAGAATTTTGTATAAAAGATATAATAACTCTTACGAAAAAATATTTACACCTACATTTAATTGAGTGGAGCAAGCGGAACGTTTATATACGCCGAAAAGTCATTCTTGGAAATGAATGAATGAACTTTATTTGCTATAGATGTGGTGCAATATAGTTGTTACAGTATTTATAAAAGCAACCTCTACATCTAGCCATTACTGGCATGCATAATTTTCCCTGCAAAAGATTCATAGACTATATTAATTGTACTAAATAATGTTTTTCTTTTTTTTTTTTTATACTACGTCGGGTGGCAGACAAGCATACGGCCCGCCTGATGTGAAGCGGTTACCGTAGCCATATTAACGCTTGCAACATAAAATATTGCTCGCGCGCCGCCACCCCCGCTGCTAACGCAGCATCTCCTTCATTTCTTTCTGGTGACCTCACTCACTCGCAGGAACACAACAATCCTCAAGGGAATTGTTATTTGGCTGCGGTATTCTGTGAGGTGGAGGTACATTCCCCAGTCGGGTAGCTTACAATTACGCTCCCTACCTCTCTTTTCGCCAGAGCTTCGTTTGTCACTCAGCAGGGTGCACCAGGTGCAGGTGAAGTTGGCTTTGGTTCAAATATGTTGATGAACCACTTACACCCCAAATGTCCTAATAACTTATTTTTAGGCTAGCATTAAAGTGTTATAAGATGTCAACATTGAAATATTACTCTTGAAACATGTCAACTGCACCAGATAAAATTAAAATATATCAAATTCAGAAATAGAATACATAATTATCATGCCATCATTATCCTCATAATTCGTCATTTAGTTTAGTATCCATATATACTTGAAGAGAATGAAAATATTGTTCAGTGAGCCATTTTCTTTTGAATGCTCGCAACGGAAGTGCATGCTTGAGGTTTGTGTCGAAAAATATTAGATCGATCATATCCTAGAGGAATGATCATCAAATACATTTTCCATTGAAATCAATGGAAAACATACACTCGGTGAATCTACTCGCTCCACTCAAGCTCGATTTCGGCCCCGTGGGCTAGAATCCAGCCTAGTTACAGTAAATCCGACAAGACTATCACGTCGCCAATTTACTTATATCTTCATATTGTACTCCTTTTACTACTCTCCCAGTGAGAGGTCCTTCAGATATCTGAAAAAAAAAAGAATTCGTGATTTTCTCTTGTAATATATAATCTACTAGCGGCCCGGTACGTGCTTCGTTACGTATAAAGTGAAATAATAAAAAAAAAATATCGAAACATCAAAATCATATAGTCAAACAAAAAAATATTTTATTAATTGCTAGCTATTTTAAAACTTAATCCAAAACATTTAGATAAACATTTTTTTTTTTTGAGTATGAATAAACAAACGTCTCGGTACCGACTCTCACACTCACAGGCAACATAAAGTCGAAGTACGTCCAAAATGAAATGACCGCATGAATGACATAACAACATGCTTGTACTGTCAACACTGAAAAAACTTTCAATTTGACAGCACAATCCCCATCTGAAAAAAGTTTCAATTTGACAGCAAAATCCCCATTAACAAAATTATCCCCCATTTATTGAATTCATTTGTTACAAAAACTGTGATAAATGAAGAACCGCTCTACCGATTTTGTGCAAACTTCACATAAACCATCTACTAAATAGTCCGAACAAAGCCTAAATATTTGGTTTGGATAGGTGAGCCCGTTCTTAAGTTATAAAATTACAACGAAAAGTGGCATTGATTTTTATATATATAGATATTTTCTATTTAGTTCACGGGGAGGGGGGACCACTCATTCTCACCACTGAGTCTCCTGTGTAGTCAGGATTAACAGCGGCGGCCGCCAAAAAAGGCAATGAACAGTGAAGTCCATTGCAGTCCCGGGGGTACAACTACAGCTGTCTTGGAACTCACAACGAATTTAATCAGAAGAAATTAGTAGGAGTAGGAAACTTTTGGAATTTGACTTCCTCTCTTAGCAATGTGAGAGACAGCAATATGGCAATCTATATATATATTTAAATATATAGCTGTCTATATGGCAAATAAGGCATTAAAAGCCTAAAGAGATGGCTAGTCAAGTGAAGCTCAACTGCCGCGCACCACGGATTTTAAATGTCTACTTTTGTATTGGGGATCTAAACATTGAATTGTTATGTAACAAATAGTGTAATAAACACACAGTGAAGTTGATTCCACAAGTATATAGTACTTGTGGAATCAACTTCACTCAGCAGTATTTCCAAATAAATACGACACGGGAGCCTTCAAGAAGGATGCTGGCAACGGATCGGTGACCCATTGGTGTAGCTGATCTCCATGGGCGGCGGTGATTGCTTTCCATCAGGTGACCCACATACACGTTTGCCCACCTCCCATATAAAAAAAATTGCTGTTCGTTAACCCGCTAAAATTCGAAAACGGCTCCACCGATTAACCCATTCAGTGCCGAGGGCGCCCATCGGCGTCCCCAAAATCATTAATCACATGCCGAAGACGCCCATCGGCGTCTAGGTGTTGTATACAATGTGTAGGTAAAATATAATGTATGGCGGCATGAGGGTAAAGTTCTAGATCAGCAAGCATTGAATAGGTTAAGCAAATTTTGGTTTTGAAATACCAGGCAAGGTTTTCATGGTGAGAAAATTTAAGATGATCAATAGCTGAATTATTCATTGATCTGGCCAGGCCATATGATGTGGCCAATTCTAAGACCCGGTTACGACATAGATAAACAGACAAGGGCATCGCCAACCTCACCAGAGATTCTATTTATTTATAAGTTTTATTTATTGTACAGTCAAGAACTCGTGAAGCTTTACACGTTGGACTCTGTACCGTTATTATGACAATCGCTGTAACAAGCAAAGAGAATGTAACCACTACGTTTTAAGAGACGGATGTGCCTTACAAATAGCGTAAATTCTATATGTATGAAATGGAAGCGAAAACAATCAGAATTTGTACCAAATTCGCTTCCGATTCATAGAATCGTTTTTTTATCTTGAGTTGCGCCAGGCTGGTAACAAGTAAAAAGCTTCATGAGCTCTCGACTTTACCTATTTACCTACAATTCATACTTTTCTCATTCTCAATATCAACTTGCCCCCCCCCCCCCCCCCCCCCGGCCATCGGCTGGCGACGACCTTGTAAACATGTAAACAGATACGTACCTCGACATCGCAGCAGTAGTTGTCAGTGTCGATGTCCTTCAGGACGCCCGTGTGTCCTCTGTACGCTCCGTTCAGGAACCTGACCGCCCGCCCGGACGAAGGTATCACGGTCTCTACGTGATTCTACAACAACATAACACAATACATTATTATTTATATAGTTGATTATATAAATATTTGAAATATGGTAAAATTCACCTCCCCGCCTAAGTGGAGATTCGAACCCACGACCTTTCCATTTCCGGTCGAGTGCTCGTCCAACTGAGCTACCAGAGGTTTGTGATGGTGGTAGTGTAATACTTAATATGTAGATGACGCCACACTTACAGCAATAAAAAATATAAAAATGCTAAAATTCTCCCGGAAATTAACGCTAGAGTCAAAGTGGCCATTGCTAACCATTCGGCCACCAAGCCAGTCATCACCGGATTGATTCAAGTATCTGAAACATTATTAGACTGGCGAAATACCTCCTCACAGAACACCGCAGCCAAATAACAATTTCCTTGAGGGTTGTTGTGTTGAGTGAGGTCACCAGACAGGAACGAGACTATAGACTGTCAATGGATCGGCGACCGCTTAGTGTTGCTGATATCTATGGGTGTTGGTGGTTGTGTTCTATCACACTTTGGGGTGTAAGTGGTTCATCAATATCTTTGAACCAAAGCCAACTTCACCTGCACGTGGTGCACCCTGCTGACTGACAAACGAAGCTCTGGCGAAAAGAGAGGTAGGGAGCGTAATTGTAAGCTACCCGACTGGTGAATGTACCTCCACCTCACAGAATACCGCAGCCAAATAACAATTCCCTTGATAGTAGGGGAGCCCAATACTTGATAGTAGGGGGATTTCGGGAGTTACTAAAGCGCGGCAGATTAACATACAGGGAGATACCTTGTACTCGATTAAATGCTTCCCCCAAATATGAGCCCCATATATATGGCCGCCGTTCAGGATAAAGGATCAGATTAGTAAAAAAAAAATGATCATCTAAGGTTCTCGAGCGCGTCAGATTAAGGTAGGGTGAGTTAGTTACATGCTAAAACGTGTATATTCCACTAATCTGACAATTTCAAAGTGACGTAAAAAAAGGAGAGCGGTACAAAATTGTAAAAAAAAACGCTCGAGAATGTCGAGACATTCTCGAGCGTGCCTAACTTTTATTTTTATTTTGAAGGGAATAATTCAAGGTTTACGAAAAATATATAATCTGACGATTTCCATAAGCCGAAGTAAGAAAAATTAATCGATAAAGATTAAAGTGTGCAGCTACGAGATGCTTGTATTCCCCTTTCCGTAGATGATGATGAAGATGTAGTCATAACACCGGATATCCTTGAGGATACTCCAGAATTAGGTATATTTTTTTTTCGAATAATTAAAAAAAAACGTTATTCATAAAAAAAAATATCGTTAAATATTTTAATGATTTATTATGCAATCTGAGGATGAAATCGTGCCAGATGAGGAAGATGATGATTCTACCGATGAAGATGATAATTAAAAAAAATACGCAAAATAAATTAATGAGGCTGATGATGATGATGATGATGATGATGACAAGTATTATACTTAAAAAACTTACATTGTTTTATTTGCATGCTATTTCTTCAGCTTTTCAATTAATTAAGTTCAATGTTTTAAAAAAATTTTTTTTTTTTATTGTCAGTGTTACGGCGCAACGCCTGCAGCCTTTTAAATAGCAACAAATTGTCTCATAGCTGCTGGATGCTGATGCGTGCGGGCGTTCCGCCGTCTACTACATACAATACTCACTTCACCACAAAGCGTTGTCGTCGAATAAAGATCGATTTACACAATATCCAAAACTAGTATCATTTGCCACCGGTGTATACCTAAATAAACATATTGTCCCCTCACCAATATGTATATTTAGGCCCGTATATTACGCCCGCACTATGACATCCAGCATCCAGCAGCTATGAGACAATTTGTTGCTATTTAAAAGGCTGCAGGCGTTGCGCCGTAACAGTCAGATTAGGCGAATCCCTCCAGATAATCGTCAGATTATGAGACAGCACGTCTAGGGCATCAAGATGAACCATATAATATCTTAATCTGACGCGCTCGAGTATTTCAAAATGGCGAATTTTTTTTGCACATTCCAATAATGGCCGAGAGTTTGCGTCACATCCAAATCGTCAGATTATTATATACGAGCTTCTTTTAGATTCACTTAACATCCCCAAAAATCTGACGCGCTCGATATATATATTTTTTTTGTTCATTTTGAACCCTTACGGCCACCCCCATCATGAAAACAGTCAGATTAACATACATACATTTCCAAAAATACGTATGAGTATGGATGCTATCAATATCTGACGCGCACGAGTATGTCCATGCAACAGTTTTTGTTTTACATTTTTGAAAGTCTATAGCCGCTCCCCCCACCGATGAAAAGGTATATATTATATGTCATTTT
Source organism: Hypsopygia costalis (assembly GCA_937001555.2). Lineage (NCBI taxonomy): Eukaryota > Metazoa > Arthropoda > Insecta > Lepidoptera > Pyralidae > Hypsopygia > Hypsopygia costalis. The sequence continues at coordinate 18,795,988 of OW443347.2, forward strand.
TTTCTTCTTATCACCTAAGCTTCGCAATCCAATAGGTCTCTATAACGCTCGAGTAAATCCCGATTTAGCACCAAGGGCTCCCCTACCATGAGGGTTGTTGTGTTCCTGCGAGTGAGTGAGGACACCAGAAAGAAAGGAAGGAGATGCTGCGTTGGCAGCGGAGGTGGCGGCGCGCGAGCAATATTTTATGTTGCAAGCGTTAATATGGCTGCGGTAACCGCTTCACATCAGGCGAGCCGTATGCTTGTCTACCAACCGACGTAGTATAAAAAAAAAAACACATTCCCACCACTGTGTCTTCTGTGTAGCTAGTTTTAACAGCGGCGAGCACCAAAAAAGGCAATGAACAATGCAGGCCAGGAAGACTACGACTGCCTTGGAACTCACAGCGAATTTAATAAGCAAAACTAGTTGTTAATAAATAGTTTATGTCTAAAACTTTACCTGATCTAATTTTATGGTAACTTTTTCGTCCAGCAGTTTGACGTGCGCGCCGTATTTGTCGACGATTCTCTCGACGACCGCCTTACGTTTGTAGAACTTGTCGCCGAGAGATTTCGTCACGATTTTCACTATAATCCCTTCTGCTAGCCAGTAGTCTTTTCTGAAAATTTAAAGTTATTATAAAACTTGAATAAAAAAAATGATGTGCTTGACCACACCACAGAAGTGAAAACTTCACCTCTCACTTCGTCTCGCTCCCTCCCATTTCCATTTATTTTAAAATATATTCAAATATAAATATATATGTTACAGTGAATGTAATAAATTGGTCATTATTTATAATGGCTGGACAATGTAATAAATTATCAATTATTAATAATTAAGCTTACTCGGCACCACATCATTCATCATAAAGGTTGACGGATTTCCGGTGACAGGACACAAGACTCAAATCTAACCAAAACATGATTTATCACATTGACTAAATAAGTTTGAATAATGACTAATTTATTACATTGACCATACCATATACATACGCAAGGACTTGTATACTATTTAATGACTAAATTAAATTATCTAGTACCACGTAGAGCAGTGAAAAAACATGAAAAAAAAGTGGCCAGACATTCTGACGTCAGGCTTTCTAGACCTTGTCTTAACCTCGTCCATATTGACAGTATGTCTAGCAACCTTATATACAAGCGATGTATCATCAGCAAACAGTACAATATCCGTGAGTTTGTGCACTTAGTAGGGTAAAATCATTTATATATGTAAGGAACAAAAACGGACCCAAAATTGATCCCTGGGCCAAACCCATTTTTACATCAGAGTCGTTCGATTTCGTATTATTTATATTAACTATCTGCGTTCTACAGCTAAGGAATGATTCAATCATTTTTAGTGCTTTCTCTCTAATACTGTAGTGATCAAGCTTGAGCATAAGTATTGGATGATCAACACAATCAAACGCCTTGGAAAGGTCGCAAAATATCCCGATTGTATCCTGCCGCTCCTTCCACGCATCGACGTCGTGCACTATTGCAATACTACGTATAGTATGGCTACTCCTTGCCGCTCTCTCGCATAGTCACCTCCCCTTTGAGACGAATCTGGAACGGTTTGTGCGCTGAACACACACACGCTCATTATCGTTCTGTACAGATTTCATTGTATATGTAATTCATCTAGCTGACTCGCGCAACTTCGTCTGCGTGTGACAAAGCGTTGACAGTGAAGCGTAAGCTTACCATTTGAAAGGTTATTATGAGCCAATCTTAAAAGATAGACATAATAATATGCTATCACAGATTTTTTTTAGAACTTTTAAGGACGAATAATTCGGTCGTATATAATAGGCTTGTATCCCATTTTTTTTTCGATTTGTTATTTAAAGACGTCACAATAATATAAATATAGGTGAAATAATTACTTCGATTGCATAAAAACTTCTCGAGATATGATAACTTGAAGATCACAATTTTGGACTATCCCGAAAACGCTCCATACAAAAGGCCACCACGTTATGACATCACACCGTGCTATTTTATATGCATTAAATCAGAAATTTGTACGACAGCTATGTTAAATATTGCGTTTATGTAGCCAGTGCCGTAACAAAAGTTATAGTATTTTTTATTGTTTCTACAATGGTAATATTTATTTTTTATAATTTCATACCTTTAAAATGGACTTTCCCACCAAACTTTGACCGAACATAAAACACGTTGGATTAAAATCATAAGATCGCAGATCGTTCTAGTTTTATGTATTTTACGTTACTGATAGAGAGTTTTTATAATTTTGTAACATGGGCAACAAGCCTATTGTAGCGTAACTTGAACCGTTCACGCAGCGCACGCAACGGAAGCTTTCAAAAGGATTTTTTTTCCCCATTTTTGCAACATTTTTCATTGTTGCTCCGCTCCTATTGGTGGTAGCGTGATGTTATATAGCCTTCCTCGAAAAATAGGCTATCTAACACTAAAATATTTTTTCAATTCGAATGAGTAGTTCCTGAGCATAGCGCGTTCTAACAAACAAACAAACACTTCAGCCGGGGTGTGACTCAAGCTCATTAGTAATTCCAAAGTATCGGCATCTCCCTCACCTGTTAGCTTTCTCCTTCGCTCTCTCCTGCATTTCCATAATCTCATCCAACGCAGACGCTTTACTCTTTACCTCTTCTATCCTCTGTTTCTTGCTAGAAGATTGTTCTTTGCTTTTCGATAGTTTTAACGCCGTAGTAGATAGCGTATCCAGTTTTTTATCTAAAACAAGAATGAAGATTATAAAGCAACAATAAAGTATTAACCGAATATCGATCGGGTGGGGCTGTGTCGGCGCACACGGCCGTTGGTTAACGTGAAGTGTGTATATCAACGATCACCGCGCTATCACGTGTGAGTCGTGAAGTTATACTGAATACAAAGTAAGCGAGAGCGCCGGTTTCCATTATTCTACGCAATGCCCCTCCCCCGCCGCACCGCCTGGCCCCGATGAAAACTTAAGGTCTTAGCAGCGAGCTGATTATATACGCTAAATAATGACATGCGATTCATATTTAAAGTTTGTAATTAATAAGGTGTATTTGAATGATTTTAAAGACGTTTCACGTCAAAAACACCCAACTGCAAATATATCCTCCCACCTTTTTTTTTTTACTACGTCGGTTGCAGACAAGCATACGGCCCGCCTGATGTGAAGCGGTTACCGTAACCGTATTAACGCTCGCAACATAATATATCACTTGCGCGCCGCCACACCCGCTCTCAACGCAGCATCTCCTTCTTTTCTGGTGACCTCACTCACTCGCAGGAACACAACAACCGTCAAGGGAATTGTTATTTGGCTGCGGTATTCTGTGAGGTGGACATTCCCCAGTCGGGTAGCTCAACAATTACGCTCCCTACCTCTCTTTTCGCCAGAGCTTCGTTTGTCAGTCAGCAGGGTGCACCACGTGCAGGTGAAGTCGGCTTTGGTTCATAGATGTTGATAAACCACTTACTCCCCTAAATAGCTAACTATAACTTGATGACGCGGGGTATCGATCAAGCCAATCACTGGACTCTGAGCAGAATATGGAAGCAATAATACTCGGAACTGTCTGGCGAACGATTGACTGTTACTCGGTGGGCGTCAATACACGTTGTTGTTGTAGTGTGCGTGCTTTGGCGTACCGCATTGTTATATCAGTACTAGCTGACCCGCCAAACGTTGTTTTGCCATAAAAAATAGATAAGTACCTATTCTCAGACCTACTGAATATACATATACAATTTCATCAAGATCGGTCAAGCCGTTTCGGAGGAGTATGGTAACTAACATTGTGACACGAGAATTTTATATATTACATAGATATTTTATGTCTATGTTGAAGTTCGTCAAACGATTCAGGCTGTAGAGTGTACCTAATGCAAAAAAAAATAAAAAAATTGTCAGACAAATTACACAGCGCCATCTAGCCCCAAAGTAAGCGAAGCTTGTGTTATGGGTACTAGACAACTGATGAACATACGTAAATATATTTTTTGATTTGTAAATACATACATAAGATACATAGAAAACACCCAGACTAAGACAAACAGACATGTTCATGCACACAAATGTTTGTCCTGTGTGGGAATCGAACCCACGAGCGTTGGTGTCGAAGCCGCGTCATTGACCGCTACGCCACCGAGCTCGTCAAAAAATGAATTATTATTTGGTTGTGGTATTCAGAGAGTACTTTGCCAGATAGGCAGCTTCGAAATATGTTGTACCCTACCTCTATTTTGGCAGAGGCAGGGTACACTACATACTGGGTGTAAGGACATGTTTCCCGAACCTTAAAACAGGTGATAGAGACGGGTTTACCCGATACATTTTCGTAATAAAAAGGGCAAAATAAACGTTCATTTTTATTATTATTATTTTCTTTTTTCGTGCACTATTAAGTTCGGACAGTAAAATAAAATGATAATTTTAAAGCATGGACATTTATTCATTCATTTTTAATAAAACCACAATGTATCGCGAACCATAAAATCAGCTGACGCTGGGGGGCATTGGCCGCGCCGCGGACAATGCCCCCATGACGGCACGCAGGCCGGTAGGATCGCCGTGTCGCTATGTGCCACTCCCCGCCCCGCTCCGCGCCCGCTATCGCGTCTGCTCCCCGCCCGGCACGCTCCCCGCACCCACGCGCAACGTGTTGCAAGTGTCCTTAGGCTGTCTGCGGTAACTACCATTAGGCGGGCCGATGCTCGTTGCCACCTTAGTGGTAGTTAGTGGCTGTCCATCAGGCGGGCCGTCTGATAGCTGTGTGGCTGCACGCCACCCCCGCCCCGCTCCGCGATCGCGTCTGTTCCCCGTCCGCATCCACGCGCCACGTGTTTCAAGTGTCTAGGTCTAGGCTGCCTTTTCTTTTTTTTATACTACGTCGGTTGGCAGACAAGCATACGGCCCGCCTGATGTGAAGCGGTTACCGTAGCCATATTAACGCTCGCAACATAAAAGATCGCTCGCGCGCCGCCACCCCCGCTGCCAACGCAGCATCTCCTATCTTTCTGGTGACCTCACTCACGCGCAGGAACACAACAATTCTCAAGGGAATTGTCATTTGGCTGCGGTATTCTGTGAGGTGGAGGTACATTCCCAGTCAGGTAGCTTACAATTACGCCCCTACCTTTCTTTTCGCCAGAGCTTCGTTTGTCAGTCAGCAGGGCGCACCGCGTGCAGGTGAAGTTGGCTTTGGTTCAAAGATATTGATGAACCACTTACACCCCGAACTGCCTGCGGAACTGCCATCAAGCGGGCTGTATGCTTGTTGCCGCCTTAATGGTAGTTAGTGGCTGTCCATCAGGCGGGCCGTATGATTGCTGTGTGGCTGCGCGGCACACGTCGCTACGCTCCGTGCCCAAAATCGCGTCTGTTACCGCCCGGTACCACCGGTACGCCCGGTTGCCAACCTGCGTGTGTCTTTGCCTGGGGTGACTGCTTCCATCAGGCGGGCCGTACGCTTGTTGCCACTGTAATGGTATAAAAAAAACCCCACGCCAACGCTATCGCATCGATGGTATACAAGTATACTACTTTGATATACGATCGACTGTTTAATAATACATTTATTTCATGCGTAAAATAACTTAACGTTTATTCCAAGTAGGTAGATAGGTCTTGCCACCTCATGTAAGGCCACTGTACTACCTAGATAGGTACATACTGCTCGATATGCGATCAATGGTACATCATACATACTCATTAAAACTGCCGCCGTCGTGGCTTCACGGCGCGTCAAAGAAAATACACAACAGCCCTAGGTTTAAAATTAGAACAGTCTTAAGTCAGTCAGGAGTAGGTAATACAGTCACAGAACAATAGTCGTTAACCGACACCTTTGAAAAATGCCGTCGGTCGGCGCGAGTCGACAGAACAAAGGTCGACCGAAACTCAAAGTATGACGCCGCCGCGCCGCTCTAAGCCTCTGAGCGGCGCGGCGGTGCAACTTTTTTATCATAGTCGATTTCGACAACGTTAACTTCAATTAGTATGGGATTGGTTCTACTTCAACTGTTTGTCGGTAGATGGCGCAATTTCATTCAAAATGAAGTGAACTTTGTCGAAAACGAATACGTAATGCCGCGTCCACACGCTTGGCACTTGCCGCAAATTCCAAATCTCTACAAACGTTTGGCTTGATTTTGGAAATCAAACATCGCCATCCACACGCTTGCGAGTGAGTTAGTGTGTTCTGAAGAGACGTCATGATGGACGTCATGGATTAGAGCTTGTATCGGCCATAACATTTTGCTTAAGTTATTTTTATTATAAAAACAAGATATAGGAATTATAGGAAGTTCTAGACGTCTTCATTTGACCAGTCAATCATTTTTTTTCACAAGAGCGTATGTCTGCTTGGCACCAGTACACAAACGAGACAGAGTGCGCGCAAACGTGTAGACGCGTCGCAAGCGCTTGCGGCAAATTCCCTTTGATTTGTGACAAAAAGTATCGGACCACTCGATCGGATCGTCTACAAGCGCTTGCAAGCCAACACAAACCAAAGCAAGCACTCAATCCACACGTTTGAATTTGCTACGGCTTGTTGAGGTTTGGCAAGCGTGCGGACGTGGCAGAAGAACTGCGACCGCGCTGCCTCACCTCCCCGCCTCACCGCTTCATCGCCGTCACCACACCGTTGCCGCTGGCGCAGTTCAGTCTTCAGTTAGTGCCTGACTACGTTGTGTCGTTGCTTTTGAGCATACGCGCGCCGCGATTGTGAATAAGTATCGATTGGTAATTTGAAATTACGTTATTTTTTGTTTTATGTTCTTGTTATTAGTTTTCAGTCTTTTTTGTTAAGTGTTTGTGTCTTTTACGTCATACAGTGCCCGTGAGTATAATGTGCTTGGGAGAAGCTCGCGGAATGCTAATCGTGCGTTAAGGATTTACCGAGAGAGGTTTACGAACTGTGGAATAGGAGGAATACTCATGTATGGTCAGCGGTGAACCGACACGTGTTTCAAGAAACTGGACACCAAACCCGATCGTCTGTCAACGTCTGGGCTGGCATATTTAATGGGCGGATATTTGGCCCAGTGTTTTTGCCACAGCGGCAAGACCGAGTTATTTAGACTTCATAAATAAAGAACTCAACGCTCACTCCTCATGTTGTGCGTTTTGTACGCGAACGGCTCACTGAGCTTTTTGGTGACCACTGGATAGGAAGGCTGGGGCTACGCGCCTGGACACCTCATTCTCCGGACTTGACCCCTTTAGACTTTTTTTTGTGGGGGTATGTAAAAGAGAGGTTGTTTGATCGGGAGTGTGTCAGTGCCGACGAAATGCAACGTAGGATTGTGCGCGTGTTTTCAAAATTAAGAGCAGACTGCGTCGAAGACCCCACGCTGATGCCTCGTTTACATGACGAGACACGACGACGGGCTCAAATTTGCGTACAAATGCATGGTGCGCAATTTGAACCACATCTCAAAAGGTCGCAAAGGATTTAGGTGAGTTATTTTTATACCATTTGGATAGCAAACAGCTCATGCTGCGGTGCGTGTGAATCGCTGCCATAATTTTACATAGGTACGTTTACAATAGAACGATTATTTTACGCTCCAACTCACGTCGAAGGTGTTGCTCAATGCACTACACTGACTTATACATACGTATGAGTATTTTTTATTGCGTCTAAGATATAAAACAAGTGTAGGTACGCCAAATACCCTTGTGTTACGTGCGTGGTATAAACACGTCGAGTCGAGACGGCGCGGCAGAGGTACGTGCGCTGGCGGCGGCGCGGGGCGCGGCGCGCTACACGGCGAGACGGCGCGGTCTTAGACCCCGAGTTTTACACGCTTTACATTGCGGGGTTAAAAAAATTTAAATTTCCAAAACTACATTTAAATATCAAATGACTATTGGTATCCGTTTGTGTACATCAATCCCCTGAAGTTTTAGTGAAAGCTCCCCTTACACCCTGTATAGGTGTGGATGGCTTTAGGGTTGTAATGGATCTACGCCTCCGCCTCCGTTACTGCGGAAGTTCCGCAAGAAATCGTATCTTCGCCTCCGCCTCCGTACAATTTTTGCGGAGTTGTAACGGAGCTTTATTTACGTAATCATAGAACAATAACGCGCTATAAAACCTAACTGAAGACATTAATTCCAATTTTTGTGTTAATTTTGATTACTAGAAGGTAATTTTTATTTATTTGTTTACTTAAATTACTATGAATGTACGTATTTGAAATAAAGATATTGTTCTTTTAATAGTTTTAATGAACCATAAATTACTGTTTTTTCTACATCCATTTTCATCTCCGCCTCCGTTAACCCCCGCATCCGCGGAGGTGAACCTCGTCGCCTCCGCTTCCGCCTCCGCTAAGAAGACCTCCGTTACAACCCTAGTTGGCTTTGGCTCTAAAAGTCGTGGTGAGCCATTTATATCCTGAATGTTTCTGGTATAAACGGTTTTATACCCATGCTTTGGATACAAAATGATTTTATACCCATGATTTCATTATATACAATAGTACCGAAACGATGGATTTTTTTTGAGGGAAGACACATTTTAATAGACTTACTAGAAAGATCTTGTATATTTACATATACACGGTGGCAAATAATACTACTTTTTGGACAATATAATAATCGATGTGAATATGAAGAATTGCTATATTGCTACGTTTACACTCAGCCCCTGCCACTCGTCCTGCCGCTGCCAGGAATACTTCCGCGGCAGTGTCGACGCGAATGAGTGTTCACACTCAGCCTTCCTACTTCTTTTATTGAACGACTCGCAACAATGGCTGACGTCGAAGTTTGTTGCGGCGACAGCATTATGTCTGATCAGTTTGTCTAACTATTTATGCGTTTTGAAAAGAAAGAAAAGACGCCGTGATATTTATCATGATTTTTATCATGTGGATCCCATATTTCGTAAAGCTCCAAAAATTTTATTATTTTCTCATTACTACACTCCATAATGTCGACTCCCAATAGAATACGCAAAGAAAGAATACGCAGCACAGAATAATAAATTAATTGCCGTAGTACAAATAGAGCTAGAGTGCTGAATGTAAACACTCACTCGCGCTCGCGCTGCCCGTCCTTTGACTTCCGCGCGAAAAACCGACAATCGAGGGAGCGCAGGGCAGTGGCAGCGGCATGAGCAGGAGCAGCGCGAGTGACCTGTTTACATACTCGCGCTACCCACTTCCCTGCTCACTTGCCTGCCCAACAGGGCTGAGTGTAAACGTGGTATAATATATAATGCATGTCTGAATCACTGTCCAGTAGTCGAGCGACAACTTGTTGCTATTATTAAATTTGTAGGCGTTTGTGCCGGAACAGACCTAACTACATAAATTTCTCACTCTTATAATGTAAATTTCCTCTATATTGTAAATTTCACCAAAATCACTAGAGCTGTTTACGAGATCACTGTGTCATTTACATTATGTATGAGAATAGTTCACTTAGTATAAATACCTTCAGTCTTCCGTTTCAAATTCAAGTTGAAGGCTACTCTCTCCTGGCTGCTCTCCCTTTTGAACTCCGAGTAAGTGGGCTCATCGTGGGAGCTCTCCTTTTTGCCACGCTGCACCTGCTTCGCTATGAACTCTAGCATTCTTTCCTGAAATAAACATTATTTTAAGTACACAAAGTTTACTTTTACACAGTTTACGAGGTTTACGAGACGCGGGGGGGGGGGGGGGGGGGGGCACACCACACATTCCCACCATTGTGTCTCCTGTGTAGCCAGGATTAACCGTTTCAACCAAATTATATTTATATCAGCTTTAATCCCTTATTTGGCATATTGCTGTCTCTCACATTGCCAAGAGTGTAAATTTGGGGGTGTAAGTGGTTCATCAACATCTTTGAACCAAAGCCAACTTCACCTGCACGCGGTGCACCCTGCTGACTGACAAACGAAGCTCTGGCGGAAAGAGAGGTAGGGAGCGTATTTGTAAGCTACCCAACTGGGGAATGTACCTCCACCTCACAGAATACCGCAACCAAATAACAATTCCCTTGAGGTTTGTTGTGTTCCTGCAAGTGAGGTCACCAGAAAGGAAGGAGATGCTGCGTTGGCAGCGGCGTAGCGCGAGTGATATTTTATGTTGCGAGCGTTATGGCTAGGTAACCGCTTCACATCAGGCGGGCCGTATGCTTGTCTGCCACCCGACGTATTAAAAAATTGAAGAAAAGAAATCAAATTAAAAAAAGTCCTACTCCTACTACTTTCTTATCGGTCGCCGCTGTTAATATAGGCTACACAGGAATCATGTGCCAGGACACAGTGTTGGAAATGTGTGGCCAGAATTTTTTTTACCATGACTGGTGGTAGACATACATTTGGCCCGCCTGATGTGAAGATGTGTTACTGTAGCTATATTAACGCTCGTAACGAGAAATATCGCTCGACCGCCGCCATCCCTGCCCTGTTGCCAATGCAGCAACTCCTTCATTTCTGGTGAACACAACACCCCTCTCAAGGGAATTGTTATTTGGCTGCTGAATTACGTGAAGTGGAGGTACTTGACCTGTCGGGAACAATATACCTGATCATCCTTATCCAATTTCTCCTTCTTAGCTTTAGCCTCCTGGGCGGCTAACGCAGCCGGATCTCTGTCTATGTACGTGACAAACCATCCCTTCTCAGTTTCATCCGCAACACACTTGCCTTCTCTACCGAGCCACTTGACGAAGTCTGTGAGCGTCTCCCATTGCGTTGCGTTCATGTGGAGATGGTCTCTGGAATGAAGATCAGAAATGTATAGTTAAAGTCGTAGTGGAGTGCAATGGTCTACCACCATACAGGGTAAAGTATCACTTTAGAACCGAAATGGTCACGTACTGTGCGGTTCCAGAGAAGTTTTCTTCCACGTACTATCAAGCTGTGGAATGAATTGCCTGTTGAGGTTTTCCCAGGAGACTACAGCATGGGGTTCTTCAAAAAGGGCGTGAAGAGGTTTTTACAGGGTCGGCAACGCGCATGTGATGCCTCCGGTGTTACAGGCGTCCATAGGCTGCGGTAACTGCTTTCCATCAGGCGGACCGCATGCTTGTTTGCCACCTTAGTGGTATAAAAAATAAAAAATAAAGTATGCAGAGGTACCTCCCAGAGATCACCAAGAATATCAAGGGTAAGTTTAATTGTGTCGAGGGGCTGGGATGGTATAAAAACATTAGAACTTAAGCCTACAGTATGAATGTCCGAGTTGCTGACAAACAAGCATACATCCTACTTGGTATGAAGCAGTTAGTGTAGCCTGTTGTGTTTAATGTAACGATATTGGCAATTAAAAGAGTCGGACTTGAGTTTCTTGCCAGTTCTTCTCAAGAAGCCCCCGTCGCCGGAACTGGCACTTAAATTCACTTTCACAGATAGTGTGATGAAAGTGCATCTAAGCTCTGCGGATTTAAGTAGATAGTAATGATTTAGATACATGTCTTATATTTAATTTGTATGACGTTTCTAAGTGCTTTATAAAGTCCAAGGAATAAAGATATTTTGACTTTGACTTTGACATATAAACCACTTGTAAAAGAAGGTATCGCTAGCGCACCCCAGGTCCCACTGCCAATACAACGGTTCATTTCTGGTAATGTGACTTACTCACAGAAACACAACAACTCTCATGCTTAGGCCGCATTCATTGCGATAATGCGAATATTCGGGTTATTGCAATGTATTCGCAAATACATTGACACTTCGGGCACATAGCTCCACTGTCGGTAAACTCTCACACATCAAAGGGTTTTATTGCGATGAACTTCGCTTGCGCGGCCACACTTCAGTCGGCCCGCACTCATCGTTCCTAGCGGACGTGTTAGATGTAACTACAGAGTATAATATAGCTGAAGAGTAACATGGATTGGAGTAACTATATTATTATTCTCGGTTTTTTTGCTTCTAATTTAATTATTCATTTAATATTTTTAGATGACATAAATGAAAAAAATATTATTTGCTGCCATAAAATAGATACAGAGTAACCGCAAGTCCATATTTGCGTTTGTACATCGCAATAAACTACATCGCGCATTATGTGGCCGCGATGATTCGTCGTAGACCAAAGACTAAATTTATCGTCCGAATGTTATCGCAATGAGTGCCTAAGCATCAAAGTAATTGTAATTTCATTGCAGTATTCTGTGAGGTACTTTCTCAGTTGAGCAGCATATAAATACACTGCACCCTCTCTTTTGCCAGAGGGCTGTTTACCTGGAGACACAGTAGTTAGAATGTGTAGTGGGCCCTCATCCATACATAGCAATTACGCGGCCTTTTTTAGCAGCTACAGTACTTGAATATGAAAAAAAAACCCTGCAATAACTGAGCCAGAGGGTCACCTTAGGGGCTGACTACATTTCTTATTTAAAATATAACAAAAACACTTACTTGTGGGATATATAATCTTGATACACTTTATTTGCATTAACTCTTTTCGTCCCAAATTGACGTTTTAACAACTCCAAATACCCATCGCTGAACTCTTTGGAGAACTCGTCAATGTACTTGGTTGCATTGTCGGCGAACAATAAGAGTTGTCTCTGGTGAGATTCCGACATCGTGTGGCATTTAAATCCATTTTCATCCCTACATTGTTTCTGGCACATTTGGCAATACCATCGGAGTTTTTGCAGACCTTTTGCTTTTATTTTGTTCGCAATGTACTTGGGTGTACCTTTTTCTGCTTTTCCACCCATGTTTTTGGTATAATTTCACGATATTAGATGATTATAATGAAAACAATGTGGTCTTTTTAAGAATATTTGCGTTTGTATTTTGTTTCACGAATTATTCTTAAGATATTATTACACAATTTACATGGCTAGGCTTACAAATTATAAATACATAGCGGATTTTGAAACTGAGAACACACACTACACAATAAGATACATTTACAAAAATGAGTAACTATTTAACACACAGAATAATTTGTAATATAAGTACTGATTAAAGGTGACTGCAAAGAGAATGTAACCACTACGTTTTAGTTGACTGCAACTACACAGCACAGAGTGGTGAGGTGACTGACGTCTGACAGTCGCCATAACATAGGGTTGCTAGTTGCTTGCAGGCCGAAGTCGCCATATTTGGAATTTAAGAAAGAAAGAAGTCACCCATACATACCGCCCAATCCTGGGGCAAAGCTCATAAAACAAGTGGCCGCTGTGAGAAATTTTGATGACCTTTTTAGGGTTCCGTACCCAAAGGGTAAAAAGGAACCCTATTACTAAAGCTCCGCTGTCCGTCCGTCCGTCCGTTTGTCACCAGGCTGTATCTCATGAACTGTGATAGTTAGACAGACGAAATTTTCACAGATGATGTATTTCTACTGCCGCTATAACAACAAATACTAATTGTTTTTTAGTAAAATAAATATTTACGGGGGCTCCCATACTACAAACGTGATTCTTTTTGCTCGTTTTTGCTCGCAATTGATAACGGTAATAGGTAGACGCTTGAAATACTCACATACTATTTAGTTTTATATTCACTTTATAAATGAATAATTAAATAAAAATAAAACAAATAAGGGGGGCTCCCATACAACAAACGTGATTTTTTTTTGCCGTTTTTATAGATAATGGTACGGTACGGTACCCTTCGTGCACGGTTTTATTTTAGAACGTCGTCGCGTCGCCTGTCGATATCGTTTAAATCTCGACTTTCATCTATCCTGGCGAGCTTACATGATGGCCTTATCATCTGGATCTGGATGGCTTTATCGTATATGGATTCCAATGCGAATCTGAAGTAGTCCAATCGGCGACATGCATGTCATCAATTCAAAATTTTTGTGGCCGTCATAGGGCCTCAATTAGCCCAATCGGCGGACATATCGCTCAATCTGGCAACCCTAAAGATTGTCAGTGACAGTGACCAACCATTCGTTCATCAGTGACAGCAATTGAAGGATCGTTTTATTGCTGGCAACCACCCTACTCTTGAATATTATTGCTGCGATTTTGTAATTGGGATTTTCAATTTTATTTTAATTGGAAACATAGTGTAGATATGCAACATTAACTTGATTTATTAAAGGATTGGCTCTACTTCGACGTTTTGTCGGTAGACGGCGCTATGTCAATTTCATACAAATTAAACTTAACAAGTACACAGTCCCGAAGCAAGTTGCGTTGCGATCTTCTTTGTATACGTCCCATTCGTCCCCGTCTACATCACTGGCCATGAAGCACATATGCCTCATGGACGTACCAGTGAAGTCACCCATGAGGCACATGTGTCTCATTGGACTGTGAACCTGTTAACTTTGTCCAAATCGAATATGTAAAAAACTCGCACTCAGTATTCTGATGGAAAGCATTGGGGGAGGCTTATAATCTAACTTCTAAATAAATATGTGTATACATAGTAGGTAGATGAAGGGTTAGTGACCGTCGATAATGATAAAATTGCGAGTATCCATTAGTGTAGGAATAAAACTCATCATTTTAATCATTAAATATACACTTTATTAAAAAAATACTCTACAATAATGTATGTACATAGATTATAAGTAAATATACATAGGTAGGTGCTTAATAAATTTTAATGCACACGAAAATACCGTGGTGTGCCACGTACTCTTAGACGGTACATCCCACTATCTCAAATAGGAATCTCCATTAATGGAGATTGAAAGTAGTTTTTTCCCTCTAACCCCATTAACCAGACCGGATTCTGGCACATGGACACGGGGCCGAAATCGAGGTTGAGTGGGCGAGTAGATTCGCAGAGTGTATGTTTGCCGTTGATTTCAATGGAAAATGTATTTGATGATCACTCCTCATGGACATGATCGATCTCAATTTTTTTCGATTCCATCCTCAAGCATGGCGAGGTCTTTAATTGTTACAAGTTTCATCAAAATCGATTCAGTGGTTTTGTGGCCTATTCATTTCCAAAAGTGAGTTTTCGGCGTTCTTTTCGGCATTCCGCTCGCTTCACTCAATATTTTTGACGTGACAACGTCTTATAAATTGGTTAGCCGGGTGACACTTCAAGAAACTGGCTCACGTTATGCGCTTACAATGAGAGCGAGTGAAAGGCACGCGTCCCTTCTAAGAGCGAGAGAGACAGACATAAAAAGTGAAAGGCATGCGTCCCTTCCACTCGAAAACATTTTACCACTCAAAGTCGTTGTCACGTAAAACTTTCGCCCGTATACCGACTTTACAGGCAACCAATTTTTTTCTGTCACGTTTTGTAACAAGTAATAACAAAGTGTGGGTTGCGACCTCATAGGGGGTCCTAAGTTTCTAGAGGAGGCTCGCGGAAGGTTACGAAGCAATTAAAAAAATATTTTTATTAAGAAAATGTTCATCTTGGAACGTAATCGACGGCAGCGTTACGTAATTCATTATATTATCCGATAACCTACTTAACTATGAAAATAAATAAAATTGTACTGATTTGATATTACATAAGGTTAGAAACTTGTAGGGCAAAGGTTCCCAAAAGACATACAAGGTCGCGCCATGAAAAAGTTTGAAAAACACTGATCTAGATATTGGGATAATAATCGATTAAAACAGTATTCTCACTATCACATATCGATAATGATAATGGGGATTGAGGGATGTACCCCGGTGTACAGTTAATGTAATAATTATAGGAGTGGTTGCCAACCTTTTCTTGTTCGCGTATCACTACATGGTTTTTGTGGGGAGTAGGGTCCCCAAGTGTCAAATAAATCCATTTTTCTATAACTGAAGTTGTTATTTTGTATAATGTGTGTATTTTATATAATAGTGCTCAATCTTTTTCATTATAAGTTTGTATCACGGACCATATTTTTACTTCTCACGGACCACCAGTTGGGAACCCCTGAACTCGAGTAATTAATTACTTTAAAACACGTTACTGTGATTGTTCATGTACCTAATTAACTAATAAATACATAATACTTAATTATACATATACACGTCACTCGTGGCTTTTTCAATTTATTGCACAATTTTGGTCAGGATTTTAATTTAGACATGGAATGCAAGAATACTTGTATCTTCGACATATAAAATCGGATATGGCTGTGTTATGGATACGGCTGTGTGTTGTATGTGAATAAAAATCATATAACTAATCATATATAATAACCCGAAAAATTTTAACACATTTTCGTAAAAATGTTTCCCGCCCAACGAAGTGGGGACGGGTAGTACATTTATTTTTCTAAGCAAACTTGGCGCAATGTTTCCTAAGCGGCTGTACAGGCATCCGAAGAGACGCGACGCAGCTTTTGGTCGCAGACAGTTCCTTCCTCAGGCGAATAATGTCGAGCTCAGCCTGCCTTTTACGCTGGAAATGCACTAATACATTATTTTTAGACGACTGCTGAGTGTCAGGTGCAAATTAATAGATAGACCACAGTGATACCTGTTCAATAATTACCAATCTAAGAGCTACTTCACATTAAGTCGGACCGTACAGTTTTACTGGAACGACACAATTGTCGGATGCATATTGGCATATTTCAATAGCGCTGTTTACATTAGGCAGTGTTTTTCAATCTTTTTGATTTCGCGACCCCTTTAGAGTTTGAAAAACTCTGGCGACCGCCTTGTGCCATAGGTAGACAAATAATTTATAAGACTACGTAATTTGTAGCGATTTTTTATCGCGTGAGAGCTTTTGCGGCATCTCAGAACTAAACATTAAAAAGAAGCAAATAATAATCTGTTGGATTTCTTTGAACGAAAGTAGAAATCTCTTAGTCAGCAAAAAAATACCATCATCATCATCATCATCACGTCATTTTTAGTCTCCACTACAAGAGCACGACCCTCTCTCGTCCGTCACAGACAGGAGGATTTTGCCTACACTCCCCACGCTGGCCAGACGGGTTGGGGAGGCCTGACTGCCTGACCGATGTTTTTTAATGTATTTCCCTTAGTCGCCTTGTACGAAATCCACGGGAAGAGATGGAGTGATTCTATTCTAGTCTGCCGGAAACCACACGGCCAAAAAAAATACTATGATTCAGGTAAAAAAATGTTGTTCTAGTCTCCACATAGTGTTGTAAAGACGTTGAAGTAAGCGCTGAAGCGAACAAGCCAATCCTTACTTAATTTTATTGTAGTGTCTACACCTTGATTGAAAAACACTGCATTATGGCGACCCGATGAAACTGTCGTCGGCCATTCTTATCTCATGGTCATTTGACTTTTGCATTCAGATCATCAAAAGAACGAATAAGACATTCTAAAATAATTATATAAAACCAGCCAGACACTCAAGCAGATTGGTGAGCTAATCTACCGGAGCTGTAGCCGCGCTCTCGTGTCGGAAATTCAGAAAATCTTCGTCGCGTCGGCGTAAAGAGGTTCGCATTCGCGTCGGAAAGTGAGCGCACTTTCCGACGCACTCTTTCTTTACTTTGTAAATGAAAAACTTGGGATGTAAGTTGTTCGTCAACATCTTTAAACCAAAGCCAACATCGCCTGGACGCGGTACACCATGCTGACTGACAAACGATGCTCTGACGAAAACAGAGGTAGGCATAGCGTATTTTTTAGTAGCTGCCGGACTGGGGAAGTACCTCTACCTCACAGAATACCGCAGCCAAATAACAATTCCCTTGAGGGTTGTTGTGTTCCTGGGAGTGAGTGAGGTCACCAGAAAGAAAGGAAGGAGTATAGGCTGGTAATGGATCGGCGAGCCCTTGGTATTGCTGATCTCTATGGGCAGTGGTGATTGCTTTCCATCAGGTAACTCACAAGCTCGTTTGCCCCCTCTCACATAAAAAAAACCTTTTGAAACTAAAAACTGTACAATAAAATACCTTCATCTCGTTGGCTAATCTCGCTTCTACTTGCGCCACTCGTTGCCTCAGCTCGGCGATGTCACGCATCAAACGCGCGGCGGCTAGTTTATTGTCAGCCTGAACATAATACAAAAATCAAATTAGAATGATATAATTGATAGATATAGATGCCCCCCCAACCCGTCTGGCCAGCGTGGGGAGTGTAGGCCAAATCCTCCTTCTGTCTGGGACGGACGAGAGAGGGTCGTGCTCCTGTAGTGGAGAGTAAAATGACCTGATGATTCATTTATTGAATCGCAATAAGAGATGGTGGTAAGGGGGCAGTTCAGAATATACAGATAATTGAATAGATTGCTTATTCGTACCAATGAATAAGCGACTCTATTCTATTTGAAATAGAGTCGTTATTCATTGGTATGAATAAGCATTCCATTCAGTTATTGAATCGCAATAAGAGATGGTGGTAAGGGGGCTGAATTTTTAAATGGTAAAATGATTTATAAGACTGCAATGGACTTCACTGTTCATTGCCTTTTTGGCGGTCGCCGCTGTTAATCCTGGCTACACAGGAGACACAGTGGTGGGCCTCCCCCCGCCCCGTTATTCAGCTGCCGAAATATCGCGCCCGCTCTGTCTTGTCTCAGACACTTCAATAGGTGTCGACTGTCTGTTGTCATCGCGCCACCCCACTTTGCTTTCGCGTCAAGATCGCCTATCTCTATACATTGTGTAGACGGTAACCATTTACCAAATACGCAAGCGAATGCTCAAAGAGGCAAGCTACTCCAAAGAGATCGTACGTCTCTCGGCATGTGGACTCTGTACTCACAACTCTGGATGGCGCGTTCTTAGCAACGTTCCTGCTAACCATATTGGGCAAGTCAGCTACCGAGCACGGAGTGAAGATGTAGTCAGATGATGACAGCTTGGTAGCTCCGTGGATAGCCTGAAAAGCATTTTGTATTTAAACACTTTGTTGAGCAGAGGCGAACTTCTTAGCTTCCATGGATTCACCGTGCGGGTGCCGGGTCCATCGTGTGGCAGAGAAACCCCAAGCAGATCCCGAGACTTGTGACACGGGTGTAGGTTTAAGGGACCCCTCTCCGAAGTACATCAACACTCACCTTCACTCTCCTTCACTACTATGTACAAAAGGTGGACTTAATGCCAGAAGCATTATCTACCATTAAATCTTGAAGTGCAGACATTCGCGAATGTGGTTTACAAATATGTACATACATAAAAAAAAACACAAAATTTATACATACTCAAGTAAACATACATATTTAATAAGTTTGGTGTTATTAAAAAAATAGCCGAATTTCATCTGCAACGATGAACTGCTATAACTTGTTTAGTAGTGTAATACTTATAGGTAGATGGCGACTTTACAGCAGTAAAGTATAAAATGCATAAATTCGTCGCCATCACAAACTTTCCTGGCTCAGTTGGAAGAGCACTCGACCGGTCGTGGGTTCAAATGCTACCTAGGCGGGGACGTGAATTTTTCCATTTTTAAGCTATTGCAAAGCTTTTATCGCGGGCTTTGAGCGCGGCGACCGAATCAAGAAATTCCGTAGCGAAAATAATACCTAACCACCCCCCACCTAATATGACCTTTGGACTCGACCTGGCTTAAGAACATTTCCTTATACAATACATACTCGTATTTCGCCAGTGAGTATTATCGAGTCAATGGCGCAGTTGTAAATGTATGACCAATTTGAACTATCGTTTCTACGTTTGCGCCTCGATGTGGTCATTACTTTTTTTGTATCTTTATTCGATGTTGGTGAATGACTAAAGACTTTTTTGAACTTTTTCGCTATTATTTTTGACATTATTACTGATTTTGGGATAAATTATTAATTTAATAAAAATACATACGATGGCATAAAATTTCAATTTAATAAAATAGCTATGCAATAGCTTTACCGCGGCAGTACCCGAGTGCCACACGTATTTTTTTTTATATTTAGATGTTACCTGCACTACAGCAGTTCTTGCGTGCTGCATGTGGTGCGCCTCTTCTCTCTCCAAGTGACGTCTCAGATGCTCTATGTCCGTCACTATGCCAAACTTCTCCTTCTCTAATCTCTGGTTGGCTTGTTTCAGCGCCTGTAAAAGTTAATTCTTCCATTTGCCCACAGACTTTAGGGTGTAAGTGGTTCAACGACATCTTTGAACCAAAGCCAACCTCACCTGCACGCGTTTCACCATGCTAACTAACAAACGAAGCTCTGACGAAAGGAGAGGTAGGGCCTGGCGGATATTTTAAACTGCCCGACTAGAGAAGTCCTTCACCTTACAGAATACTGCAGCCAAATAACAAGTCCCTTGAGGATTGTTGTGTTCCTGCGAGTGAGTGAGGTCACCAGAAAGGAAGGAGATGCTGCGTTGGCAGCGAGGGTGGCGGAGCGCGAGCGATATTTTATGTTGCGAGCGTTAATATGGCTGCGGTAACCGCTTTATATCGGGTGGGCCGTGTGCATGTCTGACACCCGATATAGTATTAAAAAAAAAAGAGGTAGGGCATAACGTATTTTTTAAGGTGCCCGACTGGGGAAGGACCTCCACCAAATAACAATTTCCTTGGGGTTGTTGTGTTCCTGCGAGTGAGTGAGGTCACCAGAAAGAAAGAAAGGAAGGAGTATAGGCTGGCAACGGATCGGTGACCCCTTGGTGTTGCTGATCTCCATGGTCGGTGGTGATTGCTTTCCATCAGGTGATCCACATGCTAGTTTGCTCCCTCTTATATATAAAAAAACTTTCTGGTGACTTCACTCACTCGCAAGAACACAACAACCCTCAAAGGAATTGCTATTTGGCTGCGGTATTCTGTGAGGTGGAGATCCCCAGTCGGGTAACTTACAAATACGCTATACCCTACCTCTCTTTTGCCAAAGCTTCATGCGCTACTCGCCAGGGTGCACCACGTGCAGGCGAGGTTGGCTTTGGCGTGGTGAGCCACTTACACCCAAAACCCTCTTACAGACCTTCAATTTGTCCTTCTTCTCGAAGTGGCATTCTTCTATTCGTCTCTTGAGCTTTCTTTTCAGCTCGTCCAGAAGATTCGAGAGCGTCACCCGGTTCGCTTCTAGATCAGCTCGCTGCTGCACTATCTGGTTGATGGCCGTTAGGAGTTTGATCCCTACATATAAATAATATATATATATGTTATGGTCAAAGTGATAAATCATGTTTTGGTTAGGTTCGGGTTTTCTTGTGTCCTGTCACGCGAAATAGGAGATCCGCGAAGCAGAGCTCCGTCAACCTAGATGATGAATTATGTGGTGCCAAGTAAGCTTATCTATAATAATAAAAGGCTTTGTCCTCACTGACTCACTAATCAACGCACAGCCCAAACCGCTGGGTCTATAGATTCCAAATTTGGCAAGTAGGTTCCTTATGACGTCTAGGGGTGCACTAAGAAAGGATTTTTCAAAATTCATCCCCTAAGGGGGTGAAACGGGGGTCCAAAGTTTGTATGGGGAAACAAGATTAGTTGGATTATTTTATCCGAAACTTTACACGAGTACTTCTATAGATAAATGAGTAAACACGTGTTTCAGGATTTTTCAAAATTCAACCCCTAAAGGGGTAAAATGGAGTGAAAAAGTCTGAAAATCGTCATGGGTATTGTTTTTATGGTTTATCGGGTCGCTGATTACGAAAACAACAACAATTTTATAATCCAACATAGCCGACGTGACATAAAATCCCCCCCGTCATCATTATCATCATATGGGGAGTGAGTGCGATGGGGTTGAAATGTCATAATATCAATATGGGTGTTGATTATATGGCTTTCTGGGACGTCAATTACGAAAATCGCATCGATTTGAAAATATAACACAGTGGACACGAAATAACTTAAAAGGATTTTTCAAATTTTTCCCCTAAAAGGGTGAAACGGAGGTCCAAAGTTTGTGTAGGGAAACGAGATTAGTTTGACTATAGATAAATGAGAGAGAAATTCAATCCAAAAAAAAAAGGAGTAAAATAGGGTCAAAAAGTCTGAAAATCATGAAGGATATTATTGGGTCGCTGATTACGAAAACAACAATGATTTTATCGATTACATGGAATGAGAGTTGTGTGTTGACTGAAGTGTTATCGTAATAGGTTTTTAAATTTGTATTTGGCGTCAATCAGTGCTTATAGGATCGCGGGCGGCCGGCGCGGAGCGGACGGGACGGGTGTAGTAGTAGTTATCTGGAAAGTTCTTGCATCCGTATTTAGTACAATTATAGGTGCTATATGAGGGTGGTTGCGTTGCGTGTTAGACTTGAGTTGGATAATCTAAAAAGCGCGAACTTCACGCGAGCGAAGCCGCAGGCAAAAGCTAGATAGTAAAAGGCAAAGCCTTTTCTTTTCAAATTTTTCCAGTATTTTCTTTGCTATAAACCTCATGGAGCCCGAGACCTTTCCAACGAATGCAAAACCGTGGAAATCGGTTCGTGCGTTCTGGAGTTATAGCGTCAGGAAGGAAAACCCGACTTATTTTTATATAGTAGATTGACAATTTGTTACTTTGCCAGCCATTATATATAATGACTAATTTACATACGAGTATAATAGGTAGGGGAAAAAGTCTTTTCGCATTTTAGTATGTATGAACTTGTAATAAAATCTCTTTGGTTATACCATTTGTATCTGGCAGGTTTTGATATCTTTAAAAAGTTTAAATTTTAAAAAAGATAATTCCAAATTCAAATTAGGTAAATGTGTGATTTTCATTTGTTTTTTTACTGTCAAGATTAGTGAATCTAATGAAGAAATTCGATTCATTTTAAAATTTTACTACAAAAAAAGTAAAAATGCAACGCAAGCTGCGAAAAAAATTTGTGACGTTTATGGATCTAGTGCAGTGTCTGTGAGAGTAGCACAAATTTGGTTTAAGCGTTTTCAATCAGGAAATTTTGATGTGAAAGATGCACGTCGCTCTGGTCGCCCTGTTACGGATAAAATGGATGCCATTTTTGAAAAAGTGGAGCAAGATCAGCATATCAGTAGTTACGACGTAGCTGAAGAATTAGGAATTGACCACAAAACAGTTTTGGCGCATTTGAAAAAAGCTGGGTACACTAAAAAGCTCGATATTTGGGTGCCTCACGATCTCACTGAAAGAAACTTAATGAACCGTGTACTCATTTGCGATTCTTTACTACGACGTAATGAAAGCGAACCGTTTTTGAAAAAGCTTATAACTGGTGATGAAAAGTGGATCACGTACGACAAGAACGTGCGAAAAAGGTCGTGGTCAAAGGCCGGTCAGGCTTCACAGACTCTGGCAAAACCCGGGTTAACCCGCAATAAGGTGATGCTGTGTGTATGGTGGGATTGGAAGGGCATTATTCATTATGAGCTGTTACCGCCAGGCAGGACTATCGATTCTGAACTCTACTGTGAACAACTGATGAGATTAAAGCAAAAAGTTGAGAGAAAGCGGCCGGAATTAATTAACAGAAGGGGTGTGATTTTTCATCATGATAACGCTAGACCTCACACATCTTTAGCCACTCAGCAAAAATTAAGAGAGTTTGACTGGAAGGTGTTAATGCATCCGCCGTATAGTCCTGACCTTGCACCTTCTGATTTCCACCTGTTTCGGTCTCTTCAGAATTCTTTAGGCAATGTCAGGTTAACATCACGAGAAGACTGCCAAAACCACTTGTCGTGGTTTTTTGAACAGAAGTCCCAAAATTTCTATAGTAATGGGATCATGTCTCTACCTACAAGATGGCAAAAAGTTATCGAACAAAATGGCACCTACATACTTTAGTTAAATGTAAATAAACTTTAGTAAAAAATGTTCTGAATTTTCATATAAAATACGAAAAGACTTTTTCCCCAACCTAATATGTACATTAACAAAAATATTATTATAAACGAGTACTGGAATTCGTTTTAGACGTGAGAACATCTTATAAATCGATGAACGCCGGCTGCACGCACGAAAAAGCATGAGTCATTGTCACGTTCCGCCTGAGCCGAGCGTGCAAGCGAGAGCGCGGAACAAGCGATAGAGAGGCACGATCGGCCTAAGCGTTCGGCTTGTGACGCATCTATCTCTCTTCCACTCCATCAGCCGATGTTTTCTTATGCCGTTATCAATAAAGTTATCAAACCAATTCAATCACTCCATTGGATAGATGAAAAATTTAAGAATTTATTACACTAAGTAAGAACTATGAAATATCGCGTGCTGGGGAGGGGGAAGCGCTGCCATTTTAAGATAATTTTAGTGCATATAACGTATTTACGTACAACCACACGGCCGTGTCCGTGACACAGCCACAACCCATTTTTTTACTATTTCGGGTGGAAAATTCGCATACGGCCCGCTTGATGGCAAGCGATTGCCGTAGCCAAATAAATGTTTGCAACATGATACATTGCTTGCGCGCTGCTACCCCCGCGGTCAACTTAGCGACTTCTTCCATCTTGGTGGCATCACTCACTCGCAGGACCATAGCAACACTCAATAGAATTGTTTGGCTTCGGTATTTTGTGAGGTGAAGGTACTTCCCCAGTCGGGTAGCTTATAATTACGCTGTGCCCTACCCCTGTTTGCCAGAGCGTCGTTAGTCAAACAGCAGGGTGCACCAATTACAGGTGAAGTTGGCTTTGGCTCTAAAGATTGTTATGAGCCATACTTATACACCCCGAACTGTCATCCCCTTTGTGGTCGCATTACCTCGTCGGTATGAAATGAACATCGGTATGCAATTCGTCCTAACGGCGTCCACCGCGCTACTGACGCTGCCATTTTGCGTTCCACGTCCCGCTTCGCTGAGCGACACAACGGTTTGGCCAGACGTCCCCCTAAGCCTTTACTGGTGAATGAACTTACGCTGTTCATTGAGCCTGAATCGCTGCGCTGCTGGTTGAAAGTGGCAGGAGTCAGGACTCGGTGCACCAGAGTCTGGCCCGCCGTACGACACGTAGTTCGGGAGACTTGTCTCTGGAGATTCCTGCAGAAAATGGATTTATGGTAATGACTTGTAATGGGGCGGGGTCCCAACTTTACATTCCCACCACTGTGTCTCCTGTGTAGTCAGAATTAACAGCGGTAACCGCTAAAAAGGCAATGAATAATGAAGTCCATTGCAGTCCCATGGGTAAAACTACGGCTGCCTTGGAACTCAAATTCAATTCAAATTCAAATTCAAATTCAAATTCAAATTAGTTTATTTGCTAAATGTAGGTACAGGGATGTTTAACATAGTAATTATTGTTTATCGCTACATTTTGCCTGTTGGCGTGCAAATACAATTACATTTTTATTATTAATTGGTCATCTATATTATTTTACATAAACAGTTGTTTCAAGAAACTAATATCTCTCATTAATAACTAACATATCATATCATTATTCCTTTTACTATAAAATAATTCTCGAGTTTAATTAATATTGTATGTATTACGTAAACTATTATGTCATTAGTCAATATTTTTGTCACATAAATAATCATTAATAGAATAATAACATTTATGAATTAACATGTCATATAATTTATTTTTAAATTTATTTAAGGTCATTATTTTAATACTATTAGGCAATTTGTTATAAATAATTTGTGCCATGCAGCAAAAATTTTTTTGCATCAGAGAAGTTTTTACATAAGGTATTTTTAGTTGCAAACGGTAGGCTTCTCGTATTTGCCGGTTTCTGTTCTCTGATACAAGGCTATAGGTACCAATATTTATCTTTACGAATATATTTATTTCGTAGATGTAAAGCGATGGAAGGGTCAAGATTCTGAGACTTCTGAATACGGGTTGACAGCTTGGAACTCATAACGAATTTAATCAGAAGAAATTAGTAGGAGTAGGAATCTTCGTAGTTTGACTTACCAAACTCCGAAGCTTCCTACTCCTACTAATTTCTTCTGATTAAATTCGTTATGAGTTCCAAGGCAGCCGTAGTCAGGGTCGGACTGGGCCGGAAGGGCCCGGGTAGCTGACAAGCCCGGGGCCCGAGACTAGATGATGGTAGATGGTATATTATCCTACGGTAGCCGCAAGCCCCGCAAGCCAGGCCCGTGAGGGGCTCGCGCAGGCTGGGGCCCGGCTGGCAAATGCCACCTCGACTATATGGCCAGTCCGACGCTGGCCGTAGTTTTACCCGTGTGACAGCAACCCTTCATTCATTATTCATTGCCTTTTTAGCGGTTACCGCGGTTCATTCTGGCTACACAGGAGACACAATGTCTACTATAATAGACTGAAAAATTTCACCGACTCGGCTATTCTAAATTCTTATAAGTAGCATATACGAGTACTATCCTGAAATACTGCCTTTCTGTCGCTAAATTCACTTATTTACTACGTTCGTGTCCATTCTAGAAGTTCTCAAACTCTTTGGAAAAAATTAACGCTTGCCTCAAAAACTTTTTTGAAAAAATTCGACAGCGCTTGCCTCAAAATTTTTTTGAAAAAATATAATGGCGGCATCGGCAACTACACGCGATTGGTCGCATTCGCATCGCTTACTGGTTCGATGATCGCGTATTCGCATTGTGAAGGACGAGGTTACATAGCAATATTAAATAACGATGTATACCTCATAGTATTTTATTTATCCAAGTACTTTTAAGTAGGTAGATTTTACGCATTATAACTTACATGAGTCTTGTACTTGGGCAAGTCATCACTGGTAAACCGGACGCTGTGGTTGCGTGGCACCCTCGCTCCTTGCTGGAGAATCTTCATTGACATTCTTATTGGTTAAGATTTGAGAAGAATCTAGCACCTGTTCAATGCAGAAAAGAAGGCTAAGTGACACAGTCCATCTATAAAAAAAAAAAGATTTTTCTGTAAAGTCGGTTTACGGACGATAATTTTACGTGTTAACGTCATAATAAAACATCGACCGATGGAGCGGAAGAGAGATAGAAGCGTCACAAGCCGAACGCTTAAGCCGATCGTGCCTCTCTATCGCTTGGTCCGCGCTCTCGCTTGCACGCTCGGTTCAGGCGGAACGTGACAATGAGTCATTGTTTTTCGTGCGTGCAGCCAGCGTTCATCTATTTTTAAGACGTTATCACGCCAAAAATTTATCAACTATCAACCTCACTTACACGTAGTGCACCCTGCCAAAAGATCCTCTTGCAAATGAGAGGTAGAACACAGCGGGGAGCTTATGAAAAGCTCCCCGGCCTCACGGAATACCGCAGTCTAATAACAATTCCCTTAAGGGATGTTGTGTTCCTGCGAGTGAGTAAGTCACCAGTAAGGAAGAAGTTGCTGCGTTGGCAGCGTAGGTGGCTGCACGCAATCGATATTATCAAAAATGTTTGTTCCTTCCAAACATAATGTATGAGTCTGGGTAACTATAACATGGGTATCTCTTTTGTCCTACTACTTTTTGGGGTGTAAGTGGTTCAACAACATCTTTGAACCAAAGCCAACTTCACCTGCAAGCGGTGCACCCTGCTGACTGACAAACGAAGCTCTGGCGAAAAAAAAGGGCGTGTAATTAATTGTAAGCTACCCGACTGGGGAATGTACGTCCACCTCACAGAATACCGCAGTCAAATAACTTCCCTTGCGGGTTGTTGTGTTCATGCGAGTGAGTAAGGTCACCAGAAGGGAAGGAGATGCTGCGATAGCAGCGGGGGTGGTGGAGCGCGGGCTATATTTTATGTTGCGAGCGTTAATATGGCTACGGTAACCGCTTCACATAAGGCCGTATGCTTGTTTTCCACCCAAAGTAGTATAAAAAAAGAAAAAATAAACTAGGATCAATCAACTTAAAACAAGTAGATTTAAATCGAAAACAATGTGAATTTGAATATAATATTTCCATTTTTCTTACCTGCTTGCTATTTTGGCGACGTCTCACTGGCAGTTTTGCACAAAATTTACGTATCCGTCCGGGACGGTAAACAACCCCATTGAATATGTACAGGCTGCTCTCAAATCTTCTTCTTGTTTAAATAACTATTACAATCCAATACAATACTCTTTATTGCGAAGAACAATATCTTAACTTTATTATCAAAAACAGTAAAGTTTTATAATCAGGGGGCTTACCACCAACTCTTATTGCGATTCAGTAACCGAATAGAATGCTTATTCATACCAATGAATAAGCGACTCTATTCAGTTATTGAATAGAGTCGCTTATTCATTGGTATGACTAAGCAAGCATTGAATGGGGCAGTTGAAATAAAAAGTACAACAGGCGGCCTTATCGTTTAACGATCTCTTCCAGATAACCTTATAGAGTAGACTTGAAATAAAGGTGGATGGCGCAGCTTAAACTACATACCAGGCAATGAAGGTAGATTGGGTAGAGGGGACCAGCCCCCTTAGCCAAGTGTAGTTCGTAGCGTAACGAACGTTAGTTATATCACGTGACATTTGTCAATTCTCATACTAAAATGTTCGATTTTGGCTAGGGGGGCTGAAATAAAGGTAGATGGCGCAGCATATACTACATACATACTCAACTAATATAAATATAAACATACACATATGCATACATGTCTATTTATACATACCTAAACTACATAAATACGTTAAATGTACTAATTACGGTAAAGCAGTGAGAGACAGACAAAGGAACATAAGTAAAGAAGTTAAACAGAGATAAGTGATTTTTTTAAAACTGTAAATATTTAACGGCAGAGCATAAGTACCAATTTTTTATTATTATTTCGTATTTCTTTGGCTGTAACTTTGATGCAGTAAATCTATATATAAAACCAAGACGGGTTAGTTACGCCATTTAAAATCTCAAGAACAGTTGGACGAAGAGCTGGCGGCTTTCTGCCGCAACACGTCAGTATTGCATATTCGTGAACTTCTGCTATTCTGAAAGTGTATAATACCTTTCAGAAAAGCACTGCATTACTGGTAACTTACAGGTAAAGAATGCTTTTAGTTAAGTCCGCCTTTTGTACCTTTATGTAGTTTTGGGGACCATAGAGTTTAATTTTAAAAAAATATAAGAGACCTGTCGCATTTCTCGAAAGCTATCATCATCAGGTCCATTTTAGTCTCCACTACAAGAGCACGACCCTCTCTCGTCCGTCCTAGACGGAAGGAGGATTTGGCCTACACTCCCCACGCTGGCCAAACGGGTTAGGTAGGGAGGCCTGATCGATATTTGATAATGTATTTCCCTTAGTCGCCTTGTACGACATCCACGGGAAGAAACGGAGTGATTCTATTCTAATCTGCCGGAAACCACACGGCCAATAATTAAATATTTTTTTAATATTTATGGACAATTTGCACAGCGCCATCTCGTACCAATTACAGCTCAAAGCTTGTACAATAAGTACTAAACAACTGATTAATGTATTTAAATACATTTTTTTTTGTAAATACATACATCTAATACATAGAAAATACGCAGATAAAGACCAACAGACATGTTCATGCACACAAATGTTTGTCTTGTGCGGGGAACGAACTCGCGACCTCGGAGTCGGTTATTATCATGTAAACCCATTAACTCTTCGGGGACTCTGGACAGTTTGCTACATATAAAATGGGAGAGTACTTTGTTGTTGCAGTATCAAGAATTCGAGCATCCTGTAGCTGGTTAACAAGCCGTACTTGGTACGGGCCGCGTGTGTCGTAAAAAATAATATCATAGCTAGCATTTTGCCAATGATCTGCCGTTTTGGATGGAGATATTAAAAAATGCAGCAAGAAACAAGTGGTGGTAGATACGTAGAATAAATAATTAAATAAATATTTCTGGACTTTTTTCGTCGGTTTTTTTTTTACAACTTGTTTGTTTAAAAGTTTTTGTACTACGTCGGGTGGCAGACAAGCATACGGCCCGCCTGATGTGAAGCGGTTACCGTAGACATAATAACGCTCGCAACAATATATATCACTCGCGCGCTGCCAGCCCCGTTGCCAACGCAGCATCTCCCTCCTTTCTGGTGACCTCACTCACTCGCAGGAACACAACAACCCCTCAAGGGAATTGTTATTTGGCTGCGGTATTCTGTGAGGTGGAGGTACATTCCCCAGTCGGGTTGCTTACAATTACGCTCCATACCTCTCTTTTCGCCAGAGCTTCGTATGTCAGTCAGCAGGGTGCACCGCGTGCAGGTGAAGTTGGCTTTGGTTCAAAGATGTTGATGAACCACTTACACCCCAAAATATTACCTATTACAACGTTTTAAAATGATACAAAATCGGGGGATACAGTTTGGTGTAGCAGCTACATAATTATCTATCATCTCCATCCAAAATTCAATCGCACCACTGGATAGATGAAGGATCAAAGAATTTATTACGCTAAGTAAGGACTATGGAACATCGCGTGCGGGGGAGAGGAAGCGCTACTATTTTGAGATAATTTTAGTGCATATAACGTTATTCACGTACAACAAACGGCCATGTCCATGACAGCCACATTTAATTTTTTTGACGTGACAACGTCTTATAATTCGATGGAGCCGGCTGCACTCACGAAAAAACATGACGTATGCGGCGTTACCTCGCTCTGAGGCGTTCCATTAAAATTTTCTTTTGAAAAATGCAAACATTCCATCAGTACTTTCTTATGACGTTGTCATGTACAACTATCGTCAGTAAACCGACTTTACAGACAACCGATTTTTTTATTGCATATAGCATAACGCCATCCCTGTAGATCGGCTCGCCATCGGAATATTACGGGTCGTCACGCGACAGTTGGTCACGCACGACCCGATTACTGTACTTCATTATTATATTTAGATACTCGATTAATATACGTAAACTCGTTGCTTAACCTTGCCCCATTAGGATATTGCATCTTTACATTTTATTTTCTTTATATACTTACCACACAATTTCAATTAAACAGATCGACGATGGTCCATAAGTATAAAGCGACATGTCATTTCAGACATGTCTGCATATACTACGATATAGTAATTATAGAATATTATTATTGGACAAATGAGTTAATTTCTTACTTTTTGATTATATACAATCAATAAAATAAAAAAGAAAATGTTTTTTACGGGAAATATATAGCAATTTATATAACCTACCTACCTAATAAAATTTTTTGCCATTTTTGACATGTCGCTTTATACGTAGGGACCGTCGAGATGTTCTTTTTACCATTTACTTCTTAGACATACAAAAATAATATAGATGGGGCGCAGAGGGGGGCAAACGAGCATGTGGTTCACCTTTTGGAAAACAATCACCACCGCGTAAGGAGATCAGCAACACCAAGGGGTCGCCGATCCGTTGCCAGCCTATACTCATTCCTTTCTGGTGACCTCGCTCACTCGCAGGAACATTATAACCCTCAAGGGAATTGTTATTTATCTGCAGTATTCTTTGAGGTGGAGATACTTCCCTAGTCGGACAACTTAAAAAATACGCTATGACCTCTTACGCTCTACCCTCCCTTTTCGCCAGAGCCTCGTTTGTCAGTCAACAGGGTGCACCACGTGCAGGTGAGGTTGGCTTTGGTTCAAAGATGTCGATGAATCGCTTATACCCCATATTCCTCGTCTACGGCGACAAAAAGGGTTACGTTTTTAAGAAGCTATGTATTGCAATATTATTGCAAGCAAGCTATGAGAAGCTCGATGGCCCTGTTGCGCGAGCCAGTCTAATCCAATACGTAAGTTAAGCAATGTTGACCGCAGCTTGTACATGGATGGCTTTTTTATATCGGGCTCCTTCGTGGTTCAGAGGGCACGTTAAGCCGTCGGTCCCGGCTTAAAAACTCTGGCCTCCGCCAAATCCAGTTGAAACGCGTGGTGCAGTATGATCTAAAACCTTTCGATTGCACGGAGACCGGTATCCAGTGTTGCCAACTACTAGAAGTTCAAGTCGCTAGACTCAAAATAAAAAGTCGCTAAAACTGTAACATTAGGATAGGTGTAAAAAAAATTAAGAAATGTATTGTTAAGTAATTAGATTATAATTAAAATACGTATCGGCGCAATAACGTACAATATCTAGCTTTTAATTAAATAATTATATTATCATCATTGTAACAAGACATAAACAATTTTTAGCGACAAACATTTTTTTTAGTCGATATGACTGTATCAAAAGTCGTCACTTCTAGCGACAAAGTGGCTAAATTGGTAACACTGCCCGTATCTAAGCAGTGTAGTATTGTGCTTAATCGGACACTCTTAAGTGCGCACTGTAATAGTACAGTCCGATTAATGTACTAGTACACCTTAATAGTACTATTAGTACCTATTAGTACTCAGAAAATTTGGTAATTACAAGCACTATACAGCGCTGTATAAGATTTTCTATGAATAAAACACACGGCGCTGAAAGCGATTTATACCAGTGCAGTGCGCTTACCTCCTATCTCGCTTACTCTTACGATAACATTGCAAGACGCTTTATTCTTTGTCTCACGGACAGACCACAGACAGACAAGTGTTTCGGGCTTGGATAACCTAGTACACTGTACGAGTGTACGAATAGTCCGATTAGGTCCGAATAAGAGTTCGCGTTTGGTAACGTTTCTTTTAGTACAGTGTCAAGTACCGTCACCTATTAGTACATCGTACATGTACTACTCAAGACTGAAGCAGTGGGATATGGTCTTTACAAGGCTGAAAGGTCTTTACAAATGTACAACTTGGCTTCCTGGCGGAAAAGGTGGTTTGTAATACAATAATCTTGGGGTGTAAGTGGTTCACCACGATCTTTAGAGTCAAAGCCAACCTCACCCTGTACCTGGTGCACACTGCCGATTACCGAGAGGTAGGGTACATTGTATTTGTAAGCTGCTTCACAGAATACCGCAGGCAAATAACAATTTCCTTCAATCAATATATTTATTTGTAAATATGGGTTAAATACAGATGTTACATAGTTTTTTTTATACAGAACGCCATATTTTGCCAAACAGGCATACAAATTTTGAGGATTAATATGTTCCTGCGAGTGAGTGAGGTCTACTGGTGACCCCACTCACTCGCAGCATTAGCAGCGGGGGTGTCGGAGCACGAGCGATATTTCATGTTGCGAGCGTTGATATGGCTACGGTAACGGCTACTTCGATCCCCGCACAAGACAAACATTTGTGTGCATGAACATGTTTGTTTGTCTTGGTCTGGGTGTTTTCTATATATTATAAGTATTTAAAAAAAAAAAGTATTTAAAGTACATTTATCAGTCGTCTAGTACCCATAACACAAGCTTTGCGCTTAATTTGGGACTAGATGGCGCTGTGTAAATTGTTTAGAAATATTTATTATTTGTATGGTGTGGCCGAGGTGTGATATCAGGTAGATGGATAGTCAGAAAAAAGCAATACTTTTTTTTTAAACATTTATTATATAGGTTACTCATTCTCCTGGCTGCGAAGGCGTGCAGCAGCATTGGTCACCCTGACGCTGAGCTGTTGAGCACGCTCTACGATGGCCTTCCGTTTCTTGGAGGAGACTCCGTGGGCGATCTCTGCGCAGTATTTCCTGTTCTGCATCATTAGGATTTCCAACTCACGTACATTGTGTACCAGAACCTATGGACAAGAAATATTATCTATATATTAATACGTTAAGCCGTGTGGTTTCCGGCAGACTAGAATAGAATCACACCATCTCTTCCCGTGGATGTCGTACAAGGCGACTAAGGGAAATACATTATAAAACATCGATCAGGCCTCCCCAACCCGTCTGGCCAGCGTGGGGAGTGTAGGCCAAATCCTCCTGTCAGTGACGGACGAGAGGGTCGTGCTCCTGTAGTGGAGACCAAAAATGACCTGATGATGATGATGAATACGTGAAGCCAAAACGTTTTACCCCTTTTAACGAAAATGGCCGGACGGAGGAGTATGTAATTCGTACACTTATAGTTTATATACAGAGGAGTGCAAAATGCTAATATATATTTTTTAATTATGCATAAAAAATACATTACATCAATAAAAATAACGTTACACACATACCATGTATTTCACACACACACGCTTATATAAACTCTTTTTTTTATTGTTAAAGTCATAATCAAAAAAAAATATTATATATATTTATTTTGTAAATAAAATATTATAATTGAAATGAATTATGGGCGAATTTCGCCTACTGGGCGACTCTAGTTAGTAGGCAATAAAAATGTATAGTGTCTAAGTGCCCACAAGGGCCTGATGACAGAATAAATAATTTCATTTCATCATCATCATCATCAGCCTGTATCTACCCATTACTGGATATAAGGCTTCCCCAATGCTTTCGCATCCAGCCGCTTTCAGTTGCTTTCTTAAGGTCATCGGACCATCCAGAACAGTGATTTTGAAACTGTGGGTCGCGACCCCCAGGGGGGTCGCCAAGTTACATTCGAGGTGTCGCGGGGGAAAATCGCAAATGTTTGTTGGTATTTTTTTTTTCATATTGAAGCCTATTTTCCTTCCAAATTTTTATGTCAACAAAAGCGAAATTGGCACTATTTTAAAGCTGCATAGCCAGCTAGGGGGTCCCGTATTCAAAATGTTTGAAAAACACTGATCTAGAAGAAGCGGGAGGGCATGTCACGATGTACCAGATTAATTTCAATACTAGGTACCCAATATTTTGCGGTGCATGTGGCTAATCACCATTCTTAGAACCAAAGGCAACCTCGCATACACGTAATTTGACGAGCTCGGTGATCGAATGGTTAGCAATCGCCACTTTGGTCGAGGTCGCGGGTTCGATTCCCGCATAAGACAAACATTTGTATGCATGAACATATCTGTTTGTCTTGGCCTGGGTGTTTTATATGTATTATAAGTATCTATTTACAAAAAAAAAATGTAAGTACATTTATCAGTTGTCTAGTAACCAATTAGCTTTGCGCTTAATTTGGGACTAGATGGCGCTGTGTAAAATTGTCCAGAAATTTTTATTTATTTATTTTATTTAATGTACAACAAAAGAGGCTCAGGCGAACACAGGTAGGGCAGTTGAGCCCCACTGACGAAGTACCTCCAAAAGAAGCAATGTGCAGTTATGTATATTGAAAAATTCATTTAAAAAAAAAACATTTTTATGACTAAAAGCACAGTTTAATCACTTTTTTGCTGGCTATTTGGTATCGTCTTCTCATTGCTTACTAACTGACATGATTTTTTTCGCCACGAGCAGGTGAAGTTGGCTTTAGCTTTAAAGATAGTGGTGAACCACTTATACCACAAAACTATAGACAAATTGATTTGATGAACTTTTTGTGTTTTTCAGTTATGATATAAAATTATATGTCCTAACTATATATACAATGTATCTGTTAATATGACCCAATAGCTATAGTCTAAGCTATCAGGAATAGGGTTTAACAGACATGATGTAGCAAGGTAACAAATTGTAATTATTATATTAAAAATGAATAACACAGAGTGCCCTTGCATGTAATATTATGTATCAATATCCGGAAATCTACATTATTAACAATTTTAAAAGATTTTAAGAGACAAATAGTAATTTTTGACCATATTCATAATATAACCTTTTCAGTGTGAATCAGGTGTGGTTAGGTTTTAATAAATAAAAAATTTTTTCAACGTTATTTCAAATGACCGGGGGGGGGGGGGGGGGAGTTAAGGTAAATTTTGTTAACTAACTAGTTACAGCTAAGCCTTTCAAAGTAGGTAGTAAAAATGTCAACTATTTGTTTGTGCGGCCCGCTAATCTATTTAGTAATTTGTAATAGCCCCGGTATTGTATATGGTTTCGACAGCCCTGCTTTTAGCGAAGGGTGAAGAAGGATCTTGCCGGACCAGTCAATGTCAATCAGTGCAATGTCAACTGCCACGACACTAAGGTCTATGTACATTAGGATGCGATTTGGGCTTCTTGTCTCGCTTAACATCAGGTGACGAGGATCGATTATGCTGAAAAAATCTAACCATTTTAAATAATTTTTATAAAATTCAATAGCATACCTTACGGAAACCGTTGGGTAGCATGTGGCGGGTCTTCTTGTTTGATCCATAACCGATGCTGGGCATCAAATACTGACCCTTGAAACGCCTGCGCACTCTGTTGTCAATACCTGGAAACAATAGCATAGATGACAGTCAAATTATAATAATATAAAATTCTCATGTCATGGACTTTGTAATTAAACTCCTCCGAAATGGCTCGACCAATTTTCATGAAATTTTGTGTGCATATCGGTTAGGTCTGCGAATCGGACAACATCTATTTTTCATCCCCCTACATGTTAAGGGTGGTTCACCCCTAAATTTATTTTTTTATTTTTTAGACAAAATTTTTTGTTTTTATTTTTTTATGATACTGCATATAAAAATACATACAACCCCAATTTTCACCCCTCTATGATCAACCACTATAAAATGCCGGGTCAGCTAGTAATAATATCATCATCATTTTAGCCTCCACTACAGGAGCATGACCCTCTCTCGTCCGTCCTAGACGGAAGGAGGATTTGGCCTACACTCCCCACGTTGGCCAGACGGGTTGGGGAGGCCTGATCGATATTTGATAATATATTTCCGTTAGTCATCTTATACAACATCCACGGGGAGAGACTGAGTGATTCTATTCTAGACTGCCGGAAACCACACGGCCAGTAATAATATAATTGTTTATTTTCTCTCACAAGTAAATGCTATACATTGAAACTTAACATACAAATAACAAGGGCTTGTGAGAGGCTAGTGCCTGATGTAGGTGCATAGGAACCTGTGTAACAGGTCACCAGCTTACTTCATCATCATCAGGTCATTCCAGTCTCCACTACAGGAGCACGACCCTCTCTCGTCCGTCAGACAGAAGTAGGAATTAGCCCACACTCCCCACGCTGGCCAAACGGGTTGGGGAGGCCTGATCGGTGTTTGATAATGTATTTCCCTTAGTCGCCTTGTACGACATCCACGGGAAGAGACGGAGTGATTCTATTCTAATCTGCCGGAACCCACACGGCTCATTTACTTAATTAGTTACTATATACCAGCTTACTTAATTAGTTACTATATATTAGTTGACAAAACAGCAAGCTCATTGTGATCTTTACAACCAAAGGCAATTTCACGTGGTGCTCCTGCAGACTAGCGAAAGAAGCTCTGGAAAAAGAGAGGTAGGGTACAGCGCTTTTATAAGCTGCTTGTCTGGGGAAGTACCTCCACCTCACAGAATATGTTCAAACTGACATTAGCTCCCCATAAAAGCCCACGAAAGTGAACTGCCAATAACACAGATCAGACTTTATTCTATGGATGAGTTGATCTCGATAAGCATGGCGCACAACGTGCAGGTGAAGTTAGCTTTAGCTTTAAAGATAGTGGTGAGCCACTTATACCACAAAACTATAGACAAATTGATTTGATGAACTTTTTATGTTTTTCTCTAAGTTATGATATAAAATGGTATGTCCTAACTATATCTACAATGTATCTCTTAATATGACCCAATAGCTATAGTCTGAGCTATCAGGAATAGGGTTTAACAGACATGATGTAGCAAGGTAACAAATTGTAATTATTATATTAAAAATGAATAACACAGAGTGCCCTTGCATGTAATATCGTCTATCAATATCCGGAAATCTACATTATTATCAATTTTAAAAGATTTTAAGAGACAAATAGTAATTTTTGAGCATATTCATAACATAACCTTTTCGGTGTCAATCAGGTTAGGCGAAAGCTACCCACTGACCTAGGTTTTAATAAATAAACCATAATTAGCGTTTTAATTGAATAATATTTGTTTTATAATGCATTTCGAAGACAAATTAAAGTATTTTACAGCAAATAAACACTGAATAGGTTATATTTTTAGCCCGACGAAGCGTGGAATGAAAAACTTACCTCTGGGTTTACGCCAATTTCGCTTAAGTTTATCATAGCGATCCGATTGATGACGAATAAATCTTTTCGTCCTCTTTTTGACTATTTGCGGCCTGTATACTGGTCTGATAGCCATTTTGATTGTTTCTTTGAGAAACGCGACAGTGAACCACGCGGTGACACGGTCGCACGAAAAGGAAAGAGGAATAGACAAAAGTGGACATTGCTAGAGCAACGATCTGTTTTCGATGACAAATATTTTTTTCTGACACTTGTCTTTACATTGCCACACATTTCTATGAAAAAAGGAACTATATTGTTTATGATAACTAGTGTTGTGCTTAGAGCTATATTAGATTCGGCAAATACCCGGTAAATTACCAAACAGGGTAAATACAGGGTATTTACCTTTGTAATTACCTCGAGACTGGGTAAAAACGAATTACACCACTTTTACGGTACATGCGGCTTTATCGATACTCGAAAACTCTATCGTTGTAGTTAATTTAACGTGCGTTTTTAACCAACTTAAAAACAGAAGGTTATCAATTTGATCCCTCATTTATGTAGTAATATTAACAGAATTGCAGTGTTTGTATGTGTCTATACCAGCTTCTATACATGTGAACCAATATCTTAAGTATATAGATATAGACGATACAGTAGTTACTTGTCACTGGAGTCACAGAACTTCCGCTATGCCATTGATCTGGAGATAATGTTACCCTTGGAATATGAAGAAGATGCAATAGTAGGAGCTGTAATGGGACCCGAGACCAAATCCAAATCGAAATTGAATTTCCGATTCGACTCCAAAATCGTAATCACAACAAGAATTAGAAATCGATTTCAATTTCCCAACATTCCTCATACCATACAACATTTTTATGCAAATTAATTATTATCTCTTTTTAATCACGGGTCAAGCCCGGTCATTTGATAGGCATGCGCGGGGATATGGATCCAACGCGTAGAGGCCCCTTTGAGAAGTTTAATGTAATGTTGTACGCCCACCGTGACCCGCTCCAGGATATGTCAATGGAACGACCTACCCATGAGCAGGTCTCGGCAGGTGTTGAGACTATTGCGAAGTGTGATGGAAAATAAATGGGCTATGGAGATGAGATCTGGGTGAACTTAATACCGGGCTATTACAGAAGAGGGACGGACGCCTGCCATAACTGCTTTTATTGCTAGTTATTTGCGGCAGGCGGTGGCTTGCCACTCACTAGATGGGCCCCCGAAATGCCAGGAAATCGGCCGGGGGCAACACCGGTGTGAGTGACTCAGGGATGTTGAGAGGTGTGCTGCGCTTTCTCCGTAGTTACTCGCGGCGTGATGCCCTTTAACACTTCCACCCCTGGAGCATATAGCTCTAGCGGCTCCTCTCTGGACGGCCAATGAAGGCAAGCCAGAGCTGAGAGTCCTGCGGGCCTTCTTGTGTTTACACTCCGACCGATGAAGACACGTCGGAGACGAAGGCCCTGACCGACTCTCTGGAGACTCGGGTCCGTGGTGTCGCTACTCACACAACAGCTCGCCACACAAGCTGCCCTGCGGACATTATTATTATTATTTCTTCTTAAAATCACGGGATAAACTCGGTCATTTGGTAGGCGTGAGCGGAGATATGGATTATCGAAGTAATTATTTCGCCTATAATATTATTGTGACGTCTGTAAACAACAAATAAAAAAAAAAAATGGTTCAGATGCCTATTCGCCAACAAAATTTTCTCATTGACTTGAAACGAAAATAAAATGCGGTAAGGCGGAGGATTGTATTTGGTGGAAAGCATTGGAGAAGGCTTATATCCAGCAGTAGATAAATATAGGCTGATGATGATGAAACAATGTAACATCAAACATTAGAAAATATCTATTATATCGTGTTAAAATTTTCTAGTATTACTTTTTTGATGTGATAACGTCTTATATATCCATGAACATCGGCTGCATGCACGAAAAAGCATGACTCGTTGTCACGTTCCGCCTGAGCCTACGTGAAAGCGAGAGAGCGGAAGAAGCGATAGAGGCATGGTCGGCCTAAGCGTTCGGCTAATGACGTGATAACGTCATTAGCCGAACGCTTAGGCCGATCATGCAAAATTATCGTCCGTAAACCGACTTTACAGACAACCAATTGTTTTTTTAATTATGTATTATAACATTGTAATATTGAGTTTATTAAAAAGCCGCTGTTCGTTTGTAAATATCCTCTAAGTCAGATGTGATTTAATGGTATGAAATTCACTCATCAAACTTTGCACTGGAACCATTGCGAATCGTTTTAGTCATTGTAAACAAGATAGGTATTTTTCAAATTTTAATTCACAATGAACTAATAAAACAGTGAAACATAATCACAAACCACAATGTTTACAAAATAAAGGTACTGATAAGTGTTGCCAGTAGGTGAAAAATAAAATTTCTAATTCAAATAACTTCTATTTTTTTTCGATCGCTATGTACATTGACTAATGCATTTTGAATTCATCATTTTTGGTAAATGATAATTTAAATTGCATTCCAGGCTAATTTTTTTTCTTAATTGAACTGTTTTTTTTTTAATTACTATATAATTATCTAGTAAATTTCCCCCGATAATTTAGTGCACTTATTCGTATATCTGTTGGCAACACTGAATAATTTTGTAATTTTTCATTATATTCACGGTGCATCCGCAGAAGACGTCCGTTTTGAAAATTGGATGCGTTTTCGAGATTCATTGGACGATGTCCAAGTTGGGACTCGTCGTTAGGGTATCACAAGTGCCACAAACTTATCTGACCCGGTGGCGGGGGCGGTGCGATCGACTTAAGTGTTGCCATTAAACGAAATGCCGCCCGTTTTAGAGCAAACATTAAAATCAAAGAAATATATACATTGTTAAAATAATAGCACTGATATACTGATTAATTGTGATATGTGGTGTTTCAATTAAATATCAATTTCCTTCTATTTTTTGTTGATTAGTTTTAAAAATGCACCACGTTAAGTCGCGATTATAGCTATTATATAATATTAGAATTATAATATTGCACAGAAACAACTCGTTGACGATTTTTTTTTATAGAAAAAGATTGAAATATATTTTAAAAAAATATACCTAAATGGAATGTGTATACGTGGTAAATAAATAAATTGTACCTTGCAATACTAATATTTCAAGATGGCGGCTTTAGTTCTAAATTTGGCCACCGGGTCAGTTATGTTTGTGGCACTCTACATAAAATAAAAACTTTGTCTGCTTCTTTGTTCATTCTGGCAACCTTTGTTTATCGAAGATTATTTTTGCCACTAACAATTTAATTTGTATATTTTAATCTATCCCGACTTATAGGATATGCCGAAAAATATCGTCAGGACTCCATTCGTTTCTAAATAACTCAACGCAAACCGATAGTGTTATTTTACGACTGCCCCCTTAACACCAACTAATAAATAAATAAATAAAATAATAAATATTTCTGGACAATTTACACAGCGCCATTTAGTCCCAAACTAAGCAAAGCTTGTACTATGGGTACTAGATAACTGATATTATACTTAAATACATTTTTTTTTGTAAATACATACATATAATACATAGAAAATACCCAGACCAAGACAAACAGACATGTTCATGCACACAAATATTTGTCTTGTGCGGGAATCGAACCCGCGACCTCGGGGTCAAAGTCGCCATTGCTAACCATTCGACCACCGAGCTCGTCAATTTCATACTAATGAATAAGCGACTCCATTTCAAAAAGAATAGAGTCGCTAATTCATTGCTATGAATAAGCATTCTATTCAGTTATTGAACCGTAATAAGAGTTGGTGGTAAGGGGGCTGTTTTGCGCGACAGTTTGGATCATCAAGCTAGCGCGATTTAATCACGTTTAATCAAAGATTCCAATAATTATAATTATATGCACTCTAAGGATTTTTGCATCTAATGCATTATCTTTATTATGAAGCAACTTAAAGAAACTCTATCAGTAAAACTGACAGCAGTCAGCATTACCTCGTTGAATAGCATTGCTAATACTTTGAGTTGAGCAAGGTCAATTGACAGCTTTCTTGTAGCGTGTACGCGTCGACCAACCTCCTGCATATCTTTATAGAGATTGCGGGCTGATGGATCTCACGGCCATTTTTACCCCAAACGGCTCAACTAGGTAGAAGTTTGTAAGAGTAACATACTTATTTGCGCCGTTTGACTGAATCTGCTGATGCCGCAGACAAACCGGCTTTAGACTCAGTGAGGTGAAAGGGAGCTACAGTATCGACACAAGTGGCATTAGAGCTCGCACTTAGTCGCACCCGCTGAAAAGGATTTGTATTATGGATTAGCGAGTAATG
Organism: Hypsopygia costalis; assembly: GCA_937001555.2. Lineage (NCBI taxonomy): Eukaryota > Metazoa > Arthropoda > Insecta > Lepidoptera > Pyralidae > Hypsopygia > Hypsopygia costalis. Next base: position 18,837,786 of record OW443347.2, read on the forward strand.
AATTAGGGTCGATAGAAAGTCAATTAGCGTCAAAAACAGTACCCTTTTGTACTCTATTATTATGCCGTTTAATATCTTTTAATAAAACGTGGTAGAGCGGTTATCGCAACAGATGTAGCACTCCGAAGACGCATCGCACGGCTGCAGGTCGCACATATATACATCCAATTTGTCCTACACTACTACACCGATTTGACCACTTTCCACAAAGTTTCACAATATGACAAAACGACGCCAACGACTGATTGCTCCAGAGCTTTGAGTATAAATCGACTGGAGATGCCATAACGAAACTCTTCGAACAAATTTTTTCACCACTTTTAGCGGGGGGCGAGGTAAACACGTACAGCATACCACCAAAAGATGTAATTAACTCGCATACACAAATTTTGCTGTTGCGATAAACGCACACTACAAAAAAAATCAACACATCAAAAATTACACGCCCACAGACACAGTTTTCATGTAACTATGCAGCACACATACGAAAAAGTTAGTGATGGGGCACATCTGAAGAATGAGTCAAATCAGTTTGATGAATGAACTGAATTGTCTTATACAGTTCATTCATCATTATATATATTATAAATAATATATATTATAAAATTGTATATATTAAAAAATTATATATATTATAAAATTGTAAAAGTGAAAATACTGTACATTAAAGATTTTATTCAAAAAATATGTTTGTTTGTATGTATGTCTGTCTGTATTTATGTGTTTGTGTCATTAGCACTCTCGTGCATCTAAACTGTGGTATGAACTGTCGCCCGCGGTTTTTCCGGGCTGATACAATCACTGTGTTCTATTATACGAGTACGCTTATATCTTATATTCATTGAGGCGGCGGCTTGCAAAGCCTTATACAGGATCGAAACAGCTGGCCTATGGAATCGACATTCCGCTCAGACCAGGCATACGCATATGGAGTTTACATTAGAACTCAAAAGTAAGATGGAAATGTGCAGTGACAAGATGTTGCCGAAGTATATTTTCAATAGGAACTACAGAATACATCTTCCAACTAGGGATGAGTGGAAGAAAAATGACTTCAAGCCTAAAGAGGAAAATAGCCTCATATGGTACACTGATGGCTCCAAAACATTGGAAGGTACAGGAGCGGGCATTTTCTCTAAGGACGTACAGCACAGCCAGAGTATGGGGCAATATGCTACTGTATTTCAAGCTGAAATGTATGCCATAACTGCTTGTGCAAAAATGAATTTGGATAATAAGGTCGTAAATCGACACATCTATATTCTCAGTGACAGCCAGGCAGCTCTCATGGCCCTGAGCTCTGACAGGGTGGAAAGTAGACTAGCTCTTGCGAGTATAGATGCCCTTAATAAACTGGGCAGAAATAATACGCTGGAGTTGGTCTGGGTTCTTGGACATACAGGTGTTGGGGGCAATGAGAAGGCTGATGAACTGGCAAGGGAGGGATCAAGCAGAGATTTTATTGGACCCATCGTAGGTCTCTCGTATGGGACAGTCATTACGGCCATAAATAATATGGCGCAGTCTAGGCATCTGGCTGAATGGAAGAAGATGAGTGGAATACTTCATTCCAAGGAAACCATCGGCGAAGGCACGATAAATTGGTACAAATATGTACAGAAATATGACAGAAAACGAATACGTCTCATCCTTGGAGCACTGACTGGACATTATGCCTGCCATGGGCACCTATACAGGATGAGACTTGTCAATAGCCCAGAATGCAGAACATGCAAGGAATCTTATGAGACCATGAAGCACTTGATGTGTCAATGTGATGCCCTAGCTGGCAAACGACTGGCAATCCTAAGAAAGGCATACCCAGACTTGAAGGACTACAGGCTCTTCTCAATTAAAGATGTACTAAAGTACATGGAATATGTCTCAAGACACTCAGGGGAGAGTTACTAAAGGATAGGGAGTGCACAAAAGATCCGACAGGGTCGACGTGCCACCGGTGCTACAGCACTGGACCCATTTCAAGATAAGATAAGATACGAGTACGCTGGACTACGTACGTACTTGTAGTATAGAGGTCAGTGGAAACAACCTTCAAGAAAAGAGCGTACGACCATCTAAAAACCCAGCTACGCACTTGTATCCCTTCATACAGTTGCTTAAATAATTTCTTATCCTTTATTTGATTTTATCGGACAAAACCCTGTTTGAGAACATGAAATATTGTCAATTGATTTTTTAACAGATACCCTTATTTAATATTTTAAATGTGAACATCCAAAGATCCAAACATCTTAGTTTGGATGTTTAGATCTTTGGTTGTTACTCAATCACGCAATAACGGCTAAACGGATTTAGATGAAATTTGGTATGGAGATAGTTTGAGTCCCGGGGAATAGCATAGAATACTTTTCTAACGCAGGTGAAGCCACGGGGCGTAGCTAGTATTATATAAAGTAGATTGGTATTTTTAAGAACCTATGTATATGAAATTATATTATAATAAGTAAGGGTCATCTGTCCCCACATATAAAGTTATTTAAACATATGAATGAGCAAAGGGAAAGCAATAAAACAAATTGTTAATTTAATTAGAATGGTCACATATTTATTTAAATTAAATTCTCATGTAGGGATTTCTAAAACCCGATTAAGACGGTTTTCATTAATTAGTATTTTTATTGATTTTTAAAATGAATAAGTTTATTGTATACGTGACGAATACATTTCTTGGGGTATACTTTTTTTTTACAAATTTTGAAATGGATTTGTGGGGCAAAAATGGAGCAATATTTAAATTTTTATCCTTCATCTGATTTTATCGGAAAAATACCCGGGTTTAAAAATTAAATGTATACCTACTACATATATTGAAGTAGTCAAATATTTTAGAAAAACAAAGAAATACTGATTCACCAAACAAGGACAGAGTCGCAAAGAAGTTATAGCACCTTCAATCAATGTCTTTCTGCTATTAGCATTTTTGTAGCTTTCCGGAGTAAAGTCATAATAAAAATAGAGAAGTAGGACAACTCAAGCCCCGAGAGGGAGATAATGGCCTAAACACGTAGGGCTGTCGCTTAATAGTTTATTCAACCGTCAAAAATACTTAGTCAATCTCTACTAAACAAAATTAAGTAAGGTACAAAATACAAAATTAAGTAGAGTAAGTGTTAGGGATCTGTCACAAAAGACCGGCCATGTGCGAGTCGGACTCGGTCACGAAGGGTTTCGTACCAAAAACGACACACAATCACGTTTGTTGTATGGGAGCCCCCTTAAATATTAATTTTATTCTGTTTTTAGTATTTGTTATTATAGCGCCAACAGAAATACATCATTTGTGAAAATTTTAACTGTCTAGCTACCACGTTTCATGAGATACTTATAGCCCTTGGTGACAGACGGACAGACAGACGGACACCGGAGTCTTAGTAATAGGGTCCCGTTTTTACCCTTTGGGTGTGGAAATCTAAAAAGAATAAAAATAATTATTTTTGTACATACACCAGGAGTGACAGGAGTGACAAACGAGCAGACAGCCCACCTGATGGTGAGCGGTAACTGTCGCCCATAACATCCACGATTCACGCATTCAAGCTGTTGGCAACAAAAATGCAGAATCGCAGGTGCGTTGTCCTTCAAATCGGAACACAAAATACAACAATGCAAGCATTGTTGCTTGCCGGCAGTAATAGATAAGGCTGTTGTCCTCACCCAGGCGGACTCCTACCATCTGATAAAACCTACTTCATGTTATCTGTTTAGTGATTAGAAAAATTACGGTCTAAATAGGAATAGGATTAATTAAAACGTAGCTTTACTGAATCATAATATTTATTCAAATAATCTAAATTATTATGAAAATATATTTTTATTAAGTACCTATTATATATTATTTTTTACACTAAACTATTTTTATTACTTTTTAATTTACACACTTATAATGTGATTATTAGGAGTGTCGGTGGCCGAATGGTTAGGGTATCCGAGACATCCATGAACACTGCAATGTTTTTTTATGGCTAGTCGACTTTGTAGCCATCTTTAACGTATTTGTAGTTATATACGACGTAGGTAGGTACCTAAATGTTAAAATTATTAACGAAGGTCAGCGCAGGCGCGAATCTTGCGTGGGAGTGGACGGTTTTGCGTACGACGCATCCCTGACCCCGACTGGCGCTCCATATAAACTCCTATAAATGTTGTCAGTGTATGCGTGCGACGGCCATACGTACGGGCGCGCTCACATACAAACCGCGCTCGGTGCGTTTGTATGAAGTTACCTTACTTCTCTATTTTTACTATGGTAAAGTGCTCCGAACAGATAACACTTGTATGTGTAGGTTTCCAAGAATCATTTTCGTCATTACAAAATTTTCTCCATTTTTCTTTTATATCTTTCGGAAATCTAAAAGGAAATACAATTATATTAAATTATATGTATTGATAAAGCCTATAAATAATAGTATCTGTATAACGTATACACTCATAGTCTCACACTAAATGTATTGCTTTTACCTACTTTTTTTAGCCAACAATTCTTTTCATTTTCGTACAAAATTTCAACATCGTATGTCCAGAGAAAGGTAATTTTTCTAATTCACCTTACAAGATTTAAATGTAACATACATCTATACCTACTATTTAATACAGTATAAAAAATGTGACTATTATACGAACTGCAGTAATTGAATGAGTGAATGATTCATTCAAATGTTGAATCGCTTTTTTGACTTTGTCACATCCCTAAAGCCTGTACCACTGTATTCATGTTTACATTTCTCTGTCGTTTACGTATCGCAACGGTTTTTACTTTAAATGGAGATTGTACTTTAATACACATTTAATAGTTAGTAAAAATACTTACCTATGATAGAAAACGCGATCTTGTTGCGAATTTAAGCTATCAGATCTCCTTTTGCACGATAATACTGCACAACTCACCATTTTTCGAGAGAAACGTCACGCGACACGGAGCGATGCAAAATGACGGTGAAGCGACTTTAAGTAGTTTTATATAACGTGTATGACCAGTTGACCAATGTACTTTGCCGGAGGGGGTCGCCCGCGTATGGCATCTCCAGTCGATTTATACTCAAAGGCCTGGAGACATCAATCAAATCAAATCAAATCATTTATTTGAAAACACGGTACAAAGGTGGTACAACTATAAAAGTGCAAGCCTGTTGCACCAAACATTGGCATGGAAATGATAATAAAAATTAAAATTTCAAAATAAATTAATACAAATAAAAAATAAAATATTACTTGTCAAACATTACCTAATTAAAAATTATAAACAATAGTCACACGATCTATATATTATAACATTACATTAAAAAATAACAAATAATAAATTATAAAAATGTCCCTAATTATATTAAATCTTTTTGAACTCCTCTAAGCAATAGACACAGTTGTCGCAGAGTAACCCAAACAAAGCTTTTTTAAAAACATGTAATGGAAGATTTGTTAACTCTTCAGGCAAGACATTGTACAGCTTTACAACGTACGTACATAATTTGCTAGACTTCACATTTCCGTATTTTATCTGTGGATACCACAAATAAATTTTATGACAGTTCACGTTGTTTATGAGAACAAACTAATTAGTCTATGCCACAGACGCCAAATGTCGCCATCGATCAATGACATTTTGTGGAGTTGAATTTATTGATATAAAGCGTTAATGTAAATAATAAACAATTTCATCATAAAAGTCGGCTTCTAGTCGATATGTATGCCAAGGGCAAAGGCTCTACGGTGCCTTCGGACGCTCAGGCTCGCGAAAAGTTGGCACTTTATGTGTATGAGTACTTGCTTCATGTTGGTGCGACGAAAGCGGCACAGACATTTCTGTCTGAAATTCGATGGGAGAAGAACATAACGCTCGGCGAACCGCCCGGGTTCTTGCACTCGTGGTGGTGCGTCTTCTGGGACTTGTACTGCGCAGCACCAGAGCGACGGGACACATGTGAACACTCATCGGAAGCTAAAGCCTTCCACGACTATGGATTCGTCAACTCAGGATATAACGGAATCGGTCACAACGCGGGCCCAGCGCCCCCGAACGACGGTACGTGCTCCAATTCTGCGTATTTGCGTCAGAAAGTCTGTTTATTTTATGCTATGTACGTTTCTAGGCCACGCTGTTCTTATCTGTCGGTTTAGATAAAACTCGCATTTTTCGGTACTCGCAAACAGCGGAATATAAATAAAATTGACTCAATTGAATTTATTTATATGTATTTTGTCTACAAAATATATTAAAATAGGTTTATATAAGTACAGTTAACTATAATCAAATTTATTAACTGAACCATGGTCTAACAGTTAAAAGTAACTGTGAATGTCTTGACATCAATGTAACTATCTGTTATTTGACACATTTCTGTTATGAAACAGAAAAAAAGCTGTATAAACCATTGATATGGTGATTTGTTTTTTTCCAATGAAATTATCAGAAAGGCACTTTTAGTTTTAAGTACAGGATAAATTATATTGCTGTTTTTAATAATTTGATCAACACTCATCAAAAATCAGGATATGGGTATATACGGGGTTCAATATATAAATAGGCTAATCACAGAAAGTGTAGAAAAACGAAGCTTTATAGAAAATTTTGCTTCTACATGCGGCTATGCCCCGTGAGAACAGTGCCCGGATAAAAAATAAATAACCTATGTGTCAATTTTTTTTTTTATATACTACTAGAGTGTCAAACAAGCTTACGGCCCGCCTGGTGGAAAGCAGCTACCGCAGCCTATGAACGCCTGTAATACCAGGGCATCACACGCGCGTTGCTGACCCTGTAAAAACCTCTTCACACCCTTTTTGAAGAACCCCATGCTGTAGTCTCCTGGGAAAACCTCCTACCAGACAATCTAGAACATATTGTATATGTCTGCCAAATTCCATCCAAATCCATTCAGCTGTTTATCAGTGAACGAGTAACAAACATCTTTTCACAAGAGTGTGTTACTCATGTGAAAATAAGAATATAAATATCATCATCATCATCATCAGCCTGTATCTACCCACTGCTGGATATAAGCCTTCCCCAATGCTTTCCACCAAATTCGATCCTCCGCCTTCCGCATCCATAATATAAATATATACCCATCAAAAGAAATAAAATTAATATTAGTATAATTCTACAAACTCAGTATCATCCTACCAACCTATTCAATAATCTAATTTCTCCTATTAAATTTAAAGAGGGAGGGCGAGGGGGACGGATATATTTGAAGATATATTTTTTTGTTCTTTTCATTATCACAGTCTGTCTCCTTTGTGGGACATTCAACAGTATGTTGGTTGGTGCTAATGCTGGCGTGCTCGGTATGTGACCTGTGTCACAGCGTCATTGAATAAACAGATTTAATGTGATTGGATTCAATCCTGAGGGAGTTTGTGTTTTAGTCATCGCACATTGTTGTGGCCTTTCATTAGTGTCTGTGCAAGGGTGTTTGGATGTTGCTCAATGCGTTCTCTATAGGACTTAGTGTGGCGTATGATTTTCTGCTTGACAGTGGGCATTCGCAGATCACGGTGTAACAGAAGTTATAAATGATAAAAATCATAAACTTTCACATTTATAATATTAGCAGGAAGAAGGATGTTAGAAGGATTGGATGTCCTTAAGTAAAACCTGGATCTCATTTACCTACCTAGCTGATAACGACATATGGAATGAATCGGCACAAAAACAGATGAACCTGGTGGTTGAATGGCTAGCAATGGCCACTTTGACTCTGAGATTGTGGGTTCGATCTAGGGTTGCCAACTTATTTTTACAAGAAAAACAGTATATCAAAAGCTGCGTAACAAAACAAACAGTATAGTAAGGCCCAGTGCATGCGTAGCAGTACAATAAACAGTACTATGGTAAAATGAAGTATTTTTCAACAGTATTAAAACATAGAAAACAGTATAATACTGTTTTTAACAGTATAGTTGGCAACCCTAGTTCGATCCCCACACATAACAAACATTTGTGTGCATGAACATGTCTGTTTGGGTGGTCTGGGTGTTTTTTAGTATGTATGACATACTTACAAATAATAAAATAATAATACTTACAAATACATAAAAACACTTTGTATGTATGACTACTGTTTTTGTAAATACATACATCGTTTGTATTTACAAAAAATAAGTAGATATATCAGTTATCTAGTACCCATAGTACAAGCTTTGCTTAGTTTGGGACTAGATGGCACTGTGTAATTTGCCCAGGAATAATTATTATAGACATGTAATAAGTAGTAATATCTAAATAGGATCATATAGAATTCATACTAATTAAGTTGTAATTTTTTTCATACTATATCGGTGATACACAAGCATATGGCCCACCTGATGTGAAAGGGTTACCATAGCCTCAACATGAAAGGGGCCATGCATAAATTACGTCACACGAATTTCATGATTTTTTTACCCCTCCCCCATCCTTGTCACAGCTGGTCACACTTGCGAGACTCCCCCCCTCCCTAGTGTGACGTCACATATTTTGATTTTTTACACCTAGAGTTGCAAATGTTAAGTTTTTCGTTAATAGTTCAAAGTTCGTGTTTTAACACTTAGATTATAGTAGTATAGTATAGTATAAAAACTTTATTGTACAATAACAATATACAAATACAATATTTTTCGAAAAAGAACAAACTTTATCATACAATGGCGGACTTATCCCATTAGGGATTTCTTCCAGTCAACCATAGAAAACCTGAAAGGATATTGACATTTAAAATTTGGGGATATTATAGTAGGCACTGATTATTGAAAGATAAAAGGAATGGAATTATACAAAGATACTTTGAAGAATAATTGCTACACAAACAAAAGTGGTTCAGAATTTCATATAGACAACACAAACTTTAAAAGACAATGTATACGATATCTGATCAAGATCAAGGAAATATAAATAAATAAATACGAAAACATTACTACTACAAAATATCGGGAGCGCTTATCAAGTGCTTCCTAACGTGCGATTTAAATACTGAAAGGGTTTGTGACATTTTGACATCCACTGGGAGCGAGTTCCAAAGACGCGCTGCATGCACACTGAAGGACTTAGTGTAGGAATAGGAGTTGGGGACAGGGATATTTAAAAAAGGATTGTTGCTCGACCATAGTCGGTCATCTATAACGCGAAACGTGAATCTTTCCCGCAGGTAGTTAGGTGCCGAAGGATAAAAAAGGACTTGGAAAAGGAGACTAAGGATATGGAGACTCCTACGCTGCCGCACTGGTAGTAAATTTAGTCGATTTCGATATTCAGTGATGTGGTCCGATTTCCGCAAGCCGAAAACATATCTGATACACACATTCTGTATTCGTTCCAACTTATTCATCAATTCTTCCGAAATGTCCAGATATGCAATATCTCCATAATTTAAGAGCGGTAACAGAAGGGTACGTACTAATAAAGCTTTGGTGTTAATAGGGAGAAAGTTTTGAAGCCGTTTCAAAGAGTGTAGAGAGGCAAATATTTTGCGGCTAACTTCGTTGATTTGAGGGGCCCAGGACAGAGTCTGATCAAAAATGATGCCCAAGTTTTTGACCGAAGTGGAGTATGGGATGATGTTACCATCAAATACAACATTGGGGCATACTATATTTTGCAATCGAGACGTATAATAAGAACTACCAATAATTATCGATTGTGACTTGATTGGATTATAATAGATTTTGAAATGTTACGTCACAAAATTTAGGACCCCTCCCACCCTCTTGTCACACAATGTCTCACTTCGTCGACCCCCTCCCTCCCCCTTAACGTGTGACGTAATTTATGGATGGCCCCAAATTGCTAGTGCGCCACCACCCCTAGTATCAACGCAGCAAGTCCTTCTTTTCTGGTGACCTCACTCACAGGAACACAACAAACCTCAAGGGAATTGATTTGGGCAGCTTACAAATACGCTGAACCCTGCCTCTCATTTGCCAGAGCCTCTCGATAGTCTGCAGGGTTCACCATGTTCTGGTGAAGTTGGTTTTGGTTATATAGATTCTGCTGTTCCACCCCAAAATTTGTTGTATTAAGTTGTTGTTGTAAGTTTCGTTCAAGCGTTACTTCTTCACCAATGTTCAATTCTGAAAGGAGATTATACAAAAAGTAAGTATATAATTTTTGTAAAAAAAAAGTGTATGACGTGACAAAAATAAAGAAATTCATTACATATAGCAAATACAAGTTCACTTAGTTTACCTTTAACTGTTAACTAAAAATTGGATTTGTTTTAATGGCAATGAAATATGTATGTATAGGGTAGTACAGAGGTTCCCAATTTTTTTTGCCACGGAACCCTAATTGATTATACTTTTCCTAGCGGAACCCTAGCAGCTATAATTATTATATAGGGTCTAACTAGTAATTTTTTTTTCGACGAATGTTTTGTTAATTTTTGATTGGATCGCGGAACCCTCGTGGCCCTTCCACGGAACCCCAGGGTTCCGCGGACCACCTTTTGGGAAACCTTGGGGTAGTAAACCCTTAATCCAGTCAAATGTTGGATTAACAGCTTTACAAATCAAAGTGTTAATAATATCCATCACTATATTTGTAAATAAATATGTGTTAGATTATCTGATTCCTAATAAATAATCTATACCTATAAAAGAGAAAGTATGTATGTACTAGTTTTCGCCCGCGGCTTCGCTCGCGTGACATTCGGCGCAAACACGTGTTTACGTGTTTACTCATTAATCAATAGAAGTACTCGTGTAAAATTTAGGATAAAATAGTCCAGTTAATCAATACAATACCCATGACGATTTTCAGACTTATTCGCCCCATTTTTTCGAAAAATAACTTTTTTTATATTTATTTTGATAGCTTGTGCGTAAAGACTGTCATTATGATACTGTGTATTTATCTAATCTCATACTGAAATTTACACATTAAAAAACTGAACACAGTATCTTAATGACAGTCTTTACGCACAAGCTATCAAAATAAATTTAAAAAGTTATTTTTCGATACAGCTCTTATATGGACAACTGTATCGTAAAATAACTTTTTTATCATTTCGATACAGCTTCAGCCCTGGATACAGGTATTTTAAACAGGTTTCAATGCAAATACATTGCAACTATGCAAAATTTTTCTACATAATCTGTGAACGCGGCGCCGCGCGGCGCGTCTTGCATGCGCACTACGCATGCTCGATCTGCAAATGGATTTATAGGTAAGAATTATAGCTGTTAAATTAACTTCATGGTTGTATTTAAAATATTATTATCATATATTTCATGAGATTAGATAAAGTAGTGTTTGAAACTGCACATAATTAGGTATTAAAATACTCGTGTGGTCTATTAAAACACTCGCCTTCGGCTCATGTTTTAAACTCACACTCGTATTTTAATAACCCTTATTATGCAACAGTTTCATAAACTACTATTATTTTGATATGGATCAATTTTTTACTACCAAATGTGCATGAGAAATAAAATATAAATTTTTATTGTATATAAGGTTCTCTATTTTAACGAAGATGGCTTACACATAAAAGATAGATATATGCTGTCGCGGGATTTTTTGTAGGCCTATTTGAAATAAACGCTCGTTATATTTTGGAAAATTCACACAATATGTTTATAAATTATATCCTATATGTTATTCTGATGTATAAGCTATATTATTGAAAAATTTCATTAAAATCCATTCAGTAGTTTTTGCCTGAAAGAGTAACAAACATATAATATTAGTAGGATAAGTAAAAGTACGATAAGCGGTTTCACCCGCGCAATCCCGTTGTTCCCGTCCCCGGTGTGATTTCCGGGATAAAAACTATCCTATGTGTTATTACAGATTATATTTTACCTGTGTACCAAATTTCATCACAATCCCTTCAGTAGTCAGTGATTTACACGATCAGTCCCATTATTCCCATTCCTGTAGGAATTCCAAGATTAAAAAGTACCTTATGTATTATTCTAGATTATATTCTACCCGTGTAATAAATTTCATCGCAATCCCTTCAGTACTTAGTGATTTACACGTTCAGTCCTGTTATTCCCGTTCCCGTAGGAATGTCGAGATAAAAAGTACCCTATATATTATTCCAGATTATATTCTACCCGTGTACCAAATTTCATCACAATCCCTTCAGTAGTTTTTGCGTGAAAGAGTAACAAACATCCATCCACACAAACTTTCGCATTTATAATATTGTCGACACCCACAGGAAGAGATGGAGTGATTCTATTCTAGTCTGCCGGAAACGGCCAGAAAGCAGTTACCGCACTCTAAATATATAAGATTTTAATAAAAAAAACGTTTTCCATTCCAGGAATGGGCGGTGGAGGTATACCCCCAGGTTTCTTCCCCAACTCGCCGCTGCGGCCGTCCCCGCCGGCGCCGCACCCCGGCTCGCAGCCCTCCCCCCACGGCCCGCAGCCCCAGCTGATGGGGACGGGGCAGCCGTTCATCGGCCCCTGGTACTCCGGTGGAGGACCGAGAGGAGCTGTCAGAATGGGCATGGGAAATGATTTTAATGGACCACCAGGTACGTAAATAGCTCTAGCGTGACGTTTCATCGTTTTTTTTATACTACGTCGGGTGGCAGACAAGCATACGGCCCGCCTGATGTGAAGCGGTTACCGTAACCGTATTAACGCTCGCAACATCATATATCACTTGCACGCCGCCACCCCCGCTGCCAAGGCAGCAACTCCTTTCTTTCTGGTGACCTCACTCACTCGCAGGAATACAACAACCCTCAAGGGAATTGTTATTTGGCTGCGGTATTCTGTACGGTGGAGGTACTTCCCCAGTCGGGCAGCATAAATAATACGCTACGCCCTACCTCTCTTTTCGCCAGAGCCTCTTCTGCCAGTCAGCAAGGTGCACCGCGTGCAGGTGAGGTTGACTTTGCTTCTAAGATGTCGATGACACTTACACCCCGATTCCGCCAAGGATATCCACTTCAGAATCACACCACCACCATTCCATACAAATTTTTGATTTCCCCTCTTAGCAATGTGAGAGGCAGCAATATGACAAAAAAAACATTAAAAGCCTAAAGACATGGCTATGGGACGGGGGCCCACCACACATTCTCACCACTGAGTCTCCTGTGTAGCCAGGATTAACAGCGGCGACCGCCAAAAAACGCAATGAACAATGAAGTCTATTGCAGTCACGGGGATAAAACTACGGCTGCCTTGGAACTCACAACGAATTTAATCAGAAGAAATTAGGAGGAGTAGGAAGCTTTTGGAATTTGACTTCCCCTCTTAGCAATGTGAGAGACAGCAATATCAATACATATAATAAAACAGTAGGAACCGCGTGTCTGTACATTTGATAAAATTAACAAAAAATGGGTGTGGGCGATAAAAAAAGAGTAACAGAACACAAAAAAGATTTTTTTGATTTTTTACCCGACTGCCAAGAGGGTTATGTGTTTAGCGCGTATCTTGTATGTATGTAATATTCTTTATTACCTTGTATCTCTAGAACCGTTGAATGGATTTTCACATTTGAGGTATCGTTAGATTTGTCTTAATAGCCCGAGTGTTCTTAGGTAGGTGAAATATAAAAAAAAACAATATAGCGGCTGTTTGAAGCCATAATGTGAGGAAATAAAAATAAATCTACCAGGCATATTAAGTGGGGTATCAAAATGAAGGATTTTAAACACTGATTCTAAGTATGTACATAACTTGCATTTTTAATATTAAATGGAACGATAAATAAATAACTAAAAAGACATAAATAAAATAATAATTTAAATTAAATGCTTCTATATGAAATTAAGTGCTTCTATATGATAAATTATTATCTCTTTGCGCATGCCTCCGACTGCAATTCTGTTTATACTGTTGCAAAAAATTGAAAGACTACCGTGCTGATATTTCTAAGTGTACAATACGTAGGTACATAGGTTTTGTAGTGTTTCAATTTACGTTTCTAGTTTTAAGTACCTACCTAATCATTGCTTTTTTAAATACCTTATCATTGAATTTTTATCTTGTTTCAGTCTTTTCAGTTGATTTTTAATTGTAGTTATCCATGCAGGCGGGTTTTTTGTTTTTTAAATTATTATTTTATTTGTCTGTCTGTCTGTCTGTATGTACTCGCTAATCTTTAAAACTAACGAACAGTTTTTCACGCGGTTTTCACTAAAAGATTAAGCTCATCCCTGAGCAACATATAGGCTTTGTTTCATCGAAATCTAATGTCAGATTAAAAAGTTATCGTCATTTAAAGTTTAAAGAAAATTTTTCTTTATAGAAAATCACTCATCACGAAATCTCAGAAACTACAAGTGCTAAGAGTCTCATATTTTGTATGGGGGTTCCTTTCAGGACGTAGATGCTCACTAAGACGGGAATTTGGAAAATTCAACCCCTAAGGGGGTGAAACGGGGGTCCAAAGTTTGTATGGGGAACCAAAATTAGTTGGACTATTCTATACGAAACTTTACACGAGAACTTCTGTAGATAAATGAGTAAACACGTGTTTCAGGATTTTTCAATATTCAACCCCTAAAGGGGTGGAATGAGGTGCAAACGTCTGAAAATCGACATGGGTATTGTTTTTATGGTTTATCGGGTCGCTGATTCCGAAAACAACAGCTATTTTATAATCTAACATAATCAACGTGACACAAGAGCACTCCTGTGGGGGTGCGATGGGGTTGAAATGTCATAATATCAATATGGGTGTTGATTCTATAGTTTTTTGAAATGTCAATTACGAAAATGGCATCGATTTGAAAACGTGGACACGAAATTTCCATCTCGGTATAAAAATCCAAGATTTGGAACACCTGATGCAGAACCATAATGGTTCAGCTAAACTATAAGAAATATAAAAATGACGCTTTAGCAAAAGTTGTTAAGCCTGATAAGCATTTTTTGTTGAGGTATAAAAATCCAAGATTTAGAACACCTGATGCAGAACCATAATGGTTCAGCTAAACTATAAGGAATATAATAATGACGCCTTAGCAAAAGTTGTTCAGCCTGATGAGCATAAATAGTTTAACAAAATGTTGATTGTATTGTAAAAAAATAACCGCGCAGTGCTACTTTTATTCTTACCTGCTACAAGTTAGACGCAATAGTTTTATTTATTTACGTTATATATATATAAATTTATTATATATATACATAACGTATATATATATATCGATTTTGATGAATCTTAATTAGTAAGTGGTCTATACATATACATACAATTTAACAGGTTCACGAAGCATTGTAATCGGTTCAATAGTTTTTAAGATATAAAAATTGTTATAATAAAAATCATCCTGAGGATTCAGCTAACTTTAATAACTTATATAATTTTGTTTTAGATTTATATTATACAGTAAAAATGCTCATGTAATGAAGTGATAACTAAGCATCTGTTAATTTTGGGTATACTACACTTGTTGCAGTATGCAGATTGTTGTCATATCATTGTGAGTCACTTAAATGTATTAGTCCGGCCTGACAATTGGATAATAAAATTCGAACTGTAAGTACAACTACATAAGATCGGCGTTATGTCGAGCGGGAATCATTTACCTTGCCGTAACACAGTTTCGACTAGCGCGGGAGGTAATGAATCCATATAGGTATACCCACAATTTTTTAATATAAATTGTGAATCTACTTGTTATAATGTTCTGTATTCTGTTATGATGTACATTATTATGAAATTATAAATTATTATGAAATTATATATATATATATATATATATATATATATATACGTTATATATATATATACTAGCGGCCGCCCGCGACTTCGTACGCGTGGAGTTATTTATTTGCAAATAATTTTTAATTACATTCGAAAAAGCTAAATAGGTACCTAATGAAAGGAAAAAAAATAAAAAAAGTTAAAAACAATCAATATCTAGACGAATTTTTAGAATCAATGAATTCGACGGATATTGTTTTTTAAAACCTCTTTGTAAAACCTAAAGTATTTTTTATTGTTATAATAAAACATTCCTCCTTATAATAGTAAGTATGTAGTTGTTTTCAATATTTTTTATATTTAAATATCATTTAAAATCCTTCTGCCATAATCACTTTAACTTCAATAACATTGGATTTCCATACAAATTTCTAACCCCCGTTTTAACTCCAAAAAGGGGTTGATTTCTAAAGATACATTATTAGTACCCCTCCAAACCATCTATAGAGCATACATTTTAAATTTCAAGTCTCTTACTACAAAAACATAGGACTTTCATACAAACTTCCAACCCCCGTTTTAATCCCAAAAAGGGGTTGATTTCTAAAGATACATTATTAGTACACCTCCACACCATCTATAGAGCATACATTTTAAATTTCAAGTCTCTTACTTCAAAAACGTAGAATTTTCATACAAACTTCCAACCCTTTTTAACCGCAAAACGGGGTTGATTTCCAAAGATACATTATTAGTACACCTTCACACCATCTATAGAGCATGCATTTTAAATTTCAAGCCATTTACTTCAAAAACATAGAACTTTCATACAAACTTCCAACCCCCGTTTTAACCCCAAAAAGGGATTGATTTCCAAAGATACTTTATTAGTACTCCTCCACACCGTCTATAGAACATACATTTTAAATTTCAAGTCTCTTGCTTCAAAAACATAGGACTTTCATACAAACTTCCAACCCCCATTCTACCCCTTAGGGGTGGAGTATCGTAAAATCCGTTCTTAGCGGATGTCTACACCCTATAAGGAACCTACCTGCCAAATTTCAAGTTTGTAGGTGTTATAGTTTCTGAGATTTCGGGATGAGTGAGTCAGTGACTTTCTCTTTTATATATATAGATATATATATAACGTTATATATATATAAAGGTAACGTGGTCTGTTTAGTCAGTTTTATATAGACGTGTACGCTAAAATTTAAATGGAACGATTGGTATATATTTGCACAAACCAGAAGAATGCGTGCATTTGCGGGACGCTATGTAGCAAGATTTTGTGACTCAAAGTCTTTTAAACAACGAGGGGAAACTGTTTTTCTTAGATGTTTCACGAGGGACTGGAAAAACATATCTGACGAGAGCAATCCTCGCTGAAATCAGGCGCCAAAATAATATCTTAAAGCAGCATCGCCAGGTATTACAGCCATAATATTACCTCTAGACGGAAGGACGCAAATACAATGTTCAATATTCTACTCGATTTATACAGAACGGAAACACTGACATGCTTTGTGACACGAACCTGTGACAAAGCGAAAATGTTTCAGGATTGCTGTCTAATTTTCAGTTTCAGATGAATGCGAAATGGCCAAGAATGTGGCTTTATCGAGGATTAGTAACGCTTCAGGTCTTTTCATATTAGCTCCCGAAGGAAAGACTCCCTTCATTCATTTTATATTTTTTTTAAACTATGGTTACATAACTTAAATAAAAATAATAATTGATTGACTTTTAACGTGTAATACTGCCCCAAATATTTTCTTATGTATCTACTTTAGTTCGTATTTGTGTTAATACGCCGGAATCATAAAGTCCACGCGAACGAAGTCGCGGGCATCAGCTAGTGGCAAATAAGGCGTTAAAAGCCTAAAGAGATTGCTAGTCAAGTGAAGCTCAACTGCCATGCACCGCGGATTTTAAGTATCTAAAACTATTGGGGACCTAAAACATTGAGTTGTTACCTAACACATCGATTCCATTAATATGAATTGCAAAATCGTCTGAACGCTTAGTAATTCTCCCTTGCTACCAAATCAGAATAGTATACTACCGCGGATACGACATGCAAACATATTCATTTCAAACAAATGTCGCGTTGTTAAGTATTGCGTAAACGACGACGTCTCTGCAGAGCACAGACATTCAATTTCAATAGTAAGCAGACGAAACATAAAATATATTAGTGTGAGTTGATCTTTCCGTCTCGCACGCTCTTGGGGGTTAGTGAATGTTGCTATCCCGTTTTTACACGTATAACAACACTGTACATGACAAGTTAAAAAAAAATGACGCACGCTATGTTTTGAAAGCTCGCCATTTTGCTAAGGTGCCGTTATGTACTTGTCATTGTTATAGGGACGTATTTAGGAACTTGTACATTATTTATATTCATTGTGCAAGATTAAATTTAATGCTAACAATAAAATGTGTGTGGAACACAGTGATTCAACAGGTTAATAAGTACTTACATCCTGGCTGAATAATTAAAAAAATACATTAATGGTCATTGATAATAACTATAAAATAAGGCTATTGATAATTAATGATTTATAACTGTAGACAGATTCAATATTAATCAGCGCTATAAATTAGCTTAATAAACCTTATAGTGAAAGAGCTAGACTTCATCTCCTGTACTCTGAGTGGATTCACAACAATTAAATAGTTCTAAGTATTATTTGTAATAGATTACAAGTTGTGATAATAGGAATATGTACTACACTATTGCATTAGGATATTCCTATAATAATCGATGTGCGATTTGATACAATGCAATATTTGTTTTAGATTTCGTTTTTTTGTGAATATGTTTTTCGTGATTAGCGACTCCGTCCCTGTATTTGCGGTTGTGTGTGTGGTATTTACGTGTGTTTGTTTTGGCGTGCATTCAAACTTCTAATGTTTAGTCTGTGGTGCACAGCGATAGTGAGCGTGATTCGTCTCAGAGGGGAGGTGAGGTCGATATAAGAGAGCGGTATGGAGCGACCGTTACTGTTACGTACAAAGTATTTATATGATTTTCGAAAGAAATGGCTTTTTGTTTTAACGGGATGGGGGCCCACCACACATTCCCACCACTGTGTCTCCTGTGAAGCCAGGATTAACAGCGGCGACCGCCAGAAAAGGCAATGAACAGTGAAGTCCATTGCAGTCCCAGGGGTAAGGGTAGTCTTACCAAGACAGCCGTAGGGCTGTCTTGGAACTTACAACGAATTTAATATGAAGAAATCAGTAGGAGTAAGAAGCTTTTGGAATTTGACTTCCTCTCTTGGCAATGTGAAAGGCCGCCTTGTTGCATTTACATGTTTGTAATAAATCAATATTTTTATTTGTTTTCTGTGTGATGTAAATAAAGAATATTCTAACTATTCTATTTATCTATCAATATTTTATTGCAACCGTGCGAAGCCGGGGCGTGTCGCTAGTAGTGGACAAACAGACAGATAGACGCGGAATGTGATTTATGTACTCTGTATAGATTTTATTTTCTGCTGACTAGCTTGGTGGTTGAATGGTTAGCAATGGCCACTTTGACTCCGAGGTCACGGGTTCGATCCCCGCACAAGACAAACATTTGTGTGCATGAACATGTATGTTTGTCTTGGTCTGGGTGTTTTCTATGTATTACACGTATGTATTTACAAAAAATATATATATATCAGTTATCTAGTACAAACTCTGTACCCATAGTACAAGCTTTGCTTAGTTTGGGACTAGATGGCGGTGTGTAATTTGCCTAGGAACATGTATTATTTCCTATATCTTTTTTTATATAGGTCAAGGCATGATGGGCAATTCAATGGAGCGCGGCGGCGGCGCGGGGTCGGCGGGGCTGCTGGGTGGGCCGCGCATGACCCCGCCGCGGCCCGGCATGGGCCCCATGAGCCCCGGCGCCTACGCCTCCGGCATGCGCGGCCCTCCGCCCCAGGGACCAGGTATATAACACTTTATGACAAGTTAGTAGACGGGGTCGGGGGGGCTGCTGGGTGGGCCGCATATGACCCCACCGCGGCCCGGAATGCGGCCGCTACATCCTAGGGACCAGGTATATAACACTTTATGACAAATCAATAGACGGGGTCGGCGGGGCTGCTGGGTGGGCCGCATATGACCCCACCGCGCCCTGGAATGCGGGCCCTACATCACAGAGACCAGGTGTATAGCACTTAATTACAAGTTAATAGACGCGGGCTCGGTAGGGCTGCTGGGTGGGCCGCATATGATCCCACCACCGCCTGGAATGGGGGCCCTACATCCCAGAGATCAGGTATATAACACTTTATGACAAATCAATAGACGGGGTCGGCGGGGCTGCTGGGTGGGGCGCATATGACCCCACCGCGCCCTAAAATGCGGGCCCTACATCCCAGAGACCAGGTATATAACACTTTATGACAAATCAATAGACGGGGTCGGCGGGGCTGTTGGGTGGGCCGCATATGGCCCCACCGCGCCCTGGAATGCGGCCTCTACATCCCAGGGACCAGGTATATAATACTTTATGACAAATCAATAGACGGGGTCAGTAGGGCTGCTGGGTGGGCCGCATATGACCCCACCGCGCCCTGGAATGCGGCCTCTACATCCCAGGGACCAGGTGTATGACACAGTAATGAACATAATTATTATTTGGATAGTTGATTTCATCCATCTTGCCAGAATATTATAAATATTTTAAAAATGAAAAAATTCATCTCGACCGCCTAGGTGGGATTTGAACCCACGACCTCTCGATTACCTGTCGAGTGCTCTTCCAACTGAGCTACCAGGAAGGTATGAGATGGTGGCGAATTTTTGCATATTATACTTTACTGCTGTCAAGTCGCAGTGTGGTGCCATCTACCTATTAAATATTACTCATACACTACTAAACTGGTGAGGCGAGGAAGGTGAATTATAATTCATAATTCATTTATTCTTTGTAGAACATAGGTAGAAATATATAGATCATACAAATTAAAAGTGCAGACCATGTTCTGCCATTTGGGGTGGCGTACAAAGATTATGTTACATATTTATAGGCATTTAAAACGGATTCATAAAATATAATAATCATCATCATATTATGTCATCATAAATTGTCATTAAATTAAAAATTACAATAAATTAATAAATTGATTTACATTGATTACAATAAATTCATAAATATACCATTTAATATACCATTTAAAAAAAAGTAATTAACTGAGCATCTAAAATTATAAAACTTAGCGTCTATTAAACTAACTTGAGGCGACTAAAGTTGGAATAAACATACCAAACCTAACCTAACCTAGTATTTCCTGGGATATTAGTATTTTTATGACGAGCTCGGTGGTCGAATGGTTAGCAATGGCCACTTTGACTCCGAGGTCGCGGGTTCGATTCCCGCACAAGACAAACATTTGTGTGCATGAACATGTCTGATTGTCTTTGTCTGGGTGTTTTCTATGCATTATAAGTATGTATTTACAAAAAAAAATGTATTTAAGTACATTTATCAGTTGTCTATTACCCATAACACAAGCTTTGTGCTTAATTTGGGACTAGATGGCGCTGTGTAAATTGTCCAGATATATTTATTTATTTATTTCCGTGGCCCATATAGTATTTTTTGTGGCTTACTTTATTATTTTCCATTTTAAAATATTGCTGGCTTCAATCTTTAAGATTAAGTCCATGCCGAAGATCTTCCCGGTCGTCGTTTCGTTACCTCGTTTTTAATACTCGCGATTTCTTACGTGGATGGCGGTGCGAAAACGATTACCTATATGGTAACCGATTCCCATCAGGCGAGCCGTATGTTTGTTTGCCACCTGACAAGTTAAATGAAACCGTTTAAAAATTGACTCCATTAACGCCTGCTGCATACGTTCATAGCATAGGCTGCGGTAACTGCTTACGGTAGAAAGCGGGCCGTATGTTTGTTTCTCACTTTGGTGGTGTAAAATAAGGGGGGGGGGGTGGGATCAAGCCGATTCTTACAAAATCTCACTTGGGGGAGAGGGGGACCTTGGCAAATATCACGAATTTTTTTTGGATATGTTGGTTGGTTCCAGTAGTCTCCATGTTTTGTTAATTTGCGTTTTTTTATATTTATTATCTATCTATATATATATATATAATTTTATCACTGTGATTTTTTTAAAATAAATCCAACGCTTTTACACTCAAAATACAAATTGAAAAATCTCACGTGAGATTGGGGTAGGAGGACGAGGAAAATCTTACAACATCTCACCAAGAGGGAGGGGGGGGGGGATAGGACTTTCCTCCCCATGTGTCATAACTGGCTCGGCATGTGGCCGGCCCACTGCCACTTCAGCCTACTCCCCACAGAGGACCCGACTGTGGAGATTTTCGCAGCTGGAACTACGGGTCCGCCTGTTTGGATCAGGGTACCTCTGGGACTGGCGGCAAGCCCATAATTTCCCAGTCATGGGTCCGGATTCGAGGTGGCTTTATGTGCGTGTAATCACTCACGTACACGGTTTAGCTACAGAGGTTGAGCATGGTTCATCTGCCTTGCCATAGTTGTTGGACCGGTGCCTGACCTCGCACGTAGCGAGTGGCTGCTCGCCTAAGGTGAAGGACCGCTACGCCAGAGGTTGTCCACGGGTTTCGAAACGACCTTAGCGTTGCCGGTTTCCCCAAACCGGCAACATATACTTCTTCTTCCTTGCCTTATCCCTTCAATCGGGGTCGGCTCTCCTTTTTTTTATACTACTACAGTGGCATAAAAACAAGCATACGGCCCGCCTGATGAAAACAGTTAGGTACCGTAGCCTATGAACGCCTGTAACACCAGGGGCAACACACGCGCTTTGCCGACCCTGTAAAAACCTCTTCACGCCCCTTTTTGAAGAACCCTATGCTATAGCCCCCTGAGAAAACCTCGACAGGCAACAAGCGACAGGAATCGTCGCGCATTCTCGAGAATTTCCCTAGCTACTGATCGTAGCTCGTTGGCTTGTATTTTTTTATACGAGAGGGGGGCGAACGAGCATGTGGGTCACCTGTTGGAAAGCAATCACCACCGCCCATGGAGATCAGCAACACCAAGGGGTCGCCGATCCGTTGCCAGCCTTTTAAGGGAAATAAACACTCTGTTCTTGAAGGCTCCCATGTCGTAGTTGTTTGGAAATACCGCTCAGGGAAGTTTCACCATTCGTGGTATAATATGCCTTAGGAAACGAACTGTAGTAGATCGCCATTTTCATTTATGGCGAGTTGTACGATAGTGGAATTCAGCGGCAGGTATCAAATCAAACAGGTCATCCGAACACCCCCCATGATAGTTATATCTATCTCTATCTATCTGATACAACTATCACGGAGTGCTCGGATGAGCTGTATTTATTAACACCGATAAATATCGTATTTTTAACACCGCGTATTCCATTGCGCGTACGCCGTGTGGTTTCCGGCAGACTAGAATAGAATCACTCCGTCTCTTCCCGTGGATGTCGTACAAGGCGACTAAGGGAAATACATTATAAAACATTGATCAGGCCACCCCAACCCGTCTGGCCAGCGTGGGGAGTGTAGGCCAAATCCTCCTTCTGTCTGAGACAAACGAGAGAGGGTCGTGATCCTGTAGTGGAGACTAAAATGACCTGATGATGATGATGATGATTCCATTGTGTGAAACCCATATTTTGTACATCATACTCATACGATGCTCGTAATATAGGTATGCCACCGATGGGAATGGGGCCACGAGGCGCGTGGGCGGGAGGAGGCGGCGGCGGGGGAGGCTCGGCCCCCCTCAACTACAGCGGGGGCTCGCCCGGGGCGTACGGAGCCCCACCGGGCTCCAATGGCCCCCCCGGTCCCTCCACACCAATAATGCCAAGCCCGCAAGACTCCTCCAACTCCGGTGAGTGCCGATAGATTCACAGGTGGCGGTTGGGTGGGCTGATACCGGTTTTTGGTATCGATACCGGATATTTGGTACCAGGGTATCGCTTTCATATAGCACATAATATAAGCTATGTACTGGATCCATTGTTGCTTTTGGTATCATACAAGTAATACCAGAAACTCGGTATCTAAACATGCTTCCAGTGTTAACTACTTCGAAGCGTAATTTTTAAATTAACAATTAAAATATTTTTTAATCGATTCCGTTAACAACACTTTTGAAATAAACCTTTTTTCTATAGCACATTCAAAAGTGATTTTAACAATTATTTAGAAATTTGCAGGTTATTTATAACATTACATCACTAAAAACCAGGTATTTGACTGTGGCACTTCCTTAGACTTCGTAGTTTGGTTTCTGAACGCGTTCGATCTGGTATCGGTACTAATAATTTTGGTATCGTAATTTTATGGTACGAATTATCGATAAAGCATTTTTTATTTCATTCATAAAACACATTAATTTTAACTAATTTAACTAACGTCATATAAATATAATGATAATATTCAGTAATTGTTTAGTTGCATATTCTAATTCCGTTGAATTGTCTTAAATTTATCGATAATTTATACTATAAAAAAATGTAAAAAAATATTGATGGTACCAAGAAGCAATACCATTCTGGTATCCATTTTTGATACCGATTGTGCGCGTTCATAAACCAATCACTATTACACTTATTGTTTAAACGATCCTATAAAGAAATTGTTTCTTACTTTTCGTTCTGCTTGCTTCAATCTCGCTTAAGCCTCGGTTACACTGGTCGAGTTTACTAGCTACACGCCTAGTAAACGAGCAAGCAAAGTCTCTTAGAAAATGACCTCTATTTTTCAATATCAATAATGTATTTGCAATTAGTTGTTTCGGCCATCTTGCCAGAATGTTATAAATATTTTTATAAATGGAAAAATTAAGAACTCAGTGGGCAGAGCACCAGGAAACCTTCCTGGTAGCTCAGTTTGAAGAGCACTCGACCGGTCAACGTGGGTTCAAATCCCACCTAGGCGGGGGAGGTGATCTTTTCCATTTTTAAAAATATTTATAATGCACTAGAATATGATTTCAAAATTTATGAGGAAGTTCATTTACATGAAGTTGATACTGTTGATTGTTGGCACTTGGTGGAACATTACTATCATAATGTTATAACAAAGCACTTGTACTGTTCCACGTAATTACATTTATTTTTACCGATCGGTTTCGCCGCCAAGGCATTATCAAGGTAAGCACATGGTGTTTGTGTTTCTACCACAAAACTGAAGGTAGAGTAGAAACACAAACACTGCTGCTTACCTTGATAATGCCTTAGCGGCGAAACCGATTGGTAAAAATAAATGTAATTACGTGGAACAGTAAAAGTGCTTTATTATAACATTCATTTACATGTTTGGTATCCGTAAGTTGGTGGGTGGGTTTTTTGAGCATTGTCGTGTGGCGGGTAAGTTAACTCGCTCAATGTAAACGAGGCTTTAACCATGGTTCGTTCACGCTTGGGTCACCTCTGTAATGCTTTTTATGTTTCTTTTTTGTTGTAAAATAAAATCCTACTCCTTTTATGTTTGTATCAATTTAGTTTTAAGATCTAGATTTTCAAATTGAATTTTGTACGTATGGGAATTTCATTGTAAGTTTAGAATCGATATGGAAGGCATTTAGTTTATTTTTATTGTTTTTTAATTAACATAAGAAACTCTGTTATGATTTTAATAATATCAACGCGGTATACTTTTGTACTTAAAGTGACAAATGTGGTATTTTTTTTAATCTGTAGTATTTTTTTTTGTGAATAATGAATTAAATTATTATTCCAAACTTATTTTCGATTCTATTTGAAAATCTATTCGATAGTAGGTATATATTATTGTATGTTATAATAACTAAACCGTCCTTGAATACTCGAAAAAAACTGGAACAGATACAAAAGAGCCATCGTTATAATGTTGTAATCAAAATAATGTAAAAATCTTTGAAAAAAGTGTTTTTTTTTTCAAGACGTAATATTTCTCTTTGTGTTACAAAAGCCTATTATGACTATTTATTTTTATTTTTCAAATAAGTATGTACATAAAATTTATAAACCTTGACAACATGATTTGAAATTTTATATATATACGGATTTTGCATTATTTGAGTTACACCGTTATATGTAGCACAACAGACAATTTTTTTTGTTTCCGTTTAAGTAGGACTATTACTGACGTCCATTTCAGTGTATATATAGGCTATAACTGCGAATTTAAAATATATATAGACATATAGTGTATTTTTTTATACGATTTTGTCATTTGTCAAAAATGAAATTTTAATTCAAACTGATTACTAATCGGAGTATAATGAAGTAATGGCTCTATTGATTCTGCTCAGTTATATTTGTAATATACATATATTATTATATTGTAGCGTATTTAGTGTTAGTTTGTCTTCCAAATAAAATAATCTGTAAAAAGTTTTTGTTTCAATTCTTAATAGTACAAAATAATCCATTCTGTTTATTAAAAAAAAATCAAAAAAATTGGGTATTAAAGTATTGAAACTTGTGCTATAAATTTTAATCAGTACTGAAAAATTATAACAAATTCATATATTAAAGAAATACCGAAAAAATAATTACCAATAAAAATTGGTATTGGTACCAATAAACGTACCATAACTGGTATCAAAAGAGAAAATGGTGGCAGGGGGCGACAACATGTACACGCTGATGAAGCCGGTCGGGGCCGGAGCCCTAGGGGCGGAGTTCCCGCTGGCCGGAGAGCACGGGCCCGCGCCGCAGCACCTGCCGCAGCCGCCCGCCGCCGAAGGTGGGGCTTCTAAGGCCGAACGCTCACTGGACATTTCGTGACGGGGTTCAAGCTTGCACATAAATAGATTCCTAAATCAATTGAAATTAAAGTATTGTGTGTATATTTCACATAGCTAGATAAAGGTTACTGCTCACTATGGGTATATCACGTACATTGAGACAGCGTCGCGTCAATGTCAATCATTTGTGACAGTGTTTAATTCAGGCGAATGCACGTCTACGCGACACGAATTGTGAACGCAAGGTGCAATGTCTTGATCATCTATATTGACATCCCTCGTTCCAATTAATTCCAATCCGTGTACATTTAAATACTACGCTATTTTTTTTATGCATCAAAATGCAAAGAATATAGTGGAATTTAATTTGGTTTGCAATGAATATTTTAGATATGTTTTTTATTATATGGAGATTTTTATAGTTCATTCTGTATTTTTGTATTCTGTTTAGATCCAACACGAACTTTGAACACTTTTGGTATTGTAATTTTCTATTTAAAAAAAAATCAAGCTAAGTGATGTGTACAAAAGTTAAAATTGATTAAACTTTTTAAGTATATATTTTTGTCATAAGTTTGTTTTTTAAGAAATGTTTTTGTGAAAATTGAAACGCCATTTTTAATCGCAGCTTGACCCCGTCTCGTCAGTTTAGTGAGCGCTCGGCCTAACATGGCCTAGAAATTGTCGAAAAAATTTTTTATTTTTATTTTACGTGGGCTTTTATTCATAATTAAATTTATTGTTTTATTAATTTGAATGCGTATAGTAGTTATCATTTCCAGCTTCTATTGGTTGTTACTTTTGCACAGTCAAATACCTTTAGAATTGTTAATTACATTAAAAGACAATTATTAAAATCACTTTTGCACACAATTTTTGTTTCTAAAATTTTAATGTATAGTATAGTACTATTTAAAGCGCAAATATTGGTATTTTCGTAACATAGTATTGCGAAATTTAAAACGTTTTAATAAAACAATTTTATTAATAAATACAAAATATCAAAAGTATGTACATATATAATATTTTTTAACAAAAAAAAAACCGACTTCAAACAGGAAACTAAAAAGTAAAAATTTTTTTGTCGGTAAAAAAATAACTAACGCTCTAGTCGTCACTTTGATTTTCAAAGGTTCTCCTTGATTTCTCTGGAGATGCCATCATCAGATCCTAATTTCCTTATCTACCATCCTTGGAATAATCTCCTTTCTAACAAAAAAAGAATCATCGAAATCGGTTGATAAACGACTAAGTTATCCTCGAACATACATAAAAATAAATATATATACGGTAAAATTTTGAAACCTCCTCCTTTTTTTGAAATCGGTAAAAAAAATGTGTAAAACGTGGGTAATATATTAGCGTCCCGCCCCTGCTTCGTAACATATAATATCGTATATCGTATAATATCTAAAGCGTATTATGCCTATATGTTTCATGGAAAGATCCCAGGCGGCTTGCTTTTTCCGACATATTCAACAATTATCGTTGTAATTTTTCCGATGTAGACAAAACGTAAACCTTCATTATGAATCAATCTGTCAATTGGTGAAAATCCGTTTGAAATGAAAATAGTTTTTGAATTTATCGCCAATATATAGACAGACATGGCGTGGGACTTTGTTTTATAATATGCAGTGATATTTGTAAGTTTAATACTGCGATTATTTGAACTGACTGGAGATTTGAATCCCAAAATATCACTAATATTTTTTATTCATATTTATGCCTTAAATATTGACATAAAGGAAAAATATTTTTTTTAAATTGGGCATCAAAGTGAAATATGTTAATGATAATCTGATCGATACCAGAAGGTTACAATATTAATAGTTACAATTATCTTAATTAAAATGTAGTTCCAATTCAGTTCCGATCCGGTCTTGATCTCACAAATGTCAAATTTGGTATACTCGTATCACAATATGAAACTAAAAATATAACCGAAAATTAAACAAACTAAGCATATTATTTTGCCAACAATAAGAATTGATAATAATTAATTAATGAAATCAAGTGTATAATTATTAGTCAATTCACAATTCAATCTCGAATCCGTCAACTTTCGTTCTGCGATTGTAATATAATTACGAGAATTGGTCTACAGATATAGTTTAATAATATGTTCCAATTTGGGAAAAAAGTTATGTTACAACACTAGTAGAAAATACCAATACGATAAGAAAAAGGTGAGATACCAAACAACAAGAATATGTAATTTTATATAAAAAAAAAATGGTACCAAAAATTCCATACCATAAACAAGTCTATCAAATAAAATCAGTAACGAAACAAAACCAGTAATGAGTTTGCATATTTTTTGACATTGTTCATTGTTTTTATTTTAATTATTGTTTGATTATAAATGTTAAGTAAACTAAATTTTTATACAATTTATAATAAAAAACGTGTTATTTTCTAAACAATAAATGAATAAAAGCCCACGTAATTTAAAACGATAATTTATAAGAACTTGAAACTGTTTCTAGGTGATTAATTTTTATAAAAAAAAACGTGTTTTTTTAAGTTAGTAGAATGAAGCAAACAGAATAATTAGGAAGATTAGGCATTCAATATGAATATAGTCATTTATATAAGTTACTAAAAGGATTATTTAAGGATGGCCACGTTTCAGGTTAATACATATTCATTGAAATAATTTGAATGTAAGTTTATTGCAGATAGTTCGTTGCTTTAAACCGTTTTTGAACACCTGTAGAACAAACTTCATCCTTAAATAACCAAATTAATATTAAAATTAAAATACGACAAATATAAAAAAAATGCAAAAGATACAATTTTTTTAAAGATATATTTACTTGCATTCAGAGAGACATGTTCAAGCAATGTATTGCTACAAGTTAACTGCACTTTGAATTTATTTGACCGGCTATAAAACGAATGCTCAGAGAGTAGTTTTCTCCGTTTATCGAATCGAGGCTTATCGATTAATGCAGTTCCCCCAATTAGAAGATCAACTAATTTTCCTTTCAACTGTTTATTTAATATCACATATTCATGTAGTATTTAGACTTCAGCCAAAATAAAATGGAATATATTATACTTAGGGCTTCAACGTAATGTGTCTATGCGATTGAGTGACTCTGTTAATCTTAATTATTATTTAAATACATAGTTGATTTCGGCTAATTTGTCAGAATATTATAAATGTTTTAAAAATTGATAAATTCACCTCCCCTCCTAGGTGGGATTTGAAACCATGTCTCGATGACCGGTTGAGTGCTCTTCCAACTGAGCTACCACGAAGGTTGGTGATGGTGGCGAGTTTTTGCATTTGCCACACTACGACTTCACAGTAGTAAAATATAAAATGCATAAATTCATCACTATCACAAACCTTTCTGTTAATCTTCTATATTGACGACCACATTTGTCAGTATATTAATTCCCCGAAGGCAATGTCGCCCGGACACATCCTCAGGCGCTACTGAAATTAATAACATGTTGATAAAGTATAAATACTCCAGCATATATATATAATTGGCATCGACTATTTCAGAATATGACAGAGTTTTATAAATTTTTTTCATACAATATACGATATTGATAGTTGCAGAATCAGCTATTTGTAGAATCTGGCATTCGTAGAATCTGGCGTTTTAAACTCATCTGACATTTGTCGACTAAACCATTTTGACAACCAAATTCGTGACGTAGTCTTGACAACGTGTGGGAAGAACGTACCTTGTGTTTTTCTACCACGCTATATGTATTATAAAATCGCATTGTCGCGATGTTTAACAAATTATTTGACGTCATTTTCCACATTCTATTAATGCTGTGGAATAACTGCCTGTCGAGGTTTTTTTTCTCAGTAGACTATATAGCATGGGGTTCTTCAAAAAGGGCGTGAAGAGGTTTTTCAGGGTCGGCAACGCGTGTGTGATGCCCCTGGTGTTACAGGCGTTCATAGGGTACGGTAACTGCTTTCCATCAGGCGGGCCGTATGCTTGTTTACCACTCTAGTGATATTTAATACATTAAAAAAAACATTATTTCCATAAAGTTTGGCTGAAGTATTGTAGCTTAGTAGATACTTTATTTGCTTATACGTAGCCTGAAATTGTCTTTGTCGTGTATTTGTCGTATTTTTTACAGCTATGCTTTCACGGCATCGGCATCGTGCATACACTTTTACTTGTTTTATATTGGTATTGGTACCAATTAGTATTGGTACCAAATAGTATTGGTGTCAAATGGTATCGGTATCAATTGACATTGCTATCAATTGGTATTGGTACCAATTGACATTGGTATCAATTAATTCATATCAATTCACATCACTAAATCGGTCAATCTGTAACCTCTTTACGGATGAATTGCCATATTAGATTATTTATTATGTTTATGATTATTATTATGCCATATTAGATTAAAACAAAAATAGAAGTAACAAGTATTTATATGTCATTTGTATTGCATACTGGATAGGAAAGCAAATATTTTTTGAGGTAGATTTTTTTAATAGTTTATATCTACTTCAGATTGGTTACTGATTCGCCGATTTATAATATGAATTAATACCATTTTTTTGGTACCGATATTATACATAATCGCGATAATTATTGTTTTACATTACTTTATTAATTAAATGCGAAAGTTTATAAAGCAAGGAAATCGGTAAGTTTCGATGCCAATTCGGTGAACGCATAGCTTTAAGGTGTATTTTTGTCTGGCAAGCAGTAATACGTAGGATTCTATTGGCCCAGGGTTGGGAGGTGTAGACGGTATGAAGTCGTCCCCGGGTGGGGTGGGGGGCGGCGGACCAGGCACACCAAGGGAAGACTCGGGTTCAGGAATGGGAGACTACAACTTAAGTAAGTACCAAAAAATTGTGGCAATATTGTAACTTTTTTTTATTGGCGGTTTAAAAGCCAGTGTTCCAGAGTCGAAAAAATATTATATATATAAAAAAATACAAAAATAGTCAACTTACATTTGTAATAGTTTCTTTTTTTAAATATATTATAGGTACTTAGGTTCCAAACAAATTTACGGCTCGTATGATGGTAAGTGGTACCGTAGCCTACAAAGCAAAACAAGGAATATTAATATTATTTCTTATTTCTGACACAACATTCACGTCTGGTGATTTCAGTCCATTGACATATGAATGAATGACTTTTTTCCTTTGAATGAGGTAACATACATAAATCATACAATTTCAATATGAGTTCTTTCATACAGCTATAAATATAGTTCCCAGTAACTCAAAAGTTTCGTTCACAACTCATGTCACACTTGATTATAACAATTTCTATTGAAACTTTGCTTATTTTAAATCTATGTCTTAAGATTAAGTACATCAGTTTTTTTTTATTTAAAGATTAACCCACTTCTATTAAAATTATGGTTCTTTGGATGCGGTATTATGTGACATAGAGGCACTTCCTCTGTCAAGTTAGATGTTCGTCAGACATCCTTTTGCTTGTTTGCAGGGCGAAGTTGGCTTTGACTCCAAAGATAATGATCGGAGCGCAAGTCTCCAAGAAGTTGTAATATGATCGCTCCACACCCCTATTAACAACCTAGTCAATATTGATAACCGAATCTATCGCTCGAGATTTTGTTTGTTGGCAATGTTCTAAAATAAAAAAAATAAAAATCACTAATGTATTGTAAAATACACCTTAAAATTATTGATTTTAAAAATTATAAGAAACTAGCTGGCCCGGCGAACTTCGTATCGCCTTTAAATATTTTTACGTTAATTTTTCCGATGAGTTATAAACTATCTCTCAAGTTGGATCAAACTGCACACACTGTGCAAAATTTTATTAAAATCGGTTCAGTAGTTTAGGATTCCACCGCGGACAAACAACGTGACACGAAATTTTTATATGTTAACATTATGCCCGACTTGTTTCATGGTCGATCAAAGAATTGCGGGAAAGTTCATTTTTAAAACTGTAAAATTATAAAAAAAAATGTTACCATTCCACGTAAAATCAATAGAAAATATTATATGTTTAGTTATGACACTAGTTATATAAACGCTATATTTTAAATAGCTGTCGAACAAATTTCAGATTTTATGGATATAAAATAGGAAGGTGACGTCATAACGTGGTAGTTTTTTTGTATGGAGCGTTTCGGGATAGTCCAAAATTGTGATCTTCAAGTTATCATATCTCGAGAAGTTTTTATGCTATCGAAGTAATTCTTACATCTATATATTATTGTCGTTTTAAAAATTGAAAAACAAATCAAGTAGCCGTTTCATACCGGGTACAATAATAGGCTACTTGACAAAGTTCATAAATTGTATAAATTATTTAACAATATCGTAAAATACACAAAACTATAAATATCTGCAAACTTTCATTCTAATATCTTCAGTCCGACTTATTTTAGGGCCGATCAAAGTTTGGCGGGAAAGTCCATTTTAAAAGTATGAAATTATTAAAAAAATAATATTTTCATTGGAGAAGCAATAAATAATACTATAACTATTATTATGATACTAATTACTTAAACGAAATATTTAACATAACTGTCGTACAAATTTCTGATTTGATGCATACAAAATACAAAACTGTGACGTCGTAACTCAGTAGCCTTTTGTATGGAGCGTTTTCGGGATAGTCCAAAATTGTGATTTTCACATTAACATATCTCGAGAGATTTTTGTGCTATCGAAGTAATTCTTTCATCTATGGTTATATTATAATACCTTACATAACAAATAGAAAGAAAAAAATGTCATAGAGCCTATTAGGCTGACCAGTTAATTTCGTCTTTAGTAACAGACGACTAAACCTTCTCAGTCACTCGCAAGTACGCAAAAACCAAGGACGTAGCCACCGGTGGAACATTTATGTTAGGGCCTTCAGACACTCACCAGTACGCAAAAACCAACGATGTAGAAACCGCTGGAACATCTGTGTCAGGCCCCGTGAACTCTAGCTACTCCTAAGGACACAAAATCCAAGGATGTAGATACTGCTGCAACCTCTGTGTCAGAACCGGCAGGGCTGTGAACGGGTTCGGGTAGAAACAAGATCCTCTCGGCCGAGAATTCGGGTAGGAAATCCACACCAAAATGGGCTTGTAAGGTTGATAAAAAAACTTCTGGGATTGTGGATTGTTATTTAACTATAGTCTTGTGAGGTGACGATGATGAGCTCGGTGGGAGAATTTCTAACAATGGCTACTTTAAAGCCGAGGTCGCGGGTTCGATTCCCTTTACAAGACAAATATTTGTGTGCATGTACTGTTTGTTTTCGTCTGGATATGTTTTGCGTATTAAGTATATCTATGTATTTAAAAAAAAATGTATTTAAGTACATGAGTATTCTGCGCCAACGTCACGTACCCGTGAACGTACTCAATTATATACTAATAATATATAAAATTTACTAATATTATTTATTTAAGTAAATACTGTAATTAATGTATTCAATTAAACTGCAGCGGAAACGCTGCGTTAACACGACGACGCCGCGACCCGTTGTCGCGGCGTCTACTCTGCGCATTCTTCGTCGCACTTACTTATTTATTACTTCGCTATTCGTCGAACGTCTACGTTGGATAAACGCTAGTGTGTAGGCGCCCTAAGCAAGACTACGAATCTGACGTTTGTGACAAGTGATTGAAATCGTTAAAAATGCTGTCTTCTGTATTTCGAAAATGCATAATTTAGGTTGATAATTTAAGTAATTAAAGCCCAAGAGATCACTAGACATGACTAAGCACAGTATTAAGTGATTTTAACTTTAGTTAATTTCATATTTTTACAAGGAAAATTGGCGCCATTTTGCGCTCGACGAGGGAAAGAGATAGCAAGTACATTAAATCGCTGATATGATAAGAATGGCGATAATCTTAATGGATTAATAGAGTATTCCTTTTTTATTTTTTAACTAGCTTTTATCTGCGGCCCGATAGGTCATTATTTTGATAAAACTATTTATTTCCCGTGCGATAAACATGTTTTTTTTGGGAAAAATGTAGCCTATGGCACTATCCCCGTAAAAATATCAAGTCTATCCATTGATCCTTTCCTTTCATCGTGACAGATAGAACAACAAAAAAACTCTTTATTTTTTAGATGATATGCATGTCTCCAAAGCCCAAAAATTAGACAACTCTTTCAAGCAATATATGGTTGGTTGACTGGAAGAGATCCCTATTGGGAAGTCCGCTATTGTATACAATATAATGATTTTTGTATATTATTTAGTTATGTTTCATATGCAATAAAGTTTCACAAACCAACAAACAAACTCACTTTTACATTTATTAAGTATGGATATTACTTTCACGGTTCTGGATACCAGTAGTTTGGAGGTAACTTTTTTATTTTGTTTCTTTATCTTTATCTCGGCTTTAGAGAGATGCTGGGAAATATTATTTTCTTTTCTGATGAGGAGTTCGATGGCGTCGTTGCGCATGCCAGTCTAATCGATCATGCAAGTTAAGCAACGTCGATCGTAGCCTATTTATGGATGGGTTTATTTATCTCGTCCGTGCCTTGGAGGGCGCGTTAGTCGTCGGTCCCGGTTGTTGTCATTAGATAGAGATCGTTAAGCTAAGTCAGTGGTCTTTGGGCGGTCGAGCAGTGTGGTGAATATATGTATATAATCTGTTTGAAAGTTCTCCCAGTACAAGCATACTAAAAATTCGCCTACGCCTAGGTAGTTCGGTACAGTCTCATATCACTTGCTCGATTGATCGAGTATGCTCTAAGCCACTTCGATTGAGGGGAGACCCGTATCCCAACAGTGGGATGATTATGGGCTGATGTCGATCCCTTTTATCAATTTCTTGAAGTGACAGTACCAGAGCAGTCACGAGATTTTAGTTTATCTTCTCTCAAATTAGTTTTTCTATTTATGTTCACACAGCAGCCCCCTTACCACCAACTCTTATTGCGATTCAATAACTGAATAGAATGCTTTTTCATACCAATGAATAAGCGACTCTATTTCAAATTGGATAGAGTCGCTTATTCGTTGGTATGAATAAGCATTCTATTCAGTTATTGAATCGCAATAAGATTTGGTGGTAAGGGGGCAGTATACTTATTGTTTTTTATACTACGTTATCCAACGTTGACAAATATACGGCCGCCTGATGTGAAGCGGTTACCGTAACCATACGCTCGCAGAATGAAATATCGCTCGCGCGCGGCCACCCTCGTTGCTAACACAGCCACTCGTTCTGGTGACCTCACACTCAGGAACACAACAACCCTCTAGCTAGGGAATTGTTATATGGCTGCGGTATTTGTGAGGTAGAGGTACTTCCCCAGTCGGGCGGTTTAAAAATACGCTATGTCCTATCTCTCTTTTCGTCAGAGCCTCGTTTGACACTCAGCAGGGTGCACCACATGCAGGTGAGGTTGGCTTTGGTTTAAAGATGGTTGATTAACCAGTTACACCCCAAAAATAATTATATCATTTTTATTTAATAATAATAATAAATGTTTTTTTCAGATAATTTGAATCCATATATTGTTAGTAACAAAGGTCTTAAAAACTAAAGTTAGAAGTTGTACAAATATCAAATAATTTTTTTGGTCCACTGCCTAATAATGTGACAGTCGACACATGAAGCAACTGTATTCAGGACACTGTTAGTGCTCCCTCTCGCTCTTTGCAATAATGAGGCTACACGTTTACGTATTATTGCATGAAAGCCATCAGTGTGGGCCTCTGGAAACATTTGTGAAGCACTACAATACCGTGGCAATCCTAACAGTGCCCTGAAGCCATTGTTATACTGTACACGTAGAGCGTTGTATGCCCTCTGCGTACAGCTGACCCACAGACCGCAGGTGTACAGCGACTGACAATATGATTTAAAAATTTAATTCACAATTCCATTTCGATTTCGCCAACTTTTGTTCCACGATCGTAAGATAATTACGAGAAGCCTTCAGGTAAAAAAAAATGTGGTGTGTGGCTGTTCATGGACACGTGACGTGATGGACCGTGTGTTATACGTGAATACGTTTTATGCACTGAAATTATCTCAAAATGGCAGCCCCCTCCCCCGCACGCGATTTTCAGTAGTATTTACGTAACGTAATAAATTATTTGATCCTTTCATCTATCCAGTGGTGTGATTTAATTTTGGATGTAGAGCATAGATGCGAAACTACAACACCAAACTGTATCATCCGATTTTTTTATCATTTGATTTTTTGATTGCCCCCGTATGGTAGCAAATTTAAAGAGATATTCACGTCATGTCATTGCATGGATATATGACTCCCCTATGGGAGATGGACAAAATGCGATAAAAATGAAGCGAAAAAAATGATAAATGCCCAAAAAGTACGTATAAATTCCCTATTTATGATCAAAACTAGGCATTTATTGGGCATTTACTTAATGGACACTTCACTGAAATCACGAACACAAAAATATTTAAAAATTAAGTTAAATAAATTATTATAATTACTTAAACATTTAATACTATGTATACTCGTACTTACATACTTACTAACGGAGAGAATAAGGTTTCATTATTATTCACAATTTAAGGACTGTTATTTGCTGGTCTGAATTAAATATTATTTTATTTTTATTTATTAATATGGCTCTGTTATTATCTATAAAATAATAATATACAAACTCATCTTCCTTTTATTGTTTAATTAAATGTATAGATGTAATTGTGTATAATTGTACAGTGTACACATAGAATAATAATGAATTTAATAAACATTCTTTTAGGTTTCGGCGGCCCAGGTGGAGACCAAAACGACCAAACGGAGTCAGCGGCCATCTTGAAAATCAAAGAGAGCATGCAAGAAGAAGCGAAACGGTTTGAAAAAGATCCAGAACAGTCGGACTATTTCATGCAGTGAACACAACGCGGAAGGAACCAGCGCGCCAAAAGGGACGAGCCATTTGGTATCAAAATCTGTATTAAATTGGGTATCGAAACCGGTATCAAATTTGGTACTAAATTTGGTATCAAATTCGGTATCACGCACGGTATCAATTGGATAGTTGACTGAATTGTAATAAATAACGTTCGCTTCATTGAAACGAATATCACAAAACATTTTTGTATGCTCTAGCCTTTTGTTACGAATGTTAAATAAACATTAAAAAAGTGAAGTAACTTATAGTAGACTTTTTTATACAAAATTGCTATTAATAAAATGTAACTCGATTTATATGTCAACTACCCTATTGCTAAAGTATTTTTATGATCTCAAAATCATTGTTTTGGCGGGCTGGCGTCCCGAGCTAACGATCTGAGAATTTTTTATAGATACCAGATTTTTCGCACATTATTTATTATTAGTACCGGTTTTTAGTTCGAATCTATTTGGGTTGTTTTGATGGTACTCGGTGACATATTCAAAAATTAAGAATTCGGTTTCTTATTAAAGTTTTAAATACAAAAAATATTCATATATCTGATATGGATAGCGTAATAAATGAGAATCAATACCACTAACAATAACCGGTAATACCGGTTAAAATTAGATACATATATGTATGCATTTTTTAGTTACCGCCAGGTTCTAGTTAATTTGCACGAACTGGTGGCGTAAATACGCGCAAAATGATACCATTTTGCGTATTTACGCCATCAAATTGTCTTCAAAAAGTTTTTTAATTTTTCACCGCGTAAAATCAATAACTATCCAAATTACACTTAGCAAAATAATGTGGTGGTCCACGAATAATCAAATTAGTTGTATTGATGTTTTTTTTTATTTCGAATAATATGTATGTATCGATTTATACATAGAAATGTTATATTAATGATATATTTTGACATCTGAATTGTTTTCACTGCAGTATCGTATTTTTTTAATTATGTTAGGCTTACCTATTGTGATGACAGGTAATAAAGGCTGGAGCACATTACTTGGGGTTGTAACGCAAAACAGTGCATTGCAAAAGCTGATATTTTATACGAGCATCTTACATTAAAGCCGCAATAACTTACAGTTCAGGGACCCAAGATGAATCAAATTAGGAAAGGAGAGCTTGCCTCCCAGTGGCTTGAAGTTCACGCTGGTATTCTACTGTGTCCCCTGTTTGTATAATGCTCCCGAAGTATGCGTTCTTCCCGCTGCGATCCTCTTCCATTCTTTCCCGATGATTAAGCCAGCGAAGACGGCGAATTTCTGCTACAGCAATGATGTTATCCTTCACTCAATTTATTTCTGGATTCTATAAGACTTCAGCTTTCATCTTCCCGGTGTATTAGTCCCAGTAGATAAGGTTGCGGAAATTCTTTTTTCAGCAATCATTTGTTTTTTTTTTTGGGTATTTCAGGTTCAGAATGTCAGTTTTGTCTATGATTACTTTGGTTATTTTGGTTAACAACAATAAAGTGTATAAGAATTGCTTGCAATATGCTGCATTGCGATGCAGCCCGTCTGTAGTCTGCGTCGGGTTTTATGATACAGTCAAAATTGTAAATAAGTTTGCATTTTTGGACTTTATTCCAAAGAAATTAGGTACTCGACTACAAATTTATTTCCATTGACTGTATTACAGAAATAATACTGCTTTGTATTTGAAGAAATGATAATTGTTGAATTCCGTAGGGTCGTATGAAATCCGTTTGCTTAATTAGTGTCAGGATTGAATATTATATATATTTTTAAAAGGATACTATTTAACGTAACATCAATTAAATACATTGCTCCACTAAAATAATCTATTTTGCAAATCAAAAAATACTTATTGCACATCAAATGCAGGGTTTGATGTGCTATCAGATTAATTTGATGTCCAAATCAGCGTATTTTAGTGGATCATTTTAATATTTTCCTTTTCTAAATGAAAAAAATTCACCTCCTCTGCCTAAGTGGGGACTACCACCTCTCGATTACCGGTCGAGTTCTCTTTCCAATTTCTTCTTTCTTTATAATGTTCCGGCCAGTAAATAAACTTATAGCCTATTTCGGCCGAATCAAGTATTAAAATATAATAAATGAAAATGTTTTGTAGAACACATCTGTCTTGGGTATCCAGAGTATGCTTGCTTTGGCACTAGATGGCGCTGTATAATATGTATACTTAAATTCATGCCATGAGACTAGGGATGAGCCGTTACCGGCAATATTGCCCGAGACGATAATTTTGTATGGCCAATTTTGGAAATATTCCATGTTATTTGGAATATCCCTGGTAATGTTTGCCGGGAATAGCACATCACTATATCATTCGCAGCTTTGAAACTACCCCCTAATAGTTAATGAGGTTGAAAATAACTAAATAGGGTACTCGAGTATGACGTTAACATTGAGTTGGGGTGGATTATTTAATAAATTTTACGCCATTTTAAGGTTTTTTTAATGAAATTAATTGTAACGTTACGTGTTTATGATAGAATTCAAGTCCGTGACGTGTAGGTAGATTACCTACCTACCAAAACCGCCTGTAGCATTGGTCGACGTTATGGCATCGTTTGTAACTATTCTGTTTTTCTATAAAAGGTAACACTAATTGAGGGAATGTATTCTACTTATATAAAATGTCATAGTTTGTGGTGATGGACAGTAGTAGGTGTCGGTTGCAGTAGTAGTGCACATGGACTTGGTGACGGTATACAAACTAGTGTTATCAAAAACAAACAAAAAGAAAATAATATACTGCAGTAAAAATAAAATATTTTATGTAAGACATGCGCGCGTTTCCGTCATTTGTGCGTTAAAATCGCTAGGCGTAATTTATTTTCCTTTAATTTCCAATAAAAAATGATATCTTCCCAATTTTAAATTAAATTATTTAGCATATTTTGTTTTAAGTTCTAATGTTCCTAGATTTGTATTTTTTATAACTTAAGCGTTGCGTTCACGCGGCGGACTCATAAAGGCTCTTTACACTATAAAAGTTTATGTGTACAGCTTCGATTCGTAATGAGAAAACAACGATTCGGAATACAGTTTTCGATAATCTTACATTTTTTCCGGCACATGCTAACCTCTCTACAAGAGCTTCTAACAAGAGATCTCTTATAGAGATTGTCTTTGTGAGCGATTTCTATACACAATTCAAATATTTTGTTGTGTGCAATAAAGAATGTATATTAAATAAACTATTATGTCGCATCTAAACAAAGACGATTTATATTTTTTATTAATTTTATATATAATACATAGACACAGCAGAAAAAATACAGCACAACACATATAATAAGGACATGATATACGATCGTGTTTGTTATTTATAATCCTAAAACTTTGTGATATCACATGTATGTCAGATATGTTGTATACGGAAAATACATTTCGAATCGTATTTTTCCGATTATTTATCGAATAATGTACAAGTGGTCTAAAACACGGGTCTTTAATTTTGTTGTCTACACACATTCGTATGTCACACACTTGATAATGTTAAAAAAACATGGGCGCAGCCAAGATCTACAAATATACATACATCACAAAAGAGGAGAAAGTATCATCGAGTTCCAAATGGTAATAGATAAAAAATATATATAAATAAAAAGTAAAATGTCTCTTGAGTGTCCACAAAGGACCAATAACAGAATAAAAAGAATCATTTCATATAGAACAGCGGTAAGGCTTCAGTCTACCCTTAGACTTTGTCAATACATAAATACATAAATATTTCTAAGAGAAGAAGAAAACGCTTTATTTTGATAGGACGAAAAACACAACTAAACTATACTGATGTCTCTCAGAAAAGGATTATTTTAGCATAACGTTGTAGTTTAAGCTGTAACGCTGTTATATAATGTCCATCTGGAAGGTCCATTTTACATAATAGCGAAACAACTTTTGAAATAAGAAAAAAGTGATAATTCCCGCAATATTTGTCGACAATGGCCTTGGTGGCTCACACCCTGGATGGAAGCAAAATGACTAGAAAAAAAATATTCAAGGGCGCAGGTATCGAAATATAGATAATTGGAAGGAATAAAAAATAAAAGCCAGGCTTCAAAAGACTAGTATTTAGGGTCATTAAAGAAATAAAGATGTTTTTAGTGATGTTCATTGATATTGGAATTAATTATGACAGATTTCGGCTACATCCATGAAATATTATTTTGCCGTCTATTCTTCACACTTTGTTAAGTTTCTTGTGTAGAACACAAAAATGGGTAAAAAACGACGTTCGTATATAATTCTCTTTATTTTAGGCAAATTATAATTGTATTATTTATTGATAGGATTGACATTTATAATTCTTTATTCTTATTTATTCTTAATCATTTTATATTTCTATCTTTTTTAATGATTATATGTATATTTTGATAAAATTAAATACATTGTTTCTGATATAGAAAACAAATCTAACAAAAAGAATTATGTACGAACGTCTTACTATGTACCGAGTAATATGAAATTACGAAGATTTTTTTATTTAAAAAAGTTTTGTACATGGATTAAGGATAACCAAAATAGTACAAAAATCTTTTTCTTCTATTTTCGGTTCCTCGGTACCTGTTTTCGTCAACATATGAGCCAAAATAGTAATTTAATAATGTACTTCAAATAATTTCCGACTGTTGTAACAATATCACTAAGTTTAGGCCTGTGACTGAATTTTTACAAGATGTAAAAATTCCTCGCACGTCTGAACAAGCATTTATATTAAAAATAATGGAATTTAATGATATTTACTTCATGCAATGTTTTAGATGTACCAAAGCTTACGGTCGTTTAGAAACGTTCGCGTATCGTAAATAATGCAACGATACCAGATTTGATACCAAAAATAAAACCGGTTTTTCGGCAAGCGACGTCTCTAAACTATCGCAAACTTTTTTAAATCTGAGTGGAATTTTTTATGGGAAAATTTTATACCACGAGGATGTGATTTTTTTTCACTCTGGTATACTTATTCACTGTAGCATAGGATTATTATTTTCTTTGGGTGTATGGAAAAATCTGTATAAAATAGAATATTTCTTAGAGAGATTTGGATAGGTAGTTCTAAGTTGTGGAGCGTTAGCTCTGTCCATAGTTCAGCGCAAATTTGGGTTCTTTTAGTGATACCAAATCTTTAAAATTAAAAAGGAATACCTCAAAATCGGTACCGATTATGAATCTCGACTGAAACGTATTCGGACGTTTTTTATTTCTCGAAAAATATGGTGATTAAAAAAAAGTGTAAATAAAATCAATTTGGACGTGTAACTGTGTATTTTTTTTATATAGAATTTTGTGTCAAATGATATAGAAGTGGTAATATTAACGATTTTTAGCGAATTTTACACTAACTGGACCCAAAAATTGTAAAATACGCAAGTTGAAAGAATAGTTTTAAGAGATCTTAGTGTAAAACTAAAAAAAAAAAGAATAGACCGCGACAATGCAAATTTGAAAAGGATTGCAAATTTTTTTAAAAGATAAAATATAAATATTGTGCGTCTTCGAAAGTTGAATATGGTAGATTTTTATTTTAAATCCGTTTCCATTCGAAGATTTTTGATATATTTTCACAAAATATATCTTCAGGAAAGATCTTTCAAGTTAAGTTTTAACTTGTAGTAGGTACTTAAGTATTAACGTATTTTTATATATTTCAAAATTCATTTATATAATTTAAAATTATGAGCCAGACTAAAAAGATTGAGACAGATAATCTACCATATTGAACTGTCGCAGAATCATTTTTAAATATTTGAATTTGAAAAAGTTAATTTAATCTTATTAAATACGTGTAGCGCGAGGTTGTATGTTGTTTTTAAGGTATATTAATTATTATTATTTCTTTCATTTTGTGAATTAGGTAAATGAATTATTTTTTTTCTTATCGATGTAATGTTTATATACTTACATAAATAGTTATTATATATTAAATATTAGTCGTTTTATTTTGTAAAACCTAATTTTTTATTTGTTGTATATTGGAAAACCTATTTTTCCAATATACAACAAAAAATCGGTTGTCTGTAAAGTCGGTTTACTGACGATAGTTGAACGTGACAACGTCTGAAGATAATACTGATGGAATGTTTGCATTTTTCAAAAGAAAATTTTAATGGAACGCCTCAGATCGAGGTAACGCCGCATGCGTCATGTTTTTTCGTGCGTGCAGCCGGCTCCATCGAATTATAAGACGTTGTCACGTCAAAAAAGAACAGTATTCGCACTGCCCATGAAATCAGCGTCACCTTTTTGCCACCTGATGCAAAGTAATGGCCACCGCCCATGGGGATGACCTGCTACCAATCCGCTTGCGTGCTCGGTTGGTGTACTGAGCGCAAGAGCGGTGCGGGTAAAGGTCCTCTCGTCTGGTTGGTTTACTGGACGGGAGCCTCGCAATCCTATGGTATAACCAGAAGGTTGGCACACAGGGGCGCATTAGCTGTCAGGTATAGGGTACGCCCATGGGGATGAGCAATAGCACATGGTCGCCGATCCGTGGCCAGCCTATGTTCCTTCCTTTATTTCTGGTGACCTCACTGTAGGAACACGTGAAACAATCCTCTAGGAATTGTTATTTGGCTGCGGTATTCTGTGAGTTGGAGATATTTACTTCAGAGTCGGGCAACTTAAAAAAAAATACGGTATACACCACCTCTTTTCGCCAGAGCCTCGTTTGTCAGTCGGCAGGGTGCAAAGGAGCATGCGGGTAAGGTTGGCTTTGGTTCGAAGATGTTGATGAACGACTTACACCCCACAATGCCGTATTTATTTAGACCACAGAAATAAAAGAACAGGTAGAAATCGTATGACGACCTATTAGTAAGAAAACCTTTGTCGCCAAACTCACACATGTAAAGCAAAATGTTAACGTGTTACTACATGCATGTTTGTGCTATGATTGGTCTAAAAATACTGTATAAAATGACATATATACAAAAATATGTTAGTTTAAATTCAACCTTATGCAGTTATGACACGGTTCATAAACAATTAAATCCCGAATAAGCATCTAGTGAGCAATAGCTGTACTTCTTATTCTGTCAGATTCTAAACAGTATAGCTAATCGACGCAAGGTGGCGCTACTAATATTGATTTTAATATTAAGACTTCTGTCCTTGACTAAAGGCTGATATTTGAATGACCGTACTGCACGAATGTAGATATCACTACTTTTCGAAGTGATGTGGTAACGAGGAACACCAAGTATCACCGAGTACTGTTACCGGATTAATGAATATCTACCTATTATAA
Organism: Hypsopygia costalis; assembly: GCA_937001555.2. Lineage (NCBI taxonomy): Eukaryota > Metazoa > Arthropoda > Insecta > Lepidoptera > Pyralidae > Hypsopygia > Hypsopygia costalis. Next base: position 18,882,214 of record OW443347.2, read on the forward strand.
TTTTTGGTACCATAAAATTGAATATTTTTACAATCTTTTCTTCAACTTACAATGTATGTATGTCAGTATGTAACAATGTTTGTTCGGATGGAATGCATTCGGGTGGTGCAACTTAATTTTGAGACAGATTTTCAACCGATTGAGCTGAAATTTTGTAGTACACGTTTGTTTGGATGACAATGCATGATAAACGTAAAAGCTGCCGTAGAAGCTTGTCCCAAAAAATATTTTTTTGAAAAAACTTATTAATTATGATGATATATGATGATGATAGGTGAAATCATACTTCACACTAATAATTATAAATGCGACAGTTTGTGAGGATGTTTAGAACTTTGTGGCTCGATCAGACTAGATGAAATTTTGCACAAATATAGATAATCTGGATTAATATATAGGATACTTTATATGTGACAACGAAGTGCTACGCGAGCGGAGCCTCGCGCTACAGCTGTTTTCTTATAAGATCTTATTATCTTATTAACACACTTTTATTAGGTCGACTTGTATGTAACTATGTAATAGAATCTAAGGTAACTAATTTAACCATCTTGCAAGGATCGTAGCGTAATGAAAATTGGCAGCTGTATGTAGTTCTGATGACAATACAATAATATGGTACTGTCGAACTGATCTGATGATGGAGCCGAAAGATATGAACTGGAACTTCATGATGGAACATCGTATCATAGCTATTTTTGGATTTCTTAGAAACGTCTTGTAATGTAAACTTTGACGACGATTAGGTTTCAAGGTCTGATGATGAAGCCGAATGATAGGCAGTGGCATTCCATGATGGAATATCGTATCATAGCCGTGTTTGCACTTCTGAGAAAGGCCACTTTGAACACGATCAGGTTTCAAGGTTATAACAAACCTATCGAGAACAATACAACCTCACCTGCACGTGGTGCACCCTGCTGACTGACAAACGAGGCTCTGTCGAAAAAAGAGGTAGGGCATAGCTTGCTTAGGCTACGGTATTCTGTGAGGTATGAGGGTATATTCCCAAGTCTTCTTTCCCAAGTCAAGCTTACAATTACGCTCCCTACCTCTCTTTTCGCCAGAGCTTCGTTTGTCAGTCAGCAGGGTGCACCACGAGCAGGTGAAGTTGGCTTTGGTTCAAAGATGTTGATAAACCACTTACACCCCAAAATAAAATATTATATCAAAGCTACAAACTACTAGCGTTTCGGAACAACTACTGATGAGATGAGAAGAAACGCCGAAAGAAACTCAGTCAGTTCAATATCGGTCCCTACCGTGCCTGCCTATATTTATTTATAATTTATAACATTTCTTACAATTTATTATATTATGTTCATAATTATGATATAATATTTTTTCATAATTAAAAAATTATACTGTTTCAATATCGTGATGGGTGTAAATAATCAAGTAAATAAATACTGACGATACATGAGTCACATCACTAATCGATTAACGCTAGAATGTTCTAAACAAGAGAAGAGGAGTGCGTTAGAAATTTGACCTTAAAATTAAACGTATAAAGGTTACTTTAGTTTGTTCGCATTTGTGCATTTTATTGAATATGCTTAAATTCTATTAAATAATGAAAATAATGAGAAATATTACTTACCGATGGTATGAAATGCCACCATTAGACACATTATTTTTGCTACTATTATTCTTACATGATAATATGGCACAAGAAGGCATTTTTATATTTTTTTTCTATGATTGTTTCCGCGGCTGTGACAAATGACGACTGAGATATGCGACGATCGAGATATGCCAAATTGGAGTATATTGACCTACGCGGGTAACGCCCACTTATTATTTCTACCTGTTCTTTTATTTCTGTGATTTAGACACACCGCTTAAGGTTGGTGGCAGAAAATCTCTTAAAAATCGAACTGCGAAATCTGAATTTCTTAAAAAACTAAGGCCGATCGTGCCTCTCTATCGCTTGCTCCGCGCTCTTGCTCGCACGTTCGGCTCGGGCGGAACTATTTCCGCCTGAGCCGAACGTGCAAGCGAGAGCGCAATATGTTATCATCAGTCATCGTACAGCCGGCGTTCATCGATTTATAAGAAGAAGAAAAACATTTATTTTGGGGTGTAAGTGGTTCATCAACATCTTTGAACCAAAGCCAACTTCACCTGCACGCGGTGCACCCTGCTGACTGACAAACGAAGCTCTGACGAAAAGAGAGGTAGGGAGCATAAATGTAAGCTACCCGACTGGAGAATGTACCTCCACCTCACAGAATACCGCAGCCAAGTAACGGTTCCCTTGAGGGCTGTTGTGTTCCTGCGAGTGAGTGAGGTCACCAGAAAGGAAGGAGATGCTGCGATGGCAGCGGGGGTGGCGGCGCGCGAGCGATATTTTATGTTGCGATCGTTAATATGGCTACAGTAACCGCTTCACATCAAGCGGGCCGTATGCTTGTCTGCCACACGAAGTAGTATAAAAAAAAAATTGCACATTACAAATAAGTTCAACAGACACAAAAAGATTATAACAGAAAATTTAAAGCACTGTGCAATGTCGCAAAAGTTACATCAAAAAACTTGTAAAAACAAGGGAAAGAGGAAGTTAAATAAGACATGAATGGGGTGTAAGTGATTCATCAATATCTTTGAACCAAAGCCAAGCTCACCTGCATGTTCCTAGTATCCTGCTGACTGACACATGAGGTTCTGGCGAAAATAGGTAGTGTAGGTATAGCTGACTGGCAAACGAAGCTCTGGCGAAAAGAGAGGTAGGGAGCGTAATTGTAAGCTACCCGACTGGGGAATGTACCTCCACCTCACAGAATACCGCAGCCAAATAACAATTCTCTTGAGGGTTGTGTTCCTGCGAGTGAGTGAGGTCACTAGAAAGGAAGGAGATGCTGCGTTGGTATTACAGTTACGTAGGGGGATGGCGGCGCCCGAGCGATATTTTATGTTGCGAGCGTTAATATGGATACGGTAACCGCTTCACATCAAGCGGACCGTATACTTGTCTGCCACCCAACGTAGTATAAAAAAAAACCGGACAAGTGCGAGTGGTCGGACTCGCCCACCGAGGGTTCCGTACGCAGTATCAATATTAAATTTGATATTTTTTATTATAAATAAGAAAAAAATAAATAAAATATATTTTGCAATGTGTACATCAAGCCCTTTCATGATACCCCATTTGAACTAGTACTTTCAATTTGAAATTTCGACACCCTATAAAAAATATAGACCCCCTATTTTTTAAGATCTATTTACAAATGTATAGTTTTGAGATTTATTCCTGTACTTGTAGTCTATAACGATGTTACTTGCCAAATTTCATAGTTCTAGGTCAACGGGAAGTACCCTATAGGTTTTGATTCCCTTGAGAATGTGTCGAAATATGCGTTTTTTGCTGAATAAACGGCCGTAACTTTTTTTTCGTAAACTTAGCAGTTTGATTTTTTTACAACTTCATGGGACCGTAGACCTGAGTATACAGTTCAAATTTCAGCTTGATATCTCCACGCATTCTCGACATAGAAATTCTTGACAGACAGACAGACGGACAACAAAGTGATCTTATAAGGGTTCCGTTTTTCCTTTTGAGGTACGGAACCCTAAAAAAACAGAAATGTAAGAAATAATTATATACGAAGCCCGGACATTTTATATTGCTTGCCGAGCGTCACATGAAAAGGTTCCCACGTTCATATCGTTATTCAAGAGTCGGTAAACAGGTCCGGCACATCGGACTCAAATATTCAATGGTACTGTCACGTAGAACACACCTGAGGGGAAATTCTCGTAATTAAAATGTAGTCAGTTAAAATCAGTACCTATGGATCCAGTCTCGTCTCACAAATGTCTTCAAACTTCAGAGTCTAATTTAAATGGGATTATATTGTAATATTAGCCGTGTGGTTTCCGGCAGACTAGAATAGAATCACTCCGTCTCTTCCCGTGGATGTCGTACAAGGCAACTAAGGGAAATGCATTATAAAACATCGATCAGGCCTCCCCAACCCGTCTGGCCAGCGTGGGGAGTGTAGGCCAAATCCTTCTTCTGTCTGGGACAGACAAGAGAGGGCCGTGCTGTAGTGGAGACTAAAATGACCTGATGATGATGATGATATTGTAATATGACCGAAAATTAAACAAACTAAGAATATTATTTTGCCAACAACAAGAATTGGTAATAATTAATGAATCGTAACACAATGAAAGTTGGCCGAATCGAGATTGAATGAATTGAATGAAAATTGTATACTTGATTTCATTAATTAATTATTAACAATCCTTATTGCTAACAAAATATCATTCTTAGTTTGTTTAATTTTCGTTCATATTTCGATGAATTTAAATAGACTTCGAAATTTCATATTGTGATATGAAAATACCAAGTATAACATTTGTGAGGTTGTGATTGAATCGGAACTGAATTTTGCCTACTTTTTATGCCGCGGCCACACGCTTGCTAAACCTCAACAAGCCGTAGCAAGTTCAAACGTGTGGAGTCTTTGCCTGGGTTTGTGTTGGCTTGCAAGCGCTTGTAGCCGATCCGATCGAGTGTCGGTTTTTTGTCAAAAATCAAAGGGAATTTGCCGCAAGCGCTTGCTACGCGTCTACACGTTTGCGCGCACTCAGTCTCGTTTGTGTACTAGTAGCGAGCAGACATACGTTTCTTGTGTAAAAAATGATTGACTAGACAAATGAAAACGTTAAACTTACTATTCCTATATTTTGTTGTTTTATAATAAATATAACTTAAGCCAAATGTTATGGCCGATACAAGCTCTATGTCCATCACGTCCGTCATGCTTGCCTCTTCAGAACACACTAACTTACTCGCAAGCGTGTGGATGGCGATATTTGATTCCCAAAATCAAGCCAAACGTTTGTAGAGGTTTGGAGTTTCCGGCAAGTGCCAAGCGTGCGGACGCGGCATTAAACTCGCGAAAAATGCCCCATTTTATAATTTTTTGTCAATTCACAATTCAATCTCGGTTTGGTCCCCTTCCGACCCATGGTTACACTGATTTGTTACACTGGTGTAACTGAGCACACTTATTATCAGTGGTCACATTTAAATGAATAGTTGATAGTTAAAAAAATCCTAATTTCATTCTGCGAGCATATAATATTTACCGGGGATTTTTTGTATAGAATATGGTTTGATGTCATGTCAAACATGTGTCATGGAATGATGCCTTCAGTTGATTGCAAAGACTTATTGTACAAGTCCTGAGCCCGAGCTCATGTGGATTACACAAACATTTGTCTTGTGCGGGGATTGAACCCGCAACCTCGGAGTCAAAGTGGCCATTGCTACCCATTCGACCACTGAGCACGTTGCAGTCGTATTTTGTGTGTTATTTATGTGTCAGTAAAATATATTAAAATGCAAAAATTCGTCACCAACACGAACCTTCCTGGTAGCTCATTTGTAAGAGCACTCGACCGGTCATAGAAAGGTCGTGGGTTCAAATCCCACCTAGGTGTGCGAGGTGAATTTTTCATTTTTAGGGTTCCGAACCTCAAAAGGAAAAACGGAACCCTTATAAGATCACTTTGTTGTCCGTCTGTCTGTCTGTCTGTCTGTCTGTCTGTCTGTCTGTCTGTCTGTCTGTCTGTCTGTCTGTCAAGAATTTCTATGTCGAGAATGCGTGGAGGTATCAAGCTGAAATTTGAACTGTATACTCAGGTCTACGGTCCCATGAAGTTAAAAAAAAATCAAACTGCTAAGTTTACGTAGAAAAAAGTTACGGCCGTTTATTCAGCAAAAAACGCATATTTCGACATATTCTCAAGGGAATCAAAACCTATAGGGTACTTCCCGTTGACCTAGAACTATGAAATTTGGCAAGTAACATCGTTATAAACTACAAGTACAGGAATAAATCTCAAAACTTTACATTTGTAAATAGATCTTAAAAAATAGGGGGTCTAAATTTTTTATAGGGTGTCGAAATTTCAAATTGAAACTACTAGTTCAAATGGGGTATCATATGAAAGGGCTTGATGTACACATTGCAAAATATATTTTATTTGTTTTTTTCGACGCATTATTTCTTATTTATAATGAAAAATATCAAATTTAATAATGATACTACGTACGGAACCCTCGGTGGGCGAGTCCGACTCGCACTTGTCCGGTTTTTTTAAATATTTACGATATTTAGGTGCAGCGACCATTTTGAAATTCTCAGTTATAGGACAGCCCCCTTACTACCATCTCTTATTGCGATTCAATAACTGAATAGAAAGCTTATTCATTGGTATGAATAAGCAATCTATTCAGTTATTGAATCGCAATAAGAGATGGTGGTAAGGGGGCAGATCGCTTTCAAAAAATGTTATGTTATTAGTGTTATTTGCTAAATATGTATCAGTAAAATAAAACCTGAATTTTCTTCAGGTTATTTTTCAGAGTTAAGTAAAGGTATTTATTTTTATGTGTACACGTAGTATAAATAAAAGACGTAATTAATACGGCGACAAAACTTAGCTTCATGTTATTTGTTTTTCAGGTGAAAGACAAGCATACGCCCGCCTGATGTAAAGCGATTACCGTAGCCATATTAACGTTCGCAACATAAACACGCAGGAACACAAAAACCCTTAAGGGAATTGTTATTTGGCTGCGGTATTCTGTCAGGTGGAGGTACATTCCCCAGTCGGGCTTACAAATTACGCTCCCTACCTCACTTTTCGCCAGAGCTTCGTTTGTCAGTCAGCAGGGTGCACCGCGCGCTGGTGAAGTTGGTTTTGATTCAAAGATGTTGATGAACCATCTTACACCCCAAAAATTGTATGGATGTTATTAAGCTACAAAGTTAACAGCGCAAGTGTACTTCTGTAAACTTGAAATCACTACACAACGCTACCCTTTGCCTATTATGTGTACCCTTCAATAATTTAATAAACGACCCATCAATCATTAAACACGCGAGTTACTGCGATGTTTCATCATGTATTCATATGTATATAGGCCGTCTGCACTTCTACGATTTTTTTTGATTGTTGCGATTCTAATTTGATTTTTAACCGGCTTCAAAAAAGGAGGAGGTTCTCAATTCGGCTGTATTTTTTTTAATGTTTGTTACTTAATTACTCCGTGATTTATAAACCGATTTATTTATTTAGGTGCACAATAACTTTTGGTGATTTGAAAAAAAACTTTTTTATTTGAAAGAATATACTTCCAAATTGGTCCCATATTTTTTTGATCATCATCATTATCACCAGTACTTACTTGCTCCATTTGACCGCATACAACGAAGAGCTGTTCGAATCGTCGGTGACCCAATGATATCTGATCGGCTGGAGTCTCTCTCTACTCACAGAGATATTGCATCTCTTTGCGTTCTATGTAAATTATACCACGGGGAGTGCTCGGATGAGCTATTTGATTTGATACCTGCCGCTGACTTCCACTATCGTACAACTCGCCATAAATTAAAATTCCATCCTCATCATCTAGATATTTAGCAATCTACAGTACGCTTTTTAAGACATTTTCTACCACGAACGGCGGTTATTGCTTTCCATCAGGCGACCCAGATGCTCGCTTGCCCACCTCTCATATATAAATCATTATTTTCAGCCTGTATCTACCCACTATTAGGTTTGTTATTTCATTACTCCGTCATTTATAAACAGATTTGAAAAAAAAAAACTTTTTTTATTTGAAAGAGTATACTTCCAGATTGATCCCATATTTTTTCATCATCATCAGCCTGTATCTACATACATAAATGTAGAGTAATGTTTGGAGTCGGTTTTTTTGTTAAAATTATTGTGTCAGTGCATTCGATTTTTTGATTATGATGTCAAGCGGGTAACGTAACGCTCATAACCTGACATAACGATTGCGTGCCGCCACCCCCGCTATCAATGCAGCAACTTCTTACACAACAACTATACTTTACAACAACGGGTAGAAAACAAACTTACCGCCTGATGTGAAACGATTATCGTAACCTACATATGCACACAATATAAAAAGAGCACTTATTGCTAACGCATTACATCCTCAAGATCATCCTGGTGTTACGCAAACAATAGCGCTCAAGTGTCACTCACCGATTTGTAGTTAGTGTATAGTAGCCCTTAGACACTTCCTTAGCTTCTATCTTCAATGCAAGCGTTATTTCCATAACGCTCCAAATCCTGTAACGGACGCGTCAGATTTTTTTGGAGAATACTCAACAAAAAAATCCTTTATACAAAGAGTATTGATTAAAACAATTATATGCTTGAAAAAATAAGAATTATTTTTTATATTTTTTTGACTTTGTTAATACCGTATATATTGCAAGAATATATATCCGCCATTTTGATTAATAAAGTAAAGAATTGTAAATGCAAATATTGTAATTAAATATGGAGTATTTTATATTTTTGTTCATACTTTTATTTAATTTGGGATGCGTGTTTTCGGAATTGAGTTTGCGATTTGGTAAGTTAAATATATATTTTTAACCCCCGATGCAATAACGACGGGGTGTTTTAATTACCCGACTGCGACAGGAGGGTTATGTTTTTCGAGAGTACGTATGTATGTATGTATAATTGTTTGGCACGCTTTGCAGCCTGAACGGCTGGATGGATTTTAGCTTGAGAGGTGTTGTTAGGTTCGTATTTGCTGTGAGAGTGACATAGGCTACATCAAATATAAAAAAAAATCCATATGGCGGCTGTAAGCCGCAAAATTGTCGTTGCAGTATTTTTTTTTTCTTCTAAATATGTCGATATGGGTATCAAAATAAAGGTCTCGATGACCTGATTTCAAATATATATTTGATATATTAGTTTTTGCCTGCGGCTTTGCTTGTATGGATTTATATTATTGTTACGCGTGATTAATAAATCTGTTGTAGGTGCAGTCGGGTTTATGATTTTTTATTTTAACTTATAACTTGTTTTGACGTATCTCTCTCTCTCTCTCTCTGTGTGTGTCTGTTTGTGGTATCGTAGCTCCCAAAAGGATGAATCGATTTTGATTTTTTTTTGTTTGAAAGGTGAATAGTCTATAGCCTTGTAATATAAATCGGCCCAAGATGGATTACATATTTTTCCAGAACCCCTTCAATATGGGTATCAAATAAAAGGGCTTGACTAGTAGAATACTATACACTATGATAAATTTCAAATCCAAGTTGGCCGCCACTACTACAAAATGGCGATTTAAATATATTTTTTTTACAACTAGAAAGTCGGGGGTCTTTTGTATTTATTTTTATATACCTAATTGTTTGATATCCTTAACAATTCAACGCAGAAATGCTGCAGCAATTATCAATGTAGCAATACCTAATTTTCTATAATTCCCGATTGTCAAAACAGAAACTAAATCGTTTGAGAAATTGATATAAAAGTTTTCAAGGTGGAGTGCCAATAGGCATTCGCCGTGTAGATATTCCACGACCAGACCCAAAGAGGTTGTAGTGGCCCAAAATAACTGACTACACGAAGAGAACTTTGAAGTTTTCAAGGTCCAATGCCAATCGGCACTCGCGGAGCTTATTAGATATTTCGGGGTCTGACCCATAGAGATTAAAGTAGCCCAAAAGCACTGACTGCGCGAAGAGAAGTCTTCCCTTTATATCTTAACCAAGCAGTAATGGACTGTCAGTCGCTAGTCTTAAGTCTCCTGCGTCATTCCAGTTTTCATCATAGAAGTCCACGAACCGGAGTTATCTCGTCAAATTGGGCGAGGATTGAAATTGGCGGAAGACATCAGACCTGACGTGAAGGTCTCAGACGATGTGGTGATGCTCGACAGGGAGAACGAAGATGAGAGCTACAGGAAACGTAAGTTAGTTGACAGTGTCGACGGTGGCTTTAGAAGTCCAAAAACATCTTGATATATCGAACTGTTGATCTGTTTTTTTATGTATTATCGTGTGTTTTACGTATTGTTTTATGTTTTTTTATGTGTTGTCATTTCATTTCATTTATTCAAAATTATTTCATATTGGCAATACATATATGAAAATTAATTTGATAATGCAATAAGTTTACGGAGTTTTTGAGTTCTCTATTTATCGACGTGATAACGTCTTATAGATTGATGAACGCCGGATGCACGTACGAAAAAGCATGACTTATTGTCACGTTCCGCTTGAGCCGAGTGAGCGATAGAGAGGCACGATCGGCCACTCCATTGTGCGATGTTTTCTTATAACGTTATCGTGTAAAATTAGCGTCCGTAAACCAACTTGGCTTTGGCTTGGTTGGCTTGGTTTCCAGCATGGCCGTGTGGTTTCCGGCAGACTAGAATAGAATCACTCCGTCTCTTCCCGTGGATGTCGTACAAGACGACTAAGGGTAAAAATACATTATAAAACATCGATCAGGTCTCCCCAACCCGTCTTGCCAGCGTGGGGAGTGTAGGCCAAATCCTCCTTCGGTCTGGGACGGACGAGAGAGGGTCGTGCTCCTGTAGTGGAGACTAAAATGACCTGATGATGATGAAACCAACTTTTCAGACAATCAACGTTTTTTTTTTTTTTTTTTTTTATTTTTTTTTTTTTTTTATTCAAGATAGGCTTGCGTTTGACCACTATCTCGCCTGGTGTTAAGCGATGATGTGGTCTACGATGGAGCACGCTTGCCTAGAAGATACCTATTCACTCTTGATTTGAAGACTCCCAGGTTGTACTTCTCCGGAAACACAGACTCAGGCAAGGAATTCCACTCTTTGGCAGTACGCATAATAAAAGTAGAAGCAAAGCGCTTAGTGCGTATAGGTGGAATATCAACCATATAGCGGTGGCGCATCTCAGTGCGTCTGGTTGTCCGATGGTGAAAAGGAGACGGGGGAATTAGGTCAAACAATTCCATGGCACACTCACCAAAATGCAGCCGATAAAACACTGATAGGCTTGCTACCCTGCGGCGATGTTCCAGGCTCTGAAGCCTAGCATCGACTAACCGGTCGTTTCCAATGAGCCTCTTGGCTCTTCGCTCAATAGATTCCAGCATCTCAAGCTGATATTTAGCAGCGCCGTCCCACAGATGAGAGCAGTACTCCAGGCAGGATCGGACTTGAGCCCGGTACAGACTGAGTAGCTGATCCGGTCCGAAATAACGTCTCACCCTCGAGAGAATACCCAGCTTTTTGGCAGCGATTTGGGCCTTAGCCTCAATAAATGAACCAAAATTGAGAGTGGGCGTGAGCGAGATGCCAAGAAGCTCAAGACGACCGGATATCGGAATCGACACATTTTGGAAAGTAGGTGTCAGGTAGAAGGGACTCAGTTTGGCGGTAAAAAGGCACGCTTGTGTTTTTGTGGCATTGAACTTTACCAGATTAGCTTCACCCCATTCTGAGACGGCTTGTAAGGAGAGGTTCAGGCGCTCCACCATGGACTCCCTAAGTGATTGAATTTCCGGTCCCCTAGCTCGAGCGCTGGACACATAGCTCTCTACAACAGTGCAGTCATCAGCATACCCTATTATGCTTGGCTTTAGTAAGTCGTTGACGTGTAACAAAAAAAGCGTTGCAGAGAGTACCGACCCCTGAGGGACTCCAGCGTTGACAACCATTTGATCGGACGAGCAACCATCAATGACCACCCGAATCGACCGGTCCCTCAGAAAGTCTGATATCCAAGCACAAAAACCAGGGGGCAGGCTATAGGATGGAAGCTTACTAATAAGGCTGTCGTGCCAGACCTTATCGAATGCCTTAGAGACATCCAGAGAGACGGCAAGTGCTTCCCCATGTCTCTCCATAGCGAAGCTCCAAATGTGCGTTGCATACGCTAGGAGATCTCCAGTAGACCGGTTACGGCGGAACCCATATTGCTGGTCCCTGAGAAGATCGTTTGCTTCGAGGTATGCCATGAGCCTGTTGTTTATAATGCGCTCCATAGTCTTGCACAGTATGGAGGTGACTGATATGGTTCTATAATTCGACGGGTCGGCACGACTACCTTTTTTGGGCACAGGCTGCACGTTGGCCAGCTTCCAAGACCTAGGCACCTGTTTTTTTTCTACGATAGAATATTTACTTCTACTTAATCCGTACTAATATTATAAATTTGAAAGTTTGTGAGGATGCGTGTATGGATGTTCGTTACTCTTTCACGGGTAAACGGCTAAACGGCTGTGGATAAATTTAATTGAATATGTTTTGCTGTAAGGTGGAGGCACTTTCGCAGTTAGGCCGCTCCAATTCAAGTGAGGAGTGGAGTGATTTGCCATTGCCTCGTTAGCAGATCGGCAGGGTGTACTGCGGGGAGTGAGGTTGGCTTTGGCTCGAAAGTCTTTTGTTGCTGAAGAAATAAATAATTTTCTTTCAGTATGCAGTGCTCTTTCAAAAGGAGCATCAATGATAGTGGACATGTCATGGTTTCCGTGGGAAACTGCTGAACAGCTGGCTGCAGACGCGGGCGTGCCCCTCGTCAGGACATTACTGGGCTCCCAGCAGCTCATATCAGCTATGGATGACTATTTGGAGACTAGAAATGCGACTGATGCTGCTATACTGCTGGAGACTGAAAGTGGTAAGGTCTAGTATATTCTTTATTGCATATAAATTTCATAAATAGCTATATAATTCGCTCATATACATTAAACTAAAACTAATCTAAAAACCTATCTAATTAATCTAAAAACCAAAGAAAAACTTATGGGATAAAAAATATATATATATATATAAATAAATACAAAACTTACAAATAAAAAATATCCCCAAGATCGTTGTCTTTCGGCAGTGTCCCCAGAACACTGGCAGCATTACCTCGCTGGATAGCTATACTTATTCTCTGAGCAAGGTAATGGCCAGCCTTCTGGTTATAGGACGTGTCGACCAATTTTTTTGAAATATCTCTAAATAATTTGTGGGCTGACGGGCCCCACGGCCCCATGGTCTCTACCCCAAACGCCTCAAATATGTAACTGTTGCTTAAATTACTATATTTGCGGCGTTTGAGGCATTCTGCAGAAGCCGCTGCGGCACCGGCCTTAAACCCTGTAGCCGTGAGGTGGGACGAGGCCAGGGTATCGACGCATGTAACGTCCCACACCAAGGCACGTCCCAGCCTCCAGGGCAACAGAGTCATTCCATCAGGTCTCTTGCCATCGTCTCGAACCAAACCATTAGGTTCTAAAATGGCTGGAACGCAGACGCTGACAAGAGCCCGTCGAATTATAAATTAGCATAACATAGTTAAAACATACGTGTACAAAGGTGAGCTTATCTCTACAAGAGATCTATTCCAGCCGACCCTATAGGCAGTGAGAGAAGGAGTCACTTGACGGATATTACACTATGTGCGTACTATTAATAAAGAAAAATGAAAAGAAGAAGAACTAAAAAACAATACAATTATGATATTTCGACTCGTTAAAGAGTTATTACTCTTTTATATATAGCTATTGCAATAGACATAACATAACTTTATGCGAAAAATCTACTTATCAAAACATAAAGAAAAAACAAATATTATATTATAAGTTACATAATTTTACCTTAAATAGGTCTGATAATGCAAGAGTAGGGTTACCATATCTAAACGCTAGCAACCAGGAGAAGAAGAGTGAAAACTTCCGGATTTTGAATCTTAAAACCTGGACATGTCATCAGTGTTTTTAGTACTAACTAGTACTGTTTTTTACAGATAGACTACAAATGAAAGCCCGCTCGGACGCTCCCCGGACGCCCTCCAAACTAGGACAAATCCGGGGAAACCCGGACGGATAGCAACCCTATGCAAAGATGCCGGCATGAAAAGCATACTCCCTGCCTGATGTAGAGCAGTTATATTCGAATAACCGGTTGTTATACAAACAGTGTTGATCACACCATGAAACTAGCTTATTACTAACGCAGCTTCTTCTCACTTCTGGTAACCTCACTCACTCGTAGGAAGGCGCTCGTGCGTGGTAAACTGGCAAGTGTTTCACAAGTGTGAACGGATGCTCCTATATTTGTATTTTTTTATATGAGGGGGGGGGGGGGGGGGGGCAAACCGAGCATGTGGGTTACCTGATGGAAAGCAATACCACCGCCCATGGAGGTCGCCGATCCATTGCCAGCCCATACTACTTACTTTCTTTCTTTCAGGTGACCTCACTCACTCGTAGGAGCACAACAACCCTCAATTGGGAATTGTCATTTGGCTGCGGTATTCTGTGAGGTGGAGGTACTTCCCCAGTCGGGCAGCTTAAAAAATACTCTATGCCAGGTAGGGCTCTGCCAGAGCCTTGTTTGTCAGTCAGCAGGGTGCCCCACGTGCATGTGTGGTTGGCTTTGGTTCAAAGATGTTGATGAACCACTTATTAATGAAGACGCAAGACGTTGACCTGTCTTCATAATAATGAAAAAGGAATGAATATTGAATTCTAATTGGCTTCGCGCAATGTGTCAATTGACTGACAGTTCTGTCAAACGACATAAAGTTACATTAGAAAAGTTAATATGGTCGTTCAGTTTTTTTTAATTTCCCGCGCGACTTCCTTATTTTTTTCTTTCATAAGGCACTTCTCGTGACAATAACAAATAAAATATAAAAATAAACAGCGCAATCGGTCCAGGCGTTCAGGCGTGATGCCATGACAAAGGGAAATAGGGATTCATTTATATATATATAGGTATGTTACGGCTAAAGGACCCACCTTTAGCCTATTCGGAAGTTTCATTGCCACGTGTGCGCGCATTGTCTCCCCAACGCCCCCTCAAGCCCTCCGCCGCCGGCCCGGCGCGTCCATCGAATACATTTTCAGCCGTTTCGTTTCGGTTAATGTGCACATTAGCCGGCTAATCTTAAGTTTATGTTCACACCCACCTTTAGCCATAACTTATATATAGATAGGAGTAGGTACTTTATATACAATTTTACTATTTAAGATGGCAATAATTTATATTATGTCCATTTACAATTTAAGAAGTCCATAGTGGAATTAGTGAGGCCGAGAGATTTCAGCCCCCTTACCACCAACTCTTATTGCGATTCAATAACTGAATAGATTGCTTATTTATACCAATCATGGGCAGGACGATCCATGTAAAAAGCGTCCCCTCCTCTGTATAATCATCATCATCATCAGCCTGTATCTACCCACTGCTGGATATAAGCCTTCCCTAATGCCTTCCACCAGATACGATCCTCCGCCTTCCGCATCCAGCCGCTTTCTTAAGGTCGTCGGACCATCTAGAAGGAGGGCGCCCAACACTTCGTCGTCCTATGCGCGGCCTCCACTCTAATACCTTCCTCCCCCATCTGCCATCACTTACTCGGCAGATGTGACCGGCCCATTGCCACTTCAGCTTACAAACTCTGAAGGCTATGTCGACAACTTTGGTTCTCCGTCGAATTTCTTCATTTTTGTATAATACCCTCTGTATCTGTATATTCCTCTGTATAATACCCTCAATGAATATAATTTGTTTCAGATGTGGATAGAACATTATACGAGCTGCTAGGAAAGTCTAATATCCGTGTTTGGGTACACGCCGGCCTTACGAGAGATTCAGCCAAGGCATTGAAGATCATGAGGCCTGAACCAAGCTTTTATATAGTGGTGGGCCAGCATGGGTTTGTGATGGACACTTATAGACGGGTGAGTGGAACGTTTCTAGGAAGACCTTGGGAGGTAACAGGGTAACATGTAATGATACCGTCGCAACAAGACTAAGTTTTATTAGTTTTATTTTTAAGTAGTTTTAGATTATTTTTATTTACTATAAGTAGTTTAGTGTTATTTTGTTGTTATATGTATAGTTTCTTGTATGTATCTTTGTCATATACTTTTTATTTGGTCTGAGGTCTTATGAATAAATATTACAAATATGTATGTCGATGCTTTGTGACAATGACACTATTGACAGGTAGGTTAGCCATCTTTGCTGCCATGACATTCGCTTACTAAGTTTATAAAATTGTAACCCGACTACGGAAAGAAATGGGGTGTGGCTATGACATGAACACGGCCGTGTGTTGTACGTGAATACGTTATATGCACTAAAATTATATAAAAATGGCAGCGCTTCGCCCTCCCCCGCTCGCGATATTCAATAGACCTTACTTCCCTACGGTCGGCGACGAAGTCGTAACTGTGGGAGTCGCTGCCCCAGAAAGAGGAGAATGCGATATAGGGACAAAGGAGATAGATAGAAATAATAACTTGTAGGGAGTCAAGCATTGCCCGCGGCACCAACAGAGGGTAAAGCAGTGCTGCACGCATCTCCCGCGATTCGGCTCATATGACAGCGAGGTCGGTGTAGACATGGGAAGGTGGTGGGTTTGTCCTAGTCCTTACTTAGCGTAATAAATTCTTTGATCCTTCATTTATCCAGTGGTGTGATTGAATTTGGATGGAGATGATAGATATGTAGCTGCAACACCAAACTGTAACCCTAACGATTTTGTTACCGTTTTTTTTTAAGAGTCTCCCTATGGAAACAATTTTAAGACATATTCACGTCAAAACGTTAAAATGCGTGTAGGGTTGTGTCGGTGTACAGCCCCGTTAGTTAACGTGAAACGTCTATAACAGCGAATCGCTCTAAAGTGTTGTTTCCGTTATTCTACGCAATGTCCCCTGCCGCCTCGCCCGGCCCCGATGCAAAGGTCTTGTATTAGGGCCGAAAGTGCCGAAACACACAACCGCGTCGCGGCGACGCGCCGCAACGCAACGCTCCGCCGAGCGTTGCGTTGCGGCGCCGCGAAACAAAGCGTTGCCATACAGAGCAACCATTTTTTTTGTGATTTTTTTAATGTTGTTGAATGTATGGAAGAAAACAGCAAAAATAGCAAAAATGTTACATTTCCTTAACGTTAAAGTTTGAATAAACGCTTACTTTATTTTACTTTTTGTACACTATGTGCGGCGCAGTGCACCCCGCACTATTCTGCGTAGCGGCGGGCGGCACTGCCGATTTTGGCGGTGCGGCACCGCACCGCACCGCCAAAATCAGCAGTGCCATTCGCGCCGCTACGCAGAATTTTGCGGCGTCTACCTCGCCGCAAATAGCGTAGAAAAAGTAATAAAACGTAAATGATCTTTTTGCTATTTTTTTACATACGTCCACCAACATTCATAAATCACAAAAAATAGTTGCCCTACATACGGCAGTAGAACGCTTTGTTTCGCGGCACCGCAACGCAACGCTCGATGACGCGTTGCGTTGCAGCGCGGCGCCGCAACGTGGTTATGTGTTTCGGCCCTTAGGGGCTTGCACAAGGGAATTGTTATTTGGCTGCGGTATTCTGTGAGCTGGAGGTAATTCCCCAGTCGGGCAGCTTACAAATACGCTATACCCTAGTTTCTCTAGTCGCTCGTCGGCAGGGTGTAACACGTACAGGTGAGATTGGTTTTAGTTCAAAGATGTTGATAAACACACACACTCCAAAATTACACTCCTATACCTTGGTATTTTTTCATTTAGGCCGTGAAAGAAAAATTAGTCCGTCGAGACTACCGCTGGAATCTAGTCTTTACAGACTACTCAGCCAGCAGTATTGACCTGACACAGCTGGTGTTACCGACGGTGATTTTATCTGCGGATCCAGCTGAATGCTGCAAGATCATGGGGCAAAGAGAAGAGTGCGGCTGCCCAGGGGATATCCAGGTGTGTATTTTTTTATATATGAGGGGGTAAACGAGCATGTGGGTCATCTGATGGAAACCAATAACCACATCATGGAGATTGGGCAGTGGTAGTAGGGCCCAGATGCTTGATTTGCCGAGCGTCGGTTCGCCACAAGCTACTCGACTTAAGAGTACGCAAGTAGCCTGCATGCAGGTGAAAGCGGAGTAAGACCTGCTAACGTTCCGCTTGCGTGCTCGGTTGGTTTACTGAGCACAAGAGCGGTGCGGGTAAAGGTCCTCTCGTCTGGTTGGTTTACTAGACGAGAGACTCGCAATTCTATGATATAACCGGTAGGTTGGCACATAGCCGCAAGCGGAACGTTAGCAATCAGGTATAGGGTACGTGCCCATGAAGATCGGCAACACCATCCTTCCTTTCTTTCTTTCTGGTGACCTCACTCACTCGCCGGAACACAACAACCCTCAAGGGAATTGTTATTTGAGCATACGCTATGCCCTACCTCTCTTTTCTCCAGAACCTCGTGTGTCAGTCAGCTGGGTGCACTACGTGCAGGTGAGGTTAGCTTTGTTTCAAAGATTCTGATGTAACGCTAACACCCCTTTATAAATTGCTTATTATAAATGGGTGCTGGAATCCGAGCACACACGGAGTTGGCGACGCTTTGTGGGCTACACCAATGTTTAATTTACAGACTATACTAAGGCAATTTTCAATTTATTTCTCTGCTGAACCATAAAGATGTGGAATTCGCTGCCGGCACACGAATTTCCCTCTTCCTATAAACCAGGGTGGTATAGACAAAGTGTGAAGAAATCATATATAGGTCGTCAAGGCTTGGCCCGCTGACACTGCGCTAATCGCAATGATGGTGGTCTTCACATTTAGTTTACATTACACCTGTGCTTTCCATATGGCAAGGACATTTTGGCCGACCATATTAAAGGCATGAAATTCTTAAAACTTCCATTCCAGAGGCCACAAAACATCATCAATTCCCTTCTCCAATACATAACTGAAGTATACTCCAAGGTAGACAGGGAACTCCCTACATTAACGACCAGGATCGACTGCGATAACCTTCAAATTGGAGACACGAACGCTACGAGATACCGACTGTTCAGACAGTTCGCCGAAGATGCTGATATGACAAACGATACTGTGTTTTATTGGGATGGCGAAAGGTAATATTGAGATTAGAAAGGCGATGAATCTGTGTTGTCATGGTATTGCACCACTCTTTATACCATTACAAATAATTTATTTTCTCTCGAAAACAAGTTTTACATTACTAACATTAAACAGGTACAATTACAAATTAATGAAAAAGTGGTGAGAAGTCGATCACCCTGTTGCGTAATTTTTAACTGGGCATGGCAATTTTAGGGCTAAACTCTTTTCGTGCCGTCGCCCTTATGCGTTCTATTTTAATATATGTTATGTTCTACTGCAAATCATGAATTTTATCAAACAGCACACCTTGTTCTCTGGGAGTGTGATCTTCGGCGGCGGGAGCGGGACGACATGTTGAATTCGTTGCATGTAGCATCCGGGGTAGTATATTATTCTGATTTGGTAGCAACAAGGGAGAATTACCAAGCGTTCAGACGATTTTGCAATTCATATTATTGGAAACGATGTGTTAGGTAACAACTCAATGTTTTAGGTCCCCAATAGTGTTAGATACATAAAATCCGTGGTACACGGCAGTTGAGCTTCACTTGACTAGCCATCTCTTCCGGCTCTTAATGCCTTATTTGCCATATTGCTCTCTCTCACATTGCTAAGAGGGGAAGTCAAATTCCAAAAGCTTCTTACTCCTACTAATTTCTTGTGAATTAATTCGTTGTGAGTTCCAAGGCAGCTGTAGTTTTACCCTCGGGACTGCAATGGACTTCACTGTTCATTGCCTTTGTTGGCGGTCGCCGCTGTTAATCCTGGCTACACAGGAGACACAGTGGTGGGAATATGTGGTGGGCCTCCGTCTTCCGTCCGGGCTTCTTTCTCTTCTTCTTCACAACCTTCGTGAAGCCCTCCTCGTTGCTCTGCTTCATATGCAGCAGGAGCAGCCTGCCCTTAGGGCTTATATAAGCTTAGTAGGTATGCATTAAGTCTTAATCGAACGTCATTTCGTTGTGAATCGGTGGGTTTGAGTGGGTGGGTTTGTTATGTTTCAGGTCTGGGCTAATTCTTCGTTCCCGGTTCATCTTGTCAACGTTCAAACCTGATGAGGAACTGCAGACGGTGGCGACTTGGTCAGCAGATGAGGAGTATCATCTACTACCAGGTGTTATCCTGGATCCTCTGAAGATATTCTTCAGGATTGGGACAGCGCCTGTAAGGAAATCTTTAATTTTTTGGAGTGTAAGTGGTTCATCAACATC
Source organism: Hypsopygia costalis (assembly GCA_937001555.2). Taxonomy (NCBI): domain Eukaryota; kingdom Metazoa; phylum Arthropoda; class Insecta; order Lepidoptera; family Pyralidae; genus Hypsopygia; species Hypsopygia costalis. Next base: position 18,902,110 of record OW443347.2, read on the forward strand.
TTTGAACCGTAGGCAACTTCACCTGCACGTGGTGCACCCTGCTGACTGACAAACGAGGCTCTGGCGAAAAGAGAGGTAGGGCATTGCCTATTTTGTAAGCTGCCCGACTGGGGAAGTACCCACCTCACAGAATACCGCAGCCAAATAACAATTTCCTTAAGGGTTGTTGTGTTCCTGCGAGTGAGTAAGGTTACCAGAAAGAAAGGAAGGAGCTGCGTTAGCAGCGGGGGTGGCGGCGCGCGAGCGATATTTCATGTTGCGAGCGTTAATATGGCTACGGTAACTGCTTCACATCAGGTGGGCACTATGCTTGTCTGCCATCCAACGTAGTATAAAAAAAATCTTGTCTATACTATTTAATCAGTCCTTAAGTTTTAGGGTGTAAGTAGCTCACCAACGAAGAGCAGTTCGAATCGAACGAAATCCAATTTACTCATGTTTTAAAACTTACTATTAAATATTAATATAAATAAATAAACAGAGAGAAAAGCTATATACAAATTAAAATTGCGTCAAAATATTCCTCCACATCACCGCCAATGGCATCGTGCCCAGAAGGCTGGCAGCACTGCCACGCTGAATGGCAACGCTTATGCGTTGTGCGTTTTAAAAGCCAGCCCTCTGGATGCTTAGTGTAAGTTCTTTCTTACACTAAGCATCCAGAGGGCTGGCTTTTGGTCAGATTCGAACATTTACAATCCGACCAAATTGAGAAAAAGTTTCATACTGTGAATTTACCAGACGCGTGTTACATCCGAATTAGTCGGTTTGCTCACTTCAAAATGTGAGCTACTTGCTTGTGAGCCATATAATTTTAATATGTAACACGCGTCTGGTAAATTAGCAATATGAAACTTTTTCTCATTTGGTCGCCTTGTAAACGTTTGAATACGACCAAGGAACTTGCACTAACCACTCAAAACAGGAGAGTTCTTCGTTATTTTGTCGGTTTGTTTACGTAGACATGATCGAACGCGCACTAATCACTCTGGTCACGGGAAGTGTCGACCAAACGCTTTGCTAATTTCCTGAAAATGGTCCGTGGATTCGGACCCCATGAGCCTCCGATTCCTGGTAATTAATGGTTTCCTACTTGAGTGCGATAGCCGTATCTTTGAATTTTGTTACTTGGAAAACCTTTCCACATTTCTATACTGCGACTGCGAGAGTGTTCAAAGTAAATTTTCCTAAGTAACATAACATCGCAGTAACACGACGTCGATTAAACAAAGCTTCGCAGTATGATTTTTTCGCAGTAAAATCGTTCGCAGTACAATTTTTCGAAATAACGAGACAAGACGTCGACTTAACAAGTCGTCGCAGTTAAAAGTTTTTCGAAGTAGCAAAATTCGATGATACGGTTGTCGCACTCAAGTAGGAAACCCAAAATGGGGGTTGAATTGCTTTCAGGCTGTGCCTTGGACATTACCGAAATTGGATCCAGACACAAAAGAACCGATGGTAAATGAGGATGGCCAGCCGTTGTACGAGGGATACTGTATTGATCTCATTGCAAAGCTCTCTGAAGTAAGTATACATATATAAGAAGTTGGAGGCACCCTAATAATTAAATAAAATGTCGCGTCCAAAATCGATGTCAAATGGAACAACTTTTGGAAATTATATCATCTATAATTCCTCCAATGTCAAGTGGTGAAAATCATCTGTCATAATAGAATGAGTCTTCATTTTCTTTAGGTAATTTTAAATCTCACAAGAATGGATGACAGATCTGGAGAAGAATGTAATTATTATGTACATAGACTATCCAAGCGTCGAGCGACGCAGTTAGTATTAGTATGTCGTCTTGGCCGAGGGAAAGCTATCAAAACGTGTCTCATTTAGATTCCGCCTCCATCCGAAATATCCGCAACTTTTATATTGGTTTTGGTTACGGTTTCGGATAGATTTTTATTTCGGATGTCCGATAGGTTCGATTACCGATCTCCAAAACATCCCTAGTTAGAACCACAGTATATGGCCCCCAGTACCCGATAGATAGCCCAGCTATTCCGGGTCATGGTGGTGGTTTTGGTTACCGATGCCCAGGGGCGCCGGCTTTTAGAAAACCTCATGGGTGCTCTTGCTCATTTAATTACTCGAAAAAGTAGCGAAGTGTGTAACTCACAAACACCCAGAGCCAACACAAATATCTGTTTCATCAACAAACATTTGTGTTGGTGCGAGAATCGAACTCGCGCGCGACCCTTGCGTCTCAACCGGCGTTCTAAACCACTGCGCTAAACGGGTTGTCGGGTAATGAAAAACGCCCATCCCTAAGAGGCGATTACAGATTTCTTGACGTCTATTCTCAGGGGTGCTCGGCACCCACTGTTTATTTCTCATGGGTGCTCGAGCCCCCGAGCACCCACGGAGTCGGCGCCCCTGCCGATGCCCTCAAGAAAGCAGCTGGTAGCGGTTGGATGCGGTACGCGGAGGGTCGCATATGGTGGAAAACATTAGGAAATACCTATATCCAGAGTCCAGACTGATAATGAAGTTATAATCTGTACTAATATTATAAAGCTGAAGAGTTTGTTTGTTTGGATAATCTCAGGAACTACTCATTCGAATTGATAAATTCTTTTAGTGTTAGGTAGCCTATTTATCGAGGAAGGCTATAGATTATTAACATCACGCTACCACCAATAGAAGCGGAGCACCAATGAAAAATGATGCAAAAATGGAAAAAAAATAATAATTTTGAGAGCTTCCGTTGCGTGCGTTACGCAACAATTATATACGACGGAATTTATCATCTTATAAAAAGTATTAAAAAAATTCCGTGATAGCATGCGTCTATCTTTTAAGGTTGGCTCACTGTAACCTTTCAAATGGTAACGGTTCACTCTCAACGCTCTGTCTCTCGCAGACGAATTGCGCGAATCAGCTAGTATTAAAATATAAGCGAGAATGAACTTGTGTTCGTCAGTATTAACAGCATAAATTTTAATTTTTTATGCAGACAATGAACTTTGAATACGAGATCGTGACACCAAGAGCCGGTGGCTTCGGGAAGAAGTTGCAGAATGGTTCCTGGAATGGCGTCGTTGGTGATTTGATGAGAGGGGTAACTGAATTTTTATACCACTAGGTAACGTGTACCAGTACGATTATACCAATAATAACACGAACTGTTATTTAAGTAGTTTATTTGTACTACAAACTGACTGACACTTTTAATATAATGTATAGACTTACATTAACACCACAATACAAAGGAGGGCTCCATTAAAACATAACATCAGTGTGACCAGTGTCAAGATTATAACTTTAGTATGCATAGACAAGGTAAGGAATACACGACACAAACAAGCATAAACAAGTCAGCCTCCCTAGCCAAGTGTAATTCGTAACGTAACGAACGTTAGATAAATCACGTGACATTTGTCAATTCTCATACTAAAATGTTCGATTTTGGCAAATGTCACGTGATCTATCTAACGTTTGTTACGCTACGAATTACACTTGGCTAGGGGGGCTAATGGTAAGCAATCATCGCAGTATATGAACGCTTACAACAGAGGCATCGCTCACGCATTGCCGACCCTGTAAAACCTCTTTACGTCTTTTGACGTGAAATATCTTTAAAATCACTCCAATACATACGAGTACTTACCAGCCCCCTTACCACCATCTCTTATTGCGATTCAATAACTGAATAGAATGCTTGTTCATACCAATGAATAAGCGACTCTATTTCAAATGGAATAGAGTCGCTTATTCATTGGTATGAATAAGCAATCTGTTCAATTATTGAATCGCAATAAGACATGGTGGTAAGGGGGCAGGTCAGAAAACTGGACTGTAAAGAATTCGTCTACATAGTCTTACCATAATAATTTAAAAACTATAAGTCATAGACACATGAATCTCATGTCATTATTTAGCGTATATAGTCAGCTCGCTGCTAAGACCTTAAGTTTGCATCGGGGCGGGCGGCGGCGGGGGAGGGGCTCTCGCTTGTATTGTATTCAGTATTACTCACGACTCACACGTGATAGCGCGGTGATCGCTGATATACACGTGATACGTATATATACGTATGTATGTACATCTGTATACCACATTTAAGGCAATAAATAAATTCATTCATTCATTTCTTTCATTCATTCATTCATACGTTAACCAACGGCCGTGTGCGCCGATACAGCTCAACCAGATTTTTTTACAAGGCAAGTAGACCGAAATGAGCTATTCAAATCAAATCAAATCAAATCAAAATATCTTTATACCTTGGACTAAAGTCCATCCAAACTTAATTTCAGGAAACAGATATGGCAGTAGCCGCATTAACAATGACGGCAGAAAGAGAAGAAGTTATTGATTTCGTAGCTCCTTACTTCGAACAAACTGGAATTTTGATTGGTAAGTTTATTTTCAGTCGTTTATGTCATCGGTCGCTTGCAGGTCTATTTTTTTTCGGGATGAGTGCCCACCACACATTCCCACTACCAGTGTCGGACTGGGCCGGAAGGGCCCGGGTGGCTGACAAGCCCGGGGCCCGAACTAGATGATGGTAGATGGTGTGTTATCCTACGGTTGCCGCAAGCCCCGCAAGCCAGACCCGTGGGGACAGGCTGGGGCCCGGCGGGCAAATGCTACCTCGACTATATGGCCAGTCCGACGCTGCCCACCACTGTGTCTCCTGTGTAGCCAGGAGTAACAGTGGTGACCTTCAAAAAAGGCAATGAACAATGAAGTCCATTGCAGTCCCGTATAGGTAAAACTATGGCGGCCTTGGAACTCACAACGGATTTAATCAAAAGAAACTATTAGCTTTAACCTTGATTTACCCTCAGGACTGCAGTGGTTTTCATTGTTCATTGCCTTTTTGATGGACACGCTGTTAATCTAGTCTATACAGGGGATGCAATGGTGGGAATGTGTGATGGGGTTTTTTTAAATGAGACGGGGGCAAACGAACATGTGGGACCCCACCACCGCCCATGGAGATCAGCAACACCAAGCGGTCATCGATCTGTTGCTAGCATATACTCCTTCCTTCCTGGTGACCTCACTCACTCGCAGGAACACAACAACCGTCAAGGGAATTGTTATTTGGCTGCGGTATTATGTGAGGTGGAGGTACTTCCCCAGTCGGACAGCTTAAAAAAATACGCTATGCCTACCTCTCTTTTCGCCAGTGCCTCGTTTGTCAGTCAGCAGAGTGGACCAGATGAGGTTGGCTTTGGTTCAAATATATATTGGGTGTAAGTGGTTCATCAACATCTTTGAACCAAAGCCGACTTCACCTGCACGCGGTGCACCCTGCTGACTGACAAACGAAGCTCTGGCGAAAAGAGGTAGGGAGCGTAATTGTAATTTACCCGACTGGAGAATGTACCTCCACCTCACAGAATACCGCAGCCAAATAACAATTCCCTTGAGGGTTGTTGTGTTCCTACGAGTGAGTGAGGTCACCAGAAAGGAAGATGCTGCGATGGCAGCGGGGGTGGCGACGCGCGAGCGATATTTTATGTTGCGAGCGTTAATATGGCTACGGTAACCGCTTCACATCAGGCAGGCCGTATGCTTGTCTGCCACCCGACGTAGTATAAAAAAAAAAGATGTTAATGAACCACATACAGTCTCTCTCTAACTCTTTTTATCTTGTGTTTCACAGCTATCAGGAAGCCAGTTCCAAAGACATCGTTATTCAAGTTCATGACTGTCCTCCGAACTGAAGTGTGGCTGAGTATAGTGGCTGCGTTGGTCCTCACTGGGTTCATGATTTGGTTGCTGGACAAATACTCGCCTTACTCCGCCAGGAACAACCCGGATGCTTACCCATACCCTTGCAGGTATGATTCATCATTAGCAGGGATGTTATTCTCAGGAGTCATACATAAAATGACCATTTATTTTTGAACTTGAAACGGGACATATGTTTTTGTACCCCAGTTAAAAGAGTCGGCCTTGAGTTTCTTGCCAGTTCTTCTCAAGAAGCCCCGTCGCCGGAACTGGCACTTAAATTCACTTTCACATTCAAGATAGTGTGATGAAAGTGAATCTAAGCTCTGCGGATATAGAGTAGTAATGATTTATACATGTTCTTATATTTAATTTGTATGACGTTTCTAAGTGCTTTATAAAGTCCAAGGAATAAAGAATTTTTTGATTTGATTTGATTTGATTTGTTAGCAGGTTAACAATGAAAATAACAAAACTTATAAATTTACTTTGTTTGTGTAACTTACTAAATGCAATTAGTATTCACTATTATTATATTCATACTATGTAGTTCCTCTGACTAACTGTAACTATTAAATTATATGAAACAAATTTTCACGAGCTTTGTAATTTAAAATTTTCGCGCGGTTTTAGAAAACGGGACTATTTTGCGTCCAGGCGCTTTGTTTGGGGACTACGGGACAGATGTCCGAGAAAAGGGACAGTCCCGTTTAAAACGGGACATATGGTCACTTTTCATACGTAGAGTTGCCAGATCAAAAAATCTAATATAGATAACATTTAAAATGTCGGGATTTTGGGGTTGTTGTTTGGAGAAATGAAAATTTATGAGTTAATATTTTATACGCGCTACGAGCCGCCCGAGGTCCGAGCAATGCGTGTGCCATTTTCAAATTATATATGTCGGGAGATCTTGTTGTTTTTGGGGTGTAAGTGGTTCATCAACATCTTTGAACCAAAGCCAACTTCACCTGCAAGCGGTGCACCCTGCTGACTGACAAACGAAGCCCTGGCGCAAATAGAGGTAGGGAGCGTAATTGTAAGCTACCCGACTGGGGAATGTACCTCCACCTCACAGAATACCGCAACCAAATAACAATTCCCTTGAGAGTTGTTGTGTTCCAGCGAGTGAGTGAGGTCACCAGTAAGGAAGGAGATGCTGCGTTGTCAGCGGGGGTGGCGGCGCGCGAGTGATATTTTATGTTGCGAGCGTTAATATGGCTACGGTAGCCGCTTCACATCAGGCGGGCCGTAAGCTTGTCTGACCACCAGACGTAGTATAAGAAAAAAAAAAGAGTGACCATCACATGAAATGTTGGGAGATCCAGACGATTCTCGTCCATCTGGCAACCCTAGTCATATGACCGCAATCAACCATTTACATTATCTTATACTTTTAGGTTTCTTTATTATTGAGGAGCACGATGGCGTCGTTGCGCGTGACAGCCTAATCGATCACGCAAGTCAAGCAACGTTGACTATAGCCTGTCCATGGATGGGTTTATTTATCTGGATCTCTTTCGTATGTACTTCGGAGGGCACGTTAAGCCTTCGGTCCCGGCTGTTGTGATTAGATGACAACCGTTAAGCCAAGTCAGTGGCAATTTACACAGCGCCATCTAGTCCCAAATTAAGCGTTATGGGTTGCTTGTGTTATGGGTACTAGACAACTGATAAATGTATTAAATACTTACATTTTTTTTTTGTAAATATATACTTATAATACATAGAAAACACCCAGACCAAGACAAACACACATGTTCATGCACACAAATGTTTGACTTGTGCGGGAATCGAATCCATGACCTCGGAGTCAATGTGGCCATTGCTAACCTTTCGACCACCGAGCTCGTTAGTTAAATAATACAATAATTCAGGATAAAAATATAATAAACATTGCGCAAACTAATAAAATTATATCGTTGTTATTTATTTATTTATTGCAGAGAATTTACCCTAAAAGAGAGTTTCTGGTTTGCACTCACGTCCTTCACGCCCCAAGGCGGGGGCGAAGCACCCAAGGCTCTCTCCGGGAGGACCCTAGTAGCCGCTTACTGGCTATTCGTTGTGCTGATGCTGGCTACCTTTACTGCTAACTTGGCAGCTTTTCTCACAGTCGAGAGGATGCAGGTGAGTGAAGGTCGGCAATGTACGAGTGATTACATACTACGTTCAGCATTGCCATATAGCGAGATTTTAAATATGTTAAAGAGAAAAAAGTGGGGGAGGTCTGAAAAGTAGGTACATTTTCAGCAAATAGTCAATTAATAAATAAATATTGTCAGACAAATTACACAGCGCCATCTAGCCCCAAAGTAAGCGAAGCTTGTGTTATGGGTACTAGACAACTGATAAACATACATAAATACATTTTTTTTTGTAAATATATACTTATGATACATAGAAAACACACACAAATGTTTGTCCTGTGCGGGAATCGAACCCACGAGCGTTGGTGTCGAAGCCGCGTCATTGACCGCTACGCCATCGAGCTCGTCCGAAATTAATTCAAGTGTTATTTTGCGGAAGTCAAATTTACAGGCAATTTGGTCTACACTACTTTGCGTACTACCAATTCATTCATGCAAACTACTGCCGGTCGACACCCATCCACTACCGTTAGTAGAAGCATGCTACTGCCGCAGAGACGACTATGGCAGTCGGGGCGGCAGAGTCGCCGAGATGACCGCAGTAGCTGGAGCAGACACGACCAAATTAGCCACGGCATTCGCATGCATTTACCAACCGATATTGGATGGGTGCCGGCCGGCAGGAGTTTGCATCATCATCAGGTCATTTTAGTCTCTACTACAGGAGCACGACCCTCTCTTGTCCGTCCCAGACGGAAGGAGGATTTGGCCTACACTCCCCACGCTGGCCAGACGGGTTGGGGAGGAGTTTGCATATTCAGTAGTTTTTTTAATAGAACGATCAAAGACATTTTCAATGGTATAAAATATGACGTAAAAATGCTGGCGTAACTTAGAATTTGTTTCTAAAGTTTTTCGAATTATTTGTGAGAAAAGTCGCACTGTTGACTGACTGTGTGAGCTTTTTGGTCACACTCGAACGTATGAACGTTTACAAGCCGAGCAAATTGAGAAAAAGTTTCATATTGTGAATTTGCCAGACGCGTGTTACATATCCAAATTAGCCGGGTTGCTCACTTCAAAATGTGAGCAAGTAAGCCACATAATTTTGATATGTAACACGCGTCTTATAAATTCACATATATATTCATCATCATCATCATCATCATCAGGTCCATTTTAGTCTCCACTACAGGAGCACGACCGTCTCTCGTCCGTCCTAAACGGAAGGAGGATTTGGCCTACACTCCCCACGTTGGCCAAACGGGTTGGGGAGGCCTGATCGATATTTGAAAATGTATTTCCCTTAGTCGCTTTGTACGACATCCACGGGAAGAAACGGAGTGATTCTATTCTAGTCTGCCGGAAACCACACGGCCATATATTCATAGTTCTTCTCTATTTGGTCGGTTTGTTTACGTTGACATCATCTAACACGGACAAAATACTCGCACTAAGTAAGCACTCTGAACTTCTACCTAAAGTTTCATCATCAGGTCATTTTAGTCTCCACTACAGTAGCACGACCATCTCTCGTCCGTCCCAGACAGAAGGAGGATTTGGCCTACGCTCGCCACGCTGGCCAGACGGGTTGGGGAGGCCTCATCGATGTTTTATAATGTCCCTTAGTCGCCTTGTACGACATCCACGGGCAGAGACGGAGTGATTCTATTCTAGTCTGCCGGAAACCACACGGCCATCTAAAGTTTGCCGAATTATTATTCTTAATTTTTTTTTACGTGGGAACGTCTTATAAATGGACGAACTCCGGCTGCACGCACGAAAAAGCATGACTCATTGTCACGTTCCGCCTGAGCCGAGCGTGCAATCGAGAGCGTTAGGCTTGTGATACATCTATCTCTCTTCCACTCCATCGACCGATGTTTTGTTATGACGTTATCACGTAAAATTATCGTCCGTAAACCGACTTTACAGACAACCGACTTTACAACAACAAAAATTTTTTTACAGACGCCGGTAGCGTCTCTGGAACAACTCGCTCGGCAGTCCAGAATTAACTACACTGTAGTCGAAGGCTCCACCATCCATCAGTACTTCATCAACATGAAGTTTGCTGAAGACACGTTGTACAGGTTTGTCTATCTGGATTATAAGTATTGTTAATGTATTATAAATACTTAATGGATAATAAATGTTCAATCGGGTGGGCCGTATGCTTGTCTGCCACCCGACGTAGTATAAAAAAAAAAAAAAAAAAAAATCGTATTTCTATTTATTGACTTAAACAAGTTAAACATGAATATGTGATTACAATTTATTATATGAAGTAACGTAATGGCCGGCAAAACCATACATATTCCTTTCTGCGACTGCCAGTAGGGGCTCCACCTCTGCCTACTGCGTTCAGGAACTAGTGATGGGTTAACAATTAGAGAGGGCATAGCGTATTTTGTAAGCTGTCTGACTCATCTCACAGAATCGTCGACCACCTTATTCATCGGGAGGTCCGTAGCTACTACGTGGGTCGGTGCTGGCAGGAGCGGTCCTAATTCCTTGCCATCAGATATGTTGAAGCGTAAGCAATCATATATGGTAAACCCTTATTCATTATATACTGGGATACTGGTCGCCCCTCAATCGATAGTTCACATCTCAGAAAGACTATGTATCCAGAACGCCTTTATATCAGAATTTCTAAAAAGCATAATGACCACATTTCAAAACGACTTAGTAGCAAAACATCTAAATCTCAAAACGGTTAGATAGCGATATGACCAGATCGCAAAATGTAGGTGTCGGTACAAAACTTATTCCTTTCGAATCTCTATTCATAGCCACTTGAAACATACTGTCCACTTGAAATATAATAACTGTTAATTATTATAAAGAAGTATTGTTCCGAAGGAAATTTGTCATGCAAGAAGTTATCGTGCGTTTTATTTTTTCAATAATTTTATTTGTAATGTTTCTAGTTTCTAAATTTCATCTTGAATGCACAGTCATTGTGGCTATCCAGTCAACCTGCGATATGGTCGATTCACGGAGTAGTCGTTTCGATAACCAGTCATTTTGCTACCTCGTCAATTTCAGATATTGACTTTTTGTAGGGTTGGTCGTTCTGATATCTCATCTTTATAGTGCTTAGGTCAATTTGCATACTAACTCATTATAATACCACAGTATAAGTAATAGTTCTAACCCAGTTTTCGGTTGACGTTACTTAACTTGCGTGATCGATTAGAGTCTAATCGATCACGCAAGTTAGGAGGAGCTAGATGGCGTCCATACGCGTCAGTCTAATCATTAGACTGACGCGTATGGACGCCATCTAGCTCCTCTCACCGAATGTCCTCACAGAAGAGATCCCACACCGTGGTTACCTTTGTCCTTTTTTTCCAGAGTTTGGAAAGAGATAACTCTAAACGCGACCTCAGATCAAGCGCAATACAGAGTGTGGGATTACCCAATAAGAGAACAATACGGGCATATACTTCTAGCTATTAATGCTTCGGGTAAGTGTTAGTAAGACAAAAAATCTATATACTCTATATAGTCTTATTCATAAAAATCCCTAAAAATGCTTCACACAGTTCTCTTTTTTCAGAACCATCTAAGTACGTAGTTCTGAAAAAAGAGTATTGAGTGAAGCATTTTTAGGGATTTTTCTGACAATACTTACATGTCTTCTTTCTATTCCACTTTTCCACTCTGGCTGTATGTTCGACTAATTTACACTACAAGCTAACTTACATGGCCCGCCCTCCCCGAAGGGGTTTGGAAAAAATATGTAATCCGTCTAAGCACACTCCAGACTAAACCTTACAAATAAAAAAAGAATATCAAAATAAGTTCATCCGTTTGGGAGATACGATGCCACAGACGCGCGTACGCACGCCAGCACGCACACACACACACAACACCCCGTCGTTTTTACGTCGGGGGTTAAAAACGCAGTAAAGTAACATTTTCCTGCTATTTCAGGTCCAGTGCCTGATGCGAAAACTGGTTTTCAGCAAGTTAATGAACACACTGACGCTGATTTCGCTTTCATTCATGATTCAGCTGAGATTAAGTAAGTTTGTCTACGGACAGATTCCGCCTTCTTAAAATATGTCACATTTTTTTATTTAAATAAATATATAAATATTGTCAGACAAATTACACAGCGCCATCTAGCCCTAAAGTAAGCGAAGCTTGTGTTATGGGTACTAGACAACTGATAAACGTACTTAAATACATTTTTTTTTGTAAATACATACTTATGATACATAGAAAACACTCAGACTAAGACAAACAGACATGTTCTTGCACACAAATGTTTGTCCTATGTGGGAATCGAACCCACGAGCGTTGGTGTCGAAGCCTCGTCATTGACCGCTACGCCACCGAGCTCGTCAAAGACAATTACTCTGATATTGAGAATTCTCGAACAGATTATCGAAAAATGTATTTTATGATCTCTTGAGTTATCCTCGCCAAGGAGTTCATTCCACATCTTGAGAACTTTTTTTCTACTTGGCAAATCTAATACACCACGTATCTACTATTTTTAGATACGAATTAACAAGAAATTGCAATCTTACTGAAGTGGGGGAAGTATTTGCTGAGCAGCCGTACGCGATCGCTGTCCAGCAAGGATCTCGGCTGCAGGAGGAACTGTCTCGAGCACTTTTAGTGCTGCAGAAAGAAAGGTTTCTCGAGCTGTTGTCAGCAAAGTGAGTAAAAAACTTCCCGAAGATTGACTAGTGTAGAATACTTTTAGCATTAAGTCGGCCTTTTGTACCATTGATTATTGTTTGTTTATTTGTAAAAAACTTTATTGTAATACAGCAATAACAAATAAGTATATGCAAAACAAGTTGTACCTACAATGGCGGACTTATCCCATCAGGGATCTCTTCCAGTCAACCATGGAATGCTCACAGGAGTTTACTAATTTTGCAAGGTATATACAAGATACAGGAAAGCACTTTACAATATCTCTGTACAAATATTTTTGTAGGAATTTAGAAATATACAAAACATAGTACCTATACATAAATAAGATATAATACATACACAATCCATACATAATAAATACCAGTTTAATATATATCTTTAGCTTGACATGTCCCAAGGTTCAGTCCAGATCTTTTGCAATTTAGACTTAAAAGATTGCATAGTTTGGGCCATCTTCACATGAACGGGCAGGGAATTCCAAAATCGTGCAGCCTTTATAATTAAAGATTTGGCATAGGAGTGACAGTTGTATGAGGGAGTGTTTAACTTTGGATTTGTTTTGTTTTGTTGTCAATAAAGATTTAAAATAAATAAAACTGAAGAGTTAATAGCCTTATGTTTTGACATACATCGAGGTTTCTCTGGCCGCTGCACGTGACAGACGTCGATTCCGATTTCCCTACCCGAGACATAAATAATATATATATATATACAGTTGGACCAAGTACACTACCCTGTGAAATTCCATAATGAGAATAATTTTAAGATAACGAGTGCTAAATGCAAGTATATGCATCCTATAGTGCTAAATGCAAGTATATGCATCCTATGTTTGGTGTTTTATTATATATATATATATATATATATATTAAAACACCAAACATAGGATGCATATACTTGCATTTAGCACTCGTTATGTTAATTATTCTCATTATGGAATTTCACAGGGTAGTGTACTTGGTCCAACTGTAATAGCGACATATATTTTTATGTTATAGGTATTGGATAATAATAAATTAATAGATTCATGTTATGACATACATCGCAGTTTCTTTGGCCGCCGTACGTGACAGACGTCGTCAGACGCGATCTTTGCTCGTGCTTTATTCGAAGTACTAAGAGATATATCTCATATTTTTTATTATAGTAAAACATCGAACAAAAACTACACCACTGCAGGTCACTCAGTTCTCAATAAAGACCATTCGTAATACATGCATTTACCACTCGTTAACTTAAAGTTGTTCTCAGTATGGAGTTCCACAGGGTAGTGTACTTGCTCCAACTATTTTAGCGACATATATTTTTATGTTATAGGTATTGGAATGAGTCAGCACGTCAGGCTTGTCCAGATGCGGATGAATCGGAAGGAATAACTTTAGAGAGTTTAGGTAAGATGTCATGTCATATTTCAGACGCTGTATTACGGTTGCAACATGTTAAGAACATTTTATTCATATATAACAAAGTTGGGTTAGTTACACCATACATATAGCGTTACCTGGCTTATAACACCCCATAAGACGAAATTTAGTGTATTTGATATTTTAAAATGGTGTGGGCCGCATTTAACATTGTATACTTACGTGGTGTTGTTAGCTAATTGAGTATATATAGGGTTTGTAAACTTTAGCATCTGAGTGGCGTTTTATGTCTTTATATACGATAAAATAATAAATAAATAGTCCTTCACAAATTACACAGCGCCAGCTAGTCCCTAACTAAGCAAAGCTCGTACTATTGGTACTAGATAACTTTTTTTTATATAAAGAAAACTCCTGGGGTGGAAAGGCGTGTGGACTCAGAAAGTTAAAAATACGTGTACACTATGTTTTAAAAAAATAGGACAATTGAAAGAAAAAAATAATTAGTAGGTATATTTCTATTATATTTGAGTAGTAAATCACTTTCAGATACAGTTCCTTAAATATTGCAGGTGAATAAAGCCACCCTGTATAATGCAAAAATCGTTCATCTTTCAGGGGGCGTTTTCATCGCAACACTATTTGGCTTAGGCTTAGCCATGATAACATTAGCTTGGGAAGTATTCTATTATAAAAGAAAAGAGAAAAACAAAGTTCAAGCTATGGAAACTAATGTGGAGAAACCTATAACTGTACCTAAGAAAGCTGTCGAGAAGAAAGTTGATAATTTTACAAATGTGCGTAAGAGAGGGAAAGGTAAAGAGAAAGGTGGAAAAGGGAAGAGTGTTACCATCGGTGATACTTTTAAGCCGGCGTCGGATAAGATTTCTTACATTAGCGTTTATCCTAAGGGAGATTATAGGCCTTAGATTTCACGTAAGAGTTTGGGGACTACTGCTACTGGTGTATATGAGCTCCGCTTGACTCAAGACCTTTTTAACCTTTTGACCGCCCGGCTTCATATCAGTTGTCTTGTCCTTAGCGCCTGACTTATAAATCAACAAATAAATACCTCTGACAAACAAGGACGTTGATGCAAGTTTCTCACTTTATTAAGTCGTTTTAAAATATTGCAAACGTTTGTTGTATGTACAATTGTACAGTCTCTATTATATTTACTGTTTTAATGTAAATGGTAGCTGAATAAACGGAAAAACATAAACAAACGAACACAGGTCCGATTCGGGCCTGAAAATATTTGTCGGATAAATCAGACTGGGCGGTCGAAAGGTTGATGCACTATTTTAAAATGTTATACGAAGTAAGGATACAATGGGGTCGACAACTGTCAAAGTGGCGCTAGCAGCGCAATGACCAATAACAAAGCAGTTTTTGTATGAAATTAGTAGTAAATTCATAGATAGAGACCATTATTGAGAAAATGCCTAGATGTTGTGTACCAAATTGTAAAGAAAATGGTGGCCACAAGTTTCCTCGAGATGAGAAACTTAAACAAATTGTGGCTCAAAGTGATAAATATTATTAACCATTTTATTTATTATTATTAACCATTTTAATTATTAACTCTCATATTTTCCAATTGAAATACATGTTTTAAATCGTAAAATTGTCAAGAAATCAACGCAACAAACAAATCCGAAACGTTTAATGATAAATGACAAAGGTTCGTACAGTGGTGGCGCCATCTGAGATCAGCTTTAACTTGCCAACCCCATTTGTAGATAATAATTAATCACTTATTGCAGACCGACATGTTTTCAGATAATCAGGGATGCAGGGTCGAGCTCGAGCCTTGCGTTATATCCTGTCTGGTTTAGTCCACAAATGTCAGATTCTGGAAATGTCAGACGAGTTTAAAACGCCAGATTCTATAAACGCTAGATTCTAATAATGCCAGATTCTATAGACGTCAATTTCTGTTTTTTTTAATATAACCTCAAACCCTGCCTTAGAACATAGAATTTTTTTTTATGCTACGTCGGGCGGCAGACAAGCATACGGCCCGCTTGATGTGAAGCGGTTACCGTAGCCATATTAACCCTCGCAACATAAAATATCGCTCGCGCGCCGCTGCCAACGCAGCATCTCCTATCTTTCTGGTGACCTCACTCACGCCAAGGAACACAACAATTATTATATTGCAATTATAACAAAAATCTGACATTAATAGAATCTGAGATCTAGCATTCATAGAATCTGGAATTTTAAACTCGTCTGTCATTTCCAGAATCTGACATTTGTCGACTAAAACCTCTGTCTCTTCGCCTCATTACGCCATCACACTCTTCCCAATACTACACTAAGTCCTTTTCGGTACAAGCTGTGCGTCTCTGGAATGCTCTGCCATTAACCATTCGTAGTGCACAAACTATGGCCGCTTTTAAAAATCTTGTGAAAGCTATCTCTCACTTGTCTCTGTGTAAATTTTTCATATTTTCCTTTCTTGTCAGTGGATAGATGCAGGCTGATGATGATGATGAAATATTTGAATTATTAAGGCTATTTATATAATTCCAACTGCATAAAATTAAGTCTGCAAATAATCGTTCATTCGTTCAATTATACTTGAAAAAAAAAACTAGATTTAATGCTGTTACGAATAATTATTGATAAGTGTCATGAGACTATTATTTACTAAGCAATGAGAATACGATACCAAATAGCCAGCAAAAAACTGTTATTACCTAAACTGTGTAACTTTTAGTCATAAAAATGTTTTTTTTTTCACTGACTTTCAATGTACTGTAATGTAATAGAAAAAAAATAATCATATATACTTATATTTTTTTTAATATTTTCCCTTCCAGTGTTACATGACATGCCTATTTATAGATTGAAATATTGTAGATAATATTGAATAAATAAAACAATTAATAACAATTTAGCGTCTTTATTTACAATAAAAGTCTATGTATTTAGATATGACAAATTAATAATTGAGAATCTCGTCGCTAGCGAACAAAACCACTTGAGATACTTATATAACATTTTGTAACATTGTATATAGAAGTGAAAATAACAATTATAAATAAATATTGTCAGACAAATTACACAGCGCCATCTAGCCCCAAAGTAAGCGAAGCTTGTGTTATGGGTACTAGACAACTGATAAACATACGTGAATACATTTTTTTTTGTAAATACATACTTATGATAGGAAACACCCAGACTAAGACAAACAGACATGTTCATGCACACAAATGTTTGTCCTATGTGGGAATCGAACCCACGAGCGTTGGTGTCGTAGCCGCGTCATTGACCGCTACGCCACCGAGCTCGTCATAATATTTAATTAAATGCAATGTCTTTAAATACGAGTTACGATATAACGTTTAATATTGTTGTTATTTCAGCTTATATATAAATAAATATTCCTGGACAATACACAGCGCCATCTAGTCCCAAATTAAGCGAAAAGCTTGTACTATAGGTACTAGATAACTGGTATAATACTTAAATACATTTTTTTTTGTAAATATATACATATAATACATTGAAGACGCCCAGACCAAGACAAACCGAGGGGCAATTCTCGTAATTACAATATAGTCAAAATTCAGTTTCGATCCAGTCTCGATCTCATAAATGTCACATTTGGTATTCTCGTAACACAATATGTAACTTCAAATTTAAATTTAAGCGGGATTATATCGAAATATGAGTGAAAATTAAACAAACTAAGAATGTTACTTTGCCAACAACAAGATTTGATAATAATTAATTAATGAAATCAAGTATATAATTTTAGTCAATTCACAATTCAATCTCGATTCGGGCAACTTTCAATCTGCGTTCGTAGAAAAATTACGAGAATTGGCCTTCAGATATGTTCATGTACACAAATATTTGTCTTGTGCGGGGATCGAACCCGCGACCTCAGAATCAAAGTGGCCATTGCTATCCATTCGACCACCGAGCTCGTCAATCATCAAAATATAGGATCCCACCTAAGCGGGGAAGGTATTTTTTTTCCATTTATATGCATAATATTCGAGCGGAACGCTTATACACGCCGAAAAGTTACTCTTAGAAATGAATAGGCTCCAAAATCACTGAATCGATTTTAATTCCACTTGTCACAATTAAAGACTTCGACATGCTTGAGGTTTGTGTCGAAAAAAAATTGAGATCGATCATGTCCTTGAGGAATGATCATCAAATACATTTTCCATTGAAATCAATGGAAAACATACACTCAGCGAATCTACTCGCTCCACTCAACCCCGATTTCGGCCCCGTGGGCTAGATATAATATTCTGGCAAGTTGTCCGAATTATTTAATAAGTTTGGTGTTATAAAAAAATAGGTGAATTTATTCTGCAACGATGGACTGCTATGCCTTGTTTAGTAGTGTAATAATTAATAGGTAGATGGCGCCACACTGCGACTTCACAGCCGTAAAATATTAAATGCAAAAATTCTATATATACTGTTATAAAATGTTATATAAGGTTATATTACAACAGTGTGGATAGATGCGCATTTCAATAGTTCCTCGTGGGTTAGTTCTATAGAACTGTTGGGGTATAACATCAAATCTACATTTTTATAATTTCATAAGTTCCATATAGAACTAAGGGGCCATCCATAAATTACGTCACACGTTAAGGGGGAGGGAGGGGGTCGATGAAGTGTGACGTCACATTTCAAAATCTATTATAATCTAAGTGTTAACACGAACTTTGAATTATTAACGAAAAACTCTAGATGTAAATTTGCAAAATATGTGACGTCACAC
This sequence comes from Hypsopygia costalis, assembly GCA_937001555.2. Taxonomy (NCBI): domain Eukaryota; kingdom Metazoa; phylum Arthropoda; class Insecta; order Lepidoptera; family Pyralidae; genus Hypsopygia; species Hypsopygia costalis. The sequence goes on from OW443347.2 coordinate 18,920,697, forward strand.
TAGGGAGGGGGGGAGTCTCACAAATGTGACCAGCTGTGACAAGGACGGGGGGAGGGGTCAAAACATCATGAAATTCGTGTGACGTAATTTATGGATGGCCCCTAATGAGCTACTGCCAATATGAAATCTCAATAGTTCTATTCAACTACACAATGGGGAATTATTGGAATGCACCCGTGCGGGAGCTCCATTACAATATGATTTTAGTTCTTATTGCGTATGTCATAAGAACGGTACTAATTAGGGGGAACTTTGTGTACAGAGCACGGTGAATGTCGGTTTATGCATTCATACATATACGTGCGATGAAAATACAATGCACGTATTCACGTATTGTTGATCCAAGAAGAGGTGGGTCCTGATCCCCTGCTGATGGATAGGAAAAGCCTTAATAATTGGGTCTATCCTCTATATCCCCCCCCCCCCCCCCCTCCCCCTCACCTTGTGGGATGTGGTTTTAATTGTGATTATTCTCAGAAAATCTATATTGAAAGTTTCTCGGGATTTACTCTACTATGAATTATTATTAGAATGGTAACATCGTCAGGAATTCCCGGGAACAGTTCATACTAAAAATCTCCAACTGGAATAGGAATTGCAGTCTTAGGAATTATTACTATGAAAAATGACAAACTCTTAGGGATTCCCGAGAAATGACCGATCTAAAATTCCCGGTAAAAACTCATACTAAATATTCCCGGGAGCTTACTTTATGGGAATGATTATGTTGAAAAATGACTCTTCCCCCGCTTTCTTCCATAGAATTTGCCGGGAGCATGTAAACTTTTTCTTTTCCAGTTTTTATATAGTCACATTTTGACACACAGGGACAGGAGAAAGAGATGAATTTAAAAGTATGTAATGGCAAGAAATTTGTAAAATTGGGAGTGTGGTTCGTGGGAGATGGGGGGGGGGGGGGGGGGGGGGGAGCACACGGCTCCATTACATTTAGCAATAGTTCAAGCTAATAAACGAAATGATACTTCGGTTGTACGTCCCTGGTCCTGGGTATTCCCGTGAAGTAAATTATACTAAAATCCCGGGAGAAACACCTACAGATTACCCATCACTACCCAACAACTACCAAAACACTCTGGTCGTAGGTCGCTCGACGACCGCAGTTTTACTTTCCAGCACTCTCTTACCGAACTGGATCCTAAAATGATCCCGATTTAAATACTCCCCATCGTCAATCTCCAATATTAATTTTCTCACTCTGTCCTTAGTGTTGTCCACGAAGCACGCGGCTAACTTCATTTCTACTTCTGCGTTCCTTAGACCGATGCAGTATGCTCTGAAAGAAGTTGTTATTATTTATTTATATATATATATAGAAACTAACTTTTGCCCGCGGCTTCACTCGCGTGAATTTCGGGCGACCTTCATGTAGCACCTTTAATTGTACTAAATACGGATGCAAGAACTTTCCCGATAACTACTACACCCGTCCCGCTCCCGCCGCGCCGCCCGCGATCGAATGAGCACTAATTGACGCCAAATACAAATTTAAAACCTATTAGGATTCCACAAGTCTTATTCCATCAGCTTAAAAAGGAATTAGACATTGAGGAGCTCGATGCCGTGATTGCGCGTGTCAGTCTAATGGAACACGTTAAGCAACGTCGACCGTAGTTTGTCCATGGATGGGTTTATTTATCTGAAGCTCTTCTGGAAGGCACATTAATCCGTTGGTCCCGGCTGTTGTTATTAGATGACAGTCATTAAGCTAGCACAGTGGTCATTAGGCGACTTGAAAACACTGGCCTCCTCCAACCCGCAGTTGAGCAACGTGGTGGAGTATGCTCTAAACCCCTTCGTTTGAGGGGAGATCCGTATCTCAGCAGTAAGATGAATAAGGGTAGACAACGATATATAGAAAGAAGGAGTATGGGGTGTAAGTGGTTCATCAAGATCTTTGAACCAAAGCCAACTTCACCTGCACGTGGTGCACCCTGCTGACTGACAAACGAAGCTCTGGCGAAAAGAGAGGTAGGGAGCGTAATTGTAAGCTACCCGACTGGGGAATGTACCTCCGCCTCACAGAATATCGCAGCCAAATAACGGTTCCCTTGAGGGTTGTTGTGTTCCTGCGAGTGAGTGAGGTCACCAGAAAGAAAAGAAGGAGATGCTGCGTTGGCAGCGGGGGTGGCGGTACGCGAGCTATATTTTATGTCGCAAGCGTTAATATGGCTACGGTAACCGCTTCACATCAGGCGGGCCGTATGCTTGTCTGCCACCCGACGTAGTATAAAAAAAAAAAAAAAAAAGTATAGGCTGGCAACGGATCGCTGACCCCTTAGGACCACTTTTCCATCAGGTGACCCACATGCTCGTTTGCCACCCTCTCATATAAAAAAAACTAATTTTAAGTACCAATATTCATTTTGTTAGTATGTATCGACTGAACTTTAAAAGGAAGTGTCCATCCAATCAAGAATATAAGAATATAGCTAGATCAGTGCTTTTCAATCTTTTTGAGTTCGCGACCCCTGTACAGGTTGAAAAATTTTGCGACCCCCTTGTGACAGACAAATAAATAATTTATAAGACTAAGTAAATGGTTTTTATCTAATCTCATATTGAAATTTACACATTAAAAAACTAAACACAGTATCATAATGACAATCTTTACTCACAAGCCATCAAAATAAATTTAAAAAGTTATTTTTCGATACAGCTCTTCTATGGACAACTGTATCGTAAAATAACTTTTTTACCATTTCGATACAGCTTCAGCCCTGGATACAGGTATTTTAAACAGGTTGCAATGCAAATACATTGCAACTATGCAAAATTTTTCTACATAATCTGTGAACGCGGCGCCGCGCGGCGCGTCGCGCATGCGCACTACGCATGCTCGATCTGCAAATGGATTTATATGTAAGAATTATAGCTGTTAGTTTCATGGTTGTATTTAAAATATTATTATCAAATATTTCATGAGATTAGATAAAGTAGTGTATGAAACTGCACATAATTAGGTATTAAAATACTCGTGTGGTCTATTATAACATTCGCCTTCGGCTCATGTTATAAACTCACACTTGTATTTTAATAACCCTTATTTTGCAACAGTTTCATAAACTACTATTTTTTAATAAGGGTCCATCCATAAAGTAGTCACGAAAATTTGATTGCTTCTTTGACAACCACTCGCCCCTTGTCGCATTTGTGACTAAAATTGTGTTTTTAACACACTTTTATTAGGTCGATCTGTATGTAACTAACTAACTATGTAATGAAATCTAAGGTAACTAATTTAACCATCTTCTAAGGATCGTAGCGTAATGACAATTGGCAGCTGTATGTAGTTCTGATGACAATACAATAATATGGTACTGTCGAACTGATCTGATGATGGAGCTGAAGGATATGGACTGGAACTTCATGATGGAACATCGTATCATAGCTGTTTTTGGATTTCTTAGAAAAGTCTTGTAATGAACTTTGACCACGATTAGGTTTGAACGTCTGATGATGAAGCCGGAAGATAGGTACTGGCATTCCATGATGGAATATCGTATCATAGTCGTGTTTGCACTTGTGAGAAAGACCACGTAATGGACTTTGAACACGATCAGGTGCATTTATAAAAGCGTGTTTTTCTAGTGTTTTTTAAACTATTAATTTATTATTGTATAGTGTCTACGCACTGCCTTTTTCTTTTTGCTGGCGACCCCTCTGGGGGTCGCGACCCACAGATTGAAAAACACTGGGCTAGATGACAATTAGTTCTTTCGATCTATTATATAAGGACGTCGCTATAATATAAATATAGGTGAAAGAATTACTTCGATAACATAAAAACTTCTCGCGACATGATTTTGCTACAGATTCGTTTGCTAATTATTTTAGCTCAGTTAATATATGAGTGTGCCTGATGTGAAGCGGTTACCATAGAGGTCTCATCAACATCATCATTTTAGTCTCCACAGGAGCACGACCCTCTCTCGTCCGTCCCAGACAAAAGGAGGATTTGGCCTACACTCCCCACGCTGGCCAGACGAGGCCTGATCGATGTTTTATAATGTATTTCCCTTAGTCTTTTTCTTAGGAAGAGACGGAGTGATTCTATTCTAGTCTGCCGGAAACCACACGGCCAATACCATACGACCATAGTTGTCTATGATAACTGTTTCACTGTAAATTCATGACAAAGAGTATTACCTTGATGCTCTCGCCAGAACAGCGGCCATAACGAGTATCTCAGTGCTGGCCTCCGCTAGACGGCTTAATTCTCTGCAAATAATATATAAAACATTGGTGTCATCAATAAAGCCAGGCGGTATTTAACCAACATTGACAACGAGCTCGGTGGCGTAGCGGTCAACGACGCGGTTACGACACCAACGCTCGTGGGTTCGATTCCCACACAGGACAAACATTTGCGTGCATGAACATGTCTGTTTGTCTGGGTGTTTTCTATGTATCATAAGTATGTGTTTACAAAAAAAAAATGTATTTACGTATGTTTATCAGTATACACCATAACACAAGTTTCGCTTACTTTGGGGCTAGATGGCGCTGTGTAATTTGCCTGACAAATATTATATTATTATATAACATCGCTTTCAACTATATAACGCCCAGAGGCCCTTCAGATCAGAATCATTTATTTTGCTTAAAATGTAGGTACATTAAAAAAAGATCTTAAGTAATTAGGTTTACATGTTCCGTATACATTTTACCTTATGGCATGCAAAAATTTAAATTGGATTATGATACTATACTAATACCATTTGTTATAATCATAAATGTCATGTCAAATATTACATACCTAGTTATAATTGTACGTCGTCACACATCATTATAAGTGTACGTCAAAGTCTGAAATTATTATAAATACATGTCACTCTATAGAAATTTCATTGAATATTAAAACTTATCATTTAGGAATTCGGCAATACTACAATAGCATTTATTTATCAAAATAGGTCTTACGTTTAACTTATTGCCAAACACATTCAGCATATTCGGTAGAGCTCCATCTTTTCTACCAACTAAGCTAAACAGAAGTAGCATAAATCTAAGTTAAAGCACAGTATAAGTAATAGTACTAACGTACAGTATGGACACTCTCTGCCGCTCTCACTAGTCGACCTCACCTCCCCTATGAGACCGATTTGGAACCGTTCGCAAGGAATGCCGCATCAATATCAAATGCGCGCAGGAATGTTGCATCCGGGGTAGTATACTATTCAGATTTGATAGCAACAAGGGAGAATTACCAAGCGCTCAGACAATTTTGCAATTCATATTATTGGAATCGATGTGTCAGGTAACAATGTTTTTGGTCCCTGATTTTGTTACATATTGCGATGAGCTGTTTGATTATATACCTGCGACTGAATTCCACTATTGTACAACTCGCCATAAATTAAAATTCCACCCATATCATCTCGATAATTGGTAATTTACTTACAGTACGTTTCCTAAGACATTTTTTTTACCACGAACAGTGAAACTGTGGAATCAATTTCCCTCAGCGGTATTTCCGAACAACTACGACATGGGAGCCTTCAAGAACAGTGTCTTTATTTCCCTTATAAGGCTGGCAACGGATCGGCGACCCCCTGGTGTTGCTGATCTCCATGGACGGTGGTGATTGTTTCCATCAGGTGACCCACATGCTCGTTTGTCCCTCTCTCATATAAAAATACCGGTCAAGTACGAGTCGGACTCGCGCACGAAGGGTTCCGTACCATTATCTATAAAAACGGCAAAAAAAATCACGTTTGTTGTATGGGAGCCCCCCTTAAATATTGGTTTTATTTTTATTTAATTATTTATTTTTAAAGTATTTCAAGTGTCTACCTATTGCCGTTATCAATTGCGAGCAAAATCGAGCTAAAAACTCACGTTTGTTGTATGGGAGCCCCCTTAAATATTTATTTTATTCTGTTTTTTAGTATTTGTTGTTATAGCGGCAACAGAAATACATCATCTGTGAAAATTTCAACTGTCTAACTATTACGATTCATGAGATACAGCCTGGTGACAGACGGACGGACGGACGGACGGACAGTGGAGCCTTAGTAATAGGGTTCCTTTTTATCCTTTGGGTACGGAACCCAAAAAAGAAAGAAACTTCACTACTTATATAAATAAATAATAAATAAATATTGTCAGACAAATTACACAGCGCCATCTAGCCCCAAAGTAAGCGAAGCTTGTGTTATGTTTACTAGACAACTGATAAACATACGTAAATACATTTTTTTTTGTAAACACATACTTATGATACATAGAAAACACCCAGACTAAGACAAACAGACATGTTCATTAACACAAATGTTTGTCCTGTGTGGGAATCGAACGCACGAGCGTTGGTGTCGAAGCCGCGTCATTGACCGCTACGCCACCGAGCTCGTCAAAACTTACGTGTAAGCAGTGGCAGCTTCAACGCCATATCTGCTCATGAGCGTTTCGCAAGCGTACTTCATTCTCACGACGCAGTACTCGAGCAGGTCTGAAGGTGGCTTCAGCGATGGATGGAGATGTTCTGCTAAATACAGGTTTAACTTAGGCTCGTCTTTTTCCTGAAAAAAAAAATTTTTTTTTTACTACGTCGGGTGGCAGTCAAGCATGCGGCCCGCCTGATGTGAAGCAGTTACCGTAGCCATATTAACGCTCAAAACACAAGACACCCCCGCTGCCAACGCAGCATCTTCTTCATTTCTGGTGACCTCACTCACTCGCAGGAACACAACAACCCTCAAGGGAATTGTTATTTGGCTGCGGTATTCTGTGAGGTGGAGGTACATTCCCCAGTCGGGTAGCTTACAATTACACTCCCTACCTCTCTTTTCGCCAAAGCTTCGTTTGTCATTAAGCAGGGTGCACCGCGTGCAGGTGAAGTTGGCTTTGGTTCAAAGATCTTGATGATCCACTACACCCCAAAACAAGGTTGTCTGTAAAGTCGGTTTACGGACGATAATAGGCTATTTGACCAATATTTTTTTCGGTTTGATATGCAGGGACGTCTCAATAATATAAACCCATAGGTGAAAGAATTACTTCGATAGCACAAAAATCTCTAGAGATATGTTAACTTGAAAATCACAATTTTGAACTTTCCCGAAAACGCTCCATACAAAAGGCTACTGAGTTATGACGTCACAGGTTTGTATTTTGTATGCATCAGATCAGAAATTTGTACGACAGCTATGTTAAATATTACGTTTATGTAATTAGTATCATAATAAAAGTTATAGTATTTTTATTGCTTCTCCATTGGAAATATTATTTTTTATCTAATCTCATACTGAAATTTACACATTAAAAAACTAAACACAGTATCTTAATGACAGTCTTTACGCACAAGCTATCAAAATAAATTTAAAAAGTTATTTTTCGATACAGCTCTTCTATGGACAACTGTATCGTAAAATAACTTTTTTACCATTTCGATACAGCTTCAGCCCTGGATACAGGTAATGTAAACAGGTTGCAATGCAAATACATTGCAACTATGCAAAATTTTTCTACATAATCTGTGAACGCGGCGCCGCGCGGCGCGTCGCACTACGCATGCTCGATCTGCAAATGGATTTATATGTAAGAATTATAGCTGTTAAATTAACTTCATGGTTTTATTTAAAATATTATTATCATATATTTCATGAGATTAGATAAAGTAGTGTATGAAACTGCACATAATTAGGTATTAAAATACTCGTGTGGTCTATTATAACATTCGCCTTCGGCTCATGTTATAAACTCACACTCGTATTTTAATAACCCTTATTATGCAACAGTTTCATAAACTACTATTAATAACTTCATATTTTTAAAATGAACTTTCCCACCAAACTTTGATCGACCCTAAAATAAGTCAGACGGAAGATATTACAATCAATGTTTGCAGATCTTTATAGTTTTGTGTATTTTACGATATTGTTATATTATAATTTATACAATTTTTGAACATTGTCAAATAGCCTATTTTACGTGATATCGTCATAAGAAAACATCAGCCGATGGAATGGAAGAGAGATAGATGCGTCACAACCCGAACGCTTGGGCCGATCGTGCCTCTCTATCGCTTGTTCCGCGCTCTCGCTTGCACGCTCGGCTCAGGCGGAACGTGACAATCATGCTTTTTCGTGCGTACAGCCGGCGTTCATCGATTTATAAGATGTTATAACGTCACAAAATATCTTCGGTATATACATTTTTTTTTTGACAAATTACACACGGTCATCTTGTCCGAAACTAATGCAAACTTGTACTATGGGTACTAGATAACTGATATTATATTTAAATACATTTTTTTTATAAATACATACATATAATAGAAAACACCCAGATCAAGACAAACAGACATATTCATGCACACAAATATTTGTCTTGTGCGGGGATCGAACCCGCGACCCTGGAGTCAAAGTTACCATTGGAAGCCATTCGAACACCGCGCTCGTCAAACGAGCAGTTTTTTACATGTCGGTCGCGGGTTCGATTCCCGAAAAAAAAATAACTGAATTAATTTAATTTTACTTGCAATTGACGAGCGCGGCGTTCTAATGTATATCAATGTTCACTTTAACTCCGGGGTCGCGGGCTCGATACCCGCACAAGCCAAATATTTGCATGTACTGAGGAACTCGAGAATAAACCCATCCATGGACAGGCTACAGTTGACGCTGCTCAACTTATATAATTGATTAGGTTGACACGCATAACGGCGAGGAGTTCGATGGCGACGTTGCTCGTTGTCGTGCGTATCAATCGATCACGCAAGTTAAGCAACGTTCATCGTAGCCTGTCTATGGATGGGTTTAGTTACCTCGAGCTCCACTGTGCTTCGGAGGGCACGTTAAGCCGTCGGTCCCGGTTGTTGTCTTTAAACAACAGTCGTTAAGCCAGGTCAGTGGCCTTTGGGCGGTCTGCAAACACTGGCCTCCGCCAACCCGCAGTTGAGCAGCGTGGTGGAGTATGCTCTAAACCCCTTCGGTTGAGGGGAGACCCGTATGCCGCCGCCGCATAACGACGCCCCATGACGTGCTCCTCACTGTACATACCTGAAGTCTATTTGCTAGAACCTTCCTGAAGATGAAGGTGGGATTCATCAGCGGATTCCGTACTTGCTTCACTTCCTCAGCCATCATCTTACCAGCGTGATGGAGACCGTTCAATGCTGAAAATAATCAAAAATTTTTTTATACCACGAAGGTGACAAACAAGCATACGGCCCGCCTGATGGAAAGCAGTTACCGTAGCCTATGGACACCTGTAACACCAGAAGCATCACATTCTAGAATGGGTCCGGACTGCTACATGTTTTCTTGTTTTAGGGGTTTTTCATTTCCAAATTATTCAGAAAAGCAGTCGGGTTTTTTAGTTTTTTAAATTACCGTTTTTATTATTTCATTTAATAATTTTACTATAATGTTTCGGCGTTAAAGACTTACCGATGAACATACTGACGCTCTCCAAGCTTTCCCCGTGGGACGCGAGGTGTCTCATATTTTCAAGCAACATCTTGCATTCTTCTTCCTTCTCCAGCGCTGGTATTGTGAGTAATTTAAGTATAGAGGTAAGCCCGTGGTTTGCTATGAAGTTTCTGTAATAAACAAGTTTGTTTTTAGGGTTCCGTACCTCAAAAGGAAAAACGGAACCCTTATAAGATCACTTGTTTGTCTGTCTGTCTGTCTGCCAAGAATCTTTATGTCGAGAATGCGTGGAGGTATTAAGCTGAAATTTGAACTGGTCAACGGTCCCATTAAGTTGTAAAAAAATCAAACTGCTACGTTTACGTAAAAAAAAGTTACGGCCGTTTATTCCGCAAAAAAAGCATATTACGACACATTCTCAAGGGAATCAAAACCTATAGGATACTTTCCGTTGATTTAGAAATGCGAAATTTGCCAAGTAACATCGTTATAGACTACAAGTGGAAGAATAAATCTCAAAACTATATATTTGTAATTAAATCTTAAAAAAATAGGGAGTCTATATATTTTGTTAGGTGGTCGAAATTTCAAATTGAAGCTACTAGTTCAAATGGGGTATCATATGAAAGGGCTTGATGTGCACATTGCAAAGTGTATTTTATTTATTTTTTCCGACGCATTATTTCTTATTTATAATGAAAAATATCAAAATTATAATGATCCTACGTACAGAACCCAAGGTGGGCGAGTCTGACTCGCACTTGACCGGTTTTTTTTTTGGTGTAACGACCCTGGATACCAATTCTTTAGTGCACTAAAAGGTTGTTATTCAGAGTTATTACAGCAGATGCCGGTTGTAGTATTATAAGAGGTCGCAATATGTATAAAATATACCTACTTATATTTTATACATATTATGTATAATACATGTACTTATGTAGTGTGTTTTATTACGTCTCTAATCTTTAAATAATTAAAAATTAAATGATTAAATTTAATTACTTCCATAGGAAGGATATTCAAAAAACGAATGATAACAAAATCGGGGATACAGTTTCGTGTTGCAGCTACAAATCTATCATCTCCATCCAAAATTCAATCACACCACTAGATAGATGAAGGATCAAAGAATTTATTACGCTAAGTAAGGACTACCATGGCGTGCTTGGGAGGGGGAAGACTGTCATTTTGAGGTAATATTAGTGCATATAACGTAAATAAATCAATAAATATTCCTAAACAAATTACACACTGCCATCTAGTCCCAAACTAAGCAAAGCTTGTACTATGGTACTAGATAAAGCTTGTACTATGGTACTAGATAACTGATATTATAATTAAATACTTTTTTTTTGTAAATGCATAGAAAACACTAAGACCAAGACAGCGCTGTGTAAATTGTCCAGAAATATTTATTAAATGAACAAGGTAACAATTAATTATATTGTAAAATAAGTACATTTTGTGTTTTGCATTTTTTAGGGTTAGGATTTTGCGTGGCTAGGCATGGCACGTCGCTAGTTATTATTGTGATTATTTACCTACACATCGCCATTTCAAGTTCAGCATCAGGCTCCAGATAACCATCGAGGAGTCCAGCCGTGAAGTACTCAGCGCTCTCTGACGCGTATATATTTACTAGAGCATCACCTATCGTCGCTCGGATTGTAGATAACTCGGAGAGGGGCTTCCCTGGAAAATATTCGATTAGATTGAAAGATTGGCCGTGTGGTTTCCGGCAGACTAGAATAGAATCACTCCGTCTCTTCTCGTGGATGTCGTATAAGGCGACTAAGGGAAATACATTATAAAACATCGATCAGGTCTCCCCAACCCGTCTGGCCAGCGTGAGGAGAGTAGGCCAAATCCTCCTTCTGTCTGGGACGGACGAGAGAGAGTCGTGCTCCTGTAGTGGACACTAAAATGACCTGCTGATGATTGAAAGATTGGAAGAGCTCTCGACCGGTCATCGGGAGGTTCAAATTAGGGTTGTAACGGAAGCCTACTTAGCGGAGGCGGATGCGGAGGCGACCTGTATCACCTCCGCTAACGGAGGCGGAGGAGAAGGTGAAGATACGATTTCTTGTGGACCTTCCGCAGTAACGGAGGCGGAAGCGAAGTTCCGTTACAACCATTCAAATCCCACCTATTAGGGGGGTGAAATTTTTATTTTTTTTAAATAATAATATTCTAGCAAGTTGGTCAATACAACTATTTAAATAATAATAAGTTCTGAGTGCTTAGTGTGAGAACTTTGTTCACGTTCGATCATGTCAACGTAAACAAACAGACCAGATAGAGAAGAACTCTCATGCTGTGAATTTATAAGACGCGTGTTACATATCAAAATTATGTCGCTTACTTGCTCACATTTTGAAGTGAGCAACCCGGCGAATTTGGATATGTAACACGCGTCTGGTAAATTCACAATAATGAAACTTTTTCTCAATTTGGTCGGCTTGTAAATGTTAATACGTTCGAATGTGAGCGAAAAGCTCACACTAGGCACTCTGGATGAGGGTTTTCTCACTAAAGCTGAATGCCCATATACTACCTCTCTTTTCGCCAGTCAGCAGGGTGCACCGCGTGCAGGTGAAGTTGGTTTAGGTTCAAAGATGTTGATGAACCACTTACACCACCAAAACCACCGCTGTTATCTATAGTGTTGTACAAAATTGGTTTGGAGTTGTTGCGAGCGTTAATATGGCTATGGTAATCGCTTCACATCAGGCGGGCCGTATGCTTGTTTACCACCCGAAGTAGTATAACCCACCCAGGCCACTCCATACAATAACCAACCGCTCATGCACGTGGTGCACCCTGGTGAAAGAGAGGTAGTAGATGTGCGTTCAGCCCCCATACCACCATCTCTTATTGCGATTCAATAACTGAAAAGAATGCTTATTCATACCAATGAATAAGCGACTCTATTTCAAATATACCGTATGCTTGTCTGCCTCCGACGTAGTATAAAATAAAAATGGAATAGAGTCACTTATTCATTGGTATGAATAAGCAATCAATTCAATTATTGAATCGTAATAAGAGATGGTGGTAAGGGGGCAGCTCTAGTGAGAAAGCTCACATCCAGAGTGCTTTTGGTGCAGTGAGTGTTTTGCTCACATTCGAACGTGTGAACGTTTACAAGCCGACCAAATTGAGAAAAAGTCTCATATTGTAAAAAAAAAGATGTTACCTGAAAAAGCTCTCGGTCGAATATACTCGACACACGCTTGCATCGCTTGCCGTAAGCTGCATCTGCATAAAGTCGCAGCGTGCAGTCGAGACGCTCCCAATGTTTGGGCTAACGCTTGCTCCGAGATCATATTTAGTGGTATTGCTGAAAAATAAAAAATATATAATGGCCGTGTGGTTTCCGGCTGACTAGAATAGAATCACTCCCGTCTCTTCCCGTGGATGTCGTACAAGGCGACTAAGGGAAATACATTATCAAACATCGATCCGGCCTCCCCAACCCGTCTGGCCAGCGTGGGGAGTGTCGGCCAAATCCTCCTTCTGTCTGGGACGGACGAGAGAGGGTCGTGCTCCTGTAGTGGAGACTAAAATGACCTGATGATGATGAACAACTTTTTCATACAGTCAGTAATTTTGGTGCGGTTTTTTATACCACTAAAGTGGCAAACAAACATACGGCCTGATGGAAAGCAGTTACTATAGCCCGCGAACGCATGTAATACCACGGGCAACACACGCGCATTGCCGACCCTGTAAAAAAACCTCTTCACGCCCTTTTTGAAGAACCCCATCCTGTAGTCTCCTGGGAAAACCTCGACAGGCAGTCCATTCAGCTTGATAGTACGCAGGAGGAAACTTCTCTGCAACCGCACAATTCGCAGCAGCCAGCTGCCCCTCCCTGCCCCCCCGCCCCCTTGACAACGCCCTTGAATCCGGGGTAACCTGGATGGATGGCAACCTGGATAGATCGAACGACAGTGCGACACAAAAAAGTAGACAAAAATAGGGGCGCCACTTTCTTCGTAAGAACAGTTCTCACATGGCCACCCTTGAACACTTTTGTGTAAAATAAAACCGGCCAAGTGCGAGTCGGACTCGCGCACGAAGGGTTCCGTACCATTATCTATAAAAACGGCAAAAAAATCACGTTTATTGAATGGGAGCCCCCCTTAAATATTTGTTTTATTTCTATTTAATAATTTATTTTTAAAGTGAATACATAATTAAATATTATGTGAGTATTTCAAGCGTCTACCTATTGCCATTATCAATTGCGGCAAAAAAATCACGTTTGTTGTATGGGAGCCCCCTTAAATATTTATTTTATTCTGTCTTTTAGTATTTGCTGTTATAGCGGCAACAGAAATACATCATCTGTGAAAATTTCAACTGTCTAACTATCACGGTTCATGAGATACAGCCTGGTGACAGACGGACGGACGGACGGACGGACGGACGGACCGACGGACGGACGGACGGACGGACGGACGGACGGACGGAAGGACGGACGGAAGGACGGACAGCGGAGCCTTAGTAATAGGGTTCCTTTTTACCCTTTGGGTACGGAACCCTAAAAAGACAATGTTTGTTGTCGCCTACGTCACTACCGGTTGCAGAAGCGATGGCGGAGAGAACGGTGGGGCGCAATATGGCGGCTCAACAACGAGGACTCGCCGAAGCGGCAAGCGCATTCCCTTCGCGGCACTCGACCAGAGAAGATGTTAGCTAATGCCCACGTCCTAGTCTAGTTAACATTGTATAGTGAAGCTACTGGCTAAATTTGATATATAGAATTAATAATAATTAAAGTATTTAAGTATAATATCTAAGTTTTTTATTTATATGCCATATCTCTAATCTTATATTCTAAAATGTATATTAAACTAAAACTAATCTAAAAGACTATCTAATTTATCAATAAAATAAAGAAAAAGTTATGGGATAAAAAATAAATATATAAATAAATACAAATTTACTTACAAATAAAAAATATCCCCAAGATCGTTGTCTTTCGGCAGTGTCCCCAGAACACTGGTAGCATTACTTCGCTGGATAGCTATACTTATTCTCTGAGCAAGGTAATGGCCAGCCTTCTGGTTATAGGACGTGTCGACCAATTTTTGAAAAAGTTTGTGAGCTGACGGGCCCCACGGCCCCAAGGTCTCTACCCCAAACGGCTCAAATATGTATAGTTAAAGTAGATTTAAATCAAGTATTGTTCTTAGTACAAGTAATTTTATCAGTAGTCCTGTATGTCCCTATTTGTAATGTGATCTTATGAACCCGGTTATTATTGACGTGTATATTGAAGTATATGTACTAATCTGTGTTTTAGGGTTCCGTACCTCAAAAGGAAAAACGGAACCCTTATAACATCACTTTGTTGTTCGTCTGTCTGTCTGTCTGTCAAGGCCCTCTAACTCGAGAATGCGTGGAGGTATCAAGCTGAAATTTGAACTGTATCCTCAGGTCTGCGGTCCCATGAAGTTGTAAAAAATGAAACTGCTAAGTTATCGTAAAAAAAAGATACGGCCGTTTATTCAGCAAAAACGCACATTTCGACACATTCTCAAGGGAATCAAAACTCTTAGGGTACTTCCCGTTGACCTAGAACTATGGAATTTGGCAAGTAACATCGTTATAGACTACAAGTACAGGAATAAATCTCAAAACTATACATTTGTAATTAAATCTTAAAAAATAGGGGGTTAGATTCCTGAACTATTTATAATGATCCTACGTACGGAACCCTCGGTGGGCGAGTCCGACGTCCGGTTTTTTTTTCTTATATGTTGCTATTTTTAACCGACTTTAAAAAAGGAGGAGGTTCTCAATTCGACTGAATTTTTTTTTTGTATGTATGTTATTCGATATCTACGCGAATTGTGAACCGATTTTCAAAATTCTTTTTTTATTTGAAAGGGTATGATTGCAATGTGGTCCCATATTCACCAAGTCAGGGTCTGATGATGGGATCCCTGGGAAATCAAGGGGAACCCTTAAATTTTATAAGCACGCATGGTCATATTCTATTTTTTTATTTGAAAGGGTATGATTGCGAGGTTGTCCCATATTCACCAAGTCAGGGTCTGATGATGGGATCCCAGAAAAATCGAATAGACTTGCGCCACTCTATTGCTCTGCGCTGGATGTCGTACAAAGGAATCTTGTGTGACGCAATAACTTTTCTCCCGGAAGACGGACAGAAGTATCTCCCGGGGTATTGGTAAGAATAAGCTGCGCTCGCCAACTGAAGCCGGTTTTTTTTTTTTTTTTTAAAAACGCCTATTTTTAATAAATTTAGTTCCCTTTCTACTCTATTGTGTATCACTGTAATTTTAACTTACCTGGTGTTCTCTTAAAAGTAATGAATGTTTTGTCCGAACTGACGCCTTCGGCACGAGGGTGGACGAGAAACGCTCTTAGACGGGAGCCTTCGACCGCACACAGAACTAACAGGTACCCGTCAGCTTTGTGGCACACCTTCTCTCCCGTTACTCGCCAGATATCTGAAATTAAGGATTTTGAAGATTGAAATACCGTTCAGCCGTTTACCCGTGAAAGAGTTGTAATAGGAATAAATTTAATTTTAAAAAGTTAAATTCACTTTCACATTCAAGATAGTGTGATGAAAGTGAATCTAAGCTCTGCGGATTTAGAGTAGTAATGATTTAGATACATGTTCTTATATTTCATTTGTATGAGTTTCTAAGTGCTTTATAAAGTTCAAGGAATAAAGATATTTTGATTTGATTTTTGATTTGATTTGAAAAGAAAGTAATGCTTACCTCTTAGGCATGTCTAACTAAACCAATATTCATTGTTCTATTCATATGTTTATTTTTTTTTTTTATATGAAAAGGGGGGGCAAACGTGAGTATGTGGGTAACCTGATGAAAAGCAATTACTACCGCCCATGGAGATCAGCAACGCCAAGGGGTCGCTGATCCGTTGCCAGCCTATACCCCTTTCTTACTTTCTGGTGCCCTCACTCATTTAACAAACCTCAAGGGAATTGTAATTTGGCTGCGGTATTCTGCGAGGTGGAGGTACTTCCCCAGCCGGGCTTAAAAATATGCCATGCCCTACCTCTCTTTTCAACAGAGCCTCGTCTGATGTTGATGAAGCACTTACATCCCAAAAAATATATTTATATAATTTTATATCTCCATGTCCATGAATGAATGAATATTTATTTGCCACAATAAGGTTTTTGTACAGATGTTATTTTGTCAATATGTTCCATATTATTCTGCCATCGATAATGGCGTGCAAATATTAAAGTCATAGTAGGTAATTGAAAAGTATAAATTGCTGATAAATAAGTCATCAGTATCTACAAGATGCAGAAATTAGAACATTATTACAGTAAAAAATATGTCAAGATAAGTATACTAAATAATTGTCATACATTAATTTTGTCACATAAAAATTCATCAACGGAATAGTAGCATTTGTCCAGTAGTACTTTAAAAAGACATCTTTTAATCCATGAAAGACTATTTTCTTTCACTATATCCGGAAGATGATTGTACAGTCGTATTGCCATAGAGTATGCATTCTTACTAAATACTGTGAGTCGCTGCGTTGGCACACATAGTTTATGTGTGACGAGAACCAAAAGAATGTGTAAATTTTCAGCTAAATCGGACACTGGGCAGTTGGTCAAATATTAATTGCGAAAGAGTTTGGTTACAGATACTGGGATGGGTGAAAATAAATAAAAAGCTTGTAATTATAAGCTTGACCGTGTGCTTTCCGGCAGACTAGAATAGAATCACTCCGTCTCTTCCCGTGGATGTCGTACAAGACTGACAAGCAAGACTGGCAAGGATGATGATGATAATGATGATCTATTCTACATCATCATCATCATCAGGTCATTTTAGTCTCCACTACAGGAGCACGACCCTCTCGTCCGTCCCAGACAGAAGGAGGATTTGGCCTACTCTCCCCATGCTGGCCAGACTGGTTGGGGAGGCCTGATCGATGTTTTATAATGTATTTCCCTTAGTCGCCTTGTACGTCATCCACGGGACGAGACAGAGTGATTCTATTCTAGTCTGCCGGAAACCACACGGCTATTTTACATAATAGGGTCCAATTGTGGTTGAGTAATTGAATGTATAGAATAGTTTATAATACTTACTATGTTCATCCAGTTCTGCAAAAGTTCTAAAATCAGCCTGTGTAATTCTCTCTGCAACTCTTTCCTTGATGCAAAGGCTAATACTGTGATCGCCGCTCGAAAGATCATCCGATAAATTTTGAAAATTTTCAGCTTCTAAACCTTTCCTTATAGCTTCCAAACCAACCCAGTGGTCACTCATCTCCAGCCCCAGACTTATATCAGACGATATAATCTCCAAATAACGCAAACTTTCAGTATAATTAATCGCTAGACCATTGTTTGTTAAACTTAACGGAGCTGCAAACATTTTTGTACCTTTCAAAGCTTGTATACGATCTTCTCTTGTCTTATTCGTATCATAAAATACTTTTTCTAAAGCTGAAGCCCTCTGATCCATAGCTTCAGACTCTTCTTTGTTCAAAATTTCAGGATAAGCAAGTAATTCACGATCAAATATCGATACGAAAACATTCTTCATAAATGGCTCAATTTTCGCTTTTCTTCGCTCAGTCCGTTCTAGAACTTTTAAATCTTCAAAGTCAAATCTCTCTTCTTGCACTTGGGGTTGTGTAGCTTGCGTAGATTCGTAATGAGCAGCGGAAAATCTAAACTTTCTGTATGCACTTTTACCGACATTATGATGGCGTAAAGTACACAATTTCCGGGCAATATTCATTTCGTATCATTAAATGCACACTTGTACGGCTAGTTAAACTTCAGATTATAGTATTTTTTTAATTAAAATTATTTAATTTTGCACATGAAATAGAATTATTACAATTATTTTTAGGTTATATTATTTTATTTTGACATTACGTAAATAAATGACAGATTGACAGATGGCTGTCATTTACCATTCGTATAGTGAAGTAAACGGGTAATATTTACTCGATTATATCGATTTTGATTATAATATTTCTTTTTGAAACGTTTTCATGTCCCAAAACACGAGAGCATTTATCGTTAAGGTCATGTATTATCAAAATACTTTATTATACTCGATGAAAGTTACATACATAAAATACAATCTTAATTCCGTTTATATGCCATGACAATTTTTCAACTGCGGCGCCTTGTCATACATTTAAACTTAAATATTTACCAAATACACCAACGAATGTTGACAATTTTTGTTTTGTGTATATAAGTACTGTGTCTATGTGAGTCATATATAGCCATCTTAATGATCGTTTAATTTACTAAATCATGATAATGTCTTTCAAAGGCTGTACCGGCGAATGCACCAAAGTCATGCAGGCAGATTTGCTCCATTGCATTCAACTGACGGCCGTTAAGACAGAAAGGTCTATAGTTTTTGCTACGTAGCTAATACGTAAGACCTGGAAGGAGGTGAGAACCCATGGTTTAATGTTTGAACCAAAAGTCTGACTCTTAGTTTCTGCACCATAGGGCATGGAGAGAGAACCCTTGGTTAAATGCTTTGGTTTTGGTTTTTAAAGATTGCGTTATATGCGCAGTGCGGATAAGTCGAATTTTTCTAGATTCCAATATTTTTGTTTAAGTTTGAGGTTATTTCAATGTAGCGTTTAGTGGGTCACCACGATCTTTAAATTTAAAGTCAACTTCATCAGCACGTGGTGAACAGACTAGTGAAAGAAGCTCTGGAAAAAGAGAGAGGTA
Organism: Hypsopygia costalis; assembly: GCA_937001555.2. Classification (NCBI taxonomy): domain Eukaryota; kingdom Metazoa; phylum Arthropoda; class Insecta; order Lepidoptera; family Pyralidae; genus Hypsopygia; species Hypsopygia costalis. The sequence continues at coordinate 18,939,837 of OW443347.2, forward strand.
GGATACAGCGTACTTGTAAGATATCTGACTGGGGAAGTACCTCCACTTTACAGAATATCGCTGCCAAATAACATTCCCATGAGCGTTGTTGCATTCCCGCGAGCTAGTGAGGTCACCAGAAACGAAGGAGTTGCTGTCTTAGCAGCGAGGGTGGCGGTATGCGAGCTGTATTTCATGTTGCGAGCTTTAAAATGGCTTCACATCTGGCGGGCCGTATGCTTCTATGTCACTCAACGTAAAAACAACGTATAAAAAAATCTATTTATTTCTTAATTTTGGCACCGTTGCAAGTTAAGGAATGTCGACCGTAGCCTGCCCATGGATGAGTTTATTTATATCGAGCGTCGTGCTTCGGAGGGTATGTTAAACCATCGGTCCCGGTTGTTGTCATTTACTGATAGTCGTTAAGGCAAGTCAGTGGCCCTTGGACGGCTTGAGAACACTGGCCTTCGCCAACCCGCAGTTGAGCAGCGTGGTCGAGTATGCTAGTTAGTAAGTTAGTTAGTTCGAACAGTAGCTAGAGTAAGTAGTAGTTCGTAAAGTATGTTTGTGAATACTTCGTAGTTTGTTACTACGAACTACGAAGTATTCACAAACATGCTTTTATTATGCCAGGACGGTTAACAAACATACTTACAACTTGTTCTATGTATAGCTGTTACCGTAGCCATACACTTACAAAAGTTCGTGCGCTGGCACTCTTGCTACAAATGTAACATCTTGTCACGTCTAGTGCCAGAAATATACCTAACAATAAATATGCTATAAAATTTGTAAAAAAAACTTTTTTAAAAACAAGCTTTTATACTTGTTAATAAAAAGAACTAAAAAGTTCAAAATAATTTAAACCATTTAATAAAAGCGTGTTACATTATGATGGAACATTGAAGAACATTTAGCATATTACACCTTCAATATTTTTCTTTTGCAATCACAATGTAACACGCTTTTATTAAATGGTTTAAATTATTTTTAACTTTTTATTTCTCTTAATTAACAAGTATAAAAGCTTGTTTTTAAAAAAGTTTTTTTATAAATATTATTTTTAACTTTTTAGTATTTTAATAACTACATATCAATTATTGATGTAATTACTGGTAAGTTGTTTGTAACACAAGTCAAGTATTTACAAGTCCCTTGGCAACGTCAAAAGTGTTCGGTAGTCATCTCACCTACTATCGTGCGATTTTCTATCGATTCGTTTTCTGCATGTTTAGCTACTGCTAAACTATTTTTTTCCAAGCTTGTGGACATCGCTTTCGTCATCATCACCACATCATCAGACCCTGGTTACCATGTAGTACCAAAGTACTCGTCAAGACGAATCATAAGACCCCAAACCGGATGGAGTTGTTGTATCGTTTATACAGAGTTCCTATGGACATCTACCCCCTTCATCATCAGACCCTGGTTACCATCTAGCACCAAAGTACTCGTCAAGACGAATCATACGAGCCCAAAGCGGATGAGGTTGTTGTGTCGTTTATACAGAGTTCCTATGACCATCTTCCCCCTCCATCATCAGACCCTGGTTACCATCTAACACTAAAGTGCTCGTCAAGACCAATCAAATGAACCCAAACTCGATAGGGTAGTGTCGTTTAATTAACGAGTCCCTATGGCCATCTTAACCCCTCCATCATCAGTCCCTGGTTACCATGTAGTACCAAGATACTCATCAAGACGAATCAAAGAGCCCAAACTCGTTGGGGGATGGCCTTTTATTACCGAGTTCCTATGGCCATCTTCCCCCTACATCATCAGATCAGGTCCATGTCATGATAATATTGCATTGTCATCCGATTTACATATGCATGCAAAATTTCAGCTCAATCGGTAGCTTCCGGCTACCGATTGAGCTGAAATTTTGCTCGCAAGTGGATCAAATTTAGCTCGCAAGAGTTGATTACAGACAAACATCGGGACAGGTGAAACTAAATAAAAGCTTGTAAATAAAAACGGCATTGTTACAAAATTATATTGTATTACAACATAATCTCATTCAAAATGATATTATAATGGGCGTAATAACAGTTAAATAAAATTAGACTTACAACTTTTTTTTCAATAAGAATATAGCTCTTACACCTCTGCTGCTAACGCAGCATTTTTTCTGTGCGTCTTTGAAATATTTATCAAATATAAGACCTCTTCATGAATCTCTTTGGTGCCCCAAACATTTTTAGTAACAAGGGTTAAGTATTAAGTTCAATTATTAATACATAAATGATATAATTAGAATTTTGAAAAAATGTTACAATTTTTTTCAACATCATTGACACAATAAATGAATAAAAAGTATAACTCATACAAAGCAGAAATTTTCTTCGTTCTAAATTAAATCAGTTCACCCATCTACAGTATTCTGTAACCCTCATTTGCATGATCAATGAAGGCTTCATCACTTGGCGATTCTGAGAATAGCCTTAATTATAAATAAAAATACTCCTGCTAATAAAACCAAACGGTGTAATTTGTTACAGGAATTTTATTATGTGGCAACATTAAGGAAAAGGGACGAGCGTAAAATAGCGCATAATAAGCGTGGTTTTGTCATACGAATGTACCAAAATAGAAACATTATTAAGTTGATACTGTTGATTGATTTGATTATCTTAATGTTATAATAAAGCACTAGTACTGTTCCATGTAATTATATTTCATTTTACAGACCGGTTTCGCCGCTAAGGCATTATCAAAGTAAACAGAGGGTGTTTGTGTTTCTACCCTCACACAGAAACACAAACACCATCTGTGTACCTTGACAATGCCTTAGCGGCGAAACCGGTCGGTAAAAATATAAATAATTACGTAGAACAGTACAAGTGCTTTATTATAACATCAGGAAACGTTATTTTTAAACATAATAAAACAAACGCAGTGAAGTTAACTAGATACTTATTAGAATTTAATAATAAATGAATAAATATTGTCAGACAAATTACTCAGTGCCACCTAGCCCCAAAGTAAGCGAAGCTTGTGTTATGGGTACTAGACAACTGATGAAACATACGTAAATACATTTTTTTTTGTAAATACATACTTATGATATATAGAAAACACCCAGACTAAGACAAACAGACATGTTCACGCACACAAATGTTTGTTCTACGTGGGAATCGAACCCACGAGCGTTGGTGTCGAAGTCGCGTCATTGGCCGCTACGCCACCGAGCTCGTCAATAAGAAGTGTATCAGCTGCTATATTAAAAGGTTTGTATAAAAGTTAATTTGCTTTATATTATTTTTATAATTCATTACATTGAAAATCAATCTATACGATCGCCAAGCAGTAAAGCATTAAGATTAAAAATGTGCTACTGCATATGTTTAGAGTTGTTTATATTGTCAAAATATATACATTATATATATTTTTAAATATATTCAGCTCTTTCATGTGATATTGTATAGGATCTATTTATATTTGTTTTCAATTTTACATTTTAATTTCCACTCCTTACGTACCGTATTTTTTTATAATCATCTATTCATATATATATATATGGGTAGTTCCATAAAAGTTGGGTAACTTTGTGTTCCAGTGTTATTTTATACATTTTTTATTAAATAACCAGTAATAAAAATGTCTGCCATATGAAATAATCAATTTTTTACTATGTCACTCAATTTTACTACAATCATTTATTTCTTTTTATAAAAATAATGTACTTTTCTATCCTCGATATCAGTCCCTAGCCATGTCATATTTCCAAAATAATGTTTTCGTTCGACTGATTTTAGTAAGCCTTGATGATATTTGAACTTTATTTAACTTAATTACACTTAAAATTACATTACCTTGTTCATTGAATCTATTAAGTAAACAAAATTAAATATTTTTCATATATATTTTGTAAGAAAAGTAGCGTCATCGATAATTATAGTCAGGCCCTAGCCACTCAGTAAATTTAAAAATACGCGGCAATCGAAATAAGTGTCCATTTTAAAATGAACGCGTTCAAAAGTGACAACGTGAAATTAGCCATAAGCGGGGGCCGTTTCGCGTCGACCATCTTAACATTAGTGCGATCGGCGTCGATGCTGAGGAAACACGCGTTGTGCCAGTCAATCTCTCAGGCCCTAGGTGAGTTATTTTATGTAAAGTTAATTAGTTATTATTCTCTCTTGTTTGTGTGTACATGTGATTTGTTTGTTTTGATGTTGTTGTTATCTACAAGTCTCGGTATTTCTTTTTAAAAGTAAATTACGAGTGATTTTGTTCTTATTCGTCAGTCCCTAGACCATCAGGCCCTGGCTGTTAATGTGACTAGGGACTGATTCAAAAGCTAGGGACTGACAGTCGTACCTACTCTTTCACTCTTCGTCATTCAGAAACTTTTGTTTGTTGTAGAATATGCCGCCGCGAAGAAAAATACCGTAGTCTAAAGAAGAAAAAGCAAGAAAAAAAGTCAGAACAGGCAGAAAAACGTTTAGAAAAAATAAAAAATGATCCAGTTTTGCTAGCAGAGTACAAGGAGAAAGAAATATTAAAATACCTCAGAAAAAAGGAAAAAGGGCAGAGAAAATGTGTAATGACTCCTCGTGAGCATAGAAAAGTGAAAAAAAAACTGGATTACTTACTCGGCAGCTTACAGACAAAATAAAAAAAATGGTAAACACGCTGATCAATACATGGACGAAAATACGCCACCATCATCTGACGGAGAAAATGATCTACAGGTCCCAGTTCCGTGTATTGCTGATCAAAAACAAGCTGAAGCTAAAAGGAGAAGTATTTTGCAAAGGAAGATAAGAAATAAACAACTACAGAAGAAGAACCATCTTATTAATAAATTAAAAAAGAAACTTGCTAACGAAAGACAGAAGAACAGAAGACTAAAACACAGAATTAAAAAATCGAAAAAGGCACTTACGCCCAGAAGCAGAATTGAAGAAATGGCAAATGATCCTAATAAGAAGTCAGAATTGAAAAAAGCACTGTTTGGTGAGATTATTCAGGTGCAAATCTTAGAAGAAAAAAAGAAAACAAGTACATATCAGGAAAAAAATAATTTGAAAGCGGTTTTATCTGGTTCTGTAGCAATGAAGTATAAAATATGGAGGTTAGGAGGTAAAGCGTAATATTTAAGAAGATGGGATTTAATCGTACAAAGTCAACAAAGAAAGGCAACAAGAGCAGAGTGATGGCAATTATTCACAAGTTTTATGAAGATGATAGCAATAGCCGATGTGCAGCAGAGAAGAAGGTTTTGTAAGATATCATACTACAAGGTATGTTTAGTAACGTGATCTCAAGTGATTTTTAAGTAATAGTACTGTTATTATTGTTGGCAAGAGAGATTATCTAAGATAATTTACCTAAAGACTGATTTGTCTCTCATTTGATTGCATTTTGGAATAAATATGTGTATGAATAAGATAAGAGTGGGATTTACCAAATAAATACTAATTATATAAGACAAGCATATGGTTTTATTGTATAATAAATGTATGGCATCAGTCCCTAGCACAACCTGTCAGTCCCTAGAACAGAGATTTCAGAAAAACATAAATTTCTCTTTAATTACCTAGTAAAGTGACTGGCCCCTTTAGATACTGAAAGTATATTATTATATGCACTGTATTTACTAAAAAGTTTTTAATTTAGTATCTAAAAACACGTATGGCAAAATTTGGACGAATTTTACCCAACTTTTGTGGAATCACCCATATATATGAATAGATGATGATATATATATATATTAAGAGATATTTATGAAAAAATAATAGGTTATTAGAATTATAAAATTATAAGAGCAATAGAAGTCAACATAATAAATATGTGATAATAAATTATTTATTTTATTTTTGAATTTGTGTTTCAATTTTACATTTTAATTTCCACTCCTTACGTACCGTATTTTTTATAATCATCTATTCATATATATATTAGGAGATATTTATTAAAAAATAATAGGTTATTAGAATTATAAAATTATAAGAGCAATAGAAGCCAACATAATAAATATGTAATAATAAATTATTTATTTTATTTTTTAATTTATGTTTGTTTTGGTCTATTAATTTCTTACGTCTGTTTTTTGCACTATATATGTGAATTTGAAATAAATATATTTGTATATCTACTCATATTTACAAAAAAGTATAAATATACTTTTTTGTAAATACGAGTAGATAAATAAATCTATTTACAAAAAAGTATAATATCAGTTATCTTGTACTCATAGTACGAGCTCTGCTTACGTTGGGACAAGATGACAGCATGTAATTTGTCCAGGAATATTTATTTATTTGTATATAATGTAAAAGCGGAGTTATTAACAATAATTATTAATTTTCTTAAGTCCATGCGGTTGAAGTTGTGGGAGGGAGACCGCTAGTGTTATATAAAGTTCAAGTGTACTTCCGAAATATATACCAACTTGTCTTGTCTCTATGATACAACGATTGTCACGAATAGACGTGCGAGAGATCTTATAAGTTTTTGTACCCTCCTGAAGATCATTATTTCTAACGACAAATTTACAAAGTAAAAGAAAGTAAAGATTTAAGACAAGCTTTATTAATGTTATTTCATTAAAAATAATAATCTACTTCGAATAACGTTAGAGCCAGCGTTGTTAAAATCGGCGTTGCCCATCCCTTACTAAGGGGTTGGGGGTGGATTCTTCACCCAGATGCCAGTCTCCGTTGCAATATCGACTTTATACCACCACCGCACGAGATAATTTCGTAAAATCTAAAAAAAAACTAGTTGTTTAACATATCTATGTATAATTCCCATGAAATAATCAGTAGGAACCCGTCGCCTGGGTATGATAGATCTGTTGCTTACCGTGTAATACCAAAAATGCGTTTTCATTGACAAAAATAATGTTATTTCAATAATTTAAGTGCTAAAATATGTGGATATATGGATAGTGGAACGTGTTTCGTGTTTTTTAGTGTTGTAATATATATTTGTGAACATGTTATCAGGACAAACACTGCATGACAATAAGAAATAATGAGTATCCCTACATGCTAACGAAAGAATCTATTGATGGTACGTAAGAGTGTTTTTTATGCAAGCACAAGGGGCTATGCACAAAGGATATTGTACGCTTGTACGAGGTTTCGATCGTTCGAATAATGTGTATGAATGTCCTTAATTAATGGGTTATCTGTAGTTACAGAGAAGCAATGAAAAAAATAACATTCTTCTTCTAAACATTGTTGTCAATCACATTAGGTAGCATTTAGTATTGATTTGAGAGTTTACTCATATTATTGTTACATAACCTACTTAATTGTAATAATACTAATATCATATTTTTCCAAAAGACATATTCCGAACTCTTACTAAATTTGTTATCTTGCTAAGGCCAAACTAACAAACAAAATAAAAAATAAGCAAATTTATTAATGAATTATAATGTTATTTGTATTTCAATGCTTTTATAAACAGGTTCACTTATTTACATATGAAATAGTTCGTTTTGTGTATATTTTCAGAAAACAATTAAATATTTATTTATAATATTAGAAATCTTACTAATTACTGACTTAAATAGCTTATCTAATATTATAATAGATTATCGATTCTAGATTATCAATTTTATGTATCGATCTCTCACTTAACGAAAGCAATTTTTATAAAAAAAATGTTTATTTTTTTCGGTAAGGAAACAAAAAAAAAGACGTTCAAAGTGGTTGCACTTTTAGGCAATTTCATGATGTTTTCATTTTGTTGATTATACTAACTTGGATAATTCTTACAGATTATTAAATATAAAAAAGAATGTGATATTAAGGTATTTTAAATTTCTAAACTTTAGTTCCTTTTTTTAGGGTTCCGTACCCAAAGGGTAAAACGAATCCCATTACTGAGACTCCGCTGTCCGTCTGTCACCAGCCAGCTGTATCTCATGAACTGTGATAGACAGTTGAAATTTTCACATATGATGTATTTCTGTTGCCGCTAGAACAACAAATACTTAGGTACTAAAAACAATTAAAATAAATATTTAAGGGGGCTCCCATACAAGTTACAACTAACGTGATTTTATTTTTGTTTGTTTTTGCTCGATAACGGCAACAGTTAGACGCTTGAAATATTCACAGAATATTTAGTTATGTACATATTTATTCACTTTCAAAATAAATAATTAAATAAAAATAAAACTAATCTAAAGGAGGTCTCCCAAACAACAGACATGATTTTTTTTTGCCGTTTTTAAAGATAACTAGCTTTTGCCCGCGGCTTCCCTCGCGTGAAATTCGGGCATTTTAGATTATCCAAGCCAAGCCCTAACATGCGACGCAACCAGCTTCATGTCCTTTAGTTGTACTAAATACGAATGCAAGAACTTTCTCGATAACTACTACACCCGTCCTGCTCCCGCCGCGCTGCCCGCGTTCAAATACCAATTTAAAAATCTATTAAGATAACACAAGTCTTATTCCATCAGCTTAAAAAGGATAAATCAAACTTTAAAAGAATTACACCTACTTCAAAAATCTCAGGAAGTAGGTAGTAGTTATTTTTGTCTTTTTCGTGTTTCAGTTGGTTTATTTTTTTTTAAGTTTATTTCTTTTTTAGTGATTTTATTTATTTATTTATTTATTATAATAATGGGTAAGTAGTAGTGACATGGTGCCTTCTAGACGAAAATACATGTATAACTTAATTAAGAAAACTCAACACTATTGCCTAACTCCTAACCGTTCCTCATCAGCTCAGCAGTGTCACATGATGACTTTCTAATGCAAATAATGTTACTGAAAACTCATCAATTACTGTATCCATGTCCATGCCTATAAATTTCAACGCTTTCTCTCGATTTCCCAGGGAGCCCATCATCAGATCCTGATTTGATTAATATGGTCCCACCACCTGAAGAGTGTGACCCTCTCAAACAAATAAGAATGATTAAAATTGCTGTACAATTGACGGAGAAATCATTGAAACTATATTTAAAAAATGCATACAGTTGAATATGGAACCGCCCTACAGCTACAATAAATAACAATATCACGTAATTTCTGGGACAAAAGCTATCTTATGTCTATTGGGGGATGATGGTCACGTTAGCCATGTTGAATTTTGAAAAATCCTGAAACACGGAAACCTTTCTCATTTAATAGAAGTACTCTTGTAAAGTTTAGGATAAAATAGTTCAATTAATCTCGTTTCCCCATACAAATTTTGGACATCCGTTTCACCCTCTTAGGGGTAAAATTTTAAAAATCCTTTGAAGTAATTTCGTGTCCACTATCTTATATTTTCAAATCGATGCCATTTTCGTAATTGACATCCCAGAAAAGTATAGAATCAACACCCTTACTGATGTTATGACATCTCAACCCAAGCGCACCCCCACAAGGGTGATTTTATGTCACGTCGGCTATGTTGGGTTATAAAGTAGTTGTTGTTTTCGAAACAATACCCATGACGATTTTCAGACTTTATGACCGCATTTTACCCTTTTAAAGATTGAATTTTGAGAAATCCTGACACACGTGTTTACTCATTTATTTATAGAAGTACTCGTGTAAAGTTTCGGATAAAACAGTCAACTAATCTTGTTTCCCCATACAAACTTTGGACCCCCGTTTCACCCCCTTAGGGGATGAATTTTGAAAAAATTCTTAGTGCACCTCTAGACGTCATAAGGAACGGACTTGCCAAATTTGGAATCTCTAGACCCAGCAGTTTGGGCTGTGCGTTGTTATATAAGTCAGTACTGACTGACAGTCAGTCAGTTTCTTCTTTTATATATTTAGATGATAAGGAACTCTTTGTGTGCGAGTCGGACTTGCACTTGGCCGGTTTTTATTTTATTTTGAATTGCCTCCTATGAAGCAATTATAAAGACGTGTTCACGTCAACAATAGAACATGTCCTGGGAAGCAGGAGAGTTGGCAATGATAAACTATTCACGTTGTTACACATCCATGTGATTACCTATTTAATATTAATTCATATGAAGTGCTTCTCAATGTAGTTACAAGTGAATACTGTGAATATTTTATTCTGTTGTGACAAATGTCTTTAACTAAACCACAGTAGTCAAACTATAACAGTACTATTATTATTATCTAAACTGTGCGGTAGCTATAACAAAGTTAAAAGTAGTAATAATACATTTAAATCACATGGATATTATACGGCTCTGGAATCAATGACCTTTAGAGCCCGTCTTTGTATTATTTATTTATCGTATTCGGCTTCAGGGACATGCCGCAAAATTGCACGATTTCTTGGAATAAATAAATATTTCTGGACAATTTACACAACGCCATCTAGTCCCAAATTAAGCGCAAAACTTGTGATAAGGATATTATACAACTGATAAATGTACTTAAATACATTTTTCTTTGTAAATACATACTTACAATATATAGAAAACACCCAGCTAGGACAAGACAAATATACATGTTCATGCACACAAAATGTTTGTCTTGTGCGGGAATCGAACCCGCGACCTCGGAGTCAAAGTGGCCATTGTTACCTCGGAGCCAAAATGGTCGAATGACTCGACAGTCTCGATCCAAAAAATCTAAGATTCTACTAATTTTGTGCACTCAAATGATTATTTCCGCAGTATAAGTATCAATAACATTAAATTACATTAAATTATGGAAATTAGTTTGTAGAAGCACAACCGCGCTTACCAAGTTCGCACCAAACTCTCCCCATAAAGATAATATGTAGGTATATCAAATTTATGATAATCCCTCTCTTAAGTTCAATGACCTATTGTCTACGGTTAACCAAAAAGTCACGGTGTATAAAATTATAAATTTAATTTATCCACACCATACTGTAATTTTATACCTACTTACTCCAAACTGTAGGGCTTCGTTGGATACTGATTACCGTTACTAACTGGGGTTAGAGTTAAAATTTATAGGTAAAATTGTATTATTAATAATATTATCAATAACTAGCTGACTCGCGCAACTTCGTCTGCGTGTGACAGAGCGTTGAAAGTCTCAACTTGAGAGTGAAGCGTAAGGTCGCCATTTGAAAGGTTACAGTGAGCCAATCATAAAAGATCATATGCTATCACGGAGATCTTTTTTGAACTTTTTAAGATGAATAATTCCGTCGTATATAATTGTTGCGTAACTTGAACCGTTTACACAGCGCACGCAACATAACGCAACGGAAACTCTCTAAAGAAATATTTTTTCTCATTTTTGTAACATTTTTCATTGGTGCTCCGCTCCTATTGGTGGTAGCGTGATGTTATAGCCTTCCTCGAAAAATAAAAAAAGGTAGGCAAATAGCCTATTTTTCGACTAAACTGCTAAACTAAACACTAAAATATTTTTTCAATTCGAATGAGTAGTTACTGAGATACTTCAGCTTTTTATTATTAGTATTGATTTGGGGAAATCTTTATCACTACATAGTATAAAACAAAGTCGCTTTCTCTGTCCCTATGTCCCTTTGTATGCTTAAATCTTTGAAACTACGCAACGGATTATGATGCGGTTTTTTTTAATAGATAGAGTGATTCAACTGGAAAGTTTATATGTATAATATATGCATAACATAGTAGAAAAACACTGATAATTTAGAGGTTTCTAATGTGATGTCGTAAATAAACACATTTTTTTGCTCTTTCATTGCAAACGCTGGCTGAACCCAACGAGATAGATCAAAATAATGTAGTACAGTATTGTTCACCTTAAAATGGTCTACAAAAAAGTTCGCGATGGTATATGTCTATCTCTTAGTGGTAACACACAATAACCGTTATTTTATCCTTTGCTTTTTACAAGAAATAATGCCTTATTTACGAAGCGATTTTAAGCAATACAGAATTAATCCTTATCCAATTAAGTACCTTAAATACATTGCGCATTTAATATAGATCAATATGGCCCTTCACAGCATGTAATTTAAATGAATAGTTTAGAAGATATTACACATTTAAAATGCAGGGACATAACGGCTGTGGCGGTACCGGCCGCGGATCCGGCGGCGTGTGCCTATAACTGGGGAAGGACTGGATAGGACAAAGCGCAAAGACCTTCTGTAGTACATTTAGTATCAGCATTGCACCCGTGCGAAGCCGGGGCGGGTCGCTAGTATCAGATATATCATTTTACACAATGATCAATTATGTTATATTTCTCTATGATATGCTATTAGAAGGACACTTCTAATAGCATATCATGCCACTTGGGTCTGTTCTTTCAATCAGTAAGAGACAGATGAAAGAAAATGTGGTTAGAAGTCGATCACCCCGTTGCGCAATTTTTAACTGGTCATGGCAATTTTAAGGCTAAACTCTTTTGGTATAAATTAGTGCCGTCGCCTTTATGCGAATACCTTCTATAACTGCAAATCATGAATTCGATCAAAAAGCACACCATGTTCTCTGGGAGTGTGATCTGTGGCGGCGGGCGCGGGAAGACATGTTGAATTCGTTGCATGTCGCATCCAGGGTAGTATACCTACCAGGGTAGTATATCTCCAGGGTAGTATGCCTACTAAGTATTCTGATTTGGTAGCAACAAGGGAGAATTACCAAGCGTTCAGACGATTTTGAAATTCATATAATTATAGAGACGTGGTGTATAATTGGAGACCTGCTGGAGATTTTAGTATTTTGTATAATAGTGCTCAATCTATTTCATTATAAGTTTGTACCACGGACCATAATCTGCCTGTCATGCACCACTGGTGGTCCGCGGACCACCGGTTGGGAACCCCTGGTTTAGACCATAGGTCCCCAACCAGTGGCCCGCGGAACTTTTACTGAAAGAGATTGAACAATATTGAACAGAATGCTGTAATCTCTATTTATAGAAAGATGTTTTTACATATCTATATATGTTACCGTTAATTTGCGTAAATCAGTGAAAGTGCAGATTAACGAGGTATTCTGCAGATTTTCTTAGTTATTCTGGTTGGTGTAGAGTAACGAACATTCAGTCGGTAAATTCCATAAAACCTGGTTCTTGGTTGAATAAAACATCTGAATTAGTTGATTATTTAATATAATTTCTAGCCTAGTTTATTAATATTGCGCGCTAAAACCAAAGGCGGGGGCAAGGGGGGCTCAACCCTGCAATCCAGGGGGCTCGGGGGGCGAAGCCCCCCGCCATATAAGAAAAATATTGCCAACCCCGACTTCACGTAGACTGGTCGGATCGAGTGTTGTTTGTAAGTAATTAGAGTGTTGTTTGTAAGCCCGGAGGCGCTGAGGGAGTGCAGCCCCCGCCTGCCGTAATGAAGGGCAGGCACCATGCGAGCCGTAGCGGCGGAGGCTGGCCACCAGCCGGAGATGCGAAGGCGAGCATGAGCCTTCCCTTCGTTCCGCAAAGGCGAAGGGGCTGCACTTCCCTCAGCGCCGGAGACGTCCACCTCACAGAATACGGCAGTCAAATAACGGTTCCCTTGAGGGCTGTTGTATTCATGCGAGCGAGTGAGGTCACCAGAAAGGAAGGAGATGCTGCGATGGCAGCGGAGGTGGCGGCGCGCGAGCGATTTAAGTTGCGAGTGTTAATTCGGCTACGGCAACCGCTTCACATCAGGCGGGCCGTATGCTCGTCAGCCGACTAAGCATAAAAAAAAAAACTGTCGACTTCATTGATTCTAAAAATTCGTCTAGATATTGATTGTTTTTTTTTTATCTCTCTTTTATTTTTTCCTTTCATTAGGTGTTTAGCTATTTCGAATATAATTAAAAATTATGTACAAATAACTAACTCCACGCGTACGAAGTCGCGGGCGGCCGCTAGTATCTGTAAACTTTCTACCTGCCTCTATTGTAGCTAGAAAAAAGCAAAGTGATTGCCCGCCATTCTCTCAGTCCCTCGCCACTTACTATGGCGGCAAGACAAAATAAAATGCCTTGCTGTGTTCTCACGTTCTTTTCCTTTCTTTGCGTACCTTTTATGGCGGCTCTACATTAGTGCCGCGAAATTATGCCGTGAATTCGCGCCGTGATTTCACAGCAGAACTTGTACCCCACTACATTCACGACGGGTCACACATTCGCGAGTGAAACCTGCCGCGAAATGGATGTGGAAGCTGCGGTTGCAATAACTTTGTTTGCTGTAGCAGCTACATAGAACTATTTGTACCTACCTACAAAATAAGCAAATAATTAGAAATCGTTGGAGAAGAAGAAGATGGTGGATGATTGAAATTGTAATGACTTGTGCTACATTTTCCGAATGATAATGTTCTTTAGATTTAGATGTGTTTTTAAAGGGCATTTCCGATTCGTTGTTCTAAGTGTTGCACTGCTGCGTTGCCATTCTAGTTGTTTCCTTTTGTTAACAATCGTCTATTTTTCTGTCACAATTTTCTTATAATTTATTTATTGCACGTCGCTGTTATGCTAATAATTATACTATTGTCTAATACTAGCCATAAGCCAATCTAGTTGCGAATACACGCGCCCATCCGTATGCATCGCATCGGTAGTCAGGAAACTGGCGGCCGGCGCCGCGGCGCACCGTGAATGTGGATGCGTGAACACCGCGCGAACGAAACGCGAACCCTTTGTCGAGCTTCGCGGTACAAATGTGGAGCCGGCATTACTTGTCACAAAATCAATTTATTTTTTCCAGTTTTATTAATGAATTTTACATATTACTAGATACATAATATCGACGGTCCGTATAAAGCGACATGTCAAAAATGGCAATTTTTTTATTGCATAAATTGCTATGGAATTGTTTGTAAAAAAAATATTTTCTTTTTTTTATTGATTGTATATATAATTAAAAAGTAAGAAATTAACTCATTTGTCCAATAATAATATTCATTAATTACTATATCGTAGTATAAGCAGACATGTCTGAAATGACATGTCGCTTTATACATAGGGACCGTCGATATTATCGAAATCGTGGATTCGACATTTCGACATTTTTGGAATTTTAGAAAGTTGAATATAGATATTTTCTTCCAACTATGCACAAATTTCATCACAATCACACTAAAAACTCAGTACAAAACGAGTCTTTAATGCTCTAGAGCAATAAAAATGTATGAAATTTCATTATTGCACAGTTTTTTTTAATCGCACCAAAAGGTGCCAATCTCATAGGATTAGCTCTATTCAGCCAGCCGATATCAATACTTTTTTTTTCGTACGTATTATTCGTTTCTATCCTACTTGTTCCAAATTTAAATAATGATTGCTGCTAACTCTGAGTTAAAAATGAAAGAAATTTAAAAAAGTGATTTGGCGGGAACTTTGTTAATTTTGCTTGACAATATTTTTGGAAACGATAAAAGTGTGATAGTATCTGATTTTGAGTGCTTCAGCTTCGAATTAAAATGGAATCATCTAGCGACACATTAACTCCGGAAAATTCTAAATGAAGCCGACAGTGTTATAGAAACTTCTATTTTAACTGTTTGATATGAGTTTCTTTTATCTACTATTCCTATAGGTATTAGTTGAAAGAAAAGCAGATTATGCACCTCGCCTTAAGTAATTTATATTGCCCTCGTGCCTGTTAGATTAGAGCCCTCGCTAACGCTCGGGCTCTAAATCAGGCACTCGGTGCAATAATAAATTACTTTGTGCTCGATGCAATAATCTACTATTATTCCATTTTTTCAATAAACAACCACGACATTAGTTTGTATAATAATAAACTACATTATTACCTAAATAGTAATACTGAGCCTAAAGTATTATTATAACGTCTTACGTCACAGCGTCTACTTCGTCATCTATACACACACCTTTGCACGTATACAGACGCGATCTGTTTGTGTTGTTGTTTTTTGTTGGAGTAGTCGGGGTGTTAACTCTAAAGCCACTAAGACCCGGCTCCAACATTAGTCTTCCCCATATTTTTAAACGCTGCAGAGACGTGGACTTTACGCGAAGTGGAAAAGAAGAAGATAGACGCTTTAGAGATGTGGTGCTGGAGACGAATGCTCGGAGTACCGTGGACCGAACATCGCACAAATGTCTCCATACTTCAACAATGCTGCATCAAGCAGCGACTATCTGCTCTAGTACAATCGCGTATACTAAAATTCTTCGGCCACGTCTCAAGACGCAAAGGTGACTCCATCGAACGCCTGGTGGTTCAGGGTAGAGTCGAGGGTACAAGACCCCTCGGCAGATCTCCCATGCGGTGAACCGACCAGGTAAAATCTGCCGTGGGCGGCCCACTGCATGAGTGCACCAGAAATGTATCAAATCAGACGAGATGATATTGTGAGGCGAGTAACTACAACCTCGAATCCTCCCTCATGACGACCACGACCGCTCTGTCTGAAGAGCGTAACGAAGAAGAAGAAGTCGGGGTTTGGTACAACATAGAAATATATCAGTTTTCACAATTTTTATGCAGCACCATCTTATTACTTTATTCTAATTAGAATAATCAGAAAGATAGGAAGGAGTATAAAGAAATATTAAATATAAAATAAATAACTAAATATTTTTAGACAAATTACACAGCGCCATCTAGCCCCAAAGTAAGCGAAGCTTGTGTTATGGGTACTAGACAACTGATAAACATACGTAAATACATTTTTTTTTGTAAATACATACTTATGCTACATATAAAACACCCAGACTAAGACAAACAGACATGTTCATGCACACAAATGTTTGTCCTGTGTGAGAATCGAACCCACGAGCATTGGTGTCGAAGCCGCGTCATTGACCGCTACGCCACCGAGCTCGTCATTATGGGCTGTATAGGGCCTATACAGCCTATAATGACGAGCTCGGTGGCGTAGCGGTCAATGACGCGGCTTCGACACCAACGCTAAACTGACGTATGGCCTGTACTATAGGCCATACGTCAGTCTATGCTGGCAATGGATCGGCGACCCCTTGGTGTTGCTGATCTCCATGGGTGGTATTGATTGCTTTCCATCAGGTGACCCACATGCTCGTTTGCCCCTCTCTCATACATAATAAAAAAAACAGTAAAATACTTACTAAAACATTTGAAATTAAGTTCTCCAAACTTCGAAAGCATTCATAATAAAAAAATAATTTGAATTTTATTAATGTAATTTGGTTTGGGACAGCGTGGAAACTTCATTGAAGTTAGTCAAGTTCGTTTACATAATTTTAGGGGCCGAGAATACTGGTTACATATTTTTAGATTGACTAGATAATGCAATCAGGAGTGTATGTTGCGAGCTTTTTGCTCACATTCGAACGAGTTAACGTTTACAAACCGACTAAATTAAGAATAAAAACGGTAATTTAAAAAACTAAAAAACCCGACTTCTTTTCTGTGTAATTTGGAAATGAAAAACCCCTAAAACAAGAAAACATGTAGCAGTCGGGACCCTACATGTGCTCTAAATTGACTAAGCCTACATTTTTAGAATGGGTCCCGACTGCTACATGTTTTCTTGTTTTAGGGGATTTTTATTTCCAAATCACACAAAAAAGCAGTCGGTTTTTTTTAGTTTTTTAAATTACAGTTTTTATGTTATGTTTTTTAGTTTTATTTATTTTGATATATTGCAATGTCAATCTCACAGTAAATAATAGGTAGGGGAAAAAGTCTTTTCGCATTATAGTATGTATGAACTTGTAATAAAATCTCTTTGGTTATACCATTTGTATCTAGCAGGTTTTGATATCTATAAAAAGTTTAAATTTTAAAAAAGATAATTCCAAATTCAAATTAGGTAAATGTGTGATTTTCATTTGTTTTTTTTTACTGTCAAGATGAGTGAATCTAATGAAGAAATTCGATACATTTTAAAATTTTACTACAAAAAAGGTAAAAATGCAACGCAAGCTGCGAATAAAATTTGTGACGTTTATGGACCTAGTGCAGTGTCTGTGAGAGTAGCACAAATTTGGTTTAAGCGTTTTCAATCAGGAAATTTTGATGTGAAAGATGCACGTCGCTCTGGTCGCCCTGTTACGGATAAAATGGATGCCATTTTTGAAAAAGTGGAGCAAGAGCGGCATATCAGTAGTTACGACGTAGCTGAAGAATTAGGAATTGACCACAAAACAGTTTTGGCGCAATTGAAAAAAGCTGGGTACACTAAAAAGCTCGATATTTGGGTGCCTCACGATCTCACTGAAAGAAACCTAATGAACCGTGTACTCATTTGCGATTCTTTACTACGACGTAATGAAAGCGAACAGTTTTTGAAGAAGCTTATAACTGGTGATGAAAAGTGGATCACGTACGACAAGAACGTGCGAAAAAGGTCGTGGTCAAAGGCCGGTCAGGCTTCACAGACTCTGGCAAAACCCGGGTTAACCCGCAACAAGGTGATGCTGTGTGTATGGTGGGATTGGAAGGGTATTATTCATTATGAGCTGTTACCGCCAGGCAGGACTATCGATTCTGAACTCTACTGTGAACAACTGATGAGATTAAAGCAAAAAGTTGAGAGAAAGCGGCCGGAATTAATTAACAGAAGGGGTGTGATTTTTCATCATGATAACGATGTGTGAGGTCTAGCCTCACACATCTTTGGCCACTCAGCAAAAATTAAGAGAGTTTGACTGGGAGGTGTTAATGCATCCGCCGTATAGTCCTGACCTTGCACCTTCTGATTTCCACCTGTTTCGGTCTCTTCAGAATTCTTTAGGCAATGTCAGGTTACCATCACGAGAAGACTGCCAAAACCACTTGTCGTGGTTTTTTGAACAGAAGTCCCAAAATTTCTATAGTAATGGGATCATGTCTCTACCTACAAGATGGCCAAAAGTTATCGAACAAAATGGCACCTACATACTTTAGTTAAATGTAAATAAACTTTATTAAAAAATGTTTTGAATTTTCATATAAAATACGAAAAGACTTTTTCGCCAACCTAATACATATGTAATGACACCCCTCAAGCTAAAATCCACCGAGCCGTTCAGACTGCGCCGCGCATTTGCATTTGAACTTGGCGCCAAAAATACACCATTTTGTTTTTATTTTATTTTGACGTACCCAGTGTCACTCTGACAGCAAATACGAATCTAGCGACACCTCTCAAGCTAAAATCCATCCAGACGTTCAGGCTGCAGAGCCTGCCAAACACTTATACATACATACTCTCGAAAAACATAACCCTCCTTCTGTCGGGTAAAAAGTATAATAATGTGATTTTTCCAGACGCGTGTTACATAACCAAATTAGCCGGGTTGCTCACTTTAAAATGAAGCCAAATATTTTTTACACCCGGCTAATTTGTATATGTAACACGCGTTTGGTTAATTCACAAAATGAAACTTTTTCTCAATTTGGTCGGCTAGTACACGTTAAAATAAAACGTTCGAATAAGACCAAAAAACTAGTACAAACTAAGCAGCAGAGTGACGTAGTTTAAAAAAGAAGCGAAAGGTAATTTTTGACATTTATTGCCATCACTAACAGCCTGTATCTACCCATTGCTGGTTATACACCTTTCCCAATGCTTTCCACTAAATGCGATCCTCCGCTTGCCGCATCTAACCGCTTTTAGCCACTTCTTTGAGGTTGTCGTTTCATCTAGACAGGGGGCGCCCTACGCTTCGTCGCCCAATACGTTGCCCCGCCATTCTAGGACTTTCCTCCCCCATCTGCCATCGCTGACTCGGCAGATGTGACCAGCACACTACCATTTCAACTTGCTGACTCTGAGAACTATGTCGACTACTTTTCATTCCGGATTCGATCTCTTAGAAAAAGTCATAGCTATCTTTTGCTATCTTCATCGCTCCCTGCCCTGTGCGACTTTTAGTCTGTGAACCAGTCCAACTGTCAGCGTCCAAGTCTCTGCACTGTAGGTCATAGCGGGAAGGACGCACTGATTGAACACTTTGGTCTTCAAGCATCTGATATAGAAAACATCGCTAGTCTGCAAATTAAATAGTCTGGAAATAAAAAAAATATATCATTCTATAAATTCTAGCCAGGCAAGTTCCATTTAAATGTAATGGTTATACGTTAATAAAATAAGAAAAAAAAAAGAAAAACTATCTCTATCTCAACGTCGTTCAACAATAAAAATTGAAAAGACATAAAAACTTATCGTCTCGAGATAGGAAAGAGAAAAAAAAACCAATTTAGTCTATGTTATTAATGGTTCTGTCGCCTCTCCGCTGAAATTCATCCCACATTTCGGCCCTACGGGATTAATTTCAAATTTGTTAAAACAGCCCTTATTGCCTTATGGTTGTTAATAGAAAAGTTTTGTAATGTAGTGTAATATTGCTAACACAAATTGAGCAGGCACTTTTATATGTCGACATCAATTTAGAATCATTTTCACTGTTGGGATACGGGTCGAAGGGGTTTAGAGTATATACTCCACGCTGGTCAAGTGCGGGTTGGCGGAGGCCAGTGTTTTCAAGCCCAAAGGACACTGGCTTAGCTTAACGACTCTCATCTAATGACAAGTGCAGGGACCGACGGCTCGAGTAGGTACTTTTATATAATGAAAAGAAATAGTTGAGACGTAAAAAGAGTTCGCCGTGTGGTTTCCGGCAGACTAGAATAGAATCACTCCGTCTCTTCCCGTGGATGTCGTACAAGGCGACTAAGGGAAATACATTTTAAAACATCGATCAACCCCCTTACCACCATATATTGAATCGCAATAGGAGTTGGTGGTAAGGGGGCAGGCCTCCCCAACCCGTCTGGCCAGCATGGGGAGTGTAGCCCAAATCCTCCTTCTGTCTGGGACGGACGAGAGAGGGTCGTGCTCCTGTAGTGGAGACTAAAATGACCTGACGATGATGATGAAAATGAGTAGCAGTCTTATAGTAACCATAGCATTCCTACTTTGAGTATTCATTTATTTGATGAAGGTAAAACTTCTTTACGTGCGCTTGACATGGTGAGTAAGCTGGTGAATACGTGACGAGAGCGTTACGGAAACGGCGAACGGTAGTTAAGAGGGAGTTAGTATAGCTAAAGAAGTTTTACTTCAGTCGTGTGGTCTAAAACATACTCGTTTTTTCCGATACGTAAAATACACAAAGCTATAAAGATTTGCAAACTTTCATTCTAATATCTTCCATCCGACTTATTTTAGGGTCCACATAAACGTAATTTAACACAGCTGTCGTACAAAACTAAAAAACTAAAAACACGCTATAGAAAGTAAGAAACAAGAAAATAGTCTCCGCGGAAATTATTATGTACATATTATAAAACATTTATCGACTTTTATATAAACAACTTACTTACACGTACGTAGTATATTTTAACCTAGTTTTTTATACATCATACTGATAGAGATATGTATAAAGGATAGTCGTGGTCGTCGTGGTTATGAGCGAACAGATGAACATCCATAGCCACATACATACATACATATATATATACATACATACATACAGGTCAAAATCACAACCCTCCTTTTTGCTTCGCCGTAGTCGGGTACAAATACAAACCTGTGACGTCATAACATAACACAGTATCCTTTTGTATGGAACGTTTTCTTGAAAGTTCTACATAATGAAACCGAAAAAATGTAGGTCAAATAGCCTAATAGCACTAATAGGCCATTTGACCAACATTTTTTTGTCGGTTTGATTTTATAAATAGGCTTGTTGCCCATGTCACAAAATTATAAAAACTCTCTATCAGTTACGTAAAATACATAAAACTAGAACGATCTGCGATCTTATAATTTTAATAATCTAAGTACGACGTGTTTTATGTTCGGTCAAAGTTTGGTGGGAAAGTCCATTTCAAAGGTATGAAATTATAAAAAATAAATATTACCATTGTAGAAACAATAAAAAATACTATAACTTTTGTTACGGCACTGGCTACATAAACGCAATATTTAACATAGCTGTCGTACAAATTTCTGATAATGCATATAAAATAGCACGGTGTGACGTCATAACGTGGTGGCCTTTTGAATGGAGCGTTTTCGGGATAGTCCAAAATTGTGATCTTCAAGTTATCATATCTCGAAAAGTTTTTATGCAATCGAAGTAATTATTTCACCTATATTTATATTATTGTGACGTCTTTAAATAACAAATCGAAAAAAAAAAATGGGATACAAGCCTATTGTGCATAGTAAGATTGTTATTCCAAATTGATTTCAAAAGCTTCCCCAGATCTTATTCAAACAATGGGGCGAGTGGGGACCATTAATAATGCCATCTAAATTGTTTTCCATCTTTGCTGTCTTGAAAGGGATTTTTATGTCAACGGGAGTGATATAGGCTAAGAGGTTATAGCGAGATTTTCATCTCGCTGTGTAGTGACAACAGTGCAGTTTTTAATGCAATTTTGAACACAAATAAGAAAAAAGGAACCAGTGCCTTCCTAATAATAATATTTGTTCTTTCCTTTTTTGCCCGCGACGGAACGGAGAGGGTATATGCGTTTGGGGTGCTAGGATGTTTGTGCAAATCAATGTTGCCAATTATCTCCAAAACTAGGAGTCCGATTTTGATGCGGTTTTCAGTAATAGGTTCGGGTTTGATTGGTGCATATTCTTAGATAAGTGTTACGGCGATAACTCACCAGGGGGTGCTGCAGTAAATATTTGTTTGTGAAACCAATGTTGCCATTTATCTCCAAAAGTACGAGACCGATTTTGATGCGGTTTTCAGTGATGGGTTCGGGTTTGATTGGCGCATGCTCTTAGATAGGTGTTACGGTGACAACTCACCAGGGGGCGCTGCAGTAAACATTTGTTTGTGTAACCAATGTTGCCATTTATCTACAAAACTATCCGATTTTGATGCGGATTTCAGTGATGGGTTCGGGTTTGATTGGAGTATGTTCTTAGATATGTGCTACAGTGAGAACTCACCAGAGAGCGCTACAGTAAACAATTGTTTGTGCAAAACTAATAATTAAAAATAATAATTATTAATAAAACTAAAAATTTGTAATACCTATGCTTGCTCTCTAAAAAGTTTGAAATAAAAACAAAATTAAAAATTTTGAAAAATCCCACGACGATTAAAATGTAGTTGAAAAAGGATAAAATAATTTTGAAACCCCCGACTTAAAGAATTTATCATCATCAGGTCCATTTCAGTCTCCATTACAGGAGCACGACCCTCTCTCGTCCGTCCTAGACGGAGGGAGGATTTGGCCTACACTCCCCACGCTGGCCAGACGGGTTGGGGAGGCCTGATCGATATTTGATAATGTATTTCCCTTAGTCGCCTTGTACGACATCCGCGGGAAGAAACGGAGTGATTATATTCTAGTCTGCCGGAAACCACACGGCCAAAGAATTTATACTGTGAACTTAATAAATAAACCCAAGAAAATCCGTCGGGGGCTGCCATCTCTATTTTAAATTTCAACATAAACATAAATAGGTATACAAGTTACTATAAAACTGCCAAACTATCCCAACGGATTTTCTTGGTTTTTTTTTATTAAGTTCATAGCATAAATTCTTTAAGTCGGGGGTTTCAAAATTATTTTATCCTTTTTCAACTACATTTTAACCGTCATGGGTTTTTTCAAATTTTTTACAAACTCCTCCGAAACATGTCCGGAGAATTTTATATATTAGAAAAGATAGGTTATTTATTTCCATCAGGCGAAGTAGAGAGCTTTGACGGAACACATTAAAAAAAATATATCAACATTATACAGGCTGCAAAAATGGCTAACAGTAAACATGAAATAAAAAAAATCGGCAAAATGCGAGTCGGACTCGCGCACTAAGGGTTCCGTACCATTATCTATAAGAACGGCAAAAATATCACGTTTGTTGTATGGGAGCTACCCTTAAATATTTGTTTTATTTTTATTTAATTATTTATTTTTAAAGTGAATATATAACTAAATATTATGTGAGTATTTCAAGCGTCTCCCTATTACCGTTTCAATTGCGAGCAAAAACGAGCAAAAAAATCACGTTTGTTGTATGGGAGCCCCCTTAAATATTAATTTTATTCTGTTTTTAGTATTTGTTGTTATAGCGGCACCAGAAATACATCGTCTGTGAAAATTTTAACTCTCTAACTATCACGGTTCATGAGATACAGCCTGGTGACAGACGGACGGACAGCGGAGCCTTAGTAATAGGGTTCCTTTTTACCATTTGGGTACGGAACCCTAAAAAAAGAACCAGTGCCTTCCTAATAATAATATTTGTTCTTTCCTTTTTTTAGGGTTCCGTAGTAAACAAGGAACCCTTATAGTTTCGCCATGTTTCGGAGGAGTTTGGTAACAAACACCGCGGCTCGACAATTTCATATATTAGAAAAGATAGGTTACTTATTTCCATCGGGCGAAGTAGAGACCTATGCCGGAACACATTAAAAAAATATATCAACATTATAGAGGCTGTAAAAATGGCTAACAGTAAACATGAAATAAAAAAAAGTGTCTGTACAGTCGGTGCAAACACTCGGTCGTAAATAAAATGATATTAAAAGCACTTGTATGAAGGATTCATGGGTCGGATTGTTCGGGGACATACGGTTGTGTAGTTCGTCGACCTTATAAAATGTATTAATAAGACTAGCTGTTGCCCGCGACTTCGTCCGCGTAAATATCAATTATCGTGGTAAGACCATAGGAAATCAAGTACTTAACATAACCGTATAATTAAGAAAAAAAAACTTATTGCAAATAATTTATGTAGGTACCTACTAATTTTATACCTGCTTTCAAATTTGTTTGCAAATATTGCATTAACAAACAAACATTATAACAAACATATTTGATTACCATAAAAATATTATATATATATGTACATATATATATAGCCTTCCTTTAAATATAGGGTATCTGACACTAAAATATTTTTTCAATTCAAACCATTACTTCCTGAGATTAGCGCGTTCAAATAAACAAACAAACTCTTCAGCTTTATAATATTAGTATAGAATGTATTACAAACAAATTTGATAACCATAAAAAAGGTTATTTTGAGTCACTCTTAAAAGATAGACATAAATATGCTGTCGCGGACTTTTTTTAGAACTTTTAAAGAGGAACAATTCCATCATACATGATTTTTGCGTAACTTCAACCGTTTACGCAGCGCACGCAACGTAAGCCTTCAAAAGGAATATTTTTTTTCCATTTTTCATTGATGCTCGGCTCCTATTGGTGGTAGCGTGATGTTATATAGCCTATAGCCTTCCTTGAAATATACACTATCTAACACTAAAATAATTTTTCAATTCGAACCATTACTTCCTGAAATTAGCGCGTTCAAACAAACATACAAACAAACTCTTCAGCTTTATAATATTAGTATAGATTATATATATTCTAATAATGGAAAAAAGCTTCTTCCCCGCCTACGATCGAGAGGTCGTGGGTTCATATCTTATCTAGACGGGGAGGTGATTTTTTTCCATATTTTAAAAACATTTGACGAGCTCGGTGGTCGAATGGTTAGCAATGGTCACTTTGACTCTGAGGTCGCGGGTTCGATTCCCACACAAGACAAACATTTGTGTTCATAAACATGTCTGTTTGTCTTGGTCTGGGTGTTTTCTATGTATTATAAGTATGTATTTACAAAAATAACAGTATTTGAGTACATTTATCAGTTGTCTAGTACCCATAATACAAGCTTTCCGCTTAATTTGTGACTAGATGGCGCTGTGTAAATTGTAGAGAAATATTTATTTATTTATTATTTATTTATTTATAATATAATTATCCATTTTATTTCATTTCCGTGGAGTGGACAGTTTCATTTAATTAATAATGTCTCCCGTGAGTTCTGATAATATCAAACGTATTTTTTTATTGAGAGCTCGACGGTTCAATAGTCAGTGTGTCTCCTCAACGCTGTTAACATATTTTCACGCACCCAACGCCCTCATACATAAATATTGTAATACACACTAATGGGAGATACGCTTTTGAATGATATATGGTCGTAATATGTATGATTGTTAAAATGTTTGTGTTGCTCTATCCCCTGTCCAGGGAACTTTAAGTAAAAAAGGTTTTTAAAACGACTTTTCTTTAAGCTGTAAGTAGGGTTGACAACCGTACTATTAAGTAATTAAATAAATATGAATAAAATAAAATAAATATATTGACGAGCTCGGTGGCGTAGCGGTCAATGACGCGGCTTCGACTCCAACGCTCGTGGTTTCAATTCCCACATAGGACAAACATTTGTGTGCATGAATAATATGTCTGTTTGTCTTTGTCTGGGTGTTTTCTATGTATCATAAGTATGTATTTACAAAAAAAAAATGTATTTAGGTATGTTTGTCAGTTGTCTAGTACCCATAACACAAGCTTCGCTTACTAGATGGCGCTGTGTAATTTGTCTGACAATATTTATTTATTTTAAATATAAATAAATATTCCTGGACAAATTACATACAGCCATCTAGTCCCAAACCACCAAACTAAGCAAAGCTTGTACTATGGTTACCAGATAACTGATATTTATACTTAAAATACATAGAAAACACCCAGACCAAGCCAGACAGACCACCGAGCTCATCCTTATAATAATATTAGTTAATATTAATATTAACAACTGGCGCGGAAAAAAATATCTTGTTTTAAAAAATATTGTTTCCGTTCTACGCAATGCCACTCCCCCGCCGCCCCGCCCGGCCCCGATGCCAACTTAAGGTCCTAGCAGCGAGCTGACTATATACGCTAAATAATGACATGCGATTCATGTTTCTATGACTTATAGTTTTGTAATTATTAAGGTAAGACGATATAGACTAATTTGTTACAATCCTGCCCCCTTACCACCATCTCTTATTGCGATTCAATAACTAAATAGAATGCTTATTCATACCAATGAATAAGCGACTCTATTCCATTTGAAATAGAGTCGCTTATTCATTGGTATGAATAAACAATCTATTCAATTATTTAATCGCAATAACAGATGGTGGTAATGGGGCAGTTTTGTGACGTGGGCGCTTACCGCCAAAGCTAAAGTCGATTACCATAGATTTTTTTGGTTCCAAAAATTGGCCTTTAGTTAAAGTTATTGACAAACATCTTCTCCTTAATTGGCAGAGCTCTAGGGTTTCTTCCAGACGAGCTAAACATAATTACCAAGAAACTAAGCGGTAGTGTCAGTTTCGCATTCAAAAAATCCTATGGTAATTTAATTGGATTCAGCTTCGGCGGTAGATTACATAGACAGGTTTGATTGTCTGTACATGAACCGGCCGTGTGGTTTCCGGCAGACTAGAATAGAATCACTCCGTCTCTTCCCGTGGATGTCGTACAAGGCGACTAAGGGAAATACATTATAAAACATCGATCAGGCCTCCCCAACCCGTCTGGCCAGCGTGGGGAGTATAGGCCAAATCCTCCTTCCGTCTGGGACGGACGAGAAAGGGTCGTGCTCCTGTAGTGGAGACTAAAATGACCTGATGAAGACATGAACTATTGTTGTATGGTACATGTACGGACAAACAAACAAACAATTATCTGCAATCAAAAATTATTAAGTTTGATATCACTACATAGTATAAAACAAAGTCGCTTTCTCTGTCCCTATGTCCCTTTGTATGCTTAAATCTTTGAAACTACGCAACGGATTATGATGCGGTTTTTTTTAATAGATAGAGTGATTCAACTGGAAAGTTTATATGTATAATATATGCATAACATAGTAGAAAAACACTGATAATTTAGAGGTTTCTAATGTGATGTCGTAAATAAACACATTTTTTTGCTCTTTCATTGCAAACGCTGGCTGAACCCAACGAGATAGATCAAAATAATGTAGTACAGTATTGTTCACCTTAAAATGGTCTACAAAAAAGTTCGCGATGGTATATGTCTATCTCTTAGTGGTAACACACAATAACCGTTATTTTATCCTTTGCTTTTTACAAGAAATAATGCCTTATTTACGAAGCGATTTTAAGCAATACAGAATTAATCCTTATCCAATTAAGTACCTTAAATACATTGCGCATTTAATATAGATCAATATGGCCCTTCACAGCATGTAATTTAAATGAATAGTTTAGAAGATATTACACATTTAAAATGCAGGGACATAACGGCTGTGGCGGTACCGGCCGCGGAGCCGGCGGCGTGTGCCTATAACTGGGGAAGGACTGGATAGGACAAAGCGCAAAGACCTTCTGTAGTACATTTAGTATCAGCATTGCACCCGTGCGAAGCCGGGGCGGGTCGCTAGTTTAATAATATAATACAAAATTTATTCTATAATTTAACGATAATTTGATATTTTATTTTATTTTTTATTGGGTATTATTAAAATGTGATCAAACTATAATTCAAGATACATATTTACATTAAGCCGAAGATTTATATTTGGAGACAGTCTTGATTAAATTAATGACTAATATATTTCTTGGGGATGGATATTATTATTAGGGTACTGCAGATTAGTGACACATCTAAACTTAGGTGACAGAAAATATTGTTCCCTTTTTTATTTGAACTTATTTTTTTTTATTAGAAATTTTAAAAACTGTATAATTTATTATGACTACTATGGCTATAACTGCTGAAATAAATGAATTTCAATTTGAATTTGTAGGGCCCTTGATACAGTATTGGAGTGATTTGAATAAAAACGGTAATTTAAAATACTGAAAAAACCCGACTGCTTTTCTGTGTAATTTGGAAATGAAAAACCCCTAAAACAAGAAAACATGTAGCAGTCGGGACCCATTCTAGAAATAGAGGCTTAGTGAATTTAGAGCACATGTAGGGTCCCGACTGCTACATGTTTTATTGTTTTAGGGGGTTTTCATTTCCAAATTACACAGAAAAGCAGTCGGGGTTTATAGTTTTTTAAATTACCATTTTTATTTTATGTTTTTTAGATTTATTTATTTTGATATACCGAGTGACACTCTCACAGTAAATACGAATCTAACGACACCTCTCAAGCTAAAATCTATTGAGCCGTTAAGGCTGCAGAGCGAGCAAAACATTTTAATTTGGCGCCAAAAATCCGCCATTTTGTTTTTTTTATTTTGATATACCCAGTGTCACTCTCACGGTAAATACAAATCTAACGACACCTCTCAAGCTAAAATCCATCGAGCTGTTCAGGCTGCAGAGCGTGCCAAACAATTAAATAAATACATACGTATGTATGTCTCGAAAAACATAACCTTCCTTCTGGCGCAGTCGGGTAAAAACGTTTTACGTCAAAAATGTTGACAACCCTAGCTGTAAGGGTAAGGGTTGTTTTCCCTATAATCTTTATAGAGTCTTAAAACCTATACAAACATATAAAGCCGATTGTTTTAAAGAAGGATTTTTGAAAGAAACTTCCTTGAGGGTTGCTGTGTTCTTGCGAGTGAGTGAGGTCACCAGAAAAGGGAGTTGCTGCATTAGAGGCCGGGTTATTTAATGTTGAAAGCGTTAATATGGCTACGTTAACCGCTTCACATCAGGCAGGCGCAGGCCGTATGCTTGTCGGCCACCTGATGTAGTATAAAAAACCGGCCAAGTGCGAGTCGAACTCGCGCACGAAGGGTTCCGTACCATAATCTGCAAAAAAATCACGTTTGTTGTTTGGGCCCCCTTAAATATTTGTTTCAATTTTATTTAATTATTCATTTTTAAAGTGAATATATAACTAAATATTATGTGAGTAATTCAAGCGTCTACCCATTACCATTATCAATTGCGAGCAAAAACGAGCAAAAAAATCACGTTTGTTGTATGGGAGCCCTCTTAAATATTTATTTTATTCTATTTTTAGTATTTGTTGTTATAGCGGCAACAGAAATACATCATCAGTGAAAATTTCAACTGTCTAACTATCACGGTTCAAGAGATACAGCTTGACGGACGGACGGACGGACGGATGGACGGACAGCGGAGCCTTAGTAATAGGGTTCCTTTTTACCCTTTGGGTACGGAACCCTAAAAAAGGACAATTCTGGAGGACACAATGAGGCTGACAATCACGGTCGGCTCTGTAACGCTCTTCGAGTAAAGTCGGCAGAGAGCGAGACAAAGCGAGAGTAGAAGTTTTCACTTCTGTCGTGAGGTCAAGCATATACATGGGGTGTAAGTGGCTCACCACAATCTTTAAAGCCAAAATCTGCACATGGTGTACCCTGCCGGTATTCTTTTGATTAAATTCCTTGTGAGTTCCAAGGCAGCCGTAGTCTTACCCCCGGGACTGCAATAAATAATAATAAATATTGACAGACAAATTACACAGCGCCATCTAGCCCCAAAGTAAGCGAAGCTTGTGTTATGGGTGCTAGACAACTGATAAACATACGTAAATACATTTTTTTTTGTAAATACATACATATGATACATAGAAAACGCCCAGACTAAGACAAACAGACATGTTCATGTACACAAATGTTTGTCCTATGTGGGAATCGAACCCACGAGCGTTAGTGTCGAAGCCGCGTCATTGACCGCTACGCCACCGAGCTCGTCGACATTGGACTCGACACTGTTCATTGCCTTTTTTGGCGGTCGCCGCTGTTAATCCTGGCTACACAGGAGACAAAGTGGTGGGAATGTGTGGTGGATCCCCAACCCGATATAAGTATTTACGGATGTTGCTAAAAATAAAGGCGTATGTTGCCTGATCGGAAGCGGTTACTATAACCATATTAATGCTTGCAACATGAAATATTCCTCGCTTCCAACGCAACTACTATTTCCTTTCCGGTGACCTCACTCACTCGCAGGAACACAATAACCCTCAAGGGAATTGTCATTTGGCTGCGGTATTCTGTGAGGTGGAGGTACTTCCCCAGTCGGGCAGCTACGCTGTACTCTACCTTTCTTTTGCCAGAGCCTCTTTCGCTGGTCGGCAGGGTTCACGACATGCAGGTGAGGTTGGCTTTGGCTCTAGAGATCATGGTGAGCCACTTACACTCCAAAAGTGTTACCTTGACTCATTGTAACGTTCCGCCTGAGCCGAGCGTGCAAGGAAGAGCGCGGAACAAGCGATGGAGAGGTATGATCGGCTTAAACGTTATTCTTGTGACGCATCTATTTCTCTTCCTCTCCATCGGCGAGCTCGGTGGCGTAGCGGTTAATGACGCGACTTCGACACCAACGCTCGTGGGTTCGATTCCCACACAGGACAAACATTTGTGTGCATGAACATGTCTGTTTGTCTTGGTTTGGGTGTTTTCTATGTATCATAAAGTATGTAATAGGTAGGGGAAAAAGTCTTTTCGCATTATAGTATGTATGAACTTGTAATAAAATATCTTTGGTTATACCATTTGTATCTGAAAGGTTTTGATATCTTTAAAAAGTTTAAATTTTAAAAAAGATAATTCCAAATTCAAATTAGGTAAATGTGTGATTTTCATTTGTTTTTTTTTACTGTCAAGATGAGTGAATCTAATGAAGAAATTCGATACATTTTAAAATTTTACTACAAAAAAGGTAAAAATGCAACGCAAGCTGCGAAAAAATTTGTGACGTTTATGGACCTAGTGCAGTGTCTGTGAGAGTAGCACAAATTTGGTTTAGGCGTTTTCAATCCGGAAATTTTGATGTCAAAGATGCACGTCGCTCTGGTCGCCCTGTTACGGATAAAATGGATGCCATTTTTGAAAAAGTGGAGCAAGATCGGCATATCAGTAGTAACGACGTAGCTGAAGAACTAGGAATTGACCACAAAACAGTTTTGGCGCATAAAAAGGTCGTGGTCAAAGGCCGGTCAGGCTTCACAGACTCTGGCGAAACCCGGGTTAACCCGCAACAAGGTGATGCTGTGTGTATGGTGGGATTGGAAGGACATTATTCATTATGAGCTGTTACCGCCAGGCAGGACTATCGATTCTGAACTCTACTGTGAACAACTGATGAGATTAAAGCAAAAACTTGAGAGAAAGCGGCCGGAATTAATTAACAGAAGGGGTGTGATTTTTCATCATGATAACGCTAGACTTCACACATCTTTAGCCAGTCAGCAAAAATTAAGAGAGTTTGACTGGGAGGTGTTAATGCATCCGCCGTATAGTCCTGACCTTGCACCTTCTGATTTCCACCTGTTTCGGTCTCTTCAGAATTCTTTAGGCAATGTCAGGTTAACATCACGAGAAGACTGCCAAAACCACTTATCGCGGTTTTTTGAACAGAAGTCCCAAAATTTCTATAGTAATGGGATCATGTCTATACCTACAAGATGGCAAAAAGTTATCGAACAAAATGGCACCTAAATACTTTAGTTAAATGTAAATAAACTTTATTAAAAAATGTTTTGAATTTTCATATAAAATACGAAAAGACTTTTTCCCCAACCTAATATTTACAAAAAAAAAAATGTATTTACGTATGTTTATTAATTGTCTAGTACCCATAACACAAGCTTCGCTTACTTTGGGGCTAGATGGCGCTGTGTAATTTGTCTGACAATATTTATTTATTTATTTATTTATAAGTATGTATTTACAAAAAAAAAAATGTATTTACGTATGTTTATCAGTTGTCTAGTACCCATAACACAACACTTCGCTTACTTTGGGGCTAGATGGCGCTGTGTAATTTGTCTGACAATATTTATTATTTATTTATCGGCCGATGTTTTCTTATGACGTTCTTACGTAAAATTATCGTCCGTAAACAGATTTTACATACAACCAATTTCTTTCATGTTGTTTTCAGGTCGTGTGGGTTGCTAGCGGTGATGTGGCGACAAAATGACGCGCGGGTGGCGCTGGCTTGTGGTCCTTTTGAACGCTGTCGCCGCTCTGTCACCTGTCATTAAAATTGGTAAGTTTTTGACGTGTAAGCGGTTTATCAACATCTTTGAACCAAAGCCAACTTCACCTGCACGTGGTGCACCACGTGCAGGTGAAGTTCCACCCACTCATGTTCACCCGGTTGTAGTAAAAGTCTTCTAAATCAAACAGCTCCATATCCTGAAAAGATTTGAAGTTTCTGTATCTGATTTGGCAATGGGACAACTTAGCCGGTTGGGGTGTAAGTGGATCATCAACATCTTTCAACCAAAGCCAACTTCACCTGCACGCGTTTCACCCTGCTGACTGACAAACGAAGCTCTGGCGAAAAGAGAGGTAGGGAGCGTAATTGTAAGCTACCCGACTGGGGAATGTACCTCCACCTCACAGAATACAGCAGCCAAATAACAATTCCCTTGAGGGTTGTTGTGTTCCTGCGTGTGAGTGAGGTCACCAGAAAAAAGAAGATGCTGCGTTGGCGGCGCGCAAGTGGTAAATTATGTTGCGAGCGTTAATACGGTTACGGTAACCGCTTCACATCAGGCGGGCCCTATGCTTGTCTGCCACCCGACGTAGTATATATAAAAAAAAGTCGTGCATACGTGGCGCGGAGGCCGGGCCTCGCCGGGGGCTACGACCAGCGGAGCTCCTTCAGCTCCACGCTGCTGTTCGGAGTCTCCTGGATCTGGCTGAACCGTCAAGCGTCAGGTGAACAATGTTGCATGGGGTTCTTCAAAAAGGGCGTGAAGAGGTTTTTACAGGGTCGGCAACGTGCGTGTGATGCCTCTGGTGTTACAGGCATTCATAGGCTACGGTAACTGCTTTCCATCAGGCGGGCGGGGAGAAGGATGCGCTGCCATTTTGAGATAATTTTAGTGCATATAACGTATTCACGCACAACACACGGCCATTTCCGTGACATAGCCACACTCTGTTTTTTGTACCATGTCGGATGCCAAACAAGAATATGGCCCGCTTGATGTACAGCGGTTCCTTATCTAGTTTTATTTATATTACGTCGGGTGGCAGACAAGCAATACGACCCGTCTGATGTGAAGTGGTTACCGCAGCCAAATTAATGCTCGCAACATGAAATATCGCTCGCACCACGCCAGCTCCGCTGCCAATGCAACAACTCCTTCCTTTTAGGTAACCCTCATTCACTCGCGGAAACACAACAACTCTGAAGGGAATTATTATTTGGCTGCGGTATTCTGAGAGGTGGATGTATTTTGGACGAGATGTCTCGTCTCTCTCAGCGTCAAAGTGGCCATTGCTATCCATTCGATGACAGAGCTTGTGTTGCAAGCTGGTAAGCAAGCTGGTAATATTGTAATGCTTTTCCAGGAGCTATCTTCACAGAGGAGGGCAAGGGAGGTAGCGCAGAGTTGGCGTTCAAATACGCTGTCTACAGGATCAATAAGGAGCGACTACTGCCTAACAGTACCTTGGTATACGACATACAATACACACCAGCGAGGGACTCCTTCAGGACCTATAAGAAAGGTAATTAACTTATGTTATTGTTATGATCCTGCTGCCGCAATGTGTTAACTTTCAAAACGTTAAAAAATATTTATACCGCCACATATTTAGGTTGTGTTAACGTTAGCATGGGCTGATAGGGCTACTATAGGTGCAGCACATCGTAAATTGCTTCAAAGCCAGCGCCTTGCTCTGATATTTTTATGTAAATCGTATAGAACTGTAAGTACAGAGGCACTACCCGTGCTAGCAGGTGTGTTACCAGTAGACTTAGAAGTACAACGCCGCGCTTCAATGTTATTATACGTCTAACATGGTCCCTGATTTTCTGAAAATGCGTGATCGTGAGAAAATACTTAGACTGTTCAAACCTATTAATGAGGTATTTGAAACATTGCTGTCCCAATGGCAGGAAAGGTCGTGAACTTCTATCTGTTCTTGCAATCGGTAAGAGATAGATTAAAGAAAAAACCGGACAAGTGCGAGTCGTACCCACCGAGGGTTCCGTAGTATCATTATTAAATTTGATATTTTTCATTATAAATAAGAAATAATGCGTCGAAAAAAATAAATAAAATATATTTTGCAATTTGTACATCAAGCCCTTTCATATGATACCCCATTTGAACTAGTAGTTTCAATTTGAAATTTCGACACCCTATAAAAAATATAGACCCCCTATTTTTTTAAATCTATTTACAAATGTATAGTTTTGAGATTTATTCCTGTACTTGTAGTCTATAACGATGTTACTTGCCAAATTTCATAGTTCTAGGTCAACGGGAAGTACCCTATAGGTTTTGATTCCCTTGAGTGTGTCGAAATATGCGTTTTTTGCTGAATAAACGGCCGTAACTTTTTTCTACGTAAACTTAGCAGTTTGATTTTTTTTTTACTTCATGGGACCGTAGACTTGAGTATACAGTTCAAATTTCAGCTTGATACCTCCACGCATTCTCGACATAGAAATTCTTGACAGACAGACAGACAGACAGACAGACGGACAACAAAGTGATCTTATAAGGGTTCCGTTTTTCCTTTTGAGGTTCGGAACCCTAAAAATGTATAGAAGTCGGTCACCCATTGCGCAATTTTGAACAGGGCATGGCAATTTTAAGGCTAAACTCTTTACGTTTAAATTAGTGCCGTCGCCCTTTGCGAATGTTCTACTGTACACACCATGTTCTTTCGGAGTGTGATCTTTGGCGGCGACATGTTGAGTTCGTGGCATGTCAAGCGTTCAGACGACTTTGCAATTCATATTATTGGAATCGTTGTGTTAGGTAACAACTCAATGTTTTAGGTCTCCAATAATGTTAGATACTTAAAATCCGTGGTGCACGGTAGTTCAGCTTCACTTGACTAACCATCTCTTTGGGCTTTTAATGCCTTATTTGCCATATTGCTGTCTTTCACATTGATAAGAAGGGAAGTCAAATTACAAAAGCTTCCTACTCCTACTAATTTCCTCTGATTAAATTCGTTGTGAGTTTCAAGGCAGCCGTAGTTTTATCCCCGGGACTGCAATGTACTTCACTGTTCATTGCCTTGTTTGGTGGTCGCTGTTGTTCATCCTGGCTACACAGGAGACACAGTGATGGGAAAGTTCCGTTAAAATTGTCGCTGCAATTTGAGTTTCTCTTTTCGCTTACTATCAGGCGAAACAGAGCACTATGCTGAGCTAATATTAACTTTATCGCACCG
The DNA here is from genome assembly GCA_937001555.2 of Hypsopygia costalis. NCBI lineage: Eukaryota > Metazoa > Arthropoda > Insecta > Lepidoptera > Pyralidae > Hypsopygia > Hypsopygia costalis. Next base: position 18,975,532 of record OW443347.2, read on the forward strand.
CGCATTTCAAGCGCAATATTTGTCTTAGATATAATTGGAATCTCAAGCGTGAATGAGTCAACATCTACTCGGGTACAAATTAAAACGTATGAAATCAAACACACAAACATTATTTTCCCGCAATGACACTCTACATGTCAAAAATCTTTGTTTTCGCGTCTTACAGTTGGATGGATTTCAACCACAAACCACACCTACCTTAAATCTATAATCATCATCATCAGCCTGTATCTACTCACTGTTGGACATAGTCTTTCCCAATTAAACCATCCTGAATACATCCCAAAACCATCCTGATCACGGGGAATATCTTTAGTTTTCTTTAATGGTACTAGAGATACAAAATTGTATCATTAGTTCCATCAGTTATCACGGGGAATATCTTGACTTTTCTTTAATGGTACTAGAGATACAAAGTTGTGTCACTTGTACCATCAATGGTACTAGTCAATGGTACTACTGATCCTAAGGGATGCTTTCCACCATATGCGATCCTCCGCTTTCCGCATCCAACCGCTACCAGCTACTTTTTTGAGGTTGTCGGTTGTGCCTATATTCATCATCATCATCATGAGGCCCATTTTAGTCTCCACTACAGGAGCACGACCCTCTCTCGTCCGACCTAGACGGAAGGAGGATTTGGCCTACACTCCCCACGCTGGCCAGACGGGTTGGGGAGGCCTGTTCGATGTTTAATAATGTATTTCCCTTAGTCGCCTTGTACGACATCCACGGGAAGAAACGGAGTGATTCTATTCTAGTCTGCCGGAAACCACACGGCCAATGTCCTATATTCCTAATCGGATATTAGAAATAAAAGTCATTTTAATAATTTTAATAATTATTTAATTTTAGGTAGTTTAGTTTTATAGTTGAATTGTACTTATTGTTTAAAGCTTAAGTTTATTTTTTTTTTTTTTTTTTTAATAATTATTAGAGATGTGGCGACTATGATTTTGGCCGATTAGTCGGTTGTAAAGAAACTGACAAGTCAGCCGATTTTCGTCAATTTTCAGGGGTGTAAGTGGTTCATCAACATCTTTGAACTAAAGCCAACTTCACCTGCACGCGGTGCACCCTGCTGACTGACAAACGTAACTCTGGCGAAAAGAGAGGTAGGGAGCGTAATTGTAAGCTACCCAACTGGGGAATGTACCTCCACCTCATAGAATACCGCAGCCAAATAACAATTTCCTTGAGGGTTGTGTTCCTGCGATTGAGTGAGGTCACCCAGAAAGGAAGTGGCGGTGCGCGAACGATATTTTATGTTGCGAGCGTTAATATGGCTATGGTAACTGCTTCACATCAGGCGGGCCGTAAGCTTGTCAGCCAGCCGAAGTAGTATATAAAAAAAATCTGTGATGCTCTTTTACAGCTAATTCGCGCGCAAGTCGCAACTGCCGCTTGCGAGCATGCCGGAATGTTTTTTTATACCACTATGGTGTTAAACAAGCATACGACCCACCTGATGGAAAGGAGTTACAGTAGCCAATGAACGCCTGTAACACCACGCTCTTTTTGAAGGACCCTATTTCTCCTGAGCAAATTTGATATGTAATAGGTACCTATTAGAGCGGGCGCTGTATGGAGTTGAGTGTGCAAAATATGAGGACCGCATTCTATAAACAGTTTTGAATTCAGAAAAGCTTGTAGAATATGATTCTGAATGTTGCCAGGAAGTTTCTTGGTCCAATTTTTTTTTATACCCCATTCCCTTGGATATCGAGTAAATGGACTGAACAAATGCTTTACAACAATTTTAATCATTGTTTTATTGAAAATTTTCAATTGTTTCTTAAGATTAAAGATACTTATAGCTACTAAATGGAATTAAAAAAAAAAAAAAATTTGAAAAAAAAAATATTACATAAAAGGATATTTTATGTATTTTCTTTTTATAAAAAGAAATGATTACAAAAATCTTATCGATCGACCTATACGATCCTCTTTTGAAAAAAAAAAAAGAATACTGCTCTGCCGTGTTTCTGGACATACAAACAGCCTTTGATAAGGTGTGGCACAAAGGCCTCCTGTGCAAGACAAGGACATCTCTACCCCATAGCTATTATCTACTTGTAGAGTCCTGTCTCGCAAATCGAATATTTCAGGTGAGAGAGGAAGGAGAACTGACTGATCGGACATCCATAATATAATAGTAGGAGTTCCACATGGATCAGTGCCGACTTCCCAGAAACACTGGTGTAGAAAATAAATCAACGATCAAATGTAAATGCCAATCACTATTATAATAAGGAAAACAAAGGAGTAATTTATAAAATGCACTTGAATGTACAATAATGCATAAGCAAAAGGAAGTTGAGTATGCAAAATGTGAGGACCGGCAATACACTTTCCATTTTTAGGAGAATGTGTATCTACATTTTGAATAATAAGGATTTGCATATTTAGTTAGTATTATTATTATTATTTCTTTTTAATACTTTTTTATTTTTACCCGCGGCGGAACGGAGACGGTACATGCGTTTGGGGTGATAAGGATGTTTGTGCAAATCAATGTTGACAATTATCTCCAAAACTACGAGTCCGATTTAGATGCGGTTTTCAGTGATGGGTTCGGGTTTGATTGGTGCATGTTCTTAGATAGGTGTTACGGTGACAACTCACCAGGGGGCGCTGCAGTAAGCATTTGTTTGTAAAACCAATGTTGCCATTTATCTCCAAAACTACGAGTCCGATTTAGATGTGGTTTTCAGTGACGGGTTTGGTTTTGATTGGTGCATGTTCTTAGATAGGTATTACAGTGACAACTCACCAGGGGGCGCTGCAGTAAACATTTGTTTGTGAAACCAATGTTGCCAAATGCCAATAAATATCTCCAAAACTACGAGTCCGATTTTGATGCGGTTTTCAGTGATGGGTTCGAGTTTGATTGGTGCATGTTCTTAAATAGGTATTACGGTGACAACTCACCAGAGGGCGTTGCAGTAATCATTTGTTTGTGCAACCAATGTTGCTATTTATCTCCAAAACTACGATTCCGATTTTGATGCGGTTTTCAGTGATGGGTCCGAGTTTGATTGGTGCATATTCTTAGATAGATGTTACGGTAGTAGTGGTAAATTGGGGTTTCTATATACACTCCGAGTGTATGATACACTCGGAGTGTATATAGAAACCCCAATTTACCTTAGTTTTCGATCTATTCAAATCAGTTTTCAATCAATCCAAATGAGTTTTCAATCAAATCAAATCAGTTTTATATAATCAATTGGTTCAACTATCTAAATCAATTAGTTAGATCTAGATTATTTATAAGGAGCGAATAATAAATAAAAGTTCTTCTTATTTAGTAAAAATATGTACGCTCTTGCGATGTCTGACTGATGCTTGCATATAATGAAGCGCTCCATTTATGGATAGCGCACACATTCCAATAGATAACAAGCGCAGTTTGGAGATAAGTAATTCAATAATCTAATGATGCAATCATAAATTATATTTAGTCGTAATTACAGGAACAAAATAAAACAACATATTGATATTTTAACTTTATTTATGGTAAGCACAATACATACACATAATTAAATTATGTATTAATTTTATTTTTCATTTATGATACTTATAACAATATGCATAGGTACATTACTGATTTATATTAAAAGCTTATTCTTTTCTTATAATAACATTTCGAAGTGAAATAATAAGAACTAAAGAGCATTTTGCAAGTTATCTTGAATTTTTGAAATGATGTCTTTAGTTTTATTATATATCTCATCCATCAAAATGTTTTTGACGACATGCTGCATACATAATTCTGCACGACACTTGCAAATGCTATCCTGCAGATCCGTGAAGTCTTTTGAGTCATATATTTCTATTCGAATTATTTTAGATCCTTTTGAATTTCGCTTCATAAATGTATAATTCGATAAATTATCACCATCTGCGCGTGAGTATCCCATGGAACTTGGCGCCCCATTGTTTAGCCCCCGCGGTGGGAAACTAAAATAGTCTTGAGAATCCTGAAAACAAAAAATGTTTATTTTATTATATAAGACATCAAATCATATATGAAAAACGAATGATACATACTAAAGTAAGTAAAAGATAAAACAATAACATATATTTTTACTTACCGACATTATAGAGACGCTTGTTCTGCAGTACTCGAGGAGGTGTTGAGGTGAGGAAATAAAATAAAGTGTGCTATTTATCGGTATCCCATGAAATTTATATAATTTTATGAGTGTCGATAAAGTTCGAAATCATTGCAAATATTTTTTCGCTGATGATGAAAAAATGCAGCATAGTCTTACTATTTTTCTCTTACCTACAAATATAGTAATGTTCGTATTCAGTAAATACACAACTCGTCTTTTTTCGACACAGTTGAGCAAAGTATTAAATAATATGTTAAGATCATCATCATCATCATCATCATCATCATCATCATCAGGTCATTTTAGACTCCACTACAGGAGCACGACCCTCTCGTCCGCCCCAGACAAGGATTAGTCATTGCCGAGTGAAACCATGTGAATTTATATGTGAAGTTTATATGTGAATAAATACATGTTTTTTTATTTTAGCATTAACAAAAAAAGTAGCAATGCAGTCAACAAACACATACCGAACTTATTCACTTCACGATTGAGTAAAATTATAAACATACAACCTATCTTTTTTCAATGCGGTTAATTAATAATTTATCGAAGGCAAGCCATGAGCAATAACTAGTTTTGCATCACGAGAACTTCCCAAATATGGATCAGGAGCCGAATGTAATATGATTTGTCTGTGTTTATAGTATCGTATTGTTCAACCATAGATCACTAACTGATAGACTGCATATAATGAGCGTCTAAACTTAGACCTACATTCACTTATTAGCTCTATGAGATATTTGATCGATGCTTCAGTCATCTTATATGGTTAAAATGCTGATTATTTGTTCATATGCACTACTACTATTCATTTCTACACACACACATATATAAAATTACGTGGACTTTGTGATATTTAAATGAGCTGGGACAAGCTGGAGTATCACTGTGTTTTCCCGAACCATCGCTGCAACAACAGAGAACCTCTTCGCCACCATTTCTAAAATGTAAGTATTCTCATTATTATTTTGATCATTTATTAGATAGATATGAGGATCTCAAGATGTTACTATGAGTAGTCTAAATTAGATCATGCAAGTTAAGCAACACCAATCCTAGCCAGTATCTGGGTTGATTTTAAAACTTTTTTCTCCAAATTCAACAATATATTCATAATTAAGCTTTCTTTATCAAGTTTTCTTTATACCGCTAAAGTGGAAACAAGCATACTGCCCGCCTGATGGCAAGTGGTTACTATAGCCTATGCACACCTGTAACAGCCTGTAACATTACGCGTGCGTTGCCACTATGTTATCTTATTTGAATTATTCATATATGTAAGATAAAATCGAACTATCAGCCTGATGATAAGCAGTTACCATGATGTTCTTTTCATTATATTGGGAATATACTCATGACTGGTTAATAAATCCTCGTCTTAGTCAATAAAATAAAATGCAACATTATGTCGTAACAATTAAGACTAAAGTACTCTGATATTTGATGACTTCATTACACGTGGCAGTCGAATACATAAGTCAAGCAATGTTGACTATAGACTGTCTTTTGATGGGTTTAAATCCTCTCGGGCAGCTTTCGCTGAACTGATACTGATTTGGTCGTCAACATTTACGTTAACGGTATCGCATATTGTTGAAAAGCCTTATATGATTGATTAGCACTATAGGTTGATGTTGATTTTATTGTTATGTTGATATGACAAAAATATATTAAATAATTGTCTGTATTTGTTATAGGTCCCACAGTCAAATGAATGCTGAAGCATTGTTTCCATCCGATGAGGAGGGTCACCAGCAACGAGGCAGTGAAAAAAGAAGAAAACAGGCAGCGATGTTGAAGACATCAAGAGCAAGTCCGGTTCGGGCACGTTCCAAATCTTCTTCTAATGATGAATTCCCTGAAAAAAAGAGAAAACAGACATCGATTCCGAAAACTAGTCGAGCATCTTTATTATCTGAAGATGAGGGTCATCATCGACGAGTATCTGAAAAAAAAGATTATAGAAAACAATTATCGACATCGAAAAAACGTGCACATGCTGCATCATCTGATGATGAGGGAATAATACGGCGAGCTAACATCAAGAAACCTGGAAGGAAGCAATCTCCGGAACCTAGTACATCAAGCACAACTCCTGTTCACCATTCTTCGATCGCTGAGAAGAAGTCTGTCTTCAAGCCCGTTGCTTTGAAGAAGTCCACGGCGCAAGACCTTTTCGGGAGTGAGAGCGATGATGATCAGCAGCTTTCTTCACCACCGGCGGGTAAAAAACCATCTATTACATCATATCTAACAAGAAGGCTGGCTAACGGGCATTCTCGCCAGGTGTTTGATCAAAAACCTGGTACACATTTTATAGATCTAAGAGTTTATAAATGTGAGGAAATCGAGAGGGTACAACCCATGAATCGATGGCGCCAGGCGATTGTTTGCGTTAAAAACCGAACAAACGAGAGTACGGAAGCATGGCAGCATTTAGCAAACTTCATTGCCGCCACACGCAAAGAATACAGGAACTGTCCTGCAACATTTTATAGCAATTATTACTAAATTGTAACAGATTAAAATGTTAGTAAAATAGACATAAAATATAAATAATATAACTGTTATAATTTTTATAGAAAAAATAAAAAATATTACTGATTTAAAACTGTTTGTTTTTTTTTTCAGTAGAACTACAAGCAGAACAAATATACAGTGAATCTGATAATGAATTATTGAATAATGAATTGAATGACAATAATGCAATGAATAATGAGTTAAATAATGAATTGCGTAATGATTTCATTGATAATAAGATTTTGAAATGTGATAAATGTAATATTGAATTACTTGCAGCAAATTATAAATATCATAAACGAACAAATATTCATAAGTCGAATTGTTTAATAAAATCACAATTTAAGAACATCGATATAATTTGTACTGCTTTTAAAAATAGAATTAGAACATATAGAATGAATACATGTAAGGAAATCACTTATCCAACTCCTGAAGTATTCTTACATGAGCATGAAAAAGACATTATTAAAATATTAAGATTATCTTTGTTGAAACACAGTTGTATCAAAGTAAATTTTGAATTATTCGCTTTCTTTGTTTTACCAAAATCTATTGAGCAAATAAAACAGTTGAAGTCGTTTAACACTAAGTACAGCATTGTTTTGAAAAATACTGATTTATCCGATTTATATTCAAATGTGATCAATAAATTTAATAAAAAACTGACTGAATTTGAGCATTGTGAATCAGGCTGGTCATTTGAATCTGTGAGTCATTTAGAAATAAATATTAATAAGTATAGCCCAATGAGAGGTGGTTCTTTTATCGACTTACCATCTGCTATAAAAAAAACTAAAAGTTGTATTAATATTAAGAATAACGATAACTATTGTTTTCTGTGGAGTGTGGTTGCTGCTTTGTATCCGTGTAAGACAAATAATAATCGCATCTGTTCCTATCCCTTTTTTTCAACTGTACTTAACACAAAGGGCATGAACTTCCCTCCTACACCAAATGACATAAAAATATTCGAACAGAATAATACCGGTATTAGTGTCAATATTTATGGTCTTGATAATAAAAATAATGTAACAGGACCTTTATATATGTCAAATAATCGAAAGAAAAACCATGTAAATTTATTATATTTCGAAAAAGGACAAAAGCAACATTATTGTTTAATAAAAGATTTAATACGTCTTGTACGACGACAGTTGACCAGACATAAAGGAAAAATTTATTTATGTGAAGCTTGTCTACAATTTTTCGTTAGTCAAAATAAACACAACGCTCACGCTTGTTCTAAAATTTTGACTGTGCTCCCTAATAACAAAGTTTTACAATTTGAGCATTATGAGAGACAACAAAAAATTAATTTCGTTATTTATGCTGACTTTGAAAGTCTACTATTTAATCAGTCTGAATCCAATCATGATAGAAATACAAGAATTTTCAAAAAACATGAACCGTCTTGTTTTGCTTATTACATATGCTGTTCACATGATCCCTCATTGAACAGATGCAGGACGTATAGAGGCCCTAACTGTGTTAAATATTTTATTGAAAGTTTAATTCGAGACATAAAAATAATTTATGAAATTTTAGACGATAAAAAACCAATGTCCTCAATGACGGTCAAAGAAAAGAATGAATATCAAAACGCTACCGTATGTCATATCTGTAGAATGCCGCTTTTCGACGATAAGGTGGCTGATCACGATAAAATAACCTCAAAATTTAGAGGCCCAGCACATTTTCAGTGTAATTTAATTTATCGTGTATGTTCATTTGTACCGATAATAATACATAATTTGTCAGGTTATGATTCTCATCTTTTCATTAAAGAATTATCTAGATATAAAGGTGATATAAAGATAATACCTAAAACAAAGGAAAAATACATTAGCATAACAAAGTTTATACCAAAAGAAGACAGTAATAACTCAAATCATAAATCTATGCAAATAAAATTTATCGATTCTTTCCAGTTCCTCAGTGCTAGTTTAGACAATTTGAGTAAAAATCTTTCTGATGAGGATTTTGTTCATTTGTCTGCAATATTCAAAAACAAAGCTCAATTTGATTTAATCAAAAATAAGGGCATTTATCCTTATGATTACATGGACTCATGGTCTAAATATGATGAAAGCTGTCTTCCGTCAAAAAAATATTTTTACAATAGTTTGAAACAAGAACATATTACTGATGATGAATATGTTCGCGCACAAACAATGTGGGAAGTATTCAGCATTTCTTCTCTCGGAGAGTATACAGACCTGTATCTTAAATGTGATGTATTATTGCTGTGCGACATATTTGAAAAGTTTCGGAAGACTAGTATAGAATATTATCGACTGGATCCTGCATATTATGTAAGCTCTCCTGGTTTAAGCTGGGATGCTATGTTGCTGTACACTGGTATTAAATTAGAATTAATTCAAGATCTAGAAATGTATCAATTATTAGAAAAAGGTATACGTGGTGGCTTAGCTCAGTGCTCTTTACGACATGCTGAAGCAAACAACAAATACCTTCCGCATTATGATGATTCTAAAGATTCAACTTTCCTAGTTTATCTTGATTGTAATAATTTATATGGTTATGCAATGATGAATAAATTTCCAGTATCCGAATTTAAATTCTTGTCAAAACTTGAAATAGATCAATTTGACATTTCAAATGTAAATGAGTCAGATGATTATGGTTACATTTTAGAAGTCGATATGAGTTATCCTGATCACTTACATGATTGGCATAGTGATCTGCCTTTTGCACCAGAAAAATTTATACCAATAGGAGGAAAAACACCTAAGTTAATAGCTAATTTATACGACAAATACAACTACGTCATTCATTATATTCATTTAAAAGAATGCATCAAACAAGGGTTGGTACTGCAAAAAATTCATCGTATAATTCGTTTTCGACAGCAAAATTTTTTAAAAAAATATATAGATTTAAATACTCAATTACGTCAGAGTTCAACTTCGACCTTTCAAAAGGATTTTTTTAAATTACTAAATAATGCTATTTTCGGTAAGACTATTCAAAATAAACGTAAACAAATAGATGTCAAACTAGTTACTAGTTGGTCCGATAATAACAATAAAACCAACAAACAGTTGGGAGCTGAAAAGCTAATAGCAAAACCAAATTTTAAAAGTGTTGCAATATTTTCTAACGATTTTGCAGCTGTTCAATTAAAACCAGAAAGGGTGGTTTTAGATCGACCTATATTTATTGGCTTTACCGTGTTGGAATATGCTAAAACACACCTATATCAATTTCACTATAATTTCATAAAAAATAAATATAAAAATAATGCAAATTTATGTTATACTGACACAGATAGCCTTCTCTATTTAATCAAAACTGATGATTTCTACAAGGATATGAAAAATCATCTTGATTATTTTGATACCAGTAACTATCCCACTGAAAATATTTATGATTTGCCCCTTGTTAATGCTAGAATACCCGGTTTATTCAAAGACGAGCTTGGTGGTGATGTTATAAATGAATTTATTGGTCTGAGAGCAAAGCTTTATTGTATAAGAAGTACAAATGTTAAAATTAATAAAGCTAAAGGTGTATCAAAGTCTGTCACAAAGCGACTTTCTCTTTCTAACTATAAAGCTGCATTGCACAAAAATAAGGAACTAAAATGCAAAATGAATATGATTAAATCAATTCGACACATTTTATACTCCCAGGAAATTACAAAAGTGGTAATGAATCGAAATGATGACAAACGACAAACTTTGAATGATCAAATAAGAACACTGCCATGGGGGCACTACAGTTTGATATTTTAATGTTAATTTTATTGTATTTTAAGAAATTTTATTTTGTATTATTCCAACAACCTTTGTATGTCTACTTTTGCATTCATCGTAATTATGATATGATGATAAAATGTTTGAATAAATAAGTATATTATATACAAAGACTTTATGTTTATTTAATCGTCATCTAAATTATACCTTGAACTGAATGTATTATTTATTTTAATTTATTTTGTATTGAACTACTATTTAATGTAAGCGACCAAATAAAAATGAGTACTAACATTGTAATTAGATTTTCCTCAACATACATGTACAACATAATGTCCATGTCTAGTATAAAAAGGTTGGAAATATTGAATGAACTCATAGTTCACAATGAAATTCGTCAAGCAACTTCAAACGTTGGAAATTACTGATATAAAAGTAAAAAATCAAAACCAATTAATTAAACATAGTAGTCTAATACCAAACACAATTCGCTGCATAATATGTGGTCCTTCGAATTGTGGCAAAACAAATGTCATGATCAATTTATTACTACATGAAAATGGTCTGAAATTTAATCATATTTATTTATACACAAAGACAGCTTTTCAACCTAAATATTGCTTTTTAAAACAAGTTATAAATAAAGTTCCAGGAGCTAAACTCTTTATTTATAACGATAATAAGGAAGTACTTCATCCTAATGATGCTTTACCTAATTCAGTTATCATTTTCGATGACGTTGTATGCGAAAATCAAACAAACATCCGAAATTACTTTTCTATGGGTAGACATAGACAGATAGATTGTTTTTATTTGTCCCAAACTTATTCAAAAATACCTAAACAACTATTACGAGACAATGCTAATCTCCTTATCATCTTTAAGCAAGATGACACTAATTTAAAACATATATACAATGAGCATGTGACTACAGACATGAATTGGTTACAATTTAAATACCTTTGTAGTACTATATGGCAAAATCAACATCATTTCCTATTAATTAATAAAGATTGTGCATTAAATGAAGGAAGGTATAGGCAAGGATTTGATACGTTCGTTTATTTTTAGAAAAAGTATAAATTATCGCATTTTTTCGAAAAACTCTCAGTAAGAATCAGGTATCCAAAAATAACACTGACTGGTATAAATACTTTTAATGGAGGTAGATATAAAAGAACAATTGATAAAATCGGCAGAAAATATAAAGACTAAAATGAAGATGCTACAGAATGAAGAAGATGCTGCTAATCTCAAATTTAAAAAAGTATTTAAACCAATTATTGAACCTTTGCAGACACTGATTAAAGTAAACGAAAAAGATGGTCTTAACGTAAATCTTACTGAAAGCATAAATGCGAGCAACATCGTCGAAGGATTTGATTCTTCTTATGAAGACTTTAAAAATTTAATCAAAGCAGACTCTAACGATGGCTCAGAATATTATGATTACACTGAAGATAATAAAAGTCCTTTTAAAAATAATGATACACTAATTTCTCTTAAAAAGGAAGATATGATGGATATCTATGATGATATTAATGTGCCATTTGGGATACGTAGCGAAAATAAGAAACTTATGATGGGAAACACAGTAGTACATTTATCTCTTAAAATGGATGTATCAGGCAACAAAAAGCCATATGTGATGACAGTTAATAATATGAAATACGAATTAACTCCAGGTTTGAAGGAACTCTTAATTCGTACTAAACCCAATCTTGAGCTAGTCACTGATGAAGACAAAATGATATATAAAAATATGCTTGATATCACAAATGCACATAAACGTGATTATATGCCTGACGGACAGATAAAGGGTGATAAGGGACAAAAATATTGTCAGATAATTAAACCTTTATTTGCGCAACAACATTTTAATAAAATTGGTGGTTCCCTATCTAAATTAAAGCAATATAAGAAGAATACTGATTACATATATTGGGATGATCCCAACGAATTGATAGAAAGACTTAAATTACTCATTGCCTCAAAGGCTGCTGGTAATACTAGTCATGATAATGAAATAGTATCAATTATTGAAGAGTTAAAGGAAGCCGATATTATAAAAGAATAAAAGCCCTTGTAAGTGAATATCTGTAGTTAGTAATAAAAAACACATGGCATGTACATGTTGACTAAAAATGAATAACATTAAAAAACAATTTGACAGTGTTTTGAAAATTCATGAACAGTTTAACAACATTTTGAATAATCATAAAATATTCAAACGTGAATATAGTGATAGCCATAGGTATATTGAAAAATATTTAACTGACTGTGTAAGTAAAATTGTTCATTCTAATAAGCTAATTGTATCTTTGGAGGACCGAATAAAAAAAATTGAAAAAGCTATCGAAGTTAATGAAATTGCTGAAAAATTAAGGAAGCATTATGAGCAAAGCCGACGTCGTTAATGAAATTCATAAAAATGCTCGAGTCAACTTTCCTAGAAGACATGTAATCCTTAAAGATATAGATGATCTTTGGCAAGCAGATTTAATTGATATGCAAGCAACGTCAAAAATAAATGCTGGGTTTAAATATATACTAGTAGTTATTGATTGCTTCTCGAAATATGCTTGGGTAATTCCATTGAAACAGAAAAATAAAGAACTAGTCTGTGAAGCATTTCGTAGTTTATTAAAAAAAGGGCGATCGCCCAAAAACCTGCAAACAGATTTAGGAACAGAATTTTACAACGATAAATTTAAAAGTATTACTAAGAAATACAACATCAATCACTATTCCACATATTCTACCAAAAAAGCTTCAATAGTAGAAAGACTAATACGAACATTAAAATCTAAATTGTACAAAGAATTCAGCTTGAAAGGAAATTACAAGTGGATTGATGGCACACTTGAAAAGAAAATTCATGACTATAATCATACTTTTCATAGAACTGTGGGAGAAAAGCCTGCATTAATCAACAACGATAATAAAAAAGATGTATTACAAAGATATAATAACATTTATAAATATAAGAAACTACTAAAATGCAAAAGGTTTGGCCTTGGAGACTTTGTAAGAATCAGTAAACACAAAGGTTGCTTCGAAAAGGGATTTACTCCTAACTGGTCTACAGAAATATTTAAGATTACTAAAGTGCAGCACACTAACCCTACTACATATTTATTAGAAGATGCTCATTGCAGACCGATTTTGGGTGCATTTTATGCTCAAGAAATTCAAAAAACTAAACATCCTGATGTGTACTTAGTCGAAAAAGTTATAAAGAAGAAAGGAAAAAGCGTTTATGTTAAATGGCTAGGGCTTCCACCAAGTGAGAATAGCTGGATAGATAAGTCAAATATCTTATAAACTACTATGTATATGTTTAAATAGGATTTGTATGACTATTTTGATTCATTTATGTTTTGTTCTTTATGTGAGTAAGACTTCTGGTATCATTAAGATGACGACTCGACATAATCTTAAACAAAATAAAAGTGAAAAAGACATGCTGTCCAATTTAAAGAAAAAAACGAATGCGGCGACTGTAGGTACTGGTTTGAAGAAAACTTTCAAGAATATTGTTTCACACACAAAAAAACACATCAGCAATCTAAAACCTAAATGTAAGAAAATGTTGATGGAATTAGCTTACGCAACAGCCCAGGAGCTGGCATCTGACTTGCCTATTAAATTACCTAGAGTAATACCCGTACCTAAAACAGGTGGATTTCTTCCTTTAATTCCTATATTTGCTGGACTGTCCGTCGCCGGTGGATTATCTGATGGTGTCATCGGAATAAAAAAAGCTATCAACGCGTACAAATCAGCAAAACAACTACTTTTAAAACCAAAGAGCTATGAGAAGCGAAAGGAATCAATCTGTGTCGGAAAAGGATTACATCTGAAACCTTACAAAAATGGCCTAGGAATTTATGTAACAAAACAAAAAAACTAAATAGTCAGCTACCCAGAAGAGCGTTAACAAACATCGACATAATGAAGTACTCGAAAGATATTCCCTTTTTTCGAGGTGTGTTTATGAGAGATGAGTTGCCAGAAAAACCATTACAAATGGAATGTGGTGTTATTAATCTAGATAGTTCCAAGAACTCTGGCACTCACTGGGTAGCTTACGGAAAAAAATATGACTACATTGAATACTTCGACAGTTACGGGAATTTAAAGCCACCAAAAGAATTTGTAAAATATCTAGGACCAAATATTAGATACAACTATGATAATTTTCAAAGAAATCATTTATACAATTGTGGGCATTTGTGTTTAAACTTCCTTAACTCATTTTGGAAAAACTATAAAATGGAAATATAAATGTGCTTCACTCATTTGTTTCAGTCAGTCCGGTACTATACATTGTGATAACAAAAACAAACAAAAATAGTAATTGAAATCTAATGTTATATTTATTGTTTTAAGATCTAAGAATAAGTGTGACCTTAATAAATATTAAATTATAATGATAAATTTCAATAAAATACCTGTTCGAAAGACAAAATCTAACACTTCGTCATCTATAGCGAAAGAAGATAGACGACCACGGCACTTGAGTATAAGAAAAATCACTATAAATAATAAAAAGTTTCTTCGTGCTCTTGGATATAAAATATAAAATATGCTTCAAATCACTGATTTACCACAGTATGACAATTCAATTGAAAGTTATGAGATACATAGTTATAATCCCTATAATAACAGCTTTAAAGATAATGACGAAATCAGAATACCAATTCACCAGCAAGATGTGTATGTGCTACCGTCAGCTAGCTCAATTTATATTGAAGGTTATGTAAATGTAAGCGGTAAGGATTCAGCAGGAAAGGTAATTAAAAAGGATGTGAGTTTTATTAACAACCCGATATCATTTTTATTTCAAGATATAAGATATGAGCTAAATGGAGTTGAAATTGATCGCATTAAAAATGCAGGAATCACAACCACGATAAAGTCTTATATCTCAATGAGTAATGGTGAAAGTAAAGTTGCAGCAGTTTGGGGATGGAATATAGATGGAATCAAGCAAAAAGATGGGCATTTCAGTATTGTTCTTCCATTAAATAAAATACTGGGGTTTGCTGAAGATTATGATAAAATAATTATTAATTGTAGACATGAATTAATTTTACATAGAAGCAGTTCTATTTTAAATTGTGCTATTACGGAAAAATCCGATTGCATTTCTATAGATATACAAAAGGTTCAGTGGCGTGTTCCACATATAAGAGTTTCGGATCGGAATAAATTATTATTACTTAAGCATTTAGAAAAAGATCGCTCCATCCAACTGGCATTCAGAAATTGGGATTTATATGAATATCCGCTATTACCTAGAACAACCAAACATTCATGGTCTATTAAGACCACATCTCAGGTAGAAAAACCAAGGTTTGTTATATTTGGTCTGCAAACAAACAGAAAAGCCAATGTAACCAAAAGTTCCTCTGTCTTCGATCACTGTAAAGTGACTAATGTCAAATTGTTTTTAAATTCTCAATACTTTCCGTATGACTCACTTAATTTGAAATTTGATGAAGGGAAGTATAGTATATTATACGAAATGTATGCTAACTTTCGTCAGTCATACTACAACTCTGCTGTGGATCCCTTGCTCGATTTGTATGCATTCAAAGAAAAAGCTCCTCTGTTTGTTATAAATTGTTCAAGACAAAATGATTCTATAAAAACTGGAGCAGTGGACGTGCGACTAGAAATCGAATGTTCTGAAGATATACCGGAAAACACAGCTGCTTACTGTTTAATCATAAACGATCGTCTTTTCGAGTATAAGCCTTTAAGTAACATTGTAAGAAAAATATCATGAATGTCATTGTGGATGTCCAAGGCTTCAAAAATGAACAAAACAAATTTATACCAAAAGAAATTGCGATCCTAAATAAATCACATTGTATGGTATTATTGATAAAACCACCATATCCTTTTTATGATTTAACAAAAAAAGAACGCTCTCAAGTGGCGTGGATAGAAAGAAATAGAGGAATACTGTGGAATGAAGGATTTGTTCATTTTCATAATTTTAAGTTACTAATACAAAATTATTTAAAAGATAAACGTATTTTTACTAAAGGTGCGGAAAAAGTAATGTGGTTAAGTGAAATAGTCGAAAACTATAATATATATAACTTAGAAGATAAGAATTGTCCTAATTTAGAAACTCTGCATAAAACATATTCAGCCAATGTTCAAAGTTGTATATATCATAACAATGTGTGTGCTCTAAAAAATGTAATGTGTTTATATAAGTGGTGTCAAGAAAATAAATACAACGTATAAAACTTATAAATTCATTTTATTTTTTTATATAACCAACAATGTCCCATCATGTAATATTAATAAATTTAATTCAGTTTAAAAATAGCTGTCTATGATAGTTGATTAATTGTCATAAAACGTAATTATCATGTGTTTGAATATAAACGATCGAGTAGAGATAATGATCACTGAAAAAAGACTGTGTGGGCTTCATATTGTTAAAATTTTAAACTATGAGCAGTACAGTGCTATTTTAATACCATGTATTAAAAAGAATTTTATACAGTCTAAAATATATTATAATGGGTTGAAGCTATGCGCTCGAGTTATTCGAATAGATAAAAATCTGGTTGACTTGATTGAAGATACCGAATGATAGAAAGGTGCTTTTTAATATGACTTGATTGGTCAGTCAAATAATCTATAGACTCTATTTTAAAATTAACTGAGGTATATAATTGAAAAGTTTTAGAAAAAATATTATATTACATTAAGTAATCATGTCCACTAGAATGGCACAATGATTAACACATGACCTATAATGAACAACAGGTGTTAATCATATTAATTAAATTTAAGTGTTGAAAACTGGTTTGAACGGTCTGAAAACTGCTTTGAATTGATGGGAAAACTGATTTGAATACATAGAAAACTGATTTAAATAGATCGATAACAGATTGAATACTGATTCGAATAAATAGGAAATTAGAGTGATACATTGACACTGATTTGAATTGATTAAAAATTAGTTTGATCTGTCTGAAAACTGATTTGAATAGATCGAAAACTAAGGTAAATTGGGGTTTCTATATACACTCCGAGTGTACAATACACTCGGAGTGTATATAGAAACCCCAATTTACCACTACTTACGGTGACAACTCACCAGAGGGCGCTGCAGTAAACATTTGTTTGTGCAAAACCAAAACTACTAGTCTGATTCTGATGCAGTTTTCAATTGTAATACCTACGCTTGCTCTCTAAAAAGTTTGAAATAAAAGCAAAATTAAAAATTTTGAAAAAACACACGACGGTTAAAACGTAGTTGAAAAAGGATAAAATAATTTTGAAACCCCTTGACTTAAAGAATTTATGCTATGAACTTAATAAAAAATCCAAGAAAATCCGTCGGGGACTGCCATCTCTATTTTAAATTTCAACATAAATATAAATAAGTAGGTATACAAGTTACTATAAAACTGCCAAATAACGCATATACCGTCTCCGTTCCGTCGAGGGTAAAAAAACAAACTGTACAAATATAAATTAAAATTTTTGATTACTTATGTAAAAATTTCCTTTTATGTTTTTTTTTTCAGCAATATTTGTTTAATTTTTTTTCGTTTTTTTTTTATTTCCACTTAGTAGCTATAAGTATCTTTAATCATAAGAAACAATTGGATATTTTCAATAAAACAATGATTAAAATTGTTGTAAAGCATTTGTTCAGTCCATTTACTCGATATCCAAGGGAATGGGGTATAAAAAAAAATTGGACCAAGAAACTTCCTGGCAACATTCAGAATCATAATCTACAAGCTTTTCTGAATTCAAAACTGTTTATAGAATGCGGTCCTCATATTTTGCACACTCAACTACCTGTGGCGCCTGCACTATATGAAATTGCCGTTCTGACCATTTCAAATCAAAATATTTTTTGTTTGGCTAAGAATTGTAATTTAAAATTAATTATATTTTAAAAACATGGAATTCTTTTTCCAAAAGTAGTCATTTGTTTATTGATTAGTGTTACGTTTTCATCGCATTTCAATCTTTTTCGTCATCATGGATACGTTAAAAATTCGAGTAATTATGGAATATGAGTACCGTCGTGGCAGCAACGCGGCACAAGCGGCACGCAACATCAACGACGTTTACGGAGCTAACACTACAAACCAACGCACCACCTGTTATTGGTTTGCTCGCTTCCGATCTGGAAATTTCGACCTGAAAAATGAACCTCGCGGTCGTCCATGTCCACTTTGGTCGACAATGACGTATTAATGGCGATTGTGGAAGCTGATGATACACAATCTACGGCTGAATTAGCAGCAGCTTTCGACGTTAGCGTCAAAACAGTATTGGTCCATTTAGGTCAAATTGGCAAGGTAAAAAAGCTTGACAAATGGGTGCCCCACGAACTCAAGGATCGCCAGCGCGAAATACGCGTCGAGACGTTCCTTGCACTGCTGAACAGACACACAAACGAAGGAATTTTGACCGCATTGTTACCTGCGATGAAAAATGGATTCTGTTTGATAACCGCAAGCACTCAGCAAGTTGGTTGGATCCTGGGTCAGCACCTAAACAATGCCACTATTTGGTGGTCTAGCGCCGGTGTGATTCATCACAGTTTCTTAACAAACGGGCTGAGCATTACTGCAGATGTGTACTGTGAAGAACTGAACACAATGATGGAGAAGCTGGCACGTCTCCAGCCAGCATTGGTCAATCGCTCGTCTCCGCTGCTCCTGCACGACAACGCGCGACCTCATACTGCACAGCAGACGGTCTCCAAGTTGCAAGAACTGGGGTTGAAAGCTCTCCGTCATCCGCCCTACTCCGCCAGACCTTGCGCCTACAGACTACTACTTTTTCCAGAATTTGGATAACTTCTTGGCGGGAAAAAAAATAAATACCCGAGAGGCAGTACAAAATGCCTTTGAAGAATTTGTTGCCTCCCGTCCGGCTGATTTCTTTAAGAAGGGCATCAATAAACTGCCACTGCGTTGGCAAAGATGCATTGATTGCATGGGTGATTACTTCGATTAATACATATAAAAAATACATGAAAAAAAATTGTTTAAATTTTTTCATACAAAACGGCAATTTCAAAGGTAAAGACCTAATATAAGTATTTCTGGACTAATTACACACTGCCATCTAGTCCCAAACTAAGCAAATCTTGTACTATGGGTAGTAATGGGTACTAGATAACTGATAATATACTTAAATACATTTGTTTTTTGTAAATACATACATATAATACATAGAAAATAAATAAATAAATAAATATTTCTGGACATTTTAAATAGTGCCATCTAGCCCCAAAATAAGCGAAGTTTGTGTTATGGGTACTAGACGACTGATACGTAAATGCATACTGATACGTAGATACATACTTATGATACATAGAAAACACCCATACCAAGACAAACAGACATGTTCATGCACACAAATGTTTGTCCTATGTGGGAATCGAACCCACGAGCGTTGGTGTCGAAGCCGCGTCATTGACCGCTACGCCACCGAGCTCGTCAAAAATACTAACATAGACAGACAGTTACACTAACCGGTTAATATATTAACTTTCTGGCCGTAACCCAACCGTGGAATGAATAAGTACCGACGACGAAGAAATAACAAAATGTTATTCAAAATTGTGCACAGCAAAACAACTTGACAAAAACTTGTAAAAACCAAAAGCCCGAAAGCTCGTAATTCAAAATAAGAATACAGATATTGTAAAAATTCAACAAAAAGACAAATGTAAGGGTCAATTGGGGAGGTCGAGCACCGGAAACGCAATATGGCGGTGCAATGGCGGGCGGAAGTGGCGGATTTGAGGGCCCTCCAAACTCGGTTTATTAAAAGCTTTTAAAATCGCTGGCTGAGCAATTTTTTCGTAGACTGTTAATAATTTTGTTCTTTTAATAAAAGTTTTGTATATTATCGCAGATGTTATATTGTTTCATCATCTTCAGGTCATTTTTTTACTCTACACTACAGGAGCACGATTGCACGACCCTCTCTCTTCCGTCCCAGACAGAAGGAGGATTTGGCCTACATTACCCACGCTGGCCAGACGGGTTGGGGAGGTCTGATCGATGTTTTATAATGTATTTCCCTTAGTCGCCTTGTACGACATCCATGGGAAGAGACGGAGTGATTCTATTCTAGTCTGCCGGAAACCACACGGCCAATTTCATAAATTTATAAAATTACTTACTTTTTAATATAACAACAAAGTACAACTGAACTATAGTAAATAAAAATAATCTAATCTTAAAACTTTTTTTGGGGTGTAAGAGGTTTATCAACATCTTTGAACCAAAGCCAACTTCACCTGCACGTGGTGCACCCTGCTGACTGACAAACGAAGCTCTGGCGAAAAGAGAGGTAGGGAGCGTTTTGTAAGCCACCTGTCTGGGCAATGTACCTCCACCTCACAGAATACCGCAGCCAAATAACAATTCCCTTGAAGTTTGTTGTGTTCCTGCGAGTGAGTGAGGTCACCAGAAAAGAAGGAGATGCTGCGTCATTTTATGTTGCGAGCGTTAGTATGGCTACGGTAGCCGCCTCACGTCGGGCAAAAATAGCAATATTAAATCACTCTTTGTATTTCTTTTCCAGCGTGTCTCCAAATCAAGTCCGGCGCCGTGGCTATATTCAGCAGTGCAGGCCCACTGCTGGGGTCCACTCTCAGTGCGATGTGCCGGACACTGCACACGCCTCACTTCGTCGTCGCTCCACAGCAAGAATTTCGTGAGTATTTATGAAGCTTTGTATCAGTCGCCAAAAACAGGAAACAAGCGGGTAATCAAAACGCGGCTCCTGAGATGTCTAGAGGAACACGATCATCTACGTCAATGTGGCTTTCGCCACGGAAGTTAAGTGACCTTCTAGTGCAGGCATACTCAACCTGCGGCCCCCGGGTCGCATGGGGCCCACTAGTCCTATGTGGCCTGAAGATTAGTAGGTACATCATTTATAGGTTAAGTTAATGGGGTTATTTATTACATTTATTACATTTATAGGTTAAAATAATTTAAAATTAGGTTAATGGTACAAAAATGATGCAAAATCTGTGTTGTTCATTCATCATCATCATCAGGCTGTATCTACCCACTGCTGGATATAAGCCTTCCCCAATGCTATCCATCAGATACGATCCTCCGCCTTCCGCATCCAGCCGCTTTCTTAAGGTCATCGGACCATCTAGAAGGAGGGCGCCCAACACTTCGTCGTCCTACACGCGGCCTCCACTCTAATACCTTCCTCCCCCATCTGCCATCACTTACTCGGCAGATGTGACCGGCCCATTGCCACTTCAGCTTGCAAACTCTGAAGGCTATGTCGACAACTTTGGTTCTCAGAGAAAAGATTCGATTCCTCAGAAAAACCCAGAGAATAGCCCTCTCCATCAATGGCTCGCGACCTTTAACATATTGCCTGTGGATCAGTCCGATGGTCAGTGTCCAAGTCTCTGCACCATATGTCATTGCAGGGAGGACGCACTGGTTGAAGTGTTGTTCATTAATTACTTTTTATGTATATACTTTTTAACCGACTTCAATCAGTTTTGGAATTTGCTTCATAGTAAAGTTTTATTAATCACATTTTAACACAGAATGTTTGATGTTATTTTCACAGCTGGCAATAATACAGACGAATTCACTGTAAATCTATACCCGCCTCGAGATCTCCTCGACAAGGCGTTTCTGGACCTCATCAGCTACCTCAATTGGACCAGGATGGGACTCATATACGAGGATTATGGTTACGGTACGTATATACAATTTACGAGGACGGATTCTAGCCCACGGGGCCGAAATCGAGGTTAAGTGGAACGAGCAGATTCGCTGAGTGTATGTATTCTATTCATTTCAATGGAAAATGTATTTGATGATCATTCCTCGACTTTTGACGACTTGACTCTTGACGAGCTCGGTGGTCGAATGGTTAGACTAGACACTTTGACTCCGAGGTCGCGGGTTCGATTCCCGCACAAGACAAACATTTGTGTGCATGAAGACGTCTGTTTGTCTTGGTCTGGGTGTTTTCTATGTATTATAAGTACCTATTTATTTACGAAAAAAAATGTATTTAAGTACAATTGTCAGTTGTCTAGTACACATAACACAAGCTTTGCGCTTAATTTGGGACTAGATAGCGCTGGGTAAATTGTTCAGAAATATTTATTATTTATTTATTTATTCCTCAAGGACATGATCGATCTCAATTTTTTTTCCATTCAAACCTTAAGCGTTGAGGTCTTTAATTGTGACAAGTTTCATCAAAATCGGTTCAGTGGTTTTGAACCCTATTCATTTCTAAGAGTGACTTTTCGACGTTTATAAGCTTTCCGCTCGCTCCGCTCAATAATCCAACCCCCTTACCATAAACTCTTATTTCGATTCAATAATTGAATAGATTGCTTATTCATACCAATGAATAAGCGACTCTATTTCAAATGGAATAGAGTCGCTTATTCATACCAATGAAGAAGCGACTCTATTTCAAATGGAATAGAGTCGCTTATTCTTTATGAATAAGCTCAGTTATTGAAATTCAGTTATTGAATCGCAATAAGAGATGGTGGTCGAATGCCTAGTACTGGCTATTTTGACTCCGAGGTCCGGATGATAAACATTTGTATGCATTTTGGGGTGTAAGTGGTTCATCAAGATCTTTGAACCAAAACCAACTTCACCTGCACGTGGTGCACCCTGCTGACTGACAAACGAAGCTCTGGCGAAAAGAGAGGTAGGGGGCGTAATTGTAAGCTACCCGACTGGGGAATGTACCTCCACCTCACAGAATACCGCAGCCAAATAACAGTTCCCTTGTGTTCCTGCGAGTGAGTGAGGTCCCCAGAAAGAAAGGAAGGAGATGCTGCGTTGGCAGCGGGGGTGGCGGCGCGCGAGCAATATTTTAAGTTTGCAGGCGTTAATATGGCTACGGTAACCGCTTCACATCAGTCAGGCCGTATGCTTGTCTGCCACCCGACGTAGTATAAAAAAAAAAATGTACTGCCTATTTGTAGTAAATTTTACACTACTTTACTTTGCGTGCATTTTGCACCCAACACATTATTACCACTGTGTCTCCTGTGTAGCCAGGATTAAACTGTGTAGCCAGCTGCGGCCACCTTAAAAAAAAAACGAGTGCGCTTAAGACCACACGATTGATAAAACTTCTTTAGCTTTACTAACTTTTATCTCCCTCTCAACTTCCATTCGCCGTTTACGTTGAATTTAATGTCGGGTAAAATCAGGACCGACTCCGGCAACTTATTGTAGTAGCGGATGCAATTTACGACAAACGAATTATTGACCTTCCCCAGTCTATGTTTTGGAATAACCAATTTGTTTTTGTTCCGCAAGTTGACATTAGTTATATCACATACTTTTGTAAAATTCGAAATATTTTTACGGACGTACATAATATTTACATAAATATATTGAGAAGCGACAGTGAGGATGTTTATCTCCTTAAATAACTCACGGAGTGAATCCCTAGAACCCAAATTGTAAATTGATCTAATGGCTCTCTTTTGTAATACAAAATTTTTATCAATCAGCTTCAGCCTCGGCGATACCCTGGTCACGCATTTAATATGAATAATGAAGTTCATTGCGCTCCCGTGGATAACACTTTTAAAACCTTTTTGTTTCAGGTGAATTAAACGTTTTGAATATAGCAAAAGACGGTCGTAACATGTGTGCAGTGAGGTGTGGCGGCGCCCATGAGTACCGACATGCGCTGGCGTTGTTGAAGACACAAAGAATCGAGCACATACTCGTTGATACCGAACCGAGGAGGTTGAGGCAGTTGGCCAGAGCTGTGAGTATAGTAGGGTTTTTATTTGAGGGGAGGATGGGGGGACGAGCATGTGAGTCACCTGATAGACAGCTATCACCACCGCCCATGGAGATCAGCAACACCAAGGAGTCGCCGATCGATTTAGAGTTCGAATGAGGCTGCTCCAATGATAGTTGCGTGTAAATTGCATTGCTATCTAATTATGTAATCTAAAAATATTTGATTAAAAAGTCAAAAAGTGTACCTTGTTTAGAGACATCTGTAATCATCATTATCATAATCATATTTGTTTCAGATTCTCCAGCTGCAAATGAATAATGAAAACTATCACTATATTTTTACATCATTTGTAAGTATCATAGTAGTGTCAGCAGCATTTGAGTAAGTTTTATACCAAGGCCGCTGTGTCTCCTGTGTAGCCAAGATTAACAGCGGTGACCAAATTGACCAAAAAGACAATGAATTACCTGCCAAGGTTTTCATAAGAGACAACAGTATAGGTTCTTCAAGAATGGCTTGAAGAGGTTTTTACAGGGTCGGCAACGCGTGAGTAATATTTCTGGTATAACGACCATCAAAAAGATAATGAAAAATGAAGTCCACCGCAGTCCGAGGGATAAAACTACGGCTGCCTTGGAACTCACAACTAATTTAATCAGAAGAAATTATTAGAATTAGGATGCCTTTGAACTTTGACTTCCCCTATTGGCAATGTTAGAGAGAGCTATTGGCAAATAAGACATTGAAAGAGATGGCTAGTCAAGTGAAGTTCAACTGCCTTGTACCCTTGACCTTCACTTGACTAGCTAGCTTTTGCCTTAATTGCCCTATTGCAGACTCTCACATTGCTAGGAGGGAAATTAAAATTCCAAAAGCTTCTTACTCCTACTAATTTCTTCTAATTAAATTCTTTGTGAGTTTCAAGGCAGCCGTAGTTTTACTCCCGGGACTGCAATGGACTTTACTGTTCATTGCCGTTTTCGGTGGTCGCCGCTGTTAATCCTGGCTACACAGGAGACACAGTTGTTGGAATGTATGTTGCCTCTCCCCTCTGGCAGCACCCGTTCACGAGTTGATGCATGGGGCAGTCATCGCATTCAACCATTTCCTGGGAATGCGGCGACCCACCACACGACGCCACCACCAGTTTGAACACTTTAGTGTGCATGACCTGGGCTGCCAGGGCTGCACAGTAACACCTCTATGTATTTCCCTATAGTCTTTCTCGTTCTCCCCTCTCCAGGAGAATTGCTTACATGTGCTCGCATGCTGTAAACGCAATATTTCCTCACGTCTGGTGATGTCACTTGCAAGAAAACAACAACCCTCAAGGGTGTTATTATTGGGCTAATGTCTTCCATAGTAGAGGTTCCTGGCTAGTACATTATTCTGATTTGGTGGCAGCCAGGGAAAATTAACAGGCGTTTAGACGATTTTCCAATTCATATTATTGGAATAGATTATCACTTTTTCGTATCGATCTCACCTTCTCTCTGAGATGAATTTGGAATAGTCTGTGTGGTGCTGCACGTAAATATGCTCAATCACGCTCTGTACAATTGTCATATTCTAAATACCTGCTCTCTTATTGCCACCAAATCAGATTATCTTATCTTAGAGTGGGTCCAGTGCTGCAGCACCGGTGATACGTCGACCCTCATGGATCTTTTGTGCTCTCCCTAATCTTTTAGTCACTCTCCCCTGACTGTCTGGAGACATGTTCCATGTACTTCAGTATGCCGCTTATTGAGAAGAACCTGCACCATTACCGCCATCTCTTATTGCGATTCAATAATTGAATAGATTGCTTATTCATACCAATGAATAAGCGACTCTATTCCATTTGCAATAGAGTCGCTTAGAGAGAGATGGTGGTAAATGGGCAGTAGTCATTCAGGTCCGGGTATGTGTTTCCTAGGATTTAATGGAAATCTTAGGAAACACATACTCGGACCTGAATGACTATAGGTTACGTTTACCGGCTAAGTTGTCACATTGCCAAATCAAATATAGAAACTTCAAATCTTTTCAGGATATGGAGCTGTTTGATTTAGAAGACTTTTACTACAACCGGGTGAACATGAGTGGGTGGAGGCTGGTGGAACGAGGGTCTGATAAAGTAAAGGAGGCTTTACAGGTCATGGAGAAGTTCCACCCAATTGGAGCTACGATACTGAGTGGAGGACAAATCAAGGTAGAGTCCAATTCGCTAGATTGCGAGTAAAATTATCTCGAGGGGCTCGATGGTGCTTGTCAGTTTAATCGAACACGCAAGTTAAGCAACATCGGCCGTAGCCTGTCTATAGATGGCTTTGTTTATCTCGAACTTTTCCTTGCTTCGAAGGGTACGTTGAGCCGTCGGTCTCGGCTATTGTCATTAAATGACAGTCGTTAGCCAAAAACACTGGCCTTAGCCATCAGCAGGGTAGAGTACGTTCTAAACTCCTTTGATTGAAAGGGAGACCCGTATCCCAGGAGTGGGATGAATATGGGTTGGTGTAGCTATGATTAATATCATCTGCAACTTGACCAGGTAAGAGTTAAACGCATGACTGGCCTTGCCTGAACCATTGTACAAACTTCCAAACACTTGTAAATTTGTTTTTTTTTTATACTATGTCGGGTGGCAGTCAAGCATACGGCCCGCCTGATGTGAAGCTTACCGTAGCCATATTAACGCTCGCAACATAAGATATCGCTCGCGCGCCGCCACCCCCGCTGCCATCGCAGCATCTCCTTCCTTTCTGGTGACCTCACTCACTCGCAGGAACACAGCAGCCCTCAAGGGAACCGTTATTTGGCTGCGGTATTCTGTGAGGTGGAGGTACATTCCCCAGTCGGGTAGCTTACATTTACGCTCCCTGCCTCTCTTTTCGCCTGAGCTTCGTTTGTCAGTCAGCAGGGTGCACCGCGTGTAGGGGAAGTTGGCTTTGGTTCAAAGATGTTGATGAACCACTTACACCCCAAAAATTGCTTTAAATCAGGCTGGTCTTACACATGTTTACCGTTTAAAGTGGTTTTCTTTACAAGACAGGGGGGCAAACGCGCATGTGGGTAACCTTATTGAAAGTAATCATCACCATCCATGGAGATCAGCAACACCAAGGGGTCGCCGATCCGTTGCCAGCTTATACAACTTTATTTCTTTCTTTTTGGTGAACTCACTCACTCGGAGCAACTCAACAACCCTCAAGGCAATTGTTATTTGGCTGCGGTATTCTGTGAGGTGGAGGTACTTCCCCAGTCGTGGCAGCTTAAAAAAATACGCTATGTCCCACCTCTCTTTTCGCCACAGCAATTTCGTTTGTCAATCAGCATGGTGTATCACTTGCAGGTGAGGTTGGCTTCGGTTCAAATATGTTGATGAACCCCTCCATCCAGTGGTGTAATAAATCTGATCTTCGCCATTTCAGACTGAACCGGCCTTGTTATACGATGCAGTGCAAGTCCTGGCCCAAACACTGGCGTCCACTGAAGACTTTAGTCCAACAAACGCGTCATGTGAGAAGGAGACGCCATGGAAACATGGGAAGGCTTTACTGGATAATGTCAATAGCGTGAGTTAAATCATTTGTCATTGTTTTTGAAGTGAAAACTTCTTTAGGCGCATTGGGCATTTTTTGAGATGGAAAAACAATTGAACTCATGACACTATTACCGTAACCGACACAGGTCTATATGAGCTTTCGCGTGCCGCATGCTTGCCTGTGCGGTATTGGTTCGTCAATCGACCTTTGTTCTCTGCATTACGTCCACACTACTCTCATAACTGAAATACTCGTAGTACAGTTAAAAAAAGCAGTATGTCAGTACTATACATTTTTCTTAACCAAGATTTCTATAATTTCACAGATAAAAGCCCACGGCTTCACAGGTCCAATAGAGTTCAAGAACGGCCAACGGACCAACTTCAGTCTCCAGCTGATGAGGCTATCGGGCGGAGAGAAAGGTGGTCCTGTCCTGGCTGGCTACTGGTCTCCTAGCGAAGGCCTGGTCGTCACAGATCCTGCTGCGTATAAACGAGATCCTCCTCCTAATGTGACCTTAACTATTGTTACGGTTGAGGTTAGTATTTTATCTATACTAAGTCGGATGGCAAACAAGCTACCCGCCAGATGTGAACCGGTTACCGCAGTGATATAAACGCTCTTGACATGAAATATCGCTCGCACGCCGTCACTCCTGCTGCTAATGCAGCAACTCCTCTCAAGCATATGGCCGGCCTGATGTGAAATGGTTACCGTTGCCATATTAACGCTCGTAACATGAAATATCCCTATCCATGAAATAACCGTCGCTGCCAACTAAGCAAGTCCTTCCTTCCTGGTGACCTCACTCACTTGCAAGAACACAACAGCCCTCAAGGGAATTGTTATTTGGCTGCAGTAGTCTGTGAGGTCAAAGTCAAAGTCAAAGTCAAAATTCTTTATTCTGTGGGCCCTCGCGGGCACTTAGACACGTCTTTTACAATTAGGTATATTTTTTATCTACCAGCATTTCGGAATGACCATTGACGAGAAGAAATGCCGAAAGAAACTCTGTCAATATAGGTCTTTTTTTTTAAAATAGCCATACAATATTATCATAATACAATAAAAAGAATGTCAATGTACAATAAAAAAAATGGTATGTCAACCAAAATAAGAGAGAAAATAAAAAATAAAAAAATAAGTAAAATAAAATAGTAAAAAAAATAAAAATATAAAAAATCATAGTATAGAGTGTATATACATATTGTATAAAGTCTAAATATGTATATCCACAATACTACTTGTAAAGATAAGACGCCTGTGCTTCACATCCTGTGCCGAGAATTTGCCATACATTTTTATCATTAAGGTAATAGTCGGTCCTGTAGTAAGCCTTTTTACATAAGGTGGTCTTAATAAGCTGTTTGAATTTAGTGTCGGGTAAAATCAGGACCGATTCCGGCAACTTATTGTAGTAGCGGATGCAGTTTACGACAAACGAATTATTGACCTTCCCCAGTCTATGTTTTGGAATAACCAATTTGTTTTTGTTCCGCAAGTTGACATTAGTTATATCACATACTTTTGTAAAATTCGAAATATTTTTACGGACGTACATAATATTTACATAAATATATTGAGAAGCGACAGTGAGGATGTTTATCTCCTTAAATAACTCACGGAGTGAATCCCTAGAACCCAAATTGTAAATTGATCTAATGGCTCTCTTTTGTAATACAAAAATTTTATCAATGTCAGCTGCTTTACCCCAAAGCAATATGCCATATGACATAATGCTATGGAAATAACTAAAATAAACGAGCCTAGCAGTTGTCTCGTCCGCTATCTGTCTTATTCTCCTAACCGCATAAGCTGCGGAACTGAGTCTGCGAGCTAGTTTCGTTATATGAGGGCCCCATTGCAACTTTGAATCAATGGTAATACCAAGAAAAACAGTATCATTGTCATAAACTAGGGTGTTATCCTTTATGACTACATCAGCATGGACTTGCCTGACATTGGGTAACGTGAATTTAATACATTTAGTTTTGTATGAGTTAAGAAGTTATTTGTAGTAAACCAGTTCAAAATTGCAGAGAGAGCATTATTAACATCATCAATTTTGTCTTTATACCTAGCAACTTTAAAAATAAGTGAGGTATCGTCGGTAAACAGTACTACGTTGGCAAATTTTTCTACCAAATCAGGCAAATCATTGATGTATACCAAGAATAAGAGAGGACCCAAAATTGAACCCTGGGGCACGCCCATTTTTACCTCAAATGCATTTGATTTTGTGCCATTTACATCCACCGTTTGAGTTCTATTACTAAGGTATGATTCTACCATTTGCAGAGCCTTCTCTTTAATACCATAATGATTTAATTTGAGCAGCAGTGTCTGATGATCAACACAATCAAATGCTTTGGAGAGGTCGCAAAACACACCGATAGCGTCCTGAGACGTCTCCCAAGCCTCAAATACGTATTTCACGAGCGCGATTCCTGCGTCTGTAGTGGACATTCCGGCGGTGAACCCGTATTGCTTCTTATGTAGAATGTGGAACTTGATGTGCGAGCAGCTGATTTGACATGATCTTTTCAAACACTTTACTCAATACTGGCAGAATAGAGATTGGTCTGTAATTCCCAGGCTCACGATTATCTCCTGATTTAAATAAAGGTATAAGTTTGCCAAGTTTCATTAAGTCTGGGAAAATACCACTCTCTATACTTTCATTAAAAACTATAGCCAGGTGAGCAGGTGGAGGTACTTCCCCAGTCGGGCAGCTTACAAATACGCTGTACCTCTTTTTTGCCATACCCTCTTTCGCTAGTCGACAGGGTGTACGTGGTGCACCCTGCGGATCTGCTAATTAGCGAGGTAGAGTATAGGATGTGGCTTTTGCTCTAAAGATCGTAGTGAGTCATTACACCCTAAAATTATTACATTTGAAATCTCCCTTTCTCCAGGAGAAACCCTATGTCATGGTGAAGGAAGGCTGGAACCTCCAAGGGAATGCACGCTTTGAAGGGTTCTGTATCGATTTACTAGCGAGAGTGGCCGCCAGAGCTGGTTTCCACTACCGCCTGAGACTAGTCCCAGATAACATGTATGGAGCCAGGGATCCTGATACTGGGCAGTGGAACGGGATTGTCAGGGAACTTATGGATAGAGTAAGTACCTTACTTAGCTTTATTAATACTTAATAGGTAGATGGCGCTACACTGCGACGTCACAGAGGTAAAATATAAAAATGCCCCCATCACAAACCTTTCTGGTAGCTGAGTTGGAAGAACACTTGACCGGTAATCGAGAGGTCGTGGGTTCAAATCCTGCCTAGGCGGAGAACGTGGGCCCACCACACATTCCCACCACTGTGTCTCCTGTGTAGCCAGGATTAACAGCGGCGACCGCCAAAAAAGGCAATGAACAGTGAAGTCCATTGCAGTCCCGGGAGTAAGACTACGGCTGTCTTGGAACTCACAACGAATTTAATCAGAGGAAATTAGTAGGAGAAGGAAGCTTTTGTAATTTAACTTCCCCTCTTAGCAATGTGAAAGACAGCAATATGGCAAATAAGGCATTAAAAGATTCAAATTTAAAATTAAATTAAATTCATATTCAAATTAATTCAAACAAATTGATTCGGGACATTTCATAATCCACAACGAAGTTATAGGGGGTCGAAAATGGCCTGAATTGCTTCGAGAAAAGGATGGTACGGCCGTGCCGCTTTTTGCTCGACTTGGCGGGGCCACTGCTGTGCCCCCAGATTGGTCTATACGTCCTGTAACCAGAAGGCTGGCCATAACCTAGCTCAGAGAATTAGTACCTACCGCTATCCAGCGAGGTGATGCTGCCAGTCTTCTGGAGACACTGCCAACAGGGAACGATCTTGGAGATAAGTCAAATTACAAAAGCTTCCTACTCCTACTAATGTAGGAGTAAGAAGCTTTTGTAATTCGACTTCCCCTCTCAGCAATGTGAAAGACAGCAATATGGCAGATAAGGCATCAAAAGCCTAAAGAGATGGTTAGTCAAGTGAAGCTGAACTACCATGCACCAAGGATTTTAAGTATCTAACATTATTGGAGACCTAAAACATTGAGTTGTTACCTAACACATCGATTCCAAGAATATGAATTGCAAAATCGTCTGAACGCTTGACATGCAACGAATTCAACATGTCGCAGCCAAGATCACACTCCGAAAGAACATGATGTGCTGTTTGATTGAATTCATGATTTACAGTAGAACATTAGCAAAGCGCGACGGCACTAATTTAAACGAAAAGAGTTTAGCCTTAAACTTGCCCATGTTACTAAATTATAAAAACTCTCTATCAGTAACGTAAAATACATAAAACTAGAATGATCTGCGATCTTAAAATTTTAATAACTTATGTCCGACGTGTTTTATGTTCGGTCAAAGTTTGGTGGGAAAGTCCATTTTAAAGGTATGAAATTATAAAAAATAAATATTACCATTGTAGAAACAATAAAAAATACTATAACTTTTGTTACGGCAATGGCTACACAAACCCACTATTTAACATAGCTGTCGTACAAATTTCTGATTTAATGCATATAAAATAGCACGGTGTGACGTCATAACGTGGTGGCCTTTTGTATGGAGCGTTTTCGGGATAGTCTAAAATTGTGATCTTCAAGTTATCATGTCTCGAGAAGTTTTTATGCAATCGAAATAATTATTTCACCTATATTTATATTATTGTGACGTCTTTAAATAACAAATCGAAAAAAAAAATGGGATACAAGCCTATTTAAACGAAAAGAGTTAAAATTGCCATGCCCTGTTCAAAATTGCGCAACGGGGTGATCGACTTCTAAGCACTTTTTCTATACTCTATCTCTTACCACCTCGCCTAGGTGGACGCCTAAGTGGGAGGTGAATTTTTCCATACTTAAATTAATTTGCATTCGTATGTTGTGCGGTCTTGATTTTCTAAATGTGGCCCATAGTTACCCAGTGACTATAACCATTGACTTTTAATGTTAAACCAATTCTTAGTTTTCAATTCTTGGTTTTCAGAAAGCGGACATTGCAGTAGCATCGATGACCATAAACTACGCAAGAGAAGCTGTCATAGACTTCACAAAGCCCTTTATGAATCTTGGTATTGGGATATTGTTTAAGGTAATGGATTTTATTTTCATCATCATCCTGTCATTTTAGTCTCCACTACAGGAGCACGACCCTCTCTCGTCTGTAACAGACAGAAGGAGGATTTGGCCTACACTCCCCACGCTGGCCTGGCTGGGTTGGGGAGGCCTGATCGAGGTTTTATAATGTATTTCCCTTAGTCGCCTTGTACGACATCCACGTGATTCTATTCTAGTCTGCCGGAAACCACACGGCCATTATTATTATGTATCTCTTTTTAATCACGGGTCAAACCCGGTCATTTGATAGGCATGCGCGGGGATATGGATCCAACGCGTAGAGGCCCCTTTGAGAAGTTTGATGTAATGTTGTACGCCCGCCGTGACCCGCTCCAGGATATGTCAATGGAACGACATACCCATGAGCAGGTCTCGGCAGGCGTTGAGACTATTGCGAAATGTGATGGAAAATAAATGGGCTATGGAGATGAGATCTGGGTGAACTTAATACCGGGCTATTACAGAAGAGGGACGGACGCCTGCCATAACTGCTTTTATAGCTAGTTATTTGCGGCAGGCGGTGGCTTGCCACTCACTAGATGGGCCCCCGAAATTATTATTATTATTATTATTTATTTTCATACAGCATATATATTGGGTAACAGAACGGGGGTCCATCACACATGTCCACCACTGTGTCTCCTGTGTTGTCAGGATTAACAGAGGCGACCGCCAAAAACGGTAATGAACAATGAAGTCCATTGCAGTCTCGGAGGTAAGACTACGGCAACCTTGGAACTCACAACGAATTTATTCAGAAGAAATTAGTAGGAGTAGGAAGCTTTTAGAATTTGACTTCCCTCTCTTGGCACTGTAAGAGACAGCTATATGACAAATAAGGCATCAAAAGATTCAAATTTAAAATTAAATTTAATTAAAATTGAAATTAATTCAAAAAAATTGATTCGGGACATTTCATAATCCACAACGAAGTTATAGGGGGTCGAAAATGGCCTGAATTGCTTCGAGAAAAGGATGGTACGGCCGTGCCGCTTTTTGCTCGACTTGGCGGGGGCACTGCCGTGCCCCCAGATTGGTCTACACGTCCTGTCACCAGAAGGCTGGCCATAACCTAGCTCAGAGAATTAGTACCTACCGCTATCCAACGAGGTGATGCTGCCAGTCTTCTGGAGACACTGCCGACAAGGAACGATCTTGGGGATATTTTTTATTTGTAGGTAAATTTCTGTTTATTTATTTTTTATAACGCGTCTTTTTTTTTTTTTTAATATATATTTCTAGACAATTTACACAGCGCTATCTATTCTCAAATTAAGCGCAAAGCTTGTGTTATGGGTACTAGACAACTGATAAAATGTACTTAAATACATTTTTGTAAATACATATTTATAATACATAGAAAACACCCAGACCAAGACAAACAGACATGTTCATGCACACAAATGTTTGTGTTGTGCGGGAATCGAACCCGCGACCTCGGAGTCAAAGTGGCCGCTGCTAACCATTCGACCACCGAGCTCGTCATTCTTCTTCTCTTTTCTTTCCTTTAGTACATAAAATATATTTAGATTAGTTTTAGTTTGATTTAATCAATTCGTTAGATGATCATGTTGTATTGGTTTCCAGGTTCCAACATCTCAGCCGACTCGTCTCTTCAGCTTCCTCAATCCTCTGGCTATTGAGATATGGTTGTACGTGATGGCAGCTTATATACTAGTCTCCTTTACCCTGTTCGTCATGGCCAGGTTTTCGCCTTATGAGTGGTAAGTTTTTGTAAGAAGAGGCTCATTGGAAACGACCGGTTAGTCGATGCTAGGCTTCAGAGCCTGGAACATCGCCGCAGGGTAGCAAGCCTATCAGTGTTTTATCGGCTGAATTTTGGTGAGTGTGCCATGGAATTGTTTGACCTAATTCCCCCGTCTCCTTTTCACCATCGGACAACCAGACGCACTGAGATGCGCCACCGCTATATGGTTGATATTCCACCTATACGCACTAAGCGCTTTGCTTCTACTTTTATTATGCGTACTGCCAAAGAGTGGAATTCCTTGCCTGAGTCTGTGTTTCCGGAGAAGTACAACCTGGGAGTCTTCAAATCAAGAGTGAATAGGTATCTTCTAGGCAAGCGTGCTCCATCGTAGACCACATCATCGCTTAACACCAGGCGAGATAGTGGTCAAACGCAAGCCTATCTCGAATAAAAAAAAAAAAAAAAGTGAACATTGTTGTTTGTTTGCATCCTTCACTATAGCATTGGTATTCATCATCAGGTCATTTTAGTCTCCACTACAGGAGCACGACCCTCTCTCGTCCGTCCCTGACAGAAGGAGGGTTTGGCCTACACTCCCCAAGCTGGCCAGACGGGTTGGGGAGGCCTGATCGATGTTTTATAATGTATTTCCCTTAGTCGCCTTGTACGACATCCACGGGAAGAGACGGAGTGATTCTATTCTAGTCTGCCGGAAACCACACGGCAAGCATTGGTATTGATACAGTCAAATAAGCCGCAAAAAGTGAGAATCTTGATAGTACAGAATATATATGTAGGATGGTCGGACATAATGAAAAGGAATAACAATATTTTTGACGTAGATTTAATTACACAGTAATTAATCACGACTATTAGGCAATACTCCAGCACAATAATTAGCAGCCGCAAAGCGCTATGACAACATGTGCATCGGGCCAAAGCCGAGGAGTGAATGCCCCGTCTGCTTTGTACGCTACGCCTTTTATACCGAACTAGAGGGACTGTCGTGTGTCTTCGTTCGGCTTCGGCGCACATGTTGTTTACGATGTGCCGCCGGGTCATCGCTCGGCCTCGCTGCACGTGTTGTTTACGATGTGCCGCCGAGTCATCGCTCGGCCTCGCTGCACGTGTTGTTTACGATGTGCCGCCGAGTCATCGCTCGGCCTCGCTGCACGTGTTGTTTACGATGTGCCGCCGAGTCATCGCTCGGCCTGCTGCAAGTGATATTTACGATATTGTGCCGTCATATATATTGAGTGAGCAAGCGGAGCGAGTGGACCGCCGAAAAGTCACTCTTGGAAATGAATAAGGCTTCAAAACCACTGAACCGATTTTGATGAAACTTGACACAATTAAAGACATGCATGAGGTTTGTGTTGAAAAAAAAAATGAGATCGATCATGTCCTTGAGGAATGATCATCAAATACATTTTCCATTGAAATCAATGGAAAACATACACTCGGCGAATCTACTCGCTCCACTCAACCTAGATTTCAACCCCGTGGGCTAGAATCCGATCTAGTTATTTTGTATCTATATGTAATAGTAGGTATTTGCATCTATATATATATTACCGGCCAAACTCGATTTCAGGACAAACTAGTTTGGCCTAGGCTAAGCGAATTCTTCCAATTACGCGATTCCAGATAAGTTAAGGTATTTTTTTTATGACCACCTAGGTACTTCATGTGACAAAGTCCCTAGTAGGTTAAGGTAATTTTTTTTTCACCTCACTAGCTCGTAAAAGCTCTGTTTATCATTCGAAATCTGCGTGGAAAATCGCACTTTATCCGCTAGCGTGGAAAGTGTTTTTAAAATTCGAATATTTTTATTCAATAAAGGTTTCGTACAATAAATTACATATATATTATAACCTCATTGGTTTCGTAATAGTTTATATTCTCTGCAGCCAGTCCATTGATGATTATTTATTAAAACTGTTTTTCTTGCACCTAACATTTTCCTCGCTTTAGTGAGGTGAAAAGTTGTGTGTTGCGCTCGGCAGCAAAGTTATTTAGCGTCTCGTACCTTTGAAACCCTCGCTACGCTCAGGATTCTATATTTGAACCACTCGCTTCGCTCGTGGCTCAATCCTAGAATCCTTCGCTTGCTCAGGTTTCAATACAAGGTACTCGCGCCAAAAATTAACTTTGCAGCCTTGCATAACATAATTCATTTAAATAGGGAGTAGATGGTCATAATAGTTATTACTATTATGACCATCTACTCCCTATTTAAAGGAAGAACAAGTTTTGCCTAGGCAAACCCGACTTCAGGACAAACTAGCTTAGCCTAGGCCAAACTAGTTGGTCCTGAAATCGGGTTTGGCCGGTAACACATATATATTAAAGTTTACAATAACATATCTTTTTACTTTCCAGGTCCACGAGTACCCACGGATGCGGCCACGAGACCAAACTCCTCACGAACCAGTTCAGTGTCTGCAATTCCTTTTGGTTTATAACGGGCACTTTTTTGAGACAAGGATCTGGGCTGAATCCTAAGGTAATTTATGGCATCTTGAAGAGTTGAGCTTTTTGACGTGACAACGTCTTATAAATTGGTTAGCCGGGTGACACTTCAAGAAACGCGCTCACGTTATGCGCTTACAATGAGAGCGAGTGAGAGGCACGCGTCCCGCCTAAGAGCGAGAGAGACAGACATAAAAAGTGAAAGGCATGCGTCCCTTCCACTCGAAAACATTTTACCACTCAAAGTCGTTGTCACGTAAAACTTTCGCCCGTATACCGACTTTACAGGCAACCAATTTTTTTTTATATGAATGAGCGGCAAACGATCATCTGGGTCACCTGATGGAAAGCGCAACACCAAGGGATCGCCGATCCATTGCCAGCCTATACTCCTTTCTTACTTTCTGGTGACCTCTCACACTCGCAGGAAGAAAAAAAATCCTCTCGTCATCATCATCAGGTTTATTTTAGTCTCCACTACAGGAGCACGAACCTCTCTCGTCCGTCCTAGACGGAAGGAGGATTTGGCCTACACTCCCCACGCTGGCCAAACGGGTTGGGGAGGCCTGATCGATATTTGATAATGTATTTCCCTTAGTCGCCTTGTACGACATCCACGGGAAGAGACGGAGTGATTCTATTCTAAACGGTCTGCCGGAAACCACACGGCCACTCGTCATATGGCTGCGGTATTCTGTGAGGTGAAACTTTCCCATGTCTCTTTATCGTAGAACCTCGTCAAAGAATCAGCAGGGTGCACCACGCGCAGGCGAGGTTGGCTTAGCCTCTAACGATGGTGACGAGCCTCTTACACCCCAAATACCTTTACCTGTTCACTTGGGGAAGGTAATAAGATACTTTTTCGATCTCTACGTGAGCGGAGCCAAAAGTGAAAGCTTTTATAAAGTAAAAGAATGTCTTTTCAGGCTACATCAACAAGAATAGTGGGGGGTATTTGGTGGTTCTTCACCCTGATCATCCTCTCATCATACACTGCCAACTTGGCAGCGTTCCTGACAGTCGAGAGGACAGTACTTCCGATACAGAGCGCCGCCGACCTGGCAGCACAGAACAGCATCCAATATGGGACCCTGAATGGAGGCTCTACTATGACTTTTTTCAGGGTAAGTCTTGCATCTCTACCGCGTAACATTATTGCTTATAGCTTTATCGTAAAGTCTTTGATCAATGTGTCGCCAGTGGGGTGTAAGTGGTTCATCAACATCTTTGAGCCAAAACCAACTTCACCTGCACTTGGTGCAAGGGGTCGACAATCCGTTGCCAGCCTATACTTCTTTTTTAGGGTTCCGAACCTCAAAAGGAAAAACGGAACCCTTATAAGATCACTTTGTTGTCCGTCTGTCTGTCAAGAATTTCTATGTCGAGAATGCGTGGACGTATCAAGCTGAAATTTGAACTGTATACTCAGGTCTACGGTCCCATGAAGTTAAAAAAAAATCTAACTGCTACGTAGAAAAAAGTTACGGCCTTTTATTCAGCAAAAAACGCATATTTCGACACACTCAAGGGAATCAAAACCTATAGGGTACTTCCCGTTGACCTAGAACTATGAAATTTGGCAAGTAACATCGTTATAGACTACAAGTACAGGAATAAATCTCAAAACTATACATTTATAAATAGATCTTAAAAAATAGGGGGTCTATATTTTTTATAGGGTGTCGAAATTTCAAATTGAAACTACTAGTTCAAATGGGGTATCATATGAAAGGGCTTGATGTACACATTGCAAAATATATTTTATTTATTTTTTTCGACGCATTATTTCTTATTTATAATGAAAAATATCAAATTTAATAATGATACTACGTACCTACGGAACCGTCGGTGGGCGAGTCCGACTCGCACTTGTCCGGTTTTTTTATTTCTATCTCAACAATAAAGTTTTTTTTTTTTTAATACTACTACGGGCGGTATACAAGCATACGACCCGCCTGATATGAAGCGGTTATCGTAGCCATATTCTCGCAACATAAAATATCGCTCGCGCGCCGCCACCCCCGCTGCCAATGCAGCATCTCCTTCCTTTCTGGTGACCTAACTCACTCCCAGGAACACAACAACCCTCATGGTAATTGTTATTTGGCTGCGGTATTCTGTGAGGTGGAGGTATATTTCCCAGTCGGGTAGCTTACAATTACGCTCCCTACCTCTCTTTTCGCCAGAGCTTCGTTTGTCAGTCAGCAGGGTGCACCGCGTGCAGTTGAAGTTAGCTTTAGTTCAAAGATGTTGATGAACCACTTACACCCCAAATTGTATTGTATATGTATATATTGTATCTTTACGTGTTCTGTGGTTTCTTACTTAAAGAAGGACAAACAAACATACACTTTTACACTTGTAATATTAGTATGATTTTTCATTCCAGGACTCCAACATAGATATCTATCAAACAATGTGGCAGCATATGACCAGTGCTTCCCCTCCGGCGCTAGTGACGTCATACGAGGAGGGGGTGAGGAGAGTACTCAACGGGAACTATGCATTCCTTATGGAGTCCACCATGCTTGATCACAGAGTTCAGAGGGACTGCAACTTGACTCAGATCGGAGGACTGCTGGATTCCAAGGTACGATAAATAAATAAATGAATGAATGAATGAACGAACGAATGAATGAATGAACGAATGAATGAATGAACGTACCCTATACCTAACTGCTAGTGCGCCCCTGTGTGCCAACCTTCCGGTTATATCACAGGATTGCGAGTCTCCCTTCCAGTGAACCAACCAGACGAGAGGACCTTTACCCGCTTCACTCTTGCGCTCGGTAAACCAACCGAGCACGCAAGCGGAACGTTAGCAGGTCTTACTCCCCTTTCACCTGCATGCAGGCTACTTAGGTACTCGTAAGTCGAGTAGCTCGTGGCGAACCGACGCTCGGCGAACCAAGCATCGGGGCCCTACCACCACTCACCAATCTCCATGATGGGTACTGGAGCTGTTAGGCACGCTCACTTCCCGACGCTTGTAAGAGTACAAGTACGTCTAGTGTTTCTGTACCCACACGGGGGCTAGGGTTGCCAACTTTTTTTTACAAGAAATAAAGTATATTTGGGTCTGAGAAGAATATTAAACAGTATTTTAGAAAAGGGAACAGTATTTTATTTATTGAATGTTTTAAATACATATTTTTAAGAGCTAACTTATTAATTTGCAGAACTAAAATTAAAATCAATGACTAGCTCATTTAAAAAAAAATGTGTGAGCTCTAAGTCTGACACTAGTGTAAATCATTTTCATCCTGGAAACAGTATTTTGTGTACTTTATTTTTGTTAAACAGTAAAAAGTATAATGTAGTGAAAAACAGTATAATACTTTTTTTAACAGTATAGTTGGCAACCCTAACTGGGGCGCCAGTTAGCTAGCTACCTGATGTCCATGACGGGTACCGGAACTGTATAAGGCACGCTCACTTCCCGACATCGCTTCAAAGAAGTACCGTAGGCCTACTCCAGGCCTACGGTAGGGTGACCGGGATGACGGAAGCGATAAACCGCCATCCTCCTTGCTCAGCAGGCAAGTACCCGAGCTGCGATGCCAGCTTGGGAAGCCGACACCGCTGTAAGGGCCGCTCCAAGCCCCGTTGTGAACCACTGTGGCGAAATGAATTTGATGAAAGTAGCAATGAATAAAATTATTACGTATCGCCGAATGAACGACTGCCGCCGAAGCCAATACCAGTCCCACTCACCTATTCGCTGGTTGCGAAGTACTAGGTGGGGGTAATGACATCTATCGCAGCGCCCATAGCGGCCAAAATTAGAAATAAAAACTTTTTAACAAAAACATTAGACCGCCGAAAAAAATGAAAAGCATAAAATAATAAACTTTGTTTTTATTGACCTTAATAACTAAGTTCTTAAACTAATTTAGTCGGCGCCAAACACGCATTTTTTGGAATATTTTTGTTTATCGTTGGAGATTTCACGTTGCATTGTTAATTTGATTTGGTTATTTTTATTTTTTTAAATTTGAGGTAATTTTGTGATCTTTGTTCATTGATTGTTTGGCGCCGACTCAAAATGAACAAAAATGAATTCACAACCCTTTGTCCACACAAATCACAGTATCACAGTGATTTTATATTATAAATTAGTAATGGTTTATTTTTGTCAGAATGTCACGATGAAATTTCAAAGTGTCGAAGTTGCGGACGCTAGGTGGCGCTGATGTCGTGCACCCACCGAATACAGGGTGTCGATAATGCAACGCAACCCCGATGATATTTTATTACTTAATAATATATGGAAATAAATGGTGAAAAAAATATGGTTAAAAAATGTAAATCTTCAACAGGGCTACGGAATAGCGACGTGGAAAGGCAGTCCATGGCGAGACAAGATATCTTTAGCAATCCTAGAGCTACAAGAGAAGGGTGCGATACAGATATTATACGATAAATGGTGGAAGAACACCGGAGATGTTTGTAACAGAGAAGGGAAAGACAGTAAGGCCAACCCACTGGGCGTTCAGAACATTGGTGAGATACGAGCCTTTTACGCTTGTCGCTTCTTGAAGTGAAAACTTCTATAGCGGCGTTGTGCACTTTTTGGGATGGGTAAAAAATGTTAAACTCGCGTCAGGATACGTAACCTAATTGAAAATCCATAAGACCGCCGGAGAGTAGACCGCCGGCGTAGGAGAGGAAGTAATATCCCCTCTCTTTCTACCGCGCGGCGAAAATATACGCCTTCTACTGCTGTTTATTTTTAATATACCTAATATAAATTGTCATGTTTGTGTACGATAGCCCAATAAATGAATATTGTATTTTACCACATAAATTACTTTTATATTGATAAATAAAGCAATTCGTTCGAAATTATTCCCTATCCATTCCGAAATATTAAAAAATGCACAACGTTAATGTTCAAGTTTTCACTTCTGCCGGCACTCCCGGAGTGCAACCCGTTTTTTTCTATCTCTCTTCCACTCCATCGGCCGATGTTTTCATATGACGTTATCACGTAAAATTATCGTCCGTAAACCGACTTTACAGATAACTATTTATTTTCTTTAGGTGGAGTATTTGTAACGTTGCTATGTGGCTTGGCACTAGCTATTATGGTCGCGATATTGGAGTTCTGCTGGAACACTAGGAAGAACGCATCGCAAGGACGTCAGTCACTTTGTAGCGAAATGGGAGAGGTATGTCGTCTAGATCATACATTATTTGTTATATTGCTGTCTCTCACATCACAATAGGGGAAGTCAAATTTCAAAAGCTTCCTACTCCTACTAATTTCTTGTGATTAAATTCGTTGTGAGTTCCAAGGCAGCTGTAGTTTTACCTCCGGGACTGCAGTGGACTTGCATTGTTCATTGACTTTTTGGTGGTTCTGGCTACACAGGAGACAGAATGGTGGGAATGGTTTAATATACTACTTGGTAAGTATTTTTTTATTATATGAGAAGCAAACGAACATATGGGTCACCAGGTGGAAAGCAATCACCACCGCCCATGTAGACCAGCACCACCAAGGGGTCGTCGATCCGTTGCCAGCCTTTTAAGACAAATAAAGACTTTGTTCTTGGAGGCACCCATGTCGTAGTTGTTCGGAAACACCGCTGAGGGAAGCTGATTCCACAATTTCACAAATCTACTTCCCTCAGCGGTGTTTTGCCATAAGGGGTTAGTCAAAACGGAGGTTTTACTAGTATTAAACACAGAAGCAGCTAGTGTTTACTGTTAGTACTTTATAATCCCATTGACATCGCAGGAGTTAAGGACAGCCATGCGGGGAGGTTCATCCAGCAGGACGGTGCTGAGGCCAGGGTGTTCCAGATGTTCTCCAGCCACACATGTGCCACCAGCACCTTCTAGATATGAGGTATGAAACTACATCAAGCCATAAGTAAAGGAAGGAGATGTGTGGTACCTCCCCCCCAATATAAAGATCATAGCGCCCTTAAATTATCACATCAAAAAGTAATACAAGCCTTTTGCCGGAGGCTCATTAATTGAATAGCAGGGTTTACCCAGTGCAGGTGAGGTTGGGTTTATGTCAAAGATGTTGGTGAGTTGTTGAAGCTGGCCACGGGTAGTTTGGGTTTACGGGTAGTTTGGGTTTACGGGTAGTTTGGGTTTTCGCTCTGCTACAGGCGGGTGGCCCTGATTTTTAATATTTTTAAATGTATTTTTTTAAATTATCTATATTTAAACATCGGGCGCAACATGCGCCACCATAGCGAATTTTTTTTTTTTCGAAATCCCGAATTCATATCGGAAAACCAAGGCATAGTATAAATAGAGAAGTAAGGTAACTTCATACAAGCGCACCGAGCGCGGTTTGTATATGAGCGCGCTCGTACGTATGGCCGTTCCACGCACACACTGACAACATTTATAGGTGTTTAATGGGGCGCCAGTCAGGAGGGCGCCGTACGCAAAACCGCCCGCTCCCACGCAAGATTCGCTTGCGCTGACGTTCGTTAATAATTTGAACGTATAAGTACCTACCTACGTCGTATATAACTACAAATACGTCAAAGATGGCTACAAAGTCGAATAGCCATAAAAACATTGCAGTGTTCATGGATGTCTCAATAACAATTTGTCAAATCCAGAATTATCTTTCTTCTTTTTTTATTTCCACACCCAAAGGGTAAAAATGGGACCCTATTATTAAGACTCCGTTGTCCGTCTGTCACCAGAGGCTGTAGTATCTCCTGAACCGTGATAGTTAGACTGTTAAAATTTTCACAAATGATGTATTTCAGTTATTACTTAAAATAAATATTTAAGGGGGGCTCCCATACAACAAACATGATTGTTTGTCGTTTTTTCGTTACCCTTCGTGACCGAGTCCGACTCGCACTTGGCCGGTTTTTTGTTACAGATCCCTAATACTTACCCTACTTAATTTTGTATTTTGTACCTTACTTAATTTCGTATATATAGATTGACAAAGTATATTTGACGGTTGAATAAACTATTAAGCGACAGCCCTACGTGTTTAGGCTATTGTCGCCCACTCGGGGTTTGAGTCGTCTTACTTCTCTATTTTTACTATGACCAAGGTCACTTTACATTACTACTTTTTGATGCTCTACACGAATCCGAAGTCAGAATTTTGAAATTTTGAGTTTCATGGCAACGGACGGACAGACAGAACGACTTTTTTTTGAAAAACTATCTATACCGTATAGATATAGATATAGATAGATATACATATTTCTGGACAATTTACTCAGCGCCATCTACTCCCAAATTAAGCGCAAAGCTTATGTTATTACCCATAACACAAGCTTTGCGCTAGACAACTGATAATGTACTTAAATTAAATACATTTTTTTTTGTAAATACATACTTATAATACATAGAAAACCCCGACC
Source organism: Hypsopygia costalis (assembly GCA_937001555.2). Classification (NCBI taxonomy): domain Eukaryota; kingdom Metazoa; phylum Arthropoda; class Insecta; order Lepidoptera; family Pyralidae; genus Hypsopygia; species Hypsopygia costalis. The sequence continues at coordinate 19,019,880 of OW443347.2, forward strand.
AAGACATGTTCATGCACACAAATGTTTGTCTTGTGCGGGAATCGAACCTGCGACCTCTGAGTCAAAGTGGCCATAGCTAACCATTCGACCACCGAGCTCGTCGAGATTCTTTGAAGGGTGGATTTAGCATGGTTTAAAACCATTGTTCACCTGATGCTTGATCGTTCCGGTAGATCCAAGAGACTCCGAACAGCAGCGTGGAGCTGAAGGAGCTCCGCTGGTCGTAGCGCAGCGCCCGGCGAGGCCCGGCCTCCGCGCCCGCCTCGCCCGCCAAGTGCTCGCATCACTCCTTCAGACGGTGCCAACATTACAGTGAGTCTTAGATTATCACTTGGTCTCCGCTCCGCTTCGGCTAGATGCCGCGGCGCACTTGTAAAATGCGCCAACAAATACTACGCCGAACTCGGCGTACCCGAGCCTGTTGAAATACAATTCTTCACGCACACTAGCATCTCTGCACATCAGTTGCAATACAATTCTTCACGCACACTGGCATCTCTGCACATTGTTTTACGCACACTACAATATTGAGTTGTCGCATTCACGGAGCTGTTGTTTTTAGATAGTGCGGCATCTAGTCGAAGCGGAGCGGCGACCAATTGTTAATCTATGCAATGAGTACTATGATATTTTTAACCGACTTCAAAAAAGGAGAGGTTCTCAATTCGTCTGAATATTTTTTTTGACTTGGTGGGGGCACTGCCGTGCCCCCACCAAGTCGAGCAAAAAGCGGCACGGCCGTACCATACCATCCTTTTCTCGAAGCACTTCAGGCCTTTTTCGACCCCCTATAACTTTGTTGTGGATATAACTAGGAGCCTGAATTTTTAGTAACCAAGCAGGTATTGTATAAACACGGTATATTTAAAATTTCATTCAATTTGAACCAGTAGTTTTAGAATTATAACTAGTCAAAGTTCCTTAATTTTGTCACTCACTCACTGACTCACCGATCATCAAAATTCTAAGGCACTTCTAGCAGACAGAAGCTTCAAATTTAGAATACAATTCGTGTTTACTGTATAAATCAAGGAAAAATGTAAATATTTTGCAATTTTCGTCCAGTTTTCTAGATACACTACCTGCATAAATAACTTTGTAATCCCATATAAATACAAGGGATTACAAAGTTACATTTGCGGTAAATGAATCAGTATACCTGTATTATGTATAATATAATGGAATGGAAATCCAGCATTGGGTAGATACAGGCTGATGATGATGATGATAGATATACAAATACTAGTTAATAGTTTTTATTAATTATACAATAGACTAGGAAGTATTTACTGTCCAAACTTGTCAAAAATTGTAACATCAAAGGCTCCGAGAAAAATCCCTAGAGACAGGAAGTGGGCTTTGAGAAAAACTATAGCTGAAGCTCAAGAACTAGTACCGGATAGGAAAAAAAGAGGACTACTTCTCTACAAAAAGCAATGAGATGCCATCAAAAACATAACTTGTAAAAAAAACCAAGTCTCGCAACTCAGTTCTTCTACCGTAAAAAGTTGTGAGATCCATGTAATACCAAGTCGGTTAATTTATTCAGTCCCTACTTATGGGACCTTCCCTCTTAACTTATTACGTAATTTTATTATACTGACTATATCAATATTAAAAATCTTTTATGTTTTAAATATACAGATTGACTTGGCCATCGCACTAAACAATCTAGTTTAATATAATATCACTTGTGAGATACATTGTGTTTTCATGGTATTTAGACTTGGTATTACATGGATCTCACAACTTTTTACGGTAGAAGAACTGAGTTGCGAGACTTGGTTTTTTTTACAAGTTATGTTTTTGATGGCATATGTATGTTCTTCGATATCTTCGCGAATTGTGAACCGATGTTCATAATTCTTACTGTCAAGCTGTGGAATGAACTGCCTGTCGAGGTTTTCTCAGAGGACTATAGCATGGGGTTCTTCAAAAAGGGCGTGAAGAGGTTTTTACAGGGTCGGCAACGCGCGTGTGATGCTCCTGGTGTTACAGGCGTTCATAGGCTACGGTAACTGCTTCCATCAGGCGGGCCGTATGCTTGTTTGCCACTCTAGTGGTTTATAAAAAAACTTTTTTTATTTGAAAGGGTATGATTGTAATGTGGTCCCATTCAGGACACCAAGTGGTTCACCAAGTCAGGATCTGATGATGTGATGCCAGAGAAATTAAGGGAAACCCTTAATTTTGCCCTGTGGTTGCCGGCAGAATAAAATTGCGCCACTCCATTGCTCTGCGCTGGAACTCCATTGCTCTGCACTCCATCGGAACTGAAATTTGACTATATTTTAATTACGAGAATTGCCCCTCATTGGTTTAGGTTCAAAAATGTTGATGAATCATTTACACCCCCATATATGAATATACGGAATACATAAATATAGTATACGAAAGGCTATAATAGTAGAGTGACGTTAAGGTTTGTTTCTTTGCAGATTCCGTGGGGTCCCTGCGACGGACGACCTCGTACGTCCTGAAGGAGCCCCGCGAGCAGCCCCCGAAGAAACACGTTCAGATTTTAGCGTAATATTTTTAATGTTTTTTCCTGTATTCAGAAATGAGAGTTTCTTTAATGAATTTTAAGAGATCACGCATATTTTGAGAGTGTTATGGATCCAATTTAAAAGAAACATTATGTTTGCGCCTACTAGCGCCATCTATTGTCCAATGAGTGCATCCACCTATTTTCCTACCCACTTTCCACCTATTTTTTATTTTTCCTTCCTACCTACATGTGCGACATAAAATCATAACCGCTATATGCTATGCAACGAGCCAGTGCAACATGTGTAGCCGCCGGACATTGGTGTAGAATGGAAGTACCGCATGCAACCCTCGCAGTTACGCGCTGGCAACAAACCAGAGGAACATTTCGCATTTGATTCATAATCCGCTGTTGTGAACGCAAAAGACTAACCCGCATTTCATCGCTTGTGATGATAAAAACATTACTCAGTTGTTGAACTTAGTGTATGTGTAAGTGTTGTACTTTAAGTTAAATGTAAGGTGAAAAAGAAGAGTCGTCCACGTGCACGTTAGCATTGGGTGAACGACAACTCATCGTAGGAGTTGGAGACAAAGAAGAAAAGGAGGTGAGTCCCATGTGTTCCTTTGTTCTCCCTCAATTGTACCATATCGCAACGCACTCGCATAACCTATTAATAAAAAATACAGTCCACTGAAATAATCATTCTACCATAACAGGGTTCACACGTACTAAACCCATTCCCACTGCAGTACAAATAGATTAAACATTAGGTGAACCCCGTTCCCCGCGCCCCCATTTCATGGTCCTAACGAACCGGATTGTTCTGGAGAATTCTAGAATCGCCATCTTTAGTGGTTGACCCGCCATTTGTAAGTTACGATATTGAATCGTATCGCATTCTATTATTTTAGTTATTGAACCGCATTACACGCATTCCAGTATTTTTTCGATATTGAACCGCATCGCATTCCATATTATTTGGCATAATAATATACGTACGATATTTTTCTCCAATTAGTCGCATTGTTGTTTGAGTGTGCATAAGAATTTCGCCCATATTTAGCAGTTACGATCGCCCGCAGTTTTGATTGTGCATATACCCCCGCTATTCGCACATTATAGTGTCGTTGATTGTTACATTTCATAGTTACTTAGTTAAAAATGCCTAACCCCGCAATCGCAAAGACTGAAATGAACGAAACAGAGTTTCAATTGAATAATTTGTTGTCAAGACGTGAGGCTTATTTCGAGCGAGTTCAAATTATTTACAAAGCATCGCAAAACATAAACGATGAAACCGCCATCGAGTTATTTTTGTCAAAGGTAGAATCGTTGGATTCTATTAGAAATAGTTACCTTGAAACAATAGAATCTATTAACATGTTGCAATCAAAGTTAGATCCTAATTTCAAGCCTAGCCATCAAACATGGTTAGCTTTCGAGGACCTGTACTGCCTTATAAAGAGACAAGTTGTAAAAGTAAATATGACGCGTGAATCTAAGCCTGTCATTGATATTAAGAGCGCTAGACCAAAGTTACCCGCTTTAGAAATTTTGGATTTCTCGGGAGATCCACAGACTTGGCCTTTATTTTACGCTAGTTTTAAGTCCACTATACATGAGAATAACTCTCTTACTGATGCAGAACGATTGCATTATCTCATCAGTAAACTGAAGGGGCCTGCTAAGTCGGTCTTAGCTGGTTTGACCCCGGTCGCTTCTAATTATGGTATTATATATGCCACATTAGTAAATAAATATGAAGATGTACGGTTCCAAGCAACCATGTATTTAGATAACATCTTAAACTTAAAACCTATGTCAAACCCAACCGCAGAGTGCTTAGAAGGATTTGTAGATAAGTTGGCATCGTCAGTCGCCGCCTTAAAAAACCTTAAGTTAGATAATCTATCGGAATTTATATTCTTGTATCTTGCATTAAAACGACTGGACACAGATCTTACACGCGCATTTGAAATGGACTGTCGAGGTACAGACATACCTACATTTGATAGCTTGATTTCATTCTTACGTGATCAGGTTAAAATATTAAACAGAACCACTATGTTAAAATCGCATCAAAACAAGAATACACAACGCAGTACTGAAAAACCGCAGAAACAAACACTAGTTTCTTATAATGTTACACAGTCGCAGTCAACCGAGAGTAAGTCGGCTAGTCCATGCAAGATATGTAGTCTATGTAATTCTGCTGCGCATGAACATTTGTATAGGTGTATCGCTTTCCGCAATCTACCTCCGCAAGATAGATACAATTTTGTTAGGTCACAAAATTATTGTTTTAATTGTTTAAGTAGTCTACACAGAATAAGAAATTGTAATTCTAAGGCATTTTGTAAAATATGCAATAACAAACATCATACTATGTTGCATATTGAGAGGCACACGGAGTCGTCGATGACTCGACCCCGCCCCGCGCGCCCGCTCGCACCGCGCGCACCGTTCGCACCGCACGCGCCGCCCGCTACCTCCCAGGCGTCAACCGACGTCTCGCAGCCTACGGTCGCAACCGCGAATTGTATTACGCTACCCGCTACTCGAAACACAATATTATTGGGTACAGCCCGCGTAGTTGTTTATGATTCTAACGGCAGGGAACAGATATTACGATGTTTATTAGATAGCGGGTCGCAAAGTAATTTTATTACGAATAATGCTAGTGATAGATTAGGTTTAAGAGGAAATCAACGCACCGCGAATATATTAGTTAAGGGCATAGGTGGAAATAAGGCTGTCTCCACATTGTTGAATATAAACATATATTCTCGCTTTAATAAAAATATTTCGTATAGTTTAGACGCACTAGTTGTTGATAAAATTACAGATAGGTTACCAAGTGTCCATGTCGACAGATCTATGTTGTCAAATTTCGATTCGTTGCCCTTAGCAGACGACACATATTGTACACCGGGAGAGATTGACCTATTGATTGGTGCATCGCTGTTCTCGCATTTATGGCTACCACAAAGGGTAGAAGGTCGCTTAGGCTCGCCGCACGCTTTACAGAGCACCCTAGGTTATGTTGTATTTGGTTCTGCACCTACCGCTTTCGTTGACAACAGCACTATTTCATGTTGTTGTGTTGTCCCGGATTCACTTGATATTGTTTTGAAACGCTTTTGGGAATTAGAGGAGATAGACGCTCCTACCCCTAAAAGTTCCGCTGACAAAGAGTGTGAGAATTTTTATCGTAGCACTACAACCCGCAACCCGCAAGATGGTAGATACACGGTCGCTTTGCCGTTCTCTAAGGATCCCTCCACACTAGGTGATTCTTATAAAACCGCTGAAAAACGTTTTTTGTGTTTGGAGCGTAAGCTCACCGCATCACCCGCATACAAGTTAGCCTATGATCAAGTCATACTTGATTATATAGATAAGGGGTATCTCTCACTCGCGCCCGCAGATAAGGATAGTTCTTCGCATTCATATGTAATACCGCATCACGGTGTGGTTCGTAGCGACAAGACGACCACAAAATTAAGAATTGTTTTAGACGCTAGCATGAAGACTACGTCATCTATTTCGCTAAATGATATTTTGTATAATGGAGAGAATTTGCAAGGGAATTTATTTACAATAATTATCAATTTTCGATTATTTGCTATCGCTCTGTCGGCCGATGTACGGCAAATGTTTTTATGTATTGGAGTTCGTGAAGATGATCGCAAATATCAACGAATATTATATCGCTTCGCACCGACGCAACCCATCGTCACTTATCAGTATAATCGCGTTTGTTTTGGACTCCGTTCCAGCCCGTTTCATGCATTGAGGACAATTAAACAACTCGCTGAGGATGAAGGCGCCGCATTTCCGAACGCTAAGAAGGTCTTAGAGGTTGGCTTGTACATGGACGATGTAGTTTACTCTGTTAGTTCGGAAGAAGAAGGTACTGCCATTTCCAAGGAATTAATAACGCTCATGAAGACCGGTCAATTCGATCTTGTAAAATGGACAAGTAATTCTCAAAACGTATTAGATGCTCTTCCGGCTTCTCACTGCCTCTCGTCTGACAAGCAATTTGACGAATCGCAAACGCATAAGGTTTTAGGTTTGTGTTGGTCGCCTTCCACTGACTTGTTTTACGTGCAAGTCAAGCTTCCAAACGAATTATGTACAAAACGCAATATACTCTCATGTGTCGCTAGATTTTGGGACTTAATGGGATTTTTGGGACCCGTCATTTTATACGCCAAACTGCTCATCAAGGAGCTGTGGTTATGTAATTGTGATTGGGATGAAACACCGCCAGAATTTATAGTAAAACTTTGGAATCAATATCGCATCGAGTTGCCCTTGCTCAACCAAATTAGCTTACCGCGTTATGTAGATATAACGAAGTGTAGTGACGTCACGATTGTAGGCTTCTCCGACGCCAGTGAAAAGGCGTACGGCGCAGTTGTTTACTTTCGTGTCACTAATAACGGAGTGAATAGTATTCACTTGTTGTGCTCTAAATCCAGAGTGTCGCCCGCAAAGGTTGTTTCGTTAGCTAGACTCGAGTTATGTGCCGCGCTCTTACTAGCTAAACTTATACGCACTGTACATGATACTTGTAGTAATCGCATCGCAATTAAAGATATTTTCGCATTTACAGACTCAACCGTAGCACTTTGTTGGATTCATTCGTCACCTCACCGCTGGGGAACATTTGTCGCAAACCGCATAACGAAGCTTCAGTCATACTTATCCTCGGAGCATTTCTACCATGTATCCGGAACTGACAATCCCGCTGATTGTTTGTCTCGTGGTTTAACGCCCTCTCAAATTGCTGATCATCCGCTGTGGTTCTGTGGCCCGCCGTGGGTCTCTTCGGACCCCAGCGAGTGGGCAGTCGCGCCCTTCGACCCCTCCGGAATATCGAAGCCCCCAGAGGAAAAGACGCACGTATTAGTAGTTTCTGAAACTTTAAATAGGCCTACGCTGTTACAGTTGGCAGACCGGTTCTCATCCTGGTCTAAACTGTTGAGATGTGTTGTTTATATGTATCGCTTCCTAAGATTACTTCCGCATCGCTCATACATCTCAGCATCCGATTTACGATTCGCTGAAAGTAAGGTTATTAAAGAATTGCAAAGCTTCTACTTCTCTAACGAGCTTAAAGCTTTGCAACCTAACTCGCTTCGCAATCCCGCATTTTTAAAATTGAAACCGTTTATAGATGATGGAATTTTACGTGTTGGTGGTAGGCTACAAAACTCTGACTTGAGCTACCAGCAGCAGCACCCCATCATATTGCCGCGCAGAGACCACGTAGTGGATTTGCTCGTTGATTATTATCACAAAATTCATTGCCACGCCGGTCCTGATTTATTAATGTCGCTACTTAGAGAAAATTATTGGATATTTTCCGCTCGCAATATAATTCGAAGTAGAATACACAAGTGTAATAAATGCTATAGATTACGCCCGCGACAGATCTTCCCCGAGATGTCAAATCATCCTGCATGTCGTGTCACGCCTTCCGCCAAAGCTTTTGCTCATGTGGGCTTGGACTTTGCAGGACCTCTGAAGGTCACACCCCGCCGAGGCCGTGGTATGCACGCCCTTAAGGCTTATATATGCCTATTTGTGTGCCTAACTACTAGGGCGGTACATATTGAGTTGGCGTCAGACTTAAGTTGTGCTTGCTTCCTATTAGCTTTTAAACGCTTTCTATCGCGTCGCGGCCCTGTATCGCATTTATATTCCGATAACGGAACCAATTTTATAGGAGCTAAACGTTATTTGGACGAATTGCATAAGTTTTTAGTATCGCAACGTTTTAATTCTGAATTCGCGCACTTAGTAGCAGAAAATCGCATAGAATGGCATTTTAATCCACCCGAGCACCGCATTTTGGGGGAAATTGGGAGTCCAACGTTAGGAGTGTTAAGACTCATTTGTTCAGAGTTGTAGGAGACCAAGTTCTTACGTTTGAGGAGCTTTCTACGGTACTCACACAGGTAGAAGCCGTATTGAACAGTCGACCTCTGTGTCGCACGTTGTCGTCCGATCCTTCGGAACCGCTCGCTTTAACGCCCGCGCATTTCTTGACATTAACGCCATTAAAGTATTTACCTGCACCCACTATTGGTGAAAATGAAGTGGATCTCAATCAAAGACACTCACTAGTAACTAGGTTGGTTCAGTCATTTTGGTCGCGATGGAGAGTCTCTTACCTGCACACTCTGACAACTCGACAAAAATGGAACACTCCAACTAATCCCATCTCTGTAGGCACTGATCGTGATTGTTGTCACCGATAACGCACCCCCTCTTCACTGGCCATTAGGTGTTATTGAGGAAGTATATCCCGCCAAGGACGGCATTATTAGAGTAGCCCGCGTTAGAACTTCGGCTGGTTCGTATCTGCGTCCAGCTGTCCGCTTATGTCCACTGCCTAGCCAGTGAATCGCTATTAGTAAACCCGCATTTAGTTTTAGTTTAGAATAGTTTAGCATAGTTTACCCGCATTATTTCGCATTTTATTTTGCATATATCGCATTAGTATTAGTATCCTTCGCATCGCTCATATCGCGATTAGTCTCGCATATGGTCTTTATTGAAGGGATCCTTCAAGTGGGGGGGGATGTTTGCGCCTACTAGCGCCATCTATTGTCCAATGAGTGCATCCACCTATTTTCCTACCCACTTTCCACCTATTTTTTATTTTTCCTTCCTACCTACATGTGGGACATAAAATCATAACCGCTATATGCTATGCAACGAGCCAGTGCAACATGTGTAGCCGCCGGACATTGGTGTAGAATGGAAGTACCGCATGCAACCCTCGCAGTTACGCGCTGGCAACAAACCAGAGGAACATTTCGCATTTGATTCATAATCCGCTGTTGTGAACGCAAAAGACTAACCCGCATTTCATCGCTTGTGATGATAAAAACATTACTCAGTTGTTGAACTTAGTGTATGTGTACTTTAAGTTAAATGTAAGGTGAAAAAGAAGAGTCGTCCACGTGCACGTTAGCATTGGGTGAACGACAACTCATCGTAGGAGTTGGAGACAAAGAAGAAAAGGAGGTGAGTCCCATGTGTTCCTTTGTTCTCCCTCAATTGTACCATATCGCAACGCACTCGCATAACCTATTAATAAAAAATACAGTCCACTGAAATAATCATTCTACCATAACAGGGTTCACACGTACTAAACCCATTCCCACTGCAGTACAAATAGATTAAACATTAGGTGAACCCCGTTCCCCGCGCCCCCACATTATTTATATTATAAAATTCAATACCTATTTTTAGTAGAAATCAATGACAGGAAAACAAAAAAAAAAACGAGTGTTTTGGATCACACGACTGAAGTAAAACTTCTTTAGCTCTACTAACTTCTATCTCCCTCTCAACTTCCGTTCGCCGTTGCCGTAACGCTCTCGTCACGCATTCACCAGCTTACTCCCCAAGTCAAGTTTGCGTCAAGAAGATTTAATTAAAAAGCCGGTTTCGAACATAAGCAAAAGTCTAAAAGATTTTTTATTTTTATTAGAGGGAGTGAACGGTATCTAGTCCGAGTGTTTAGTGTGAGATTTTTGCTCACATTCGATCATGTCAACGTCAGCAAACCGACCAAATAGAGAAGAACTCTCATGTTGTGAATTTATAAGACGCGTGTTACATATCAAAATCATGTGGCTTACTTGCTCACATTTTGAAGTGAGCCACCCGGCTAATTTGGATATGTTACACGCGTCTGGTAAATTAACAATATGAGACTTTTTCTCAATTTGTTCGGCTTGTAAACGTTAACACGTTCGAATGTGAGCAAAAAACTCGCACGCACTCAAAATGTATTATAGAATAGTTGCTATTTAGACACATTTTGGATCCTTTAATAAACAACACCATGAAAAATTTGTAATTTCCTAAAATTCAATAAATAAACTCTCATAAATTATATTTAAGTGAAAAATATACAAATAAAATTGTGTTCTACTAGTGTACATACCTTATACAGTTAACGTGTATTAAAATAAAATTTAAAATTGGAATATGATGTGGAAATAAAAAAAAAATAAGTGAAAACGTTCCAAACATCCCTACTAATATTATAAATGTGAATGTGAGTATGTTTGTTACGCTTTCTCGCCGAAACTACACAACCGATCATCATGAAACTTCGTACACATATTCTCAAAGGTATTAGGAAGGACATAGGATACTTTTTTATTATAAATAATTATCAAAATTTAATACTATTATCACTAATATGAGCTGAAGCTTGAGTTACGCATTAAAAAAAAATTCCAATGAGAATAGACTTCAGCCCCTTACCATCATCTCTTAATGCGAATCAATAACTGAATAGAATGCTTATTCATATAAATGAATAAGCGACTCTATACCATTTGAAATAGAGTCGCTTATTCTTTGGAATGAATAAGCAATCTATTCAATTATTGAATCGCAATAAGAGATGGTGGTAAGGGGGCTGTTCGTTTAGTTTTTAATTTCCGCATCGTATAACAAAAATCAAATGTTTTTTAAAGTGTTAATATACGCTAGATACAAGTATTATGATATTTATAGTTATTGATGTTTTTGTGTTTGATATTGGATAAGTGGACAATGTGATGATAGAACTTATTCTTGGGAAAATAAATTGGAAATCCGAAATCTTGGTCGAAAATTGGGACGTGTTAATATCTATCGGATCGAGAGATGGACGAAATACCGAACGTCATCAGCCTGTTTCTACTCACTTCTGGATATAAGCCTTCCCCAGTGTTGCCACCACATCCACCTTTCGTATCCAGCCATTTCCAGATTAGGAACTTATGATAAATGCCTTACAGGAGTAGTGTTATTAATTATGCATTCCACATGAAGGTTAATCTATATTGACTGTCAGAATCGAATGAAGCATGTCAAACTAGTCCGACCAGCCAAGATTCGTTTCACATTCTAGCTGAGACTTGTGCATTGTTTCAGTTGTGACTTGTACAATTTTCCAACCAAAACTCGTTCAACTTTCCAGACAAGACTCGTTTCTCTATCTGGCCAAGGCTCGTTCGGCTTTCCAGCCAAGACTCGTTGGACTTTATAGCCAAGACTCGTTACATTTTTTTTAAATTGAACAAGCCTCAGCCGGGCTTGTTCAATTTTCCGGTCAAGACTTCGGATTGTAATTTCAAATTTACTCCAATTGTATTGGGCCTAGGATTGTCTTCAAAGAAATTTTCAGGGTTGCTCATCACTACAATACGGTAGTCGACTGCATCACAAACAATTAATAATATTTACTTTATTAATATAAATACAAGAAAACATCCCTGAAACAGTAATTTCCCTAGCTTTTAGAGGTTCTAGCTTATCGTTTTACAGGTTTGAAACCTCATGAATAGTGCCGCTAATGTTGCAAGCGGTCATTGTTTCGATAACTACTTATCATCAGGTAGATTGTAGACTTATTTCTACCTTAGCGATATTAAAATATATAAACCTGGCAGCCCTGCGTTGACCCCATATGAAAATATACAAGGTAAGTCGATGACTTAAATCAATTATGTCAAACATACGAAAATTGCCTCTCTACTAATTCCTACCCCTTTGTCGTATCAGTGATTGAACGTCCTTGCTATCTCTTTTCCTCACCAAGCTAAAATCTTATTAAAATTAATTATTATTGTGTACTTTCATGTCACATGTGATCTCTTGGCCTTTAATTACTTTAACGACATAAATTTATGCATTTTCAATCAATTGTCACATAAATAAGACTCGTCGTCTTGCTTGTGAGAACTAATTACGAGATGAGACAATTGACTCATGTCAAACGCCATAAAGTTATATTAGAAAAGTTAACAATAGTCATTCAGTTCTTAAATTTTCTAATTTTCCGCGCAACTTTCTTATTTTTTTCTTTCATAAGAACCTTCTCTTGACAATTTTTTATAATTTATGTTTCAAACTCTCACACATACATTTCAACACATTAATGCTGTACCACGAAAACCTCACAGGGTTTATCTGGGTAGGCGAGTCGCTGAGTTTACTCTTATTTGTTCACAATTTCTTAGAGGTACATAACCAAGTTGATTCCGATGTAAATCAATCATTTTCTATGTAGTGTTTCCTTAACTGATATCTGAACGTTTTGGGATCTTGTAGGTACATGCATAACAAATGCAACATAAAAATAAAATGGTGAAATCGGTCCAGTCGTTCACGCCTGATGTCGTGACCAAGGGAAATAAGGATTCCTTTATATATATAGATATTCACTGGCCATATTGCTCTGTGCTAAATCCTGGCCCACATTTCATATATTTATACGAATGTATAATGTTGTAAACACTGAATGTTTGTATACATGTTTCACAGACTGTTTTTGCACTTCCAGTATATATAAAATAAGGTTCATGTACAAGTGGTCTTATGCTATTCAAGGCGCCTTTGTAATATTTTGTGTTAATATTACGACTTGGCGGGGGCACTACCGTGCCTCCAGATCAATGTATGATGATATCGGTTGCGTAATACCATTTTTACATTAGTTCACTGCTTTGATCACTACTTTGATTGTCATGTTATGTTATTTTCTTTTGTACAATAATAAAATAATTATGTACAATGGCGGACTTATACCAAGTGGGATCTCTACCAGTCGACCATTCCAGACTTGAAGGTGAACATAATTTGGCAGAAACATAGTCCTTTCACCGTCAACCTAATTGATGAATGATGTGTTGCTAATTAATCTTAATTATTAACAATTGACAATTTATCCCATAAGCCAGCCATTATAAATAAGGGACCGTCCATTAATCACGTGGGGCTCGAAATAGGGGGAGGGGGTTCGGTAAAAATCACGAAATATCACAAGGGGGGAGGGGGGGTATAGTAAGATATCACGTGTATTTATTTTTTGTCAAATTTGTAAACCGAAAAGCGGCGTGTTGAAGTAAACGAACGAAAATATACAAATAAAATTGTGTTCTACTAGTGTACATACCTTATACAGTTAACGTGTATTAAAATAAAATTTAAAATTGGAATATGATGTGGAAATAAAAAAAAAATAAGTGAAAACGTTCCAAACATCCCTACTAATATTATAAATGTGAATGTGAGTATGTTTGTTACGCTTTCTCGCCGAAACTACACAACCGATCATCATGAAACTTCGTACACATATTCTCAAAGGTATTAGGAAGGACATAGGATACTTTTTTATTATAAATAATTATCAAAATTTAATACTATTATCACTAATATGAGCTGAAGCTTGAGTTACGCATTAAAAAAAAATTCCAATGAGAATAGACTTCAGCCCCTTACCATCATCTCTTAATGCGAATCAATAACTGAATAGAATGCTTATTCATATAAATGAATAAGCGACTCTATACCATTTGAAATAGAGTCGCTTATTCTTTGGAATGAATAAGCAATCTATTCAATTATTGAATCGCAATAAGAGATGGTGGTAAGGGGGCTGTTCGTTTAGTTTTTAATTTCCGCATCGTATAACAAAAATCAAATGTTTTTTAAAGTGTTAATATACGCTAGATACAAGTATTATGATATTTATAGTTATTGATGTTTTTGTGTTTGATATTGGATAAGTGGACAATGTGATGATAGAACTTATTCTTGGGAAAATAAATTGGAAATCCGAAATCTTGGTCGAAAATTGGGACGTGTTAATATCTATCGGATCGAGAGATGGACGAAATACCGAACGTCATCAGCCTGTTTCTACTCACTTCTGGATATAAGCCTTCCCCAGTGTTGCCACCACATCCACCTTTCGTATCCAGCCATTTCCAGATTAGGAACTTATGATAAATGCCTTACAGGAGTAGTGTTATTAATTATGCATTCCACATGAAGGTTAATCTATATTGACTGTCAGAATCGAATGAAGCATGTCAAACTAGTCCGACCAGCCAAGATTCGTTTCACATTCTAGCTGAGACTTGTGCATTGTTTCAGTTGTGACTTGTACAATTTTCCAACCAAAACTCGTTCAACTTTCCAGACAAGACTCGTTTCTCTATCTGGCCAAGGCTCGTTCGGCTTTCCAGCCAAGACTCGTTGGACTTTATAGCCAAGACTCGTTACATTTTTTTTAAATTGAACAAGCCTCAGCCGGGCTTGTTCAATTTTCCGGTCAAGACTTCGGATTGTAATTTCAAATTTACTCCAATTGTATTGGGCCTAGGATTGTCTTCAAAGAAATTTTCAGGGTTGCTCATCACTACAATACGGTAGTCGACTGCATCACAAACAATTAATAATATTTACTTTATTAATATAAATACAAGAAAACATCCCTGAAACAGTAATTTCCCTAGCTTTTAGAGGTTCTAGCTTATCGTTTTACAGGTTTGAAACCTCATGAATAGTGCCGCTAATGTTGCAAGCGGTCATTGTTTCGATAACTACTTATCATCAGGTAGATTGTAGACTTATTTCTACCTTAGCGATATTAAAATATATAAACCTGGCAGCCCTGCGTTGACCCCATATGAAAATATACAAGGTAAGTCGATGACTTAAATCAATTATGTCAAACATACGAAAATTGCCTCTCTACTAATTCCTACCCCTTTGTCGTATCAGTGATTGAACGTCCTTGCTATCTCTTTTCCTCACCAAGCTAAAATCTTATTAAAATTAATTATTATTGTGTACTTTCATGTCACATGTGATCTCTTGGCCTTTAATTACTTTAACGACATAAATTTATGCATTTTCAATCAATTGTCACATAAATAAGACTCGTCGTCTTGCTTGTGAGAACTAATTACGAGATGAGACAATTGACTCATGTCAAACGCCATAAAGTTATATTAGAAAAGTTAACAATAGTCATTCAGTTCTTAAATTTTCTAATTTTCCGCGCAACTTTCTTATTTTTTTCTTTCATAAGAACCTTCTCTTGACAATTTTTTATAATTTATGTTTCAAACTCTCACACATACATTTCAACACATTAATGCTGTACCACGAAAACCTCACAGGGTTTATCTGGGTAGGCGAGTCGCTGAGTTTACTCTTATTTGTTCACAATTTCTTAGAGGTACATAACCAAGTTGATTCCGATGTAAATCAATCATTTTCTATGTAGTGTTTCCTTAACTGATATCTGAACGTTTTGGGATCTTGTAGGTACATGCATAACAAATGCAACATAAAAATAAAATGGTGAAATCGGTCCAGTCGTTCACGCCTGATGTCGTGACCAAGGGAAATAAGGATTCCTTTATATATATAGATATTCACTGGCCATATTGCTCTGTGCTAAATCCTGGCCCACATTTCATATATTTATACGAATGTATAATGTTGTAAACACTGAATGTTTGTATACATGTTTCACAGACTGTTTTTGCACTTCCAGTATATATAAAATAAGGTTCATGTACAAGTGGTCTTATGCTATTCAAGGCGCCTTTGTAATATTTTGTGTTAATATTACGACTTGGCGGGGGCACTACCGTGCCTCCAGATCAATGTATGATGATATCGGTTGCGTAATACCATTTTTACATTAGTTCACTGCTTTGATCACTACTTTGATTGTCATGTTATGTTATTTTCTTTTGTACAATAATAAAATAATTATGTACAATGGCGGACTTATACCAAGTGGGATCTCTACCAGTCGACCATTCCAGACTTGAAGGTGAACATAATTTGGCAGAAACATAGTCCTTTCACCGTCAACCTAATTGATGAATGATGTGTTGCTAATTAATCTTAATTATTAACAATTGACAATTTATCCCATAAGCCAGCCATTATAAATAAGGGACCGTCCATTAATCACGTGGGGCTCGAAATAGGGGGAGGGGGTTCGGTAAAAATCACGAAATATCACAAGGGGGGAGGGGGGGTATAGTAAGATATCACGTGTATTTATTTTTTGTCAAATTTGTAAACCGAAAAGCGGCGTGTTGAAGTAAACGAACGAAGTTGAAGATGATGACGGCATACAACTCCCTGCGCATACAGTATAATAATGGTTTCAGAGTATTGATGGAGCTGCCACGATTCTGTAGCGCGTCTGGCATGTTCACGCTTGCACGAACAGATGACTTTTATGCCACGATAAGGAAAAAGGCATTATCCTTGTCTTCATGACAAAAATACACGTGATTTGAGGGCGGGGGGGGGGAGGGGTTAGACCTAAACCTCACCAAGTATCACCAAGGGGATGGGGGGTGTTAAAAATGCAAAAAAAACATCACGTGATTAATGGACGGCCCCTAATGAGCAATTTATTATATTGACCGTAACATTACACGAGATTGTTCATGTTTAAAAACCATAGAAGCCATAATGCCTGTCCTGTTTATTTTATGTTAGGGCACCACTAGATCGAAAATCGGCGATCGAACAGTGATCGATCACAATAAGCTACCATACTAATCGATCCCTATGAGTGCTAAGTGCGAGATTTTTTGGTCACGTTAGGGCAATTTGGTCGGCTTACGTAGGTAACACTAAAAGTTTTGCGTACCTTAAAAAAAAACAACATGTTATAACCAAAATATTATGTTTATTGCTTTTCAAAATACTCTCATTTACATTTTAAACATTTTTTCATGCGACCGAACCATTATTTAATTTTTTTTAATTTTTTTTTTTATTCTACGTCGGCTAGCAGACAAGCATACGGCCCGCCTGATGTGAAGCGGTTACCGTAGCCGTATTAACGCTCGCAACATAAAATATCGCTCGCGCGCCGCCACCCCCGCTGCCATCGCAGCATCTCCTTCCTTTCTGGTGACCTCACTCACTCGCAGGAACACAACAGCCCTCAAGGGAACCGGTATTTGGCTGCGGTATTCTGTGAGGTGGAGGTACATACCCCAGTCGGGTAGCTTACAATGACGCTCCCTACCTCTCTTTTCGCCAGAGCTTCGTTTGTCAGTCAGCAGGGTGCACCGCGTGCAGGTGAAGTTGGCTTTGGTTCAAAGATGTTAATGAACCACTTACACCCCAAAAGTAAAATAGGAGGACCACAGATCTGAAGGCATGTTTTCTGTTTATATTATTGAACGCTATCACTGCCTCTTCGGAATTGGTATATCCAAATTAGCCGTCCAATCTAAGTAAGCCACATAATTTTCACATCTAACACGCTTCTTATAAATTCACAACATGACAATAGGCTTGTTGCCCATGTTACAAAATTATAAAAACTCTCTATCAGTAACGTAAAATACATAAAATTAGAACGATCTGCGATCTTAAAATTTTAATAACTTATGTCCGACGTGTTTTATCGTCGATCAAAGTTTGGTGGGAAAGTCCATTTTAAAGGTATGAAATTATAAAAAATAAATATTACCATTGTAGAAACAATAAAAAATACTATAACTTTTGTTACGACACTGGCTACATAAACGCAATATTTAACATAGCTGTCGTACAAATTTCTGATTTAATGCATATAAAATAGCACGGTGTGACGTCATAACGTGGTGGCCTTTTGTATGGAGCGTTTTCGGGATAGTCCAAAATTGTGATCTTTAAGTTGTCATATCTCGAGAAGTTTTTATGCTATCGAAGTAATTATTTCACCTATATTTATATTATTGTGACGTCTTTAAATAACAAATCGAAAAAAAAAGAATGGGTTACAAGCCTATTCTCTATTTGATCGGTTTGTTTACGTTGACATGATTGAATGCGAACAAAATAGGGTATAGCTGTGTCATGGACACGATCGTGTGTTGTACGTGAATACGTATCTGCATTAAAATTTTTTCAAAATAGTAGCTTCCCCCTCCCCCGCACGCGATGTTCCATAGTCCTTACTTAGCGTAATAACTTCTTTGATCCTTCATCTATCCAGTGGTGTGATTGAATTTTGGATGGAGGTGATAGATATGTAGCTGCAACACCAAACTGTATTCCCCCATTTTGTAATCATTAGTTTTTTTTAATTGCCTCCCTATTGAAGCTATTTTAAAGACGAATTCATCACAAAACTAGCACTAAGCACACTGGATGGCTCTCTGAGAATATTCTCGTACATATATTGTTTAATATACTATGTATGTATTTAATATACTGCCATTACATTAAAGATAAGCAGTTATTTTATGTTTTTTTTTTTTTTTTATATATTTTCAGACAAATTGCACAGCGCCATCTAGCCCCAAAGTAAGCGAAGCTTGTGTTATGGGTACTAGACAACTGATAAACATACGTGAATACATTTTTTGACGTGACAACGTCTTATAAATTGGTTAGCCGGGTGACACTTCAAGAAACTGGGTCACGTTATGCGCTTACAATGAGAGCGAGTGAAAGGCGCGTGCCTTTCACTCGCTCTCATTGTAAGCGTGTCGTGGACGCGTGTCCCTTCTAAGAGCGAGAGAGACAGACATAAAAAGTGAAAGGCATGCGTCCCTTCCACTCGAAAACATTTTACCACTCAAAGTCGTTGTCACGTAAAACTTTCGCCCGTATACCGACTTTACAGGCAACCAATTTTTTTTTGTAAATACATACTTATGATACATAGGAAACACCCAGACTAAGACAAACAGACAGTTCATGCACACAAATGTTTGTCCTGTGTGGGAATCGAACCCACGAGCGTTGGTGTCGAAGCCGCGTCATTGACCGCTACGCCACCGAGCTGGCTAGCCCCCCTCGAAGGTTTGTAATGGTGTCGAATTTTTCATTGTCGCGGGTTCGATTCCTACACAAGATATTTGTGCATGAACATATTTGTTTGTCTTAGTATTTACAAACAAAAATGTCCTTAAGTATAATACAGGTAAGTTATCTAGTATCCATAGTACAAGCTTTGCTTAGTTTGGGACTAGATGACAGTGTGTAATTTGTCTAGGAATATTTATTTATACTTATCACTAATACTCGGGGGTGTCATGAGCAATAGTAATTCTTTATGACATCCAAGTGGTGCCTATTGGAGAGTTTCATGGTTTTATGGGTATTAAAGAGTATGGTAAAGAGGAACATGTGGTTTTAAAAAACTCATCGGCCATCGTATTTTTGATACAGTGGTACCTACCCACCTAGGTAGTGGTAGCGTGATTGTAGTTCGCGCCATCTAGCCATTTTTTATTAAAACAGAAAAGCATAGTTAAACAAATTGAACCTTCGTGTACTGATTTTGTTATCAAATTACCTAATTTGAGTCTCTTAGCGACCTCTGTTGCTCTTTAGAGTAACTAAATTTCAATGTACGGTATTTTGTATGAACTTTGAGCGTCTTATTATGAATAGTCGTTGATGGTTATCTATTTCATTTTAAATCTACGTCTTCGGCTTAAAATGAGAATTGTTTTTATGTATGTTTATTTTATAGCGTTGTGTATGTATATATCAGAATTTATAATAAAACGATGTTATTATATATTTATTGCGTTTTATTTCTTTACAGCAATAGTAAAATCATATCAGCCCCCTTACCACCAACTCTTATTGCGATTCAATAACTGAATAGATTGCCTATTCATACCATTGAATAAGCGACTCTATTTCAAATTGCATAGAGTCGCTTATTCATTGGTATGAATAAGCATTCTACTCAGTTATTGAATCGCAATAAGATTTGGTGGTAAGGGGGCTGGTGAGAATGGTATAAGTATAACAACGGGAATTAACGCGATCATGTATAAGGGTATTTACATACCTTTATTATTGCCTGAGATGTTTCGATCAGGGGCCTACTGGCTAAGCTGAAGCCGTTTACCATTGGCTTATTTGATGCGAAAATTAAACTACTGCTTACATTATTGGTAATTATGTTTAGCTCAGATGCTAGAAACCCTAGAACTCTTATCGGCTTCAGCTTCGGCCCCTGGGAGCCTTACCGCCGAAGTTGACGACGAATATGACCCGGTAGGTCATCGGCAGTAAGGCCCTCACGGGCCGAAGCTTTGGGGTGTAAGTGGTTCATCAACACCTTTGAACCAAAGCCAACTTCAGCTGCACGCGGTGCACCCTGCTGACTAACAAACGAAGCTCTGGCGAAAAGAGAGGTAGGGAGCGTAATTGTAAGCTACCCGACTGGGGAATGTACCTCCACCTTATAGAATACCGCAGCCAAATAACAATTCCCTTGAGGGTTGTTGTATTCCTGCGAGTGAGTGAGGTCACCAGAAAGGAAGGAGATGCTGCGTTGGCAGCGGGGGTGGTGGCGCGCGAGCGATATTTTATGTTGCGAGCGTTAATATGGCTACGGCAACCTCAGGCGGGCCGTATGCTTGTCTGCCACCCGAGTTTAGTCAGTACAGTTCTAGGGCAACCAGCTGAGCTAAACATATATTTTTTATTTTATTTATTTACCATTTTTACAGAAAATAAACATAAACTAAAAATAGCATCAAAAAACCACTTAGGTTTAAACTTTGAATTAGCAATTTGAATCCGTTATTTTTTACAATTTCTTACCGCACTTAAAAATGAACTACATTTAAAAAATATATATATATACCTACATATATTATATGTTTCAAGTTTGACACAGGTCAAGACTCGTACAAATAAGTATGTCATGCAATAGAACTTATGAAATAATGTTTTAATTTTACTTTGATGTTTTTATTTGTGATACTATTACACTAATCTGAAGGTAGTGCATTAATAAGTCGGGGGACGATATAACCGGTAGTTCGCTCGCCGTACGTATTATTGGCGCGCTCAGCCCCCTTACCACCATCTCTTATAACTGAATAGAACGCTTATTCATACCAATGAATAAGAATCTATTTCAAATGGAATTAGCAATCTATTCAATTATTGAACCGCAATAAGAGATGGTGGTCAGGGGGCAGTACGTAGCCGATTCCTAGCAACTGCCCGAGTGAATACAGGGTGTTTTATTACGTGCTTTAAAGATTCATTGAAAAATTGTTCCTTCAGTAATACAAAATGCACCTGACAATTACCAATCTTAGTTTATTTGTTTTATTGTATTATGATATAATATATAGGCAATTTAAAAAAAGATCTATATTGACAGAGTTTCTTTCGGCATTTCTTCTCGTCAATGGTCATTCCGAAATGCTGGTAGATGAAAAAATACACCTAATTGTAAAAGACGTGTCTAAGTGCCCGCAAGGGCCCACAGAATAAAGAATTTTGACTTTGACTTTGACTTTAGTTTAAAGTTATCGGTTACATCGAATATTTTGATTCGAAAATTAGGTCTTACGTTTCAGTAATTGACAAACATCTTAGTAGGTAAAGCTCTAGAGTTTCTACCAAATGAGTTAAACATAATTATTAATAATATTAGCTGTAGTTTAATTTTCGCTTTCAAAAATACCGATGGCAATCGGCTTCAGCCCCCTTACCACCATCTCTTATTGCGATTCAAAAACTGAATAGATTGCTTATTCATACCAATGAATAAGCGTCCATATTTCAAAGGGAATAGAGTCGCTTATTCATTGGTATGAATAAGCAATCTATTCAGTTATTGAATCGCAATAAGAGATGGTGGTAAGGGGGCAGCTTCGGCGGTATCTTCGGGTCCCTGGGTGCACCGGCCGTGGTCACAGGCTGACTGTCTCAGTGATGTGCCTCTGCTTCCGTTACCGAAGTCGATGAATCTTTATCTACCCTCGTGTTGTTCGATATCCATGTAGCGCGCGACATACTACACTCACGACATACCTACTCTGCGATAATAAAGGTATGTAAATACTATATTTCGACGGTCCCTACGTATAAAGAGACATGTCATTTCAGACATGTCTGCTCATATTACGATATAGTAATTAAAGAATATTATTATTGGACAAATGAGTTAATTTCTTACTTTTTAGTTATATACAATCAATAAAATAAAAAAGAAAATGTTTTTTACGGGCAATCTATAGCAAGTTATGCAATAAAAAAAAATTGCGATTTTTGACATGACGCTTTATACGTAGGGACCGTCGATTTATATAACTGTCATTGTTATTATGATAAGTGTTATATATGGCGCCGCCGTTTTTTTTATACGACGCCAAATAAGTGTACGGCCCTCCTGATGTAATGCGGTTATCGTAGCCGTAAAGACGTTATTTATAGTTACGCAAAAGATTGTTTTTGTGTAGAAAATCATTGAACCATTTCGCAGGCTTTATTCTGTACTTCTGAGGATTTGGTGCGATTTCCTGAAAAAAGGAGAGACAAATAGTTATAATGGTACTCTATTAGAAAAAAAATTGCGGGACCCTTAGGAGATGTGAAGCTATGAAAATTTAAGTGACTAACAATACTGCATACATTCCCCGAGTTGTGATAGTGAGGGGAGATCGCGGAGCAGCCCCCTTACCACCATCTCACATGATAATATATACCGAATTCAAAACAAATCACACGAAAACTCACAAACAACAAACAAAACGCACTGCAAACACAAACAAATCACGACATGATTAGGCACGTGAACGCGGCAAATTGTCTTGTTTGCAGTTAAAGATTCACTTCCCACTCAGCCCCCTTACCACCATCTCTTATTGCGATTGAATAACTGGATAGAATGCTTATTCATACCAATGAATAAGCGACTCTATTTCAAATGGAATAGAATGATGAATAAGCGACTCTATTTCAAATGGAATAGAGTTGCTAAAGTACCTACAGTTAGATAATTGTTTCGTAAAAGTTTCGGTTTCGGCCGAAACTGAGACCGTTGCCGAAATTCGGTTTCGGTTTCGGCTTCGATCGTAAAAACCAGTTTCGGTCGGACACTACAAACAATACTGCATACACTGGGAGCGGTAGAGAGGAGACCACTTAGCAGAGTGGGGAAAGAGCAGTGAGATTGAGGGGAGATCGACGAGCCGAGTGGGGAGCCACTTTGACTCTGAGGTTGGGGGTTCGAACCCCTCACAATTCAAATATTTGTGTGCAAATAATTCGACGAGCTCGGTGGCGTAGCGGTCAATGACGCGGCTTCGACACCAACGCTCGTGGGTTCGATTCCCACATAGGACAAACATTTGTGTGCATGAACATGTCTGTTTGTCTTAGTCTGGGCGTTTTCTATGTATCATATTCATAAGTATGCATTTACAAAAAAAAAATACGTATGTTTATCAGTTGTCTAGTACCCATAACACAAGCTTCGCTTACTTTGGGGCTAGATGGCGCTGTGTAAATTGTCTGACAATATTTATTATTTAAATATAGGTATATCTGTTTGCCTTGGTCTGGGTGTTTTCTATGTATTATATGTATGTATTTACAGAACAAATGTATTTATGTATAATATTAGTTGCTCGAGTAGGACGAGCTCGGTGGTCGAATGGTTAGCAATGGCCTCTTTGACTCCGAGGTCGCGGGTTCGATTCCCGCACAAGACAAACATTTGTGTGCATGAACATGTCTGTTTGTCTTGGTCTGGGTGTTTTCTATCTATTATATGTATTAGTTTGGAAATAGATGGCCGTGTGAAATTTGACCAGGAATATTTATTTATTTAGACTGTCGAACGTTCGGCTTTCCCCATAGACTTCCACAGTTTTGTACCCTTTGTTTTTCTTAATAAATTCGAATAATTAAATAAATAAACATCGGACGCGCAGCATGCGCCATCATGGCGAATTTTTTTTTTCTTTTCGAAATCCCGAATTGATATCGGAAAACCAAGGTCACTTTACATTACTACTTTTTGATGCTCTATATGAATCCGAAGTCAGAATTTCGAAATTTTGAGTTTCATGACAACGGACAGACAGAACGACCGGACGACTGTATAAGCTCAATGAATTTCGCTGAAAATCCTCTGATAAACTATAAGAAACAAATATATACCTACAACAATATAGTATAATATATATTTTTTCTTAATAAATTAATGTTCCAGATATCAAAAGCTGACTCTTTAATTACCATTAAAGCTGTATTTTTTCACCAAAAAATCCATAATGCAAATTACCCCTTAACCCTTTCGCTCCAAGTACAACCCCAAGCAAAAATATCCATGGGGTCAAAACGCACCCTTTTTTCGCTCGAAATGTCACAGAATATACCCCTTTGGCCTAATTTCTAAATCGGTTTAAACAACCGTTCATAACTAAGTGTAGCGTAAAGTCTGTTTTTTAAACCAGTGAGAGGGTCGAATTAACTTCGTGTTTGGAAAGTGGGTATGTCTTTAAATGGCCGTGTGGTTTCCGGCAGACTAGAATAGAATCACTCCGTCTCTTCCCGTGGATGTCGTACAAGGCGACTAAGGGAAATACATTATAAAACATCGATCAGTCCTCCTCAACCCGTCTGGCCAGTGTGGGGAGTGTAGGCCAAATCCTCCTTCTGTCTGGGACGGACGAGAGAGGGTCGTGCTCCTGTAGTGGAGACTAAAATGACCTGATGATGAAATCTTTAAAATTGCTTAAATAGGGAGGGAATTTAAAACAACGAATGATAACAAAATTGGGGGATACAGTTTGGTGTTACAGCTACATATCTATCATTTGCATCCTAAATTCAATCACACCACTGGATAGATGAAGGATCAAAGAATTTATTACACTAAGTAAGGACTATGGAACATCGCGTGCGGGGGAGGGGGAAGCGCTGCCGTTTTGAGATAATTTTAGTGCATAAAACATATTCACGTACAAGACACGGCGTGTCCCTTTCACACCCATATTGCATTTTTTTTAAAGTGAAAACTTCTTTAGTGACGTGCAGTTTTTGCGATGGGTAAAAAATGTTAAACTCGCGTCAGGACACATGGCCTGATCGAAAATTCGTAAAACGGAGAGTAGACAGCCGGCGCGGGGTAGGAGAGGAAGTAATAACCCCCTCTCTTTCTACCGCGCAGCGAAAATGTATGCCTGCTCCTGCTGTTTTTTGTAATGAGGTCTGGTCAAAATGTCTCCAACTTGCCTGATAAAAAGTGCAGGTGAAGACTAAATGTGAGAATCGCCTTGACTGCGATTAACGCAGCCCTGGCAGTCCAAACCTGAAGACCTATATTTCTTCAGGCTTTGTCTACATGACCCTGGAAGAGGGAAATATTCGTGCCAGCAGCGAGTTCCATAGCATTATTTTTGGGATGTAAGTGGTTCATCAACATCTTTGAACAAAGGCCAACTTCACCTGCATGCGGTGCACCCTGCTGACTGACAAACGAAGCTCTGGCGAAAAGAGAGGTAGGGAGCGTAATTGTAAGCTACGCGACTGGGGAATGTACCTCCACCTCATAGAATACCACAGCCAAATAACAATTCGTTTGAGGGTTGTTGTGTTCCTGCGAGTGAGTGAGGGCACCAGAAAGGAAGGAGATGCTGCGGTTGCAGCGGGGTGGCGGCGCGCGAGCTATATTTCACGTTGCGAGCGTTAATACGGCTACGGTAACCGCTTCACATCAGGCGGACCGTATGCTTGTCTGCCACCCGACGTAGTATAAGAAAAAAAAGGTTCGGCAGAAAAATGAGTTATCGAACTTTTCGGTGCGGGAAAACAGCAACCGATTTCTGACTAGCACGAAATTAGACTGCAAGTTACTGGGTTCGAGATTTCGGGTTACCAATCATATTGTTACAAACTGTTTTTGTTAATTAAGTCATCATCATCATCATCATCATCTGCCTGTATCTAGCCACTGTTGGATATAGGCCTTTCCCAAAGCTTTCCACCATATGCGATCCTCCGCTTTCCGCATCCAACTGCTACCAGACACTTTTTTGAGATCATCGGTCCATCTAGAGAGGGGGCGTCCTACGCTTCGTCGCCCCATACTTGGCCCCCACTTGGACTTTCCTCCCCCATCTTCATCAACATCACCCTGCCATCGCTGACTTGGCAGATGTGGCCAGCCCACCTCCTCTTCAACTCGCTGACTTTGAGAGCTATGTCGACCACTTTGGTTCTCCGTCGAATTTCTTAGTTCCGGATTCGATCCCTTAGAAAAACTCCAAGCATTGCTCTCTCCATCGCTCGCTGTGCGACTTTTAGTCTGTGAACCAGCCCAACGGTCAGCGTCCAAGTCTCTGCACCGTAGGTCATAGCGGGGAGGACGCACTGATTGAACACTTTGGTCTTCAAGCATTGGGTATATCTGCGGTGAGGATGTGCCGAAGCTTCCCAAAAGCTGCCCAGGCCAGTCGAATACGTCTATCGATCCCTTTGTTGAAATTACCCCAGCCCAGCTGTATAAGCTGTATGGTTAATTAAGTATAAGTAATTTTATTACATATAAATGTTAAGAACGTTCTACTAAGGGCCTCCATGACACAAAAAGAAAGATAATAAAAAATATATTGATTTTAAATCTTTTTTACCTCGATGTCATATTTCTTCACGGCGCCACTCTCTGGTTTCCACAATTTGTTGGGTCTTGGTTTTTTTGCTGATGATTCCCTGTAGTCATCATCATAGTCATCATTGTCCTTAGATCCTGACTGCTTTTGTATTACGATACATCTGTTATTAAAAAAATTAATAAACAAGAAATTATTAAAGGAATGAAAAAAATCTGACTGAAAATTCTAACATTTGGGGTGTAAGAGGTTCATCAACATCTATATATACATTATTTCAATACTTCCAATAAACACTACGCCAACTCAAAACATACACATCCAAATACACACCGCTAATATGAGTTATACATTTACTTAGCGGTTTGTATTTGTCGATTTTGTTGTGTCTGTGTTTCTTTTATAAATAAAATTCAGGTAGCATAATGTTACTGAAGTAATGAATCGATTTAGATAAAAAAGAAAGCTATCGAAATTTTAGTTGGCGTAGTGTTACTTGGAGATATCGATTTGCATGAACATGTTTGTTTGTCTTGTTCTCGGTGTTTTCTATATATTATATGTATTAAACTTTTATTTATACCAATGTATAATGTAACCACTATTAAAGTAAATTTTCCAATCAAATTTAAGAAATTAAATTAAAAACTAAATTAATAATAAAAATAAAACTACATATTATCTAAAAAAGGCCCCCGTGGCATTGTACCGAAGATGCTGGCAGCGTTTCCTCGTTCTATGGCAATACTAATGCGTTGTGCGAGATAGCCGCCAGCTCTTCGGTCACCAGTGGTCTCGACCAGGCGCTTGGAGAGCTCATTCATTAATTTAAGCGCATTAGGACCCCACGAACCCAGGGTCTCGACTCCGAAAGGCACAAAAGTGTATTCCGAACCGAGACCGCGATATTTCGAAATTTTTCTTTTCTCGGCCGCCTCCGCCGCAGCGCCTTATATGTATTTAAATGTTATATCATTTATCTAGTACCTATAGTACAAGCTTCTCTTAGTTTGGGACTAGATTGCCGTGTGTAATTTCTTTCTTTTAATATTTTATATTTAGCAAATGAGCATGTGGGTCACCCGATGGAAAGCAATCACCACCGCCCATGGAGATCAGCAACACCAAGGTGTCGCCGATCCGTTGCCAGCCTTTTAAGGGAAATAAAGTCTTTGTTCTTGAAGACTCCCGTGGCCGTGGCGAAGACTTGAAACGTACTGTAGTAGATCGCCGATTATCAAGATGATATGGATGGAATTTTAATTTATGTCGAGTTGTACGATACTGGAACTCAGCGGCAGGTATCAAATCAAACAGCTCATCCCAGCACTTCCCGTAATATATATATATATATATTTAAATTATATTCGCCCCATACGTGTCCTCCACTCTAGGACTTTCCTCCCCCATCTGCCATCGCTGACTCGGCAGATGTGGCCAGCCTACCGCCACTTCAACTTGCTGATTTTGTGATCCAGCCCAACGGTCAGCAGTCAAAATTAATATTTTTCATATTTTCAGGAATATTTATATATTCAGTCCAATATTTACTTACTAAAATGGTTATCTTACCGTTTTTCTCTGGACGATATTGTTTGGGATTCTAAAAATAATATACATAATATGTGTCAGTGCATGTATTTAATAAATTCATTAAAAAATACTTTTGCTTTGAATCGTAAGTAACTTACCAGAGAAGAGGATGCATAGAAACAAACACTGTAGAAACCACAGTAGATGCATTTTGAATGTTGGCATTCAGGACTCTACGTTGGCTTTTATAACTAACATAGATAACTTATTTTTGATAGACTTTTTATGGGGTGTAAGTGGTTCATCAACATCTTTGAATTAAAGTCAACCTCACCTACTCGTGGTGCACCCTGCTGACTGATAAACGAGGCTCTGGCGAAAAGAGAACATAGCGTATTTTTTAAGCTGTCCGACTGGGGAAGTACCTCCATATCACAGAATATAACAATTCCCATGAGGGTTGTTGTGTTCCTGCGAGTGATTGAGGTCACCACAAAAAAATAAGGAAGCAGACAACGGATCGGCAACCCCTTGGTGTTGCTGATCTCCATGGGCGGTGGTGATTGCTATCCAGCAGGTTACCCACATGCTCGTTTGCCCCTCTCTCATATATAAAATAACCGGCCAAGTGCGAGTCAGACTCGCGCACGAAGGGTTCCGTACCATTATCTATAAAAACGGCAAAAAAATCACGTTCGTTGTATGGGAGCCCCCCTTAATTATTTGTTTTATTTTAATTTAATTATTTATTTTAAAAGTGAATATATAATTAAATATTATGTGAGTATATCAAGCGTCTACCTATTACCGTTATGAATTGCGAGCAAAAACGAGCAAAAAAATCACGTTTGTTGTATGGGAGCCCCCTTAAATACATATTTATTTTATTCTATTTTTTACCCGCGACGGAACGGAGACGGTATACGCGTTTGGGGTGCTAGGATGTTTGTGCAAATCAATGATGCCAATTATCTCCAAAACTACGAGACCGATTTTGATGCGGGTTTCAGTGATGGGTTCGGGTTTGATTAGTGCATGTTCTTAGATAGGTTTTCCAGTGACAACTCACCAGAGGGCGCTGTAGTAAACATTTATTTGTGAAACCAATGTTGCCATTTATCTCCAAAAGTACGAGTCCGATTTAAATGCGGTTTTCAGTGATGGGTTCGGATTTGATTGGTGCATGTTCTTAGATAGGTGTTACGGTGACAACTCACCAGGGGGCGCTGCGGTAAACATTTGTTTGTGCAACCAATGTTGCCATTTATCTCCAAAACTACTAGTCAGATTTTGATGCGGATTTCAGTGATGGGTTCAGGTTTGATTGGAACATGTTCTTAGATAGGTTTTCCAGTGACAACTCACCAGAGGGCGCTGTAGTAAACATTTATTTGTGCAAAACCAAAACTACTAGTCTGATCCTGATGCGGTTTTCAATAGTAATACCTATGCTTGCTCTCTAAAAAGTTTGAAATAAAAACAATATTAAAAATTTTGAAAAGACCCACGACGGTTAAAACGTAGTTGAAAAAGGATAAAATAATTTTGAAACCCCCGACTTAAAGAATTTATGCTATGAACTTAATAAAAAAACCCAAGAAAATCCGTCGGGGGCTGCTTTCAACATAAATATAAATAAGTATACAAGTTACTATAAAACTTCCAAACTAGTTCATTTAATGGCAGCCCCAACGGATTTTCTTGGGTTTTTTTATTAAGTTCATA
This sequence comes from Hypsopygia costalis, assembly GCA_937001555.2. Classification (NCBI taxonomy): domain Eukaryota; kingdom Metazoa; phylum Arthropoda; class Insecta; order Lepidoptera; family Pyralidae; genus Hypsopygia; species Hypsopygia costalis. Next base: position 19,049,853 of record OW443347.2, read on the forward strand.
GCATAAATTCTTTAAGTCGGGGGTTTCAAAATTATTTTATCCTTTTTCAACTACGTTTTAACCGTCGTGGGTCTTTTCAAAATTTTTAATTTTGTTTTTATTAGTATTTGTTGTTATAGCGGCAACAGAAATACATCATCTGTGAAAATTTCAACTGTCTAACTATCACGGTTCATGAGATACAGCCTGGTGACAGACGGACGGACGGACGGACGGACAGCGGAGCCTTAGTAATAGGGATCCTTTGTACCCTTTGGGTACGGAACCCTAAAAAAGACTGCACAGGGCCATTAAGCTGGGGTACCTAGATACCAGCTTGGTTTTCAGGTATTTTTATTCCAAAAATAGGTCTTAGGTTTAAACCATAACCAAACAAACAAAGACATCTTTATCTAGAAGTTAAAGATATCTAAAATCCGTGGTGCACGACAGTTGAGCTTCACTTGACTAGCCAAGAGGGGAAGTCAAAATCTAAAAGCTTCCTACTTTTACTAATTTGTTCTAATTAAATTAATTGTGACCAAAGCAGCCGTAGTTTTACCCGCGGGACGCAGTCGACTTCATTGTGCATTGTTTTTTGGTGGTCACCGCTGTTAACCCTGGCTACAAAGTAGTATCTTATACTTATTGGAAGGATTTTTCCATGCCATACAGATCCTTACCAAATAGACAATTATGGACATATCACATATCCATTAGGCTACTACTAGTATACTTGACAACGTTCAAAAGTTGTATAAATTATTTAACAATATCGTAAAATTCACAAAGTTATAAAGATTTTCAAACTTTCATTCTTTAATATTCTGTTCGACTTATTTAGGGTCGATCAAAGCTTGGCGGGAAATTCAATTTTAAAAGTATGAAATTATTAAAATATAATATTTCCATTGTAGAAGCAATAAAGAATACTATAACTTTTATTATGATACTAATTACATAAACGAAATATTTAACATGGCTGTCGTACAAATTTCTGATTTGATGCATACAAAATACAAAACTGTGACGTCATAGTTTAGTAGCCTATAGTATGGAGCGTTTTCGGGAAAGTCAAAAATTGTGATTTTCAAATTAACATATCTAGAGAGATTTTTGTGCTATCAAAGTAATTCTTTCACCTATAATTATATTATAATAACGTACATAACAAGTAGAAAGAAAAAATCGCTTGTCTGTAAAGTCGGTTTACAGACGATAGTTGAACGTGACAACGTCATAAGAAAATATTGATGGAATGTTTGCATTTTTGAAAAGAAATTTTTCAAAAGGAACGCCTCAGAGCGAGGTAACGCCGCATACGTCATGTTTTTTCGTGCGTGCAGCCGGCTCCATCGAATTATAAGACGTTGTCACGTCAAAAATTGTCACCTAGCCTTTTGATCTATATTTTATAGTATGTTCTCGCATTAACGTCTATATTATTCGTTGTCTATGTTACATTGCAAATGGACCCGCATTTTGCAATGATCTTTAAAATGGGCTAAAATTATATGATATTTTTTTAAAACTGAGCATTTACTTTATACGGGCTTCAATTACCGGTTTCATTTGACGACCTCAGTGGTCGAATGGCTAGCAATGGCCACTTTGACTCCGAGGGCGCAGGTTCGATCCCCGCACATGATTGTGTGTATGAACCACAGAGCAAGAAATCGCCGCGCCCGGCTCGCCGCGACGCCCGCGCGGGCGCGGCAATTTCGTGCTCTGTGGTTCATTGCACATCATCATAATAAGAACATTTCTGTTTGTCTTGGTCTGGGTGTTATCTATGTATTATATGTATGTATTTAAAAACAAAACTATCAGTTATCTAGTATCCATAGTACACTTTTTGCTTAGTTTGGGATTACTGGGCTGTGTGTAATTTGATAGTTAATTGATTCAGGTGTTATTTTGCGGAAGTCAAATTTACAGGCAATTTGATCTACACTACTTTGCGTGCTTCCGCCACCAATTAGTTCATGCAAACTGAAGGACACACGTTATCTCCCAATAATTCATATAAAATACTACACATGACAGACAAAGGACTAAAACTTAATATTAGGGAACAATTAGAATTATTAAACACAAAAATTCAAAAATTCCATTAATGAATAAACAACTTGACGTTAGTAATTCTCCTATCCTTAATATATTTTCCATTACCCCCACTACCCCCTCCACTTCCAACACTATATAAAGGCCGGCAATGCGATGGACTTGTCATTTGTAGGTTGTTGTTCTAACCGTCAACATCTACAGATCGCCTGAGGATGCCTCGCGTAGAGGCGAAACACGTGTCGCAGAGACGACCACGGCAGACGGGGCAGTGGCGGTCGCATGTATCTTCTGTTTCAGATATTGGAGATTCGCCGAGACGACCACAGCAGCTGGAGCAGAGACGACCAAAGCAGCCACGGCAGTCACATGCAACTACTAACGGTAGTGGGTGGGTGCCGGCCGGCAGTAGTTTGCATGAACTAATTGGTGGCGGAAGCACGCAAAGTAGTGTAGATCAAATTGCCTGTGTGTAATTTGTTCAGAATCTTCATTATTACGTTTTATTATTATTATACAGCAACGTTCGCTGCAGTATATTACGAAATTGGTCGAACTCCTCCACGTCGTACACCCCATTTTTATTTTTTTTATACTACGACGGGTGGCAGACAAACATACGGTTCGCCTCGCAACATAAAATATCGCTCGCGCGCCGCCACCCCCGCTGCCAACGCAGCATCTCCTTCCTTTCTGGTGACCTCACTCACTCGCAGGAACATAACAACCCTCAAGGGAGTTGTTATTTGGCTGCGGTATGCTGTGAGCTGGAGGTACATTCCCCAGTCGGATAGCTTACAATTACGCTCCCTATATCTCTTTTCGCCAGAGCTTCGTTTGTCAGTCAGCATTGTGCACCGCGTGCAGGTGAAGTTGGCTTTGCTTTAAAGATATTGATGAACCACGTTCCCTTCTCCCTTTTATATACAGATCTATGATTCTTTGGAGCAGAGTCGTATTTTGCGGTTCTTTGGGCATGTTAGTCGGCGCAGAAACGACTCCAAAGAATGACTTGTCGTACAGGGGAAGGTTGAAGGCACAAGCCCACGGGGCAGCTCCCCCATGCGTTGGAACGATCAGGTGAAGGCGGGGGTGGGCGCCCCGGTACACGAATCTACCCGATTGACGACCAGCAGGCAGAGGTGGCGAGACGTCGTGAGGCGAGTCCTGTCTGCTGCCTCATCATGATAAACACGACCATTTTTATTTTTTATTTCAGAGGGGGCACTATTGCTAGTCTCCCGTCCAGTAAATCAACCAGACGAGAGGACCCGCTCCGCTCTTGCCCTCGGTAAACCAACCGAGCACGCATGCGGAACGTCTTACTCCGCTTTCACCTGCATGCAGGCTACTTAGGTACTCTTAAGTCGAGTAGCTCGTGGCGTACCGACGCTCGGCGAACTAAGCATCGAGGCCCTACCACCATTCCCCAATCTTCATGAATTGGCAAGGCAAACGAACATGCCCAACCTTTAAACGGGGGCAAACGAGCATGTGGGTCACCTGGTGGAAAGCAATCGCCACCGCCCATGGAGATCAGCAACACCAAACGATCGCCGGTCCGTTGCCAGCCATTAAACACTCTGGCAAGAGTGAAGCGACAAAGAAGAGATTTCTTTTGCTTGTTCTGTACTCAGGGCTATCAACTCACCTTTCTTTTTTGTCCTAGCCATTTCCCGTTATTTCTGGTCGGCTCTCCTCGTTCTGCGGCGCCAGCACAGTCTATCCTGGGTTATCGAAGCATTTACCTGGGCAAGCTCTAAGTCCTTGGCCACCGTGGATCACCAGGTGGCCTGTGGGCGTCCTCTACGTTTCTCATAATTTGTAAGTGCTAAGGCCAGTTCCGGAGCCATAAGTGATCACTGGCAACACACATTGATTGTAGATCTTCGTCTTGAGGCACTGAGGTATTGTGGAAGGAACATATCTTAGCTTCCCGAATGCTGCCCATGGGTGTAGCAAGATATCACGTGTATTTATTTTTTTGTCAAACGCCCAATTTCTAATCTAAAAAAAGGCGTGTTGAAGACCGTATTCGTTTTTTTTTTTTATTTAAAAACAACCTGCAAATTTTCTGTCTGGACAGTTTTATCACCGATTTTGTATAATAAAATTAGATTATATACTTGCATTTAAAAATAATATTCTAAAAATGTTAATATTCTTTGTAGCTACAAAAAATACACGTGATTTGTGGGGGAATGGGGTTTTTTAGACTTACACCTCACCAAGTATCACCAAGAGGAAGGGGGGTGTTAAAAATGCAAAAAAAAAATCTCGTGATTAATGGACGACACCATATTCATCTCACTTACGTGCATTTTCTGTAAGTGGGATTTCTTTATGGCCCAGAACTCGGCACCGTACATGGCAGGTCTAACTGCGGTCTTGTATATTTTGCCTTTGGTTTGGGCTATCAACTCACAAAGTTGTATCATATCAGGACCTTGCTCTTCACAAACATATAGGCCCTGTATATATGTACTAAAATTATTATCTGACCTTGTTCACTAATAACATTAGTATATCTAAATTAAAGCCCAAAATACTAAGACCTCTGTACCTCAACTCTCATACAAAATCTTGTATGACTTACAAGTGCGTGTATGGTCATAGATGGGTCAGTATGTAGTGGTCCGTTTGTAATGATCATTTAATTCACCAGGGCGTAGGTCAAATGAGTTATCAACGCGTTTTGATAACGGAATGAGCGGTAAAGGATTGTAACTCTATAATAATAAGGGTGTAAGTAATAGTTTTAATATTTGATGTTATTTTTTTATTTTTAATAAATGTACTACAACAATATATGATAAATAATATAATAATAATAACAATAAATAAATAAATTTTGTCAGACACATTACACAGCGCCATCTAGCCCCAAAGTAAGCGAAGCTTGTATTATGGGTACTAGACAACTGATAAACATACGTAAATACTTTTTTTTTGTAAATACATACTTATGATACATAGAAAACACCCAGACCAAGAGAAATAGACATGTTCATGCACACAAATGTTTGTCCTGTGTGGGAATCGAACCCACGAGCGTTGGTGTCGAACCGCGTAATTGACCGCTACGCCACCGAGCTCGTCACTGAATTAAGAAACTGTATAATTTCTGTAATGAATTTAATTAACTTGAAATATTCTTGAAGTTTAGTCGGTCGTTCTATGCGGTATTCGTCGACTAATGTAAGATTAGAAATGTCACACGATTTTAAAACATCAGATGCAAAATTTTACAAATGTCAGATTCTATTAGTGCCTTCTATTAATGTCAGATTTTTGTGATAATTGCAATATAATAATTTACTTAAGAGTACATGACTGCTTACCATCAGGCAGGTAGTATGCTTGTTTTGTTGCATTAGTTGTATAAAAATATTTTTTTTTTGTATTCACAAATGCAAATTCCAATAAACAATGCACCCGTTTGTAAGGCGAGAGAGAATATTAAATCTAGAGTTGCAACACTTTTCTCTCCAACGCACAAAGAGACAATCTCGATATCTTCCAGTGCCGTCGCAAATGTAGACACGAGTGAATCGCGCGGTGTAATACGAGTGAAAGTTGTGTACAAGCGGTGGTAGTGATTATTATATTTTATTTACTAGGAGTTAAACAACGGTACGGTAAACTAAGTTGTTGCAATTCGCTCTAAACCTATTGTTTAATGACACTAATTAGTAATTTTTCCATACTATTCATGAGAGTTCAAGGATCTTTATGCAAAAATTATCTTAGATGATTTTCTTTTTAAAATACATTATATAGGTATTATACATAAAAATTTTTTTTTGAAATTAATTCAAATGAGCACGGTGGTCGAATGGTTAGCAATGACCACTTTGACTCCGAGGTCTCGGGTTTGATTCCCGCACAAGACAAACATTTGAGTGCATGAACATATCTGTTTGTCTTGGTTTGAGTGTTTTCTATGTATTATAAGTATGTATTTACAAAAAAAAAATGTATTTAAGTACATTATTCAGATAACTAGTACTCATAACACAAGCTTTGCGAATAATTTGGGACTAGACGGCGCTATACATGTAAATTGTCCAGAAATAAATTAATATTATAGAATTAAATAAAAAACACTAGAAAAACACGCTTTTATAAATGCACCTAATCGTTTTCAACCTTTCTTTTTCTTCGTTCATTCCTTTCTCACATGTGCGAACACGACTATGATACGATATTCCATCATGGAATGCCAGTGCCTATCTTCCGGCTTCATCATCAGTCCTTGAAACCTAATCGTGGTCAAAGTTAATTACAACACTTTTCTAAGAAATCCAAAAACAGCTATGATACGATGTTCCATCATGAAGTTCCAGTTCATAACTTTCGGCTCCATCATCACATCAGTTCGACAGTACCATATTATTGTATTGTCATCAGAACTACATACAGCTGCCAATTGTCATTACGCTGCGATCCTTGGAAGATGGTTAAATTAGTTACCTTAGATTCCATTACATAGTTAGTTACTTACAGGTCGACCTAATAAAAGTGTGTTAAGAAAAAATTGAGCCTACAATTTTCTAGATGGTCCGATGATCTTAAAAAAGCGGCTGGATACGGAAGGCGGAGGATCGTATTTGGTGGAAAGCATTGGGGAAGGCTTATATCCAGCAGTGGATAGATACAGGCTGATGATGATGATGATGATGATTTTCTTTATATCACGTGAGGTGCCAATCAAGCATACTACCTAATGTAAACATTGTTCGTAGCAATTCCTTCCTTTTTTTTATACTACGTCGGGTGGCAGACAAGCATACGGCCCGCCTGATGTGAATCGGTTGCCGTAGCCGTATTAACGCTCGCAACATAAAATATCGCTCGCGCGCCGCCACCTCCGCTGCCAACGCAGCATCTCCTTCCTTCCTGGTGACCTCACTCACTCGCAGGAACACAACAACCCTCAAGGGAATTGTTATTTGGCTGCGGTATTCTGTGAGGTGGAGGTACATTCCCCAGTCGGGTAGCTTACAATTACGCTCCCTACCTCTCTTTTCGCCAGAGCTTCGTTTGTCAGTCAGCAGGGTGCAGCTTGTGCAGGTGAAGTTGGCTTTGGTTCAAAGATGTTGATGAACCACTTACACCCCATAAATCTATATATAATCATCCTTGCTGGTGATCTCACTTGAACACAACAACTATCAAGGTAATAGTTATTTGGGTGCAGAATTCCGTGAGGTGGTGGTATCTCCCGTTATGGAAGCTTTTAAAGACGAAATTATTTACCTCTTTCGCTAGAGCCTCGTTATTGTATAATAGCAGGGTGTATCACGTGCCGACGAGTTATTATTATGTACCTCTTTTTAATCACGGGTCAAGCCCGGTCATTTGATAGGCGTGCGCAGGGATACAGATCCAACGCGTAGAGGCCCCTTTGAGAAGTTTAATGTAATGTTCTACGCCCGCCGTGACCCGCTCCAGGATATGTCAATAGAATGACATACACATGAGCAGGTCTCGGCAGGCGTTGAGACTATTGCGAAGTGTGATGGAAAATAAATGGGTTACGGAGATGAGATCTGGGTGAACTAAATACCGGGCTATTACAGAAGAGGGACGGACGCCTGCCATAACTGCTTTTATTGCTAGTTATTTGCGGCAGGCGGCGGCTTGCCACTCACTAGATGGGCCCCCGAAATGCCAAGAAAACGGCCGGGGGCAACACCGGCGTGAGTGACTCAGGGATGTCGAAAGGTGTGCTGCGCTTTCTCCTAAGTTACTCGCGGCGTGATGCCCTTTAACACTTCCACCCCTGGAGCATATAGCTCTAGCGGCTCTTCTCTGGACGGCCAATGAAGGCAAGCCAGAGCTGAGAGTCCTGCGGGCCTTCTTTTATTTATATGAGACGTGGGCAAACAAGTTTGTGGGTTACCTGATGGAAAACAATCACTACCGCCCATGAAATATTAGCAACATTAAGGGGTCGCCGATCCGTTGCCAGCCTATATTTCTTTCGTTTCTTTCTGATGACTTCACTCACTCGCTGGTACACAACAAGTCTAAAGGGAATTGTTTTTTGGCTGCGGTATTCAGTCAGGTGGAGGTACTTCCCCAGTCGGGCTGCTTAAAAAATACGCTGAGCCCTACCTACTTTTCTTTCCGCCAGAGCCACGTTGGTTGAGGTTGGCTTTGGCTCAAAGTTGGTTGTGAGTCACTTACACCCTAAAATGAAAAAAAAAAAATTAATAGGGGTATCATTAAGGTGACTCATTCCAATAGTTTGCTCATACATTATGCACTTCCCGCTCGCTCCATACTTCGTTACTACTAATACGTATACAATGACGTCTGTACAGAGCGCGAATGAGCGTGTGTGCGTGCGGCGCCATACAAACTGATCCAGGGTTCCTACCGCCGAAGCTGAAGCCGTCATCCTCATCCATCGGTTTAGAACCGTTAAGCCTGTGTGTGACGAGAATAGGCTATTTGACAATGATCAAAAATTGTATAAATTATTTAACAATATCGTAAAATACACAAAACTATAAAGATCTGCAAACTTTTATTCTAATATCTTCCGTCCGACTTAGTTTAGGGTCGATCAAAGTTTGGCGGGAAAGTCCATTTTAAAAGTATGAAATTATTAAAAAATAATATTTCCATTGGAGATGCAGTAAAAAATACTATAATTTTTATTATGATCATCATCATCATCAGGTTATGTTCGTCTCCACTACAGGAGCACGACCCTCTCTCGTCCGTCCCAGACTGAAGGAGGATTTGGCCTACACTGCCCATGCTGGCCAGACGGGTTGGGGAGGCCTGATCAATGTTTCATAACGTATTTCCCTTAGTCGCCTTGTACGACATCCACGGGAATAGACGGAGTGATTCTATTCTAGTCTGCCGGAAACCCGTGTGGTTTCCGTTTTTTTTTTTGTAATCAATAAATCCGGTGGGATTCACTTCAGGGGCCCGCCCTATCGCCGAATTACCATCCAATATTTTAATTCGAAAAATAGGTCTTGCGTTTAAATTATTTACAAACATCTTCTTTTTAGTCGGTAGAGCTTTTACAATTAAGCTAAACACGTCCACCATAAACCTAAGTTGATGTTCGATTTCTTATTTTTATTTTTGGGGTGTAAGTGGTTCATCAACATCTTTGAACCAAATCCAACTTCACCTGCACGCGGTGCACCCTGCTGACTGACAAACGAAGCTCTGTAATTGTAAGCTACCCGACTGGAGAAAGTACCTCCACCTCACAGAATACCGCAGTCAAATAACAATTCACTTGAGTGTTGTTGTGTTCCTGCGAGTTAGTGAGGTCACCAGAAACGAAGGAGATGCTGCGTTGGTAGCGGGGGTGGCGGCGCGCGAGCGATATTTTTAATGTTGCGAGCGTTAATATGGCTACGGTAACCGCTTCACATCAGGCGGGCCGAATGCTTGTCTGACACCCGTCGTAGTATAAAAAAAAAAAAGAATTGCGCAATATTAAAAATGCGTAGGGCCCTAGCTTAGGCGGCCCCCGGTAGATTCCCAGATATATTATTAATGTGTAAATGAAATTTCAGGTATTCAAAATGATTACGAAGTTACTGCTGATATTACTTGGTAAGTATTTTTTTTTATACGAGAGGGTGGCAAACGAGTATGTGGATCACCTGATGGAGAGCAATCATCACCGTCCATGTAGACCAGCACCACCGAGGGGTCGCCGATCCGTTGCCAACCTTTTAAGAGAAATAAAGACTCTGTTCTTGGAGGCTCCCATGTCGTAGTTGTTCGGAAATACCGCTGAGGGAAGTGATTCCACAGTTTCATTGTTTGTGATACAAAATGTCTTAGGAAACGTACTTTAGTAGATCGCCAATTATCAAGATGATATGGATGGAATTTTAATTTATGGCGAGTTGTACGATAGTCGAATTCAGCGGCAGGTATCAAATAGCTCATCCGAGCACTCCCCGTGATAATTTGTATACTTCTGAATTTTTTTGATATCATTATACCTATATAGTTTTGCATATTTTGTACTGTATTTTTTTTAATAAGCGGAGCGGAGCCTTAGTAATAGGGTTCCTTCCAAAGGGTAAAATTACTATTACTAACGCTCCGCTGTCCGTGCGTCCGTCCGTCCGTCCGTCCGTGCGTCCGTCTCATAAACCGTGACAGTTAGAAAGTTGAAATTTTCACAGATGATGTATTTCTGTTGCCGCTATAACAACAAATACTAAAAAACAGAATAAAATAAATATTTAAGGGGATTTCCATACAACAAACGTAATATTTTTTGCTCGTTTTTGCTCGCAATTGATAACGGCAATAGACGCTTGAAATACTCACATAATATTCAGTTATATATTCACTTTAAAAATAAATAAAAATAAAACAAGTATTTAAGCTCCCATACAACAAATGTAATTTTTTATGCCGTTTTTATAGATAATGGTACGGAACCCTTCCTGCGCGAGTCCGACTCGCACTTAGCCGGTTTTTTTTTATGTATTCTATGGATGTTTTTATATAATATTATTTTAGTAATTAGCACTTGACAAATTTATTATTATAGAGGAGCTCGATGGCGTGGTTGCTCGTGTCAGTCTAATCGATCACGCATGTCAAGCAACGTCGACCGTAGCCTGTTTATGGATGGGTTTATTTATCTGGAGCTCGGAGGGCACGTTAAGCCTTCGGTCCCAGCTGTTGTCATAAGATTATGTTAAGCCAAGTCAGTGGCCTTTAGGCGGCTTGAAAACACTGGCCTCTGCCAATTCGCATTTGAGCAGCGTGGGGGAGTATGCTCCCTAAATAAACCCCTTCGTTTGAGTGTTCCAACAGTGGGATGATTATGGGTTGACTGTTTTTTATACTACGTCGGGTGGCAGACAAGCATACGGCCCGCCTGATGTAAAGCGGTTACCGTAGCGATATTAACGCTCGCAACATAAAATATCGCTCGCGCGTCGCCTCCCCCGCTGCCAACGCAGCATCTCCTTCCTTTCTGGACACCTCACTCACGCGCAGGAACACAATAACCCTCAAGGGAATTGTTATTTGGCTGCGGTATTCTGTGAGGTGGAGATACACTCCCCAGTCGGGTAGCTTACAATTACGCTTCCTACCTCTCTTTTCGCCAGAGCTTCGTTTCTCAGTCAGCAGGGTACACCGCTTGCAGGTGAAGTTGGCTTTGGTTCAAAGATGTTGATGAAGCACTTACAGCCCAAAATTGAGGCCATTATAATAATCATTTATTTGTAATGAGTATTTTAATACACATATCGGTCTTTACTATGTTGTGAATATAATCAGCCTGCTTGCAGGCGTACAAATATTAATTATATTTAAAAACAATTTCATAAGACTAAAATAATTCAATAGTACAGTCAAGTTTAAGTCATGAGTTATTTTGTTAACGAATTAATAGTCAAAATGTAAAATTTTATTAAAATGTCAGTATAGCGACTTATGTGCTCAAAACGCAAACGGATTATCAAATCACTCTTCTTCATTTAATTTGCAGCCATCACCACAACCACAGCTGCGCCAACTGGTCTCCAGTTCCTCTTCCCAGAACATCGTCAGTACATCTACTTGGTGAAAGCCACCGTATCATCAGGGATCGGCTCCGAAGCCACCTATTGGACCTTAGATGGAAGATTATCAGTTGCTGTAGGAAATAACTTCACGAGGGCGAGGTTCCAGCTTGAAGATCTGACGGTATGCTTTCATTTATGCCACACCGGGGGTCCTACCGCTGAAGCTGAAGCCGATTACCATCCAATATTTTAATTCGAATAAAGTTGATTTAAAAAAAAATTGAAACCGACTTCAGTTGGCGAGCGCAGCTTATTGGTGGAATACCCCGGCAGACGCTGCTGCCCGTCTTCCGGGAGAAAAGTTATCACGTGACACAAGATTCCTTAGTCGCCTTATACGACATCCAGCGCAGAGCAATGGAGTGGCACAATTTTATTCTGCCGGCTACCATAGGGCAAATTTAAGGGTTTCCCTCGATTTTTCTGGGATCCCATCATCAGACTCTGACTCGGTGAATATGGAACCACCTGGCAATCATACCCTTTTAAATAAAAAGAGAATTATGAAAATCGGTTCACAATTCGCAAAGATATCGAATAACATACATACAAAAAAAATATTCAGTCGAATTGAGAACCTCCTCCTTTTTGAAGTCGGTTAAAAATAGGTCTTGCGTTTAAGTTATTTACAAATATCTTCACAGCGAGCTCGGTGGCGTAGCGATCAAACGCGGCTTCGACACCAACGCTCGTGGGTTCGATTAGGACAAACATTTGTGTGCATGAACATGTCTGTTTGTCATAATCTGGGTGTTTTATATGTATCATAAGTATGTATTTACAAAAAAAAAATGTATTTACGTATGTTTGTCAGTTGTCTAGGGGTCGTCCATTAATCACGTGAGGCTCCAAAGAGGGGGGAGGGGTTCGGTAAAAATCACGAAATATCACAAGGGGGGAGGGGGGGTATTGTAAGATATCACGTGTATTTATCTTTTGTGATTGTTCAAAAGAGTTATTTGACTTAATAGCCTCCTTCTAGTGTCGCACCGCTCGCCATCGACAGGAAATTCATGCTCACACGTTGGAGCCTAACTGGTCACGTATTGTGTGGTTCCAGAGAAGTTTACATACAATTACATGCTTTATACTTGCATTAATATTCCAAAAATTTTAAGATTATTTGTAGCTTCAAAAAATACACGTGATTTGGGGGGGGGGGGTTGACTTACACCTCACCAAGTATCACCAAGGGGAGGGGGGATGTTTAAAAGTGCAAAAAAAACCTCACGTGATTAATGGACGGCCCTCTAGTACCCATAACACAAGCTTCGCTTACTTTGGAGCTAGGTGGCGATGTGTAATTTGTCTGACAATATTTATGTTTATTTATTTATATTTTATCTTCTTCTTAGTCGGTAGAGCTCCAGAGTTTCTATCAATTAAGCTAAACACGTCCACCATAAACCTAAGATGAAGTTAGATTGTCGCAATCAAACAAGTTATAAGTTAATTAAAAAAATCAAAAACCCGACTGCACCTACAACAGATATTAATCACGCGTAACAATATTATAATTCCATACAAGCAAAGCCGCAGGCAAAAACTAATATATCAAATATATATTTGAAATCAGGTCATCGAGACCTTTATTTTGATACCCATATCGATATATTTAGAAGAAAAAAAAAATTACTGCAACGACAATTTTGCGGCTCACAGCCGCCATATTGATTTTTTTTATATTCGATGTAGCCCATGTCATTATAAAGTCATGTCATATACTATAAAGAGGCTTTTATTGTTCAAATGTATTTAGCTATAAGAATTTGGGGCAAGTTCTCAACTTTAGCAATACTGAAAGCAATAGTATTAAGTAGTAGACCTCTGATCCATATAAGCATCAACAATGAATGAATGAATGAACGAATGAATGAATGAATGACTGACTGAATGAAAGAGTGAATGAATGAGTCAGTTTGTTGTCAGGTTTTACTGCTGATATCACACATTCCAACTTATGATGTCAGTACTAAGTTTTATGTCAAAATTCCAGGCCTCAGCATTCAGCGGCAAGAATGGACAGTCAGCAGACTCTGGGGCACAGCTCATGGAGCCTTGGGAGGTCGATTATCAAGTAAGTATAAGAGTCAACCAGTGTTAAAATTATATATATAAAAGCCTTCGTCCTTTAAGAATTCTGCAACGGGACGGGGGGTCCTTCACACATTCTTACCAGTCTCCTGTGTAGACATGACAGCGGCGACCAAATAGGTAATGAACAATGAAGTCCACCGCAGTTCCGGGGATAAAACTACGGCTGCCTTGGAACTCACAACGAATTTAATCAGAAGAAATCAGTAGGAGTAGGAAGCTTTTGGAATTTGACTTCCCATCTTAACAATGTGAGAGACAGCAATATGGCAAATAAGGCATTAAAAGCCTAAAGAGATGGCTAGTCAAGTGAATCTCAACTGACGTGCACCACGGATTTTAATTACCTAATACTATTAATTACCATACATATTTTCAGGCAACGGGGACAATACGTTCAATATATCTAGGGTCAGAGCCGATTTGGGCGAAAAATCTGAAACGTGCTCTGTCGGTGAACTTTCAAATGACGAGGAAACCCGGAACGTATGTTGTCCATGAGGTTAGTCAAATATTTCTTCACTTACAGGTACGCGCACATTGCGTAGGGCCGCAGCGTGTCGGGGTGGAGCTAGTGTATATTATTCTGTGGCGGAGCGCAAACATCCGCTCGAATCGCTTGTATGTATTTTATATTATGCTCTATTTTATACGCTCTATGCGGCGGATTTTAGCGTCTGCGATGCGGCCCGCCCCGACACGCTGCGCCCCGTCAGTGTGCTATGGCAAGCGGTTTGGTACACACGCGCGCACGTATTAACTTTACGATATTTGCGTTTTTTGGTATTTTCGTGTTCTTGTCTATGATGGTCATTAACTTCTTATGCTAACAACAGGCAAATAAAAGGAAAGTTTTTCGTCAGAGCTATCCTTAGTTGCACGCAACTTCTGGAAATACACTGTATTTAAAATCCGTCACGCGCTGCGCTGCGACCCGGCCCGTCACTAATGTGCTAGGTGAGCATTTTGCTTTGCGCTGCGGCCCGCTCCGCCCCACTGCGGCCCGCTCCGCCCCACTGCGGCCCGACATAATGTGCGCGTACCTTATACAGCATACTTTAACCATTAGACAAAATGACCTGCCAATGAAATACGTTGCCCTGCCTTGAATTTTGAAGTCCAATGAGGGTCTTTTGGCAGCACTGTAGCGTAAGGTCCAATCATCTGTCAATTCATAGCATCTTGTCAAATGTCTTGTTGACGTCTTGTATTGTCTTGAAGTTTCACTGTCAAAAAATTCAGTACAATTTGACAATCTAATCTAGACCCGACGCCTACCTAGCGACATGTAGTGTCAGAAAAAATAACAAACATCCCCATTGGTTTCGCGCACGCTGTCAAATGACTGACAGTTTTGTCAATCGCCATAAAGTGACATTAGAAGAGTTAGTATAGTGGTTCAGTTTTCTTAAATTTTCTAATTTCCCCCACGCAATTTTCTTATTTTTTTTCTTTTATAAGAACCTTCTCACAATAACAAATACAACGCCTTGCAACAAAAAAAAAAATACAATGCCTTCACGTGTGATGCGATGTCACAGGGAAAATAGACATTTATTGATTTTTACAATAGAAGAGAGATATAGACGTGATGCAAAAACTTTGTACCCCTTTTTACGAAAATAGCACGGACAGACCAGTATGAAATTTCGCACACTTACAGTCTATATGGAGAAGGAGTGCAGAATGCTAATATATTTTTTTAATTATGCATAAATAATACATAAAATCAATAAAAAAACATTACCCATTATTGATTATAGGATATAACTCAATCTTATTCTATTACTGCAACCAATGTTCTATGTAGTCAATCACAATTTGCATCTCTCTTGATTCACGGGTCAAGCCCGGTCATTTTATAGGCGTGCGCGGGAATATAGATCCAACGCGTTGAGGCCCCTTTGAGAAATTTGATGTAATGTTGTACGCCTGCCGTGACCCGCTCCAGGATATATCAATGGAACGATATACCCATGAGCAGGTCTCGGCAGGCGTTGAGACTATTGCGAAGAGTGATGGAAAATAAATGGGTTATGGAGATGAGATCGGGGTGAACTTAATACCGGGCTATTACAGAAGAGGGACGAACGCCAGCTATAACAATCACAATTATTATTATAATTACAATTGAGCGCGGTCTCACAAGTTATTCGCGCTCCAGAGCACTAGAATGTCAGCTGCAGCCCACGCTGCGATTCAATGCATGTCTCAGTAAATATAGCGATTTAAGTATATAGTACAATGCTTTTTGGTTGACTACAAAACAAAGAAGATACCTCGCCCCGTGACGCAAGACATTATTCTTTAAATATTGAAGGATCTATACTAATATTATAAAGCTGAAGAGTTTGTTTGAACGCGCTAATCTCAGGAACTGCTGGTTCGAATTGAAAAAATCTTTTAGTGTTATTTTTCAAAATTCAACCCATAAATGGGTAAACTGGAGCCAAGAAGTCTGAAAATCGTCATGGGTATTTTTATGGTTTATCGGGTCGCTTATTACGAAAACAAGAACTATTTTATAATCCAACATAGCCTACCTTGAGTCATCCCAAAAATTAGATACCTGTTATTGTTGTATAATGTACCTGTAGGGCGGTTCTTTGTTCGACTGTATGTATTTTTTTAATATAGTTTCAATGATTTCTCCGTCAATTGTACAGCAATTTTAATAATTCCTTTATATTTGAGAGGGTACACTCTACATGTGGTCCCATATTAAAATGAATGTTGCTTAGCGCAAAACTCGAGAACGGCTCGATCAATTCTGCAAATTTTTGTTTTAATATTTTCGTTAAAGAAGGTTCTTATGGAGAGGAAAGGCGTAAAAATTGCGAGGAAAATAAAACACCACTTTCAACCCGTGCGAAGCCGGGGCGGGCAGCTAGTAATAAATATAAGTTTACAGGTTTATTTTGAGTGATTGTGATTATGAGATTGGATTAAATCAAATCATCAAATAGGTCGCGCGGTATTTTATGAGCGCATACCTTGAATGCGCAGAAGAGCATTTGTAATGGCAGCTCTACATTAGTGCCGCGAAATTATGAGTTCACGGCAGTACTTGTGCCCCTCTACATTCACGCGAAAATGATGTGGAAGCTGCGGCTATAATAACTTTGTTTGTAATGACTTGTAATGGCGATTTTTTGAACTCCATAGTGCATTTTGCTAATGCACGCGCCCATCCGTACGCATCGGTAATCCGTGAATGTGGATGTGTACGCATGAACCGCGCGAACGAAACGCGAACCCTTTGTCGCGGGACAAATTACCGACTTCGATGGGGAAGAGGCGTGAACGCCCGTGAACCTAGCGAAAACCATCTACATTCATGTTCACGCCTGTTCGCGGCACAAATGTAGAGCCGGCGTAATAATTAGTGCGTATGCGCGAAACTACCCCCACCATAACGTCCAGCGCTCATAAAATACTGCGCGACCTATGTTATGTTTTTTTTTTAATATGAGAGTGGGCCAAGCGAGCATGTGGATCACGCAGTAAAAGTATAAGATGCAAAAATTCGTCACCAACACAAACCTTCCTGGTAGTTCAGTTGGAGCACTCGACCGGTCATCGAGAGGTCGTGGGTTCAAATAGGGTATAATTGAAGGTGATTTAAATTATATTTATTATATATTATAATATTTTAAATACTTTTTTTAGCCATGCCTCTACGAGTATGCTTGCAACATAGTATATATTACAAACGGGAATAAAATAAAGAAGTATACAAATCTGAAGTTCCCTTCAAGTGCATCAGAATATTACTGGACTTCTGTTCCTTCTATTCACATTGCACGACCTTACGTAAGTATAAAAAAAACCGGGAGTGCCGGCAGAAGTGAAAACTTGAATAAACATTGTGCATTTTTGAATATTTTAATGAATGAATGAAACATTTATTTGTATCTCCTGCACACACATAATATTTTTTTTTTATACTACGTCGAGTGGCAGACAAGCATACGGCCCGCCTGATGTGAAGCGGTTACCGTAGCCATATTAACGCTCGCAACATAAAATATCGCTCACGCGCCGTCACCCCCGCTGCCATCGCAGCATCTCCTTCCTTACTGATGACCTCACTCACTCGCAGGAACACAACAGCCCTCAAGGGAACCGTTATTTGGCTGCGGTATTCTGTGAGGTGGAGGCACATTCCCCAATCGGGTAGCTTACAATTACGCTTCCTACCTCTCTTTTCGCCAGAGCTTCGTTTGTCAGTCAGCAGGGTGCACCGCGTGAAGGTGAAGTTGGCTTTGGTTCAAAGATGATGATAACCACTTACACCCCAAATTTTAATGAATGAATGAAACATTTATTTGTATCTCCTGCACACACATAATAAGTTCTTTAAAGTTATAATAATTACTTATAAACCTAAGTGCAATATAGTGATAAAAACAAAATTAAAAATTTTGAAAATCCCATGACGATTAAAACGTAGTTGAAAAAGGATAAAATAATTTTGAAACCCCCGACTTAATGAATTTATGCTATGAACTTAATAAAAAAACCCAAGAAAATCCGTTGGGGCTGCCATTAAATGAACTAGTTTGGCAGTTTTATAGTAACTTGTATACTTATTTATATTTATGTTGAAATTTGGTGAGTTGTCACCGTAATACCTATCTAATAACATGCACCAATCAAACCCGTACCCATCATTGAAAACCGCATTTAAATCGGACTCGTACTTTTGGAAATAAATGGCAACATTGTTTGCACAAACAAATGTTTACTGCAGCGCCCCCTGGTGAGTTGTCACCGTAACACCTAGCTAAGAACATGCACCAATTAAACCCGAACCCATCACTGAAAACTGCATCAAAATCAGACTCGTACTTTTGGAGATAAATGGCAACATTGGTTTCAGAAACATATATTTACTGCAGCGCCCCCTGGTGAGTTGTCACCGTAACACTTATCTAAGAACATGCGCCAATCAAACCCGAACCTATTACTGAAAACCGCATCAAAATCGGATTCCTAGTTTTGGAGATAATTGGCAACATTGATTTGCACAAACATCCTAGCACCCTAAACGCATATGCATATACCGTCTCCGTTCCGTCGCGGGTAATAAAAAAACACAAAAAGAATCATATGTATGCCACACTAACACAAAAAAGCCATAGCTCAGCTACATGTTTTGTTCTAATGTACAAAGCGCTGATAATTCTGCTTATTTTGGAATGGTTAGGGAATAATTTTGCATGAATTGCTATATACAGTATAAAAGTACTATTGATCATTTATGTGGTAAAATACAATATTCATTTATTGCGCTATCGTACATTATATTTAAAATTACATTAAAAAAGCAGGCGTATATTTTCGCCGCGCGGTAGAAAGAGAGCGGGATATTACTTCGTCTCCTACGCCGCGCCGGCGGTCTACTCTCCCTCAGTCTTACGAATTTTCGATCAGGCCACGTGTCCTGACGCAAGTTTAACAATTTTTACCCATCCCAAAAAATGCACAACGCCGCTAAAGAAGTTTTCACTGGCATAAAAATATACATAGGTAATAAAATGCTTACTACATGTTTTATTAATATATGACTTTTAATTGTTTTCATTTCAGCCCGAGTCAATGTCCTTAACAGAGAGGGTCTATGAAGTCAACGGCGTAAAAGGCCTGATTAGTTTGGACTTGAAAGGCACTTTTCACTATAAACTTAATGACAACTTGCTTAGCGTCGTGTCAGAGTAAGTATTTTAACAATCAGCTAACGTAGGTATTGTAAGTTTTGTATGTGTATTGTATTGTCTTGACGTGAATTCGTCTTTAAAATTACTTCCATAAGGAGGCATTTCAAAAAAACGAATGATAACAAAATCGGGGGATACAGTTTGGTGTCGCAGCTACATGTCTATCACCTCCATCCAAAATTCAATCACGCCACTGGATAGGTGAAGGATCAAAGAATCTATTACGTAACTATGAAATATCGTGTGCGGGGGAGGAGGAAGCGCTGCCATTTTGAGATAATTTTAGTGCATATAACGTTTTCCCGTACAACACACGATCATGTCCATCATACAGCCACACCCCATTTTTTTATTTCCCTCCATCTATCCAGTGGTGTTAACTCTGCCATTGCCGGTCCCAAGCCCGGATGTGAAAAGAGGAGGGTTGACGAGATGAAGATCTATCCAGTCGTAAAACGTTCCTAACGCCGAGCATCAGGCGGCGGTTAATTATCCTGACCAAATCAGGCCACAGAGGCCTTGAGGGCCTAAATTCCCTCTAAAAGAACTGCAGTGGTAGGACGAGGGAACCCACCACTTGAAAATTCCCAAGAAAACCTCCATGAATACAGGATCAATAGAAAAAGGTTTGTTGGACGATCCGACTAACAATCGGCGCCGTCCGGTGCCCGGGCTGGGCGGTGTGAAATATGCGTCCGAAGCCTCTGACAGGTTGCCTCGCCGGGGCCTGAAAGGAGGGAATACTACTGGCGACAAACAACATATCTCCAATAAACTACCAATCCGAAATGAACATCGAATCGGAACATGGAACACCCGCGGACTATTACAGCCAGGAAAATTGTCAATTGTAGAAAAGGAAGCCGAGGCACATCACATCTCTATTTTAGGACTTAGTGAGACCCACATGCGTGGCCAGGGTCACTTTCGGACAACCAGTGGTGGTACATTGTATTACTCGGGCTGCTCAAACAAAAGTGCTAACGGTGTGGGCATTTTGCTCCCTTCTCACATAAATAAGTACGTCCTGGGATACAACACAGTGTCTGACAGAATCATTACGATCAGGCTTAACGCAAAACCAAATATTCTCAACATCATACAGGTATACGCACCGACTGAGAGGGCCAGTGATGAGGAGATCGATGAATTCTACGAATCAATAAGCACCACCTTAAATGCTATACCTAGCAGAGAAATAACAGTCGTTTTGGGAGACTGGAACGCCAAAATTGGAAATACCACAAACGATGACCACATTCGCAATATCGTTGGAAGGTTTGGCTTGGGCCAAAGAAATGACCGCGGTCAAAAACTTTTAGAGTTCTGCATTGAGAGACGTTTCTGCATAACTAACACCTGTTTTCTACATCACCCAAGACGATTGTATACCTGGACGTCTCCGGGTGCACGCTACAGAAACCAAATCGATTTCATACTATTGGATACTCGCTGGAAGTCCTCTATACGGAATGTGAAAACATTCCCTGGCGCAGAATGTGGCTCAGATCATAATCTTCTAGTTGCCAGATTTGCTCTTCGCCTCAAGGTTCTCAAAACACACACAAATTCAACACCCCGAACATTGGAACCACATGAAAAGGTGCTCTTTGAGAACGAAATAAATAATAAACTCATCCAACAACCTGTTCCCAAAGATAATGCTAACACCTGTTGGAATCATCTCAAAAGCAAAATATGCGAAACTCTTCATATCATTCACAAAGGCAGAAAATCAGCCAAAACAGCACGCAAATCAAAAATGTGGCTAACCGATGATACATGGGAGGCAATACAGAGATGTAAAGATGAAAGGGCGAAGGGGTTAAGGAATGACGTAGCGCGGAATAATCACTCCAGGCTCTGGAAGTCTATTAAGAAGAAATGCCGCAGGGACAAGAACAGCTTTCTATCCAGCATTTGCTCTGAAATTGAGTTACATTCTCAAAAGTTCCAGACTTCAGATCTTTTCAAAAAGGTCCGTCTCCTCTCTAGAGAGTTTCGATCCAAATCATGGGTGATCGAGGATGAAGACGGGACTGCACTACATGACCTAGGAGAAATAACCGATAGATGGCGTAGTTATTGCCAAAAGCTTTACGCGAACTCGACAGATGCACCTGAGGATGAGGCATCTTCAAGCTTTGTTGGCTTGGAACTGGAACCGTCAATTCTTAGATCTGAGGTGGTAGCGGCTATAAAATCATTAAAATCAAAGAAGGCTCCAGGACCAGATAACATCACAGCGGAGGTGATTGTCGCTCTCGGTGAACGTGGTGTTGATATATTGCATTACATCTGCAATCATGTATGGCAATATGGCGACTGGCCAGATGATTGGTGCAAATCTATTATTCTTCCATTGCACAAAAAGGGATCCACAAGGAAATGTGAAAACTACAGAACACTCGCATTAATCTCCCACAGCAGTAAGATCCTACTGCATATCATCAATAATCGCATTCGGAATTTCCTGGACTGGCAGATATCTGTAGAACAAGCGGGCTTTGTGAAGGGGAAAGGCACGAGAGAACAAATTCTCAATATACGACAACTCATTGAAAAATCTTACGAGTTCAATACCCCATTCATAATGTGCTTTATAGATTATAGTAAAGCTTTCGACTGCGTTGACTGGGGACGTCTTTGGTCGGTGCTGCTGGAGCTCGGAGTGCCACAACATCTGGTTTTGCTTCTTCGGTCGCTTTATTCTGAGAGTGTGGGGGTCGTCAGGGTGGACAAGACTCACTCCAAGCCCTTTATTTTCGGAAAAGGCGTAAGGCAGGGATGCATCCTTTCGCCCATTCTCTTCAACATATACGGAGAATACATAATGAGACGTACTTTCGAGAATTGGGATGGTGGTGTGTCTGTGGGGGGTAAAAAGATCACCAACCTGCGTTACGCTGACGACACGACACTTTTTGCAACTGGCGAAGCTGAAATGATCGCCCTGTTGGAGAGAGTGGAGCGTATTAGCGGAGAAATGGGTCTGGTCATTAATAGGGCTAAAACCAAGATCATGGTGGTGGACCGGAGCGGGGAGCGGGAAATTACTGGTGCATTAAACCTGGACACAGTGGATGAATTTCTTTACCTGGGTTCCCTTATAACTAATAATGGTTCTTGTGAACGGGACGTGCGGAGGCGTATTGGAATGGCAAAGTCTGCCATGAGACAGCTCAATCGTATATGGACAGACAGGAACATCTCTCGAAACACCAAGATCAGACTAGTCAAAGCCTTGGTGTTCTCTATCCTGCTCTACGGAGCTGAAACATGGACGCTAAGGAAGGCCGACCGTTTGCGCATTGATGCTTTTGAGATGTGGTGTTGGAGACATATGCTACATATACCATGGACAGCTCACAGGACCAACGCATCAATACTCGAAGAAATCAAAATCCACACGAGACTCTCCACCACATGTCTTCGCAGGGTTTTCGAGTATTTTGGCCACATTGCTAGGAAAAGCGGAGACAACCTCGAAAAACTATTGATAACCGGCAAGGTTGAGGGAAAGCGACCTAGAGGACGGAGTCCGATGCGTTGGTCTGATCAAATTCGATCTACACTCGACACCACAATTTGCGAGGCCATCCATACCGCAACAGACAGACACAAATGGCGTAATATTGTCCGTACGAGGATCATGAGAGGTCACGACCCTCAACAATGAGGAACACGACTCGAGGAGGAGGAGGATCCAGTGGTGTGATTGAATTTTGGAAGGAGATGATAGATATGTAGCTGCAACACCAAACCACAGTATAGCAATTCAACCAGTACTTTAACTTCATACTAGCGCCCAAATCGGCGCACGCACACACCCAAGCGTCATTTACACGACCGCTCAGGAAGTGCGCGGCGCACCAAAACTTCCTGAGCGGTCGAGTAAATGACGCTTGGCTGTGTGCGTACGCCCAGGGTCGCCGGCTTTTAAAAAAGCTCATGGGTGCTCAAACGCATTTGATAACTCGAAAATAATAAATTGAGACAACATCACATACATTGTCCTGGTCCCAAACTAAGGTTGTCCTATGGAAACCAGTAACAACGCAGGTACAACAAACACCCAGACCCAACACAAATATCTGTTTCATCAACAAACATTTGTGTTGGTGCGGAAATCGAACTCGAGACAACTGCATCTCATCAAACCATTGCGCCTAACGGTCGTCGGATATCCATCCCAAAAAGGCGATTACTGATCAGTTTCTTGATGTCTATTCTTGGGGGTGCTCGGCACCCACTGTTTATTTCTCATGGGTGCTCGAGCTCCCAAGCACCCACGGAGTCGGCGCCCCTGCGTGCGCCGATTTGGGCGCTAGTATGAAGTTAAAGTACTGGTAGTATTACTATGCTGTGACCAAATAGTATCTCACAATTTTGTTATCATTTGTTTTTTTTAAATTGCCTCCCTATTGAAGCAATTTTTAGCGACGTATTCACGTCTAAAGTTGTGTTAAAAACAACTTCTTTCAGATTGTCCTTATACTATGAAAAACATCGGCCAGTCAGTTATTGGGAGGACTTAGATCTCAATAAGACGTCGTTAATGTTTGAAGTAGGTGATTCTAGTAATCCGTCAAACGGAATTCGAAACTACAGTCAAGTTTATTTGAAGAATAAAACGTTTGAGGTAATATCTAATATATCTTTATATATTATTGTTATATGTTACAAAATACTAAACTAAAACTAATCTATAACCCTATCTAATTTATCTATAAAACAAAAAAAAAGTTACGGGATAAAAAAAATATAAATAAATACAAATTTACTTACAAATAAAAAATATCCCCAAGATCGTTGTTTTTCGGCAGTGTCCCCAGAGATAGTTATACTGGATAGCTATACTTATTCTCTGAGCAAGGTAATGGCCAGCCTTCTGGTTATAGGACGTGTCGATCAATTTTTGAGAAATATCTCTAAATAGTTTGTGGGCTGACGGGCCCCACGGCCCCAAGGTCTCTACCCCAAACGGCTCAAATATGTAACTGTTGCTTAAATTACTATATTTGCGGCGTTTGAGGCATTCTACAGAAGCCACTGCAGCACCAGCCTTAGACCCTGTTGCCGTGAGGTGAGACGGGGCCAGGGTATCGACGCATGTAACTTTATATATATATACGTACGTATATATATATATATACATATATATGTGTATATATATATATATATATATACATATATATATACATATACATATATATGTGTATATATATTAGGTTGGGGAAAAAGTCTTTTCGTATTTTATATGAAAATTCAAAACATTTTTTAATAAAGTTTATTTACATTTAACTAAAGTATGTAGGTGCCATTTTGTTGGATAACTTTTTGTCACCTTGTAGGTAGAGACATGATCCCATTACTATAGAAATTTTGGGACTTCTGTTCAAAAAACCACGACAAGTGGTTTTGGCACTCTTCTCGTGATGTTAACCTGACATTGCCTAAAGAATTCTGAAGAGACCGAAACAGGTGGAAATCAGAAGGTGCAGGTTAGGACTATACGGCGGATGCATTAACACCTCCCAGTCAAACTCTCTTAATTTTTGCTGAGTGGCTAAAGATGTGTGAGGTCTAGCGTTATCATGATGAAAAATCACACCCCTTCTGTTAATTAATTCCGGCCACTTTCTCTCAACTTTTTGCTTTAATCTCATCAGTTGTTCACAGTAGAGTTCAGAATCGATAGTCCTACCTGGCGGTAGCAGCTCATAATGAATATTGCCCTTCCAATCCCACCATACACACAGCATCACCTTGTTGCGGGTTAACCCGGGTTTTGCCAGAGTCTGTGAAGACTGACCGGCCTTTGACCACGACCTTTTTCGCACGTTCTTGTCGTACGTGATCCACTTTTCATCACCAGTTATAAGCTTCTTCAAAAACGGTTCGCTTTCATTACGTCGTAGTAAAGAATCGCAAATGAGTACACGGTTCATTAGGTTTCTTTCAGTGAGATCGTGAGGCACCCAAGTATCGAGCTTTTTAGTGTACCCAGCTTTTTTCAAATGCGCCAAAACTGTTTTGTGGTCAATTCCTAATTCTTCAGCTACGTCGTAACTACTGATATGCCGATCTTGCTCCACTTTTTCAAAAATGGCATCCATTTTATCCGTAACAGGGCGACCAGAGCGACGTGCATCTTTCACAGCAAAATTTCCTGATTGAAAACGCTTAAACCAAATTTGTGCTACTCTCACAGACACTGCACTAGGTCCATAAACGTCACAAATTTTTTTCGCAGCTTGCGTTGCATTTTTACCTTTTTTGTAGTAAAATTTTAAAATGAATCGAATTTCTTCATTAGATTCACTCATCTTGACAGTAAAAAAAACAAATGAAAATCACACATTTACCTAATTTGAATTTGGAATTATCTTTTTTAAAATTTAAACTTTTTAAAGATATCAAAACCTGCCAGATACAAATGGTATAACCAAAGAGATTTTATTACAAGTTCATACATACAATAATGCGAAAAGACTTTTTCCCCTACCTATTATATATATATATATATACCTATATCTATATATATTATAATATATAGATACGTATATATAAAGTATAATATAATTCTACTGTACGTGTGTATGTCACTGAATTCCTCCTAAACGGCTGGACAGATTTGAATGAATTTTTTTGTATGCGTTTGGGTGGCGCCCT
Organism: Hypsopygia costalis; assembly: GCA_937001555.2. Lineage (NCBI taxonomy): Eukaryota > Metazoa > Arthropoda > Insecta > Lepidoptera > Pyralidae > Hypsopygia > Hypsopygia costalis. The sequence continues at coordinate 19,075,963 of OW443347.2, forward strand.
GGATGGTTTAGATTCACAAATCAGCCCGGCAGATGGCGCTGCAGTAATGGGAACGGGAAGATTGAGCCAGAGTGTGGGCGGGCTGCAAGTTTAATATAGAAATTTCTAGTGTCGCGGTATTTGTTACCAAACTCCTCCGAAACGGCTGGACCGATTTTAATGAAATTTTGTGTGCTTATCGGGCAGGTCTGAGAATCTGCCATCATCTATTTTTCATACCCAAAATGATATGGGTAATATAATACTATATAATATATATTAATACCCCTAAATATTTTTTATTGACATTTTTTTTTATTTTTATGTTATTATGATTTAGCATTGAAAAATACATATAACTTCAAATTTTCACCCTCCCACCATCAACCCCTAAACTTATATAGTAAAACAACCTTTGTCGGGTCAACTAGTTTTCTTATATGTAATTTGCTTTTAATTTTTATCGTCATGAACCAACGATGTTATAAACATCATATACCACAAGAAAAATCCAAAAACACAAAAATCATATAAATCGGTCCAGTCGTTCTTGAGTTATAAATAACTAATACTACTTTATTTTCTAGATATATACAACGTGTAACTACGCAAGTACGCAAAACCTCAAACACCACAACTGAGTTTTATTATTATAAATTGATACTATACTATATATAAATCTAAGTAATAATTTCGAAAAAAAAAATTCTCGGAGATATGAACACTTTTTTGTTTTCCTAATAATGGAGAATGTTAACTAATTTTGATTATTAGCACTCCATATTCTCTGTCAAAAATAAAAAAATACTAGTGAAAGAATTACTTCGATATGTCAATTAGTTTCCGATTTAGAAGTAAAACAAGTTGTAACCGTACGACGCGGGCTGTGTGACGTCATTGTACAACACGCTTAGTCTGGCTCACTCAGTCCGCTCGCGGTCGTGCGCCCGTGCCTTTGAAATTATACCTAAATACTATAATTACAATTAAATAATTAATTAAATACTATAATAATAATAATTAATTACACTTAATTCACGGGTCCAGCCCGGTCATTCGATAGGCGTGCGCGGGGATATGGATCCAACGCGTAGAGGCTCCTTTGAGAAGTTTGATGTAATGTTGTACGCCCGCCGTGACCCGCTCCAGGATATGTCAATGGAACGACATACCCATGAGTAGGTCTCGGCAGGCGTTGAGACTATTGCGAAGTGTGATGGAAAATAAATGGGCTATGGAGATGAGATCTGGGTGAACTTAATACCGGGCTATTACAGAAGAGGGACGGACGCCTGCCATAACTGCTTTTATTGCTAGTTATTCGCGGCAGGCGGTGTAATGATAATTTAAAATAATTTCTATTTTATTTTAGTCTATTTAAAATACTAAGTCAATTTAAAATAAATTTATTATAAATTTTATTAAAATTAATTTTATTTAATTTTATTATAAATTTATTTTAAATTTTAATTACTATAATAATAAATTAAATACTATAATTAGAATGTCACATCCCTAATACTAAGCGAGCCGTGGCCGTGGCCCGTGCGATGCGTTGTGAAATGACGTCACAAGACTGTTAGCGGGACTCGATATTTTTCGAAACTTTGAATGCCTATAAAATCAAAACTACTAGGTATTTTTGACTACAACAAAAACTAGTGTGTTTGTATACATACAGGCTTCACTGAGACAACATTTCAAGCGATTTGGCATACCTAGTAACATTCTTCATTCTAATAGTTTCTGACCTCTGTGGCGCTTTCTTAATAAAAAGACGCGCCAATGGCAACGATAGGCAAATATTAACATTAAAGAGCAAGTATCGCGTCAATGACGCGTAAGCGCCGCTCTCTGCACGGCGCTTAAGACTTTTTGGACGCGGCGGTATTACGTTTGTTTACCTACTTCACATTTTCTCGCTTGATTGTCGAGCGCAATTTAATAATAGACACGGCAATTAAAAATAATGATTATTATTTTTCAAAACCAGTTACTTTAAAAATGGATGAAAATTATGGAATTGATTCTACCCATGATTCTGAACTAACTATTTTTAGGTTTTGCGTACTTGAAGTTACACGTTGTATATGTATTAGAGATGTGTCGATTATGACTTTGGCCGACTAGCCGACTAGCCGACTAGTCGATTAGTCGGTTGTGCAGAGGCCGACTAGTCGGTCTGGCCGATCACAGTTTCAAGGGGATTTCCGTAACGCTTCGTTTACAGCTGATTCCCCCCTCGACATCTCTGCAAAGAGTGAAACGAAGAAGAAGTTTAGGTCAATAGCTGAAGGGTTTTTTTCATATTTCAGACTTTACTGAAAATAGTTACGAAGGGAATCGACGCAGATAACATTGTGAGGAATTCATCTCTCATACACAATTTGGATTTCTCGAATTTATTGCAGTAAGTTGACATTTTTGGATGGGATGGATGGACATTAAAACAGCATCCATGTCATGTATCCGTTTTGCTATAGTAGTATATAGTTTTGATATATATAAATATCAAAACTATATACTACTATACTGATATATATATATATATATATATATATATATATATATATATATATATATATATATATATATATATTTGACGAGCTCGGTGGCGTAGCGGTCAATGACGCGGCTTCGACACCAACACTCGTGGGATCGATTCCCACATGGGACAAACATTTGTGTGCATGAACATATCTGTTTGTCTTTGTCTGGTTGTTTTTTTATCATCATCATCATCAGCCTGTATCTACATACATAAATGTAGAGTCATGTTTGGAGTCTTTTTTTTGTTAAAATTATTGTTTTATTCAGCACAATGTCACAAGTGGACTATGACCACCTGGTGCTCCTGTTCGAAGACCTGGTACTGGGGACAAGTTACGAATTGGAAACAGCTAGGAATATATTCCTGGAGATGGTGCCGTATGCCGGGACTAACGCTTGTGCTAGATTTGTGAAGTATCTGGTGGTTGAAAAAAGGGTAAGTTTATAGAAATTTATCTCTCTTAAATCACGGGTCAAGCATTTGATAGACGTGCGCGGGGATATAGATCCAACGCGTAGAGGTCCCTTTGAGAAGTTTGATGTTATGTTGTACGGCCGCCATGACCCGCTCCAGGATATGTCTATGGAGCGACATACCCATGAGCAGGTCTCGGCCGGCGTTGAGACTATTACGAAGTGTGATGGAATACAGATTTTAGTCGGTTCGATTCCTGGGTGTGGCAAGTAAATTTTCGAAAATCTTTGAATGCACTTTTCTTTCTTTTCAAAAATAAAGGAATGTTTTCTTTGAATATAACTTTCTATATACAGTATTAAGAGTACTTTCCATCCAAGTGGCATTAGAAGATTCGACCCTGTATATAAAAATTAATTCACGGCATCACGCGTGAACGGTTGGACTAATTTCGACGGCATCACGCGTGAACGGTTGGATCAATTTCGCTATTTCTTTTTATTTTGTATTTGTTACTGTGAGGAGAAGGTTCTTATGAAAGAAAAATATAAGAAGGTTGCGCGGAAAATTAGACAATTTAAGACTATATTAACTTTTCTAATGTAACTTTAGGTCTTTTGACAGTACTGTTAATCATTTGACATATTGCAAATTTTGGGGTGTATGTGGTTCATCAACATCTTTGAACCAAAGCCATCTTCACCTGCACGCGGTGCACCCAGCTGACTGACAAACGAAGCTCTGGCGAAAAGAGAGGTAGGGAGCGTAATTGTAAGCTACCCGACTGGGGAAGGTACCTCTACCTCACAGAATACCGCTGCCAAATAACAATTCCATTGAGGGTTGTTGTGTTCCTGCGAGTGAATGAAGTCATCAGAAAGGAAGGAGATGCTGCATTGGCAGCGTGGGTGGCGGCGGGCGAGCGATATTTTATGTTGCCAGCGTTAATATGGCTACGGTAACCGCTTCACATCAGGCAGGCCGTATGCTTGTCTGCCACCCGACGTAGTATTCAATATTCATTGTTAAAAAGACAAGACAACGCCTGTAGGGTGAGCTATTAAGTTAATAACAACAGCCCATCCCTCTATTCTTTTAAGAAAAAATTGAAAGATCACTATTTATATAATAACTCTACATAGTATGTATATATGTATTTATAGAGGCATTAGAAAACTCCATCCTGTATATATGTCGCAGCCAATTCGTAAAATCCGCCGCATTACATAATGTCTAGCTGTTTTAAAAAATCGGTTGTCTGTAAAGTCGGTTTACTGACGATAGTTGAACGTGACAACGTCATAAGAAAATACTAATGGTATGTTTGCATTTTTCAAAAGAAAATTTTAATGGAACGCCTCAGAGCGAGGTAACGCCGCATGAGTCAAGTTTTTTCGTGCGTGCAGCCGGCTCCATCGAATTATATGACGTTGTCACGTCAAAAATGGCGAAGCCATTATTTCAACTTGCCTTTTTTTCATAATGATTACACGGCCGAATTGTTACCTGATGGTGTATCACCAAGTATACTATAATAATAGAATCAAATAGCTTGACTATTTCTAATTACGGTTATAATAACACAAACTTAACCAAAAGATAATTTAAATGCAATCTGCCTAAAGTTAGCCGTTTTGTAATGTGGCGGTTCTACCAATTGGCTGCGACATATAGATTATTATTAATTAAGAATAAATTTCAGGAAAAGCTAGAAGATGCTTCGATACTGGCATTAATTAGGAAATTACCGTTCAATATTGCCAAATACGACCAAGGTCTTTTAGAAGAACTTGAAGTACTCACCAAGTTGGGTATGGACTTCAGTCCAGAAATCAGAAGAGCTGGTATTCTGAGCTTTGCGACTTTGGTTCATAATGCTAGAGCCGCATGGAAAGTGAAGCAGGATTATTTGGACTACATTGTAGTGAAGTATTTTAGGATGTATAGTGGTAATTATTCTTCATTTTTTTTTACTCGACTGCCGAAGGAGGGTTATGGTTTAGGGGTGTAAGTGGTTCATCAACATCTTTAAACCATAGCCAACTTCACCTGCACGCGGTGCACCCTGCTGACTGACAAACGAAGCTCTGGCGAAAAGAGAGGTAGGGAGCGTAATTGTAAGTTACCCGACTGGGGAATGTACCTCCACCTCACAGAATACCGCAGCCAAATAACGGTTGGTCATGTATCCAGTGGTGTGGTTGAATTTTGGAGTAGCAACACCAAACTGTATCCCGCGATTTTGTTCTTAACTATTTATAGAAGTATTTACGTTAAAAACTGTCCTCACGTTTTGAAGAACCCCAGTCACATGGAGTTCATTTCACAATCTGAGAGTTAGTAGAAGAAAACCAGGAATCGAATAGTTTTTGGTAGTTTTGTGATACCTGTCCACATCCTCATTCAAAGAAATTTCTTTTAGACTACCCTCAATACTTCGACCGTCTGATCTGGCTTCAGGGTTTATGTAACATGGGCTTTGCTGCCCAGGCTTACACCAATATAATTTATGGTGACACAACTAAAAACAAGAATGAGAGACTCTGGGCTGCATTTGGAAGCAACTCTGATTTAGGAATACCACCAGTACTACAAGATGAATCTTATGAGGTACGTACAATAAGTACAATCTACAGACCCCAGGGTTTACAATCATCTATTTTTATCTAACACTTACTACTACTACTATTAATCTACACTACTTAATCTAAATCCTTCTATTGTTTAGCTTGCAACCAGTCAGTAAATATTTTGCACTACTGAAAGCGAGTAGCGTGGACATAACACGGAGAACAAAGGTCGATTGACAAACCTGTAGAAATAATACGATTATTAGAGATTACAAAGTTACGGTTTATTGAAAAAGTGCAAGTAATTACAACGACTGACTTGACATGACATAAGAGTGGAAGCGGAGATAGCGACATAAGATGGCGCCACGAGCGGGCCAAAGAGAAAAATTAAAAAGTTATTTATAGGCATAGGCGCTGTTTACATTCTTCCAACAAAACCAATAGCGCACACAGTGTTGCCACCTTAGTTTTAGTAATACGGGCATTAAAGAAGCTAAAAAGGGCCAGATCGGGCTAGATGGAGCACAATTTACCAAGAAAAGACTTGCTGTAAAACAAAAAGGCTAAAAAAACACCTGTACTAATGATTTCAATTATGTATTTATATTTTAGTTTGAATCACACAAAATTAAACAGTATTTCATTAAAAAATTACCAATATAATAGGTTAAAAAATTAAATAACCATAATCGAACAAATGGTATCTACCACAAAAATATAAATAAATCAATATCTATGACACAAATCGCGAAAGTTCGGTGTTATCGCGTTGTTAGCATGGCGTAACTTTCAGATATTGGTGCAATATTTTTAAGAAAATGAAAAGGGTTAGATATATATTATATTCCGGGCTAAATCATTAAACAACGAGTTTACCCATAGTAAAAAGTGCTAGATCTAGCCCCAAAAGGGCTAAGGTGGCAACACTGCGCACAGGCAAGCATGCGCCGCAGAATCCACACGCCCCGCCCTACCTCACATCGCACCAAATAGACCGGTGTCGGTTATGGTAACATGTCGCCAGTTCAATGGTTTATCCCCATCTAAAAAAAAAAATGCCCAACGTACCTAAAGTTTCATTTCAATAAACATTTTTCAGGTCTTAAAGACGACCCTACCAATCCTAACCAACGACACCGAACACATTCAGCTCCGTATAGCAGCAATCCACATGTTTCTTAGCTCTTCAACGATCACTGAGAGCGACTTCCTCTTCGTACACAACTATATCAAGAACTCCACTGATGATCAGCTCAAGAGCTTCTGGTATTCCACCATGATGGCTGTCGATGGAAACAAAGCTTTTAAGGGATACAAACTTGCGTAAGTATCCAATGATTTTGATAAGACGATTGGAACTGAACAAACATTTTAAAATGAGGGGCAAACAAGCATATGGGTCACCTGATGGAAAGCAATCACCACCACCCATGAAGATCAGCAACACGAAGTGGTCGCCGATCCGTTGCCAGCCTTTTAAAGGAAATATATACTCTGTTCTTGAAGGCTTTGGACATGAGAAAACTAAGGGCATGACTTGCGGGTTGTCAACCCTGTACCTCTTCATTTTATGATGAACACTTCCTACTGTAGTCCCCAGATTTAAGAGTGCCTAAGTAGCCTGCTTGCAGGTGAAAAGGAAAGACCTGCTACCAGAGCCGGATTTGTAATCTTGGCCGCCCTAGGCCGTCTCTTGGCCGCCCTACGTCGTATCGTGGCCGCCTTAGGTCGTGTATTGGTTCTTATTAGCTGACTCTTTATTCCTTATTAGTATCTTAGTTCTTATTTATCAGCTTCATACCTATTTATACAATTTTTATCCGCAAAAGAATATTACAGAATTACAGTCTATAATTTGTAAGAATTACGTTTCGGCTATGCCCTGGTCCGACCGCCCTAACATTGGCCGCTCTATGGCCTTAAACAAAGTCCGCCATTGCCTGCTACCAATCTACTTGAGTGCTTGATTGGTTTACCGAGCGCGAGAGTGGTGCGGTTCTCAAAAATCCTGTGATATACCTGGTAGGTTGGTGATATACCAGGGACGCATTAGCTGTAGGTATTGGGTCCGTTGTAGTGTAGACCAAATCCTCCTTCTGTCTGGGATGGAAGAGAGAGGGTCGTGCTCCTGTAGTGGAGATTAAAATGATGATGATGGTGATAGTCCATTGTAGTCCATTGGGAAAATCTCTAGAGTTAAAGTTGATACTGTTGATTGTTGGCACTTGGTGGAACAATGTTATAATAAAGCACTTGTACTGCTCCACGTAATTACATTTATTTTTATTTTTACCGACCGGTTTCGCCGCTAAGGCATTATCAAGGTAAGCAGATGGTGTTTGTGTTTCTACACAAAAAACCTCGAGAGTTAATTCCATAATCTGACTTAATGATAAGATATCCAATATTTCAGACCATATTACTTCGTGTTCATCAAAAAACAAATGACCAAACCTGACAACATATACTGGGCTTCTAACAATCAGATCATCAGCGATAATGAAGGAGCAGCAACAGTCCAAGTGATCAGTATAGGTGACGAGACGATGATGCCTGCTTTCGCTGGGATTAAGCTGTCTACAGGAGGATTTAGGCCGTATCAAGCTGCTGTAAGTATTAACAAAGAATTCACTTGTAAATTGAAACATACTCGTAGGTATGTGTTTCAAGAAAGCATCTCCATCCTTACTGGTGACCTCACTCACTCGCAGGAATACAACCCTCAAGTGAATTATTATTTGGCTGCGGTATTCTGTGAGGTGGAGGTATTTCGTCAGCCGGGCAGCTTACAATCACGCTCCCTACCTGTCTTTTCGCCTGAGCTTCGTTTATCAGTCAGCAGGGTGCACCGCATGCAGTTGAAGTTGTCTTTGGTTCAAAGATGTTGATGAACCTCTTACACCCCATATATTTGATTATCATTCCTCAGCGACATGATCGATCTTAATTTTTTCAACACAAACCTCAAGCATGTCGAGGTCTTTAATTGTGACAAGTTTGATCAAAGTCTGTTCAGTGGTTATGGAGCTTTCCAAGTTTTCCAAGAGTGACTTTTTGGCGTATTTAAGTGTTCCCCTGGCTTCGCTCGCTGCATTCAATAATAGGGAATTATTTTTAGACGAGCTCGGTGGCGTAGCGGTCAATGACGCGGCTTCGACACCAACGCTCGTGGGTTCGATTCGCACACAGGACAAACATTTGTGTGCATGAACATGTCCGTTTGTCTTAGTCTGGGTGTTTTCTATGTCTCATAAGTTAAGTATTTACAAAAAAAAAATCGGTTGTCTGTAAAGTCGATTTACTGACGATAGTTGAACGTGACAACGTCATAAGAAAATACTGATGGAATGTTTGCTTATTTTCAAAATTTTAATGGAACGCCTCAGAGCGAGGTAACGCCGCATGCGTTATGTTTTTTTGTGCGTGCAGCCGGCTCCATCGAATTATAAGACGTTGTCACGTCAAAAATGTATTTACGTATGTTTATCAGTTGTCTAGTACCCATAACACAAGTTTCGCTTACTTTGGGGCTAGATGGCGCTGTGTAATTTGTCTGACAATATTTATTTATTTATTTTATTTATTTCCTGTTGCAGATTTACGTTCTCGCTCAAGGTGTGACAGCGAAACTTTACGAGAAAGTGAAATTTTTGGACGTAGAGAATATTAATATGGAAAGTTTGATTAAAGTGATGAAGAACTTAGGGGCATGGTCTCGAAACTTGCCCGAAAAGGTAAGTTACATGTTTAGGAATGTAGTAGTTAAGTAGTAGTAGACATGATGAACAAGGTGACACAGAAACGAATATTTCCCGATACGGAAAAAATGGGGTGTGACTGTTTCATAGACACGCCCGTGTCATCATCATCAGGTTATTTTAGTCTCCACTACAGGAGCACGACCCCTCTCTCGTCCGTCCTAGAGGGAAGGAGGATTTGGCCTACACTCTCCACGCTGGCCAGACGGGTTGGGGAGGCCTGCCTCCTTACCACCATCTTTTATTGCGATTCAATAACTGAATAGAAAGCTTAATTTTATTTCAAATGAAATAGAGTCGCTTATTCATTGGTATGAATAAGGAGTCTATTCAATTATTGAATCGCAATAAGAGATGGTGGTAAGGGGACTGATCGATGTTTTATAATGTATTTCCCTTAGTCGACTTGTACAACATCCACGGGAAGAGACGGAATGATTCTATTCTAGTCTGCCGGAAACCACACGGCTATACAGGGCGTCCCACGGCCATGCCACATGGAGGGAAAGTATCTGGGTGAAATCAGATTTTCGCTAGGTGGTGTAGTTTTTTTGGGCAGTGCCGAAATAAGGCTTATTTAGGCACTGCCACAAAAAAATACTTATAACTTTTTAACAGGAGACCGACAAATTTTTTGCTTTGGGCGACAAATTTCGACAAATTAACGACTAATTTTTTGTCTAGTTAAAATCAAGATCCGAGACCTGGGCAGTGCCGAAATAAGGCACACGAAAATATCCAATACTTTCTGGTGAAGTGTGACAGGTATAGAGAAGAGAGACTGGTGCTCATGCAATGCTGACCTATAAAATATTGGGCTGCTGCATTGTTCTATTCCGTTGTTGTTAATTATCTATCTATCGGATACTGTTTAATGTAACATCAAATAAATACATTGCTAACCTAACCTAATCTAGTTTGCACATAAAAGATCACACATCAAATGCAGGATGTGATGTGCTATCAGATTAATTTGATGTACAAATCAAGTTATGTTTTTGAGTCGTTTGGGGTAGAAACGCCTGGCCCATGGGGTCCGAGCGCAAAAATTTTATTTAGGGACATCTCCAAACGGTTAGTTGGCTCTTCTCGCGACCAGAGGGCTGGCCTAGGTCAACGAATAAGCATTGCCATCCAGTGGCAATGCTGCTAGCCTTCTGGCCACGTCACCCTTTGATGGCGATGCGGAAGAATTTTTTGATGCTATTTAGATGTTATATTTTATTAATTTCAATTAGTTTTTGATATTTCCGTTTTTTTTTTGTTTGTATATATAGTTAGTCATATTTAGTATTTATTTTAATTGTATATTTAAAGTTAGCGCAAATCAAGTTATTTTAGTGGATCATTTTAATATTTTTCCTATCTATCTAACTACTGTACTGGGGTGTAACCCAAATAATCTAACATGATTTTATTCAAACGTGTCCAAGTTATCCAAGTGTCACAGCGCTTTCTTTTCTTACAGGTTCATATTGATCTAGTTTTAGTGGATCATTTTAATATTTTTCCTATCTAACCACTGTACTGGGGTGTAACCCAAATAATCTAACATGATTTTATTCAAATGCCACACGTGTTCAAGTTATCCAAATGTCACAGGGCTTTCTTTTCTTACAGGTTCATATTGATCTAGTTTTAGTGGATCATTTTAATATTTTTCCTATCTAACCACTGTACTGGGGTGTAACCCAAATAATCTAACATGATTTTATTCAAATGCCACACGTGTTCAAGTTATCCAAGTGTCACAGGGCTTTCTTTTCTTACAGGTTCATATTGATCTAGTTTTAGTGGATCATTTTAATATTTTTCCTATCTAACCACTGTACTGGGGTGTAACCCAAATAATCTAACATGATTTTATTCAAATGCCACACGTGTTCAAGTTATCCAAGTGTCACAGGGCTTTCTTTTCTTACAGGTTCATATTGATCTAGTAGTTAAAATTCAAGAAATGACGGTTTTTGCAACTCATATTAACCACACGTCATTCGACAACTGGAATGGGCTTGAAAGTAAGTATCAATTCCTTAAACGGCCTAGAATTCGATACTTATATATGAAGGGTATGTCAAAATGAATAGACTTTGAGAAAAACACAGAAGTTCAGAATTATTACGATTTACATTGAGATTAACGTATTTAAATAACTTTTACCCTTTAAGTATGGACGTCATTTTTTCTTAACACTAATGTGGACGTGGAGTCTCACAGGCTCCTATATGCACACACATTTTTTTTGAAAATTTGATGTAAGATCGCTTTAAAACTGATTGATAATTAAATATATGGGATTTACCAATAAAATAACATGCTTTTATAATTAACATTTATTTAAAAAAATATAGAAATTTTAAAAATAAAAAATTATGGCACTTTTCGGTTTAAATCTCCATAGGTTACATTTTTAGTTATTTAAAACAGCCAAACGTATTCCTATACCAACTATAATCTTTTTTTCTCAAAATATAATATATAAGAAACGAAAAACACAAAACACCTACTTCAGGTAACAAATATAAAAATTTTTGACAACAGTCTAATATCGTAAATTTATTGGCAGTCAGTGCACAAAGGTCTAGAACATTGGAGACATACAGGTTTGTTCCACCCAACACAAACATGGGTAGCCATCCTATGTATTTTTGTGGGACAGATTCTACATGCTCTTCTGGTTCCTTTACTGGTTTCTTGATCCTGGACATCTTCCGTAACCATATCATTACCTAAAATTCGAGTCATGGTTAACCTCAGCTTATTTCAAATTCTGTAGTGATCTTTACGATCTTCAGGAGACAATTTTGAAGAACCAGCACGAGATGTTATCACATTATGTTGTGGGGTACGTACCCTATCGAACATGGCGACTTGGCCCATTTATACCTATTTTTGCCATAGTAATAGTTAGTTCTCACCAACTCCGATAGTGGGAATATTGTCCGAACTATCACTACCCGATTCTTCTCCTAGGTCCTGGTTCTGGCGCTGGTCCTGGTCCTGATGTTCATCATTGTCACTATCATGATTTTGTATCAGTTCGGACTCCAATATAAAAAAAATCTTCAATCTCTTCTTTGTCAGATTGAACCGAAGCTAACAACAACTCACTCACATTTTTTTCGAAATATAGATACACTACAGGCGAAGTTTTTCTCGCAGGGCCCTGAACAGAACTCGTATATGTTCGTTTTTATTTAGAACTATCGGCTTTATTGTTTTTTTACATTTTGTACTACCAAATCTGAAATAAACATAATCGCCCTTACAAAAAGTATCATAGGGCAACAATGGACGTGTAGCCTGACAGGCTCCGGTCAATATTTTGATGGTCATTACTTACGGGATATTCATCGGAAGACGGAACCACCTCCCTCATTGGTAGTTTTACAACTAAAACTAAAGCTACTGAGCCGCCCAATCGCGGGGGTTGGGGGGAAGTAGGTGAAACTAAGAAAACGAAAACATCGAGTAGCCTGTGAGACTCCACGTCCATACTTAAAGGTTACTTTGCGTTTTTAGCGCCATTTGTTTACTTTTTTTTAAATTTAGGGATTGAAAATTGAACTACCATATATATATTTTGAAAAATGGAAAAATTCACCTGCCCCCCTAGGTGGGATTTGAACCCACGACCTCTCGATGACCGGTCGAGTGCTCTTCCAACTGAGCTACCAGGAAGGTATGTGTTGCTGACGAATTTTTGCATCTTTATATTTCTACTGTGTGAGTCACAGTGTGACGTCATCAACCTTGGAAGAGCACTCGACCGGTTAATCTGGCAAGTTGGCCAAGACAACTATTTAAATAATAATAATGAACTACCATAGATAAAGATTTACTTCCAATAAAAAAATTAAAAAATAAAAATTGTTACATTTCCTGTTCTTTGCTTGTACCCTTCATATGTTACGGTCAATGTGATAAATTAGGTTATTATTCATACTGACTAATACTTGGTCAAAGTGATAAATCATGTTTTGATTAGGTTAGGGTTTTCTTGTGTCCTGTCACCGGAAATAGGAGCTCCGCGATGCGCAGCTCTGTCAACCTAGACGATGAATGATGTGGTGCCAAGTAAGCTTAATTATTAATAATTGACAATTTATTAATTTGGCCAGCCATTATATATAACGACTAATTTATCACATTGGCTGTAACATAAGAAAAAAATACATTAAATAATAATAAAAAATATTTTTGTACAATTTATACAACCCCAGTTAATCCCGAACTAAGTAAATCTTGGCCACTGAGCTGGCTTAACGACTGTTATTTAGTGACAACAGCCGGGACCGACTGATTAACGTGCCCTCCGAAGTACGAAGGAGCTCGAGATAATATAAACCCATCCATGGACAGGCTACGTTCGATGTTGCTTAACTTGCGTGTTCGATTAGATTGACACTCGCAACGACGCCATCTCGCTCCTCATTTTTCAATCAAGTTTTTATGATATTTGCATGAAAATAATATATTAGCTAAAACTTGGTGTCTACAATAGCTGCATCTACATCAATCCACGTTTACACTACTGACATACGAGTCTCCCCTCCATCGAAGACGTTTAGAGCATATTCCACCACTCTGTTCAGCTGCGTGTTGGTGTAGGCCAGTGTCTTCTGAAAACCGCCCAAAGACCAAATCAAATCAAATCAAAATATTTTATTTTTTAAAATACAGTTAAATAGGTGTTACATATTGATAGTATTGTTTTGTGTATCCAATCTGCGTGCAGACATGCAAAATTTATTAACAAAATGAAATTGTGATGCGCTAAATTACGATACAAGTAAATATACAATGCGAATAATTATAATAGTAACTAATTTGACCACGAACAAACGAACGAACAAATCACGAAAACTGCTATACTGTTTTCGTCATTTGTTATAGACCAAATAATCCTTAATACTGTAAAAGCAATGGTCCAAAAGCCACTTCGTCAAATTACCTTTAAATCTCTAATAAATAAATAAATATTTCTGGACAATTTACACAGCGCCATCTAGTCCAAATTAAGCGTAAAGCTTGTACTATGGGTACTAGATAACTGATATAATACTTTTTTTTAATACATACATATACTACATAGAAAACACCCAGACCAAGACAAACAGACATGATCATGCACACAAATATTTGTCATGTGCGGGAATCGAACCCGCGACCTCGGAGTCAAAGTGACCATTGCTAACCATTCGACCACCGAGCTCGTCTGCTAATCTAATAGACTGTCTAATAGACCTCTAAAACTTATTGTATCATTTTTTTTCAGTGATGGCGACAGTACTAGACTTCTTCCGTCTCGGAAGTCATATCAACCAACAGACCATACATATACCATCGCAAATGGAAGTCCATATACCGAGTGTACTGGGTAAGATTTGTAACTTTTGTAATAGGCCTGTTGCCCATGTTACAAAATTATAAAAACTCTCTATCAGTAACGTAAAAAACATAAAACTAGAACGATCTGCGATCTTAAAATTTTAATAACTTATGTCCGACGTGTTTTATCGTCGATCAAAGTTTGATGGGAAAGTCCATTTTAAAGGTATGAAATTATAAGAAATAAATATTACCAATGTAGAAACAATAAAAAATACTATAACTTTTGTTACGGCACTGGCTACATAAACGCAATATTTAACATAGCTGTCGTACAAATTCTGATTTAAAGCATATAAAATAGCACGGTGTGACGTCATAACGTGGTGGCCTTTTGTATGGAGCGTTTTCGGGATAGTCCAAAATTGTGATCTTCAAGTTATCATATCTCGAGAAGTTTTTATGCTATCGAAGTAATTATTTCACCTATATTTAAATTATTGTGACGTCTTTAAATAACAAATCGAAAAAAAAATGGGATACAAGCCTATTCCTGTTCCATCCATATCATCTTGATAATTGGCGATCTACTCCAGTATGTTTCCTAAGACATTTTGTACCACTAACGGTGAAAATGTGGAATTAACTTCCCTCAGCGGTATTTCCGCACATCTTTATTATTATTTTTTATACTGCGTCGAGTGGCGGACAAGCATACGGCTCGCCTGATGTGAAGCGGTTACCGTAGCCATATTAAAGCTCGCAACATAAAATATCGCTCGCGCGCCGCCACCCCCGCTGCCAACCCAGCATCTCCTTTCTTTCTGCTGACCTCACTCACTCGCAGGAACACAACAACCCTCAAGGGATTTGTTATTTGGCTGCGGTATTCCGTGAGGTGGAGGTACTTCCCCAGTCGGGTAGCTTACAATTACGCTCCCTACCTCTCTTTTCGTTAGAGCTTCGTTTAGAGTTCAGTCAGCAGGGTGCACCGCGTGCAGGTGAAGTTGGCTTTGGTTCAAAGATGTTGATGAACCACTTACACCCCAAAAACTACGACATGGGTGCCTCCAAGAACAGAGTCTTTATTTCCCTAAAAGGCTGGCGACGGATCGGCGACCCCTGGGTGTTACTGGTCTCCATGGGCGGTGGTGATTGCTTTCCACCAGGTGACCCACATGCTTGTTTACCCCCTCACATATAAAAATATATATATATTAAACTGGGCGGGGGCTCACCACACATTGCCAATACTGTGTCTCCTGTGTAGCCAGGATTAACAGCGGCGACCACAAAAAAGGCAATTAATAAGTCCACTGCAGTTCCGAGGGTAAAATTACGGTTGCCTTGGAACTCACAACGAATTTAATCAGAAGAAATTTGTAGGAGCAGGAAGCTTTTGGAATTTGACTTCCCCTCTTAGCAATGTGAGAGACAGGTATTTGGCAAGTAAGGCATTAAAAGCCTAAAGGGATGGCTAGTCAAGTGAAGCTCAACTGCCGTGCACCACGGATTTTAGATATCTAATACTATTAGGGACCTACAATAGTTAGTTACCTAACATATCGATTCCAATAATATGAATTGCAAAATCGTCGAGACGCTTGTTAATTCTCCCACGTCGCTAAGAAATCAGAGTAGTATACTACGCCGGATGCAACATGCCAGGAATGCAACATGTCGTCCCGCTTTCGTCGCCAAAGATCACTCTCCCAGAGAACATGGTGTGCTTTTATCGAATTCATGATTTGCAGTAGAACATTCGCATATGGGAGACGCGACACAAGTTTAAACGAAAAGAGTTTAGCCTTAAAATTGCTATGCCCAGTTAAAAATTGCGCAACAGGGGACTTCTAACCACTTTTTATTTAATCTTTCTCTTACCGATTGAAAGAACAAGTGGCGTTCGTTGATAGAAGTTTCCCACCTTTCCTACCATTCAGACAGCAATGTTTCAAGTACCTCATCGATAGGTTTGAACACTCTAAGTAGGTATCGTATCATAGGATCATGCAGTTTTAGAAAATCAGGGACCATGTTTTTGGATGTATAGTACATAGAAGCGCTTCGTTCTACTTATAAGTCTACTGGTAAAACACCTGCTAGCACGGGTAGAGCGTCTGTGCTTACAGTTCTATACGATTTACATAAAAATATCCGAGCAAGGCGCTGGCTTTGAAGCAATTTACGATGTGCGGCACCTATAGTAGCCCTGTCAGCCCATATAGGTGAACCGTGTGTAATACAACTTAAATATGTGGAGGTATAAATAATTTTGGTCAAATACCGACATTAGTAATCATTTTCTAACCATGCAGTATATAATTTCTTTCAGGCATTCCAATAAGACTACAGACTTCTAGCATGTCATTTTCTTCAATCCGCGGAAATCTGTCTGCCACTGGAAAACAGGATCTGATAATTGAAAATGATCTACATTTGAGGTAAGTAATACTATCACATTCTGTACTACCACATGTGTGAAATTGTAGAATCAACTGCCCTCAGCAGTATTTCCAGATAAATATGACATGGGAGCCTTCAAAAATAGAGGCGATACTTCCCCCCAAAAGACTGGTAACATTGGCGGCTCCTTGGTATTGCAGTTTTCTATGGGCGGTGGTGATTATTGTCCGTCAGGTGATCTACATGTTCGCGTCTAATAAAAAAAGTCTTTCTATGGAAGTATGTTGACAGGGGTCGTGCACAGTCAGTGTGTGCGTAAAGAGAGATAGGGAGCGCAATTGTAGCCTACCCGACTGGGGAATGTACCTCCACCTCACAGAATACCGCAGCCAAATAACAATTTCCTTGAGGGTTGTTGTGTTCCTGGGAGTGAGTGAGGTCACCAGAAAGGAAGAAGATGATGGCAGCGGGAGTGGCAGCGCGCGAGCGATATTTTATGTTGCCAGTGTTAGTATGGCTGCGGTAGCCGCTTCGCATCAGGCGGGCCGTATGCTTGTCTCCCACCCGAACGAGTTAAAAAATAATAATAGATAGAATAATAGAGAGTAAAAAAAAAGTCGTTAAGCTAAGTTAGTGGCCTTTGGGCGGCCTGAAAACTCTGGCCTCCGCCAATCTGCAGCTGAGCAGCGTGGCGCTCAAAACCCTTTCGATTGAGGGGAGACCCATGTCCCAACAGTGGGATGATTATGGGTTGATGCCAATGATAGTATGCGTGCGTTAGAATAATAAAAATGTGATGCTAAAACATGTGATTAGTTATACTACGCTAAGATAAATAACGGGAACCATGTTGTAAATATTGAAACATGAACTGAATCATCAATGAGCCCCACGTGGCGTCTAGCTGACGAACAACTCTCTATTTGTGCACGTGCAGTTTTTATTCGGCTCCACAAACAACACAACCTGTTTGTGCACGTGCACATTGTGGTACCCATCTTACTTCGAATCTACAAACAATTGCACGTGCAGTTGTTTGTCGATTCGAAGTAAGATGGGGACCCACCATGTACACAATTGGTAAATGGTTTAGAAATTACATTATTAAGTACATAATAATATAATTATTATCAATTATACTCAGCTTTGCGAATAATGATCCGTCACTGTCCATGGCTCGAACCGAAGTGTCCGTACTGAATGGCCGGGCGGTATTTATAAGGTGTCCCCACCTTACTTCGAATCGACAAACAACTGCACGTGCACAAACAGGTAGTGTTGTTCGTGGGACCGAATAACAACTGCACGTGCACAAACAGGTGGCATTGTTCGTGTTCGTGTTGTTCGTCAGCTAGAAGCCACGTGAGGCTCATTGATGAGTCATTACATAATAATAATAATCTTTATTCAGTTAAACTTATTGTTTCAATATTTACAACACGATTCCCGTTAAACATCTTAGCGTAGTATAACTAATCACATGTTTTAGCATCACATTTTTATTTTTCTAACACGTGCAATGTGCTGTACGCTGTCACAACATATGGTACAAATTTAAACGAACAGAACTTGGTCTTCTTTTCTATCAGTAGTTGTAAAACTAATAGTAGATGTATGTTCGACTAGAATAAGTTGTTTCATATAGGCTATATGCTTTCAGATATCAAGGAATCTCGCTCACGTCGATTTCCACCGATGGGTTGCTACTACCATCTGAACATATCATACGAGTCCAGAGTTCAATGGTTGCTCATCTACCCTTGAAGTTTAATTTATCCTTCATTAATCAGGAGTAAGTTATGGAACACTATGTCGTTATTGAGCGGGACAATATAATCGAACTCGCAAGTTAAGCAACGTCGACCATAGCCTGTACATGGATGGGTGTATTTATCTCGTCCGTGCTTCAAAGGGCACGTTAAGCCGTCGGTCCCGGCTGTTGTCGTTAGATGACAGTCGTTAAGCCAAGTTAGTGGCCTTTAGGCCTTTGCCAACCCACTGCTGAGCAACCTGGTGGTGCATGCTCTCACTCAACCCCTGCGAATGAGGGGATTTGGGGTGTAAGTGGTTCATCAACATCTTTGAACCTAAGCCAACTTAACCTGCACGTGGTACACCCTGCTGACTGAAAAACGAAACTCTAGCGAAAAGAGAGGTAGGAAGCGTAATTATAAGCTACCCGGCTGGGGACTGTACCTCCACCTCACAGAATACCGCAGCCAAATAACAATTCCCTTGAGCATTGTTATTTGGCTGCTTGTTTTGTGTTCCTGCGAGTGAGTGAGTTCACCAAAAAGGAACTAGATGCTGCGTTGGCAGTGGGGGTGGCGGCGCGCGATATTTTATGTTGCGAGCGTTAATATGGCTACGGTAACCGCTTCACATCAGGCGGGCCGTATGTCTGCCCCCGACATAGTATAAAAAAAAAATCAAGGTTGTCGACTTATAATTACACTGATTCTTACCTCTCTTTTGTTAGAACCTCGTTTGTGAATCAGCAGAGTACACCATGTGTTGCTAATTTTGGCTCAAATAATGCTTTGGCTCAAAAAATGGTGATCCACATATACTCCAAAATAGCAGAAACATCTCAAAGAGAGGTAGGGCATAGCCTGTACCTCAAACTGATCACAAATTAGTGTCACTAGTACCATTGATGGTACTAGAGATACAAAGTTGTGTCACTTGTACCATCAATGGTACTAGTCAATGGTACTACTGATCCTAAGGGGCAGCCAAGATAAGGTACTCGACTTAAGAGTACGCAAGTAGCCTGCATGCAGGTGAAAGCGGAGTAAGACCTGCTACTGCTCCGCTTGCGTGCTCGGTTGGTTTATCGAGCGCAAGAGCGGAGCAGGTAAAGGTCCTCTCGTCTGGTTGGTTTACTGGACGAGAGACTCGCATCCCCGTGATATTACCGAAAGGTTGGCACACGGGGCGCACTAGCTGTTAGGTATAGGGTACGTTGCAGCCAAGACAGAGATATGTCAATTTTTGATATTTTAGGTTCTCCTTGATCAACGTACTTGGCAAGAAAGGTGGTATCGCCATGCATAGCAGGACACAAGTTGCAATGCAAACCGAAAATAGTATCGATGTGAGAACTGTTGCTGATGATAAAAATAAGGTAATATCTGCTTACATTTTTTTATTTATAGGTATACCACTAACTCTAACCCTAAGGCTGAACTTAGTCTTTCCGCGCACTTATTCCCCAAGATCTTCCACCTTTTTAGGGTGCCGTACCTCAAAAGGAAAAACGGAACCCTTAAAAGATCACTTTGTTGTCCGTCTGTCTGTCTGTCTGTCAAGAATTTCTATGTCGAGAATGCGTAGAGGTATCAAGCTGAAATTTGAACTGTATACTCAGGTCTACGGTCCCATGAAGTTGTAAAATAATCAAACTGCTAAGTTTACGTAAAAAAAAGTTACGGCCGTTTAATCAGCAAAAAACGCATATTTCGACACATTCTCAAGGGAATCAAAACCTATAGGGTACTTCCCGTTGACCTAGAACTATGAAATTTGGCAAGTAACATCGTTATAGACTACAAGTACAGGAATAAATCCAGAAAGGAAGGAGAACACCGTCGGTGCAGCTGTATGTGTCCCGGTTGCACTGAACTACAAAGGTTTTTTTTTCTTTTTATACTACGTCGGGTGGCAGACAAGCATACGGCCCGCCTGATGTGAAGCAGTTACCGTAGCCATATTAACGCCCGCAACATAAAATTTTGCTCGCGCGCCGCCACCCACGCTGCCAAAGCAGCATCTCCTTCCATTCTTTCTGGTGACCTCACTCACTCGCAGGAACACAACAACCCTCAAGGGAATTGTTATTTGGCTGCGGTATTCTGTGAGGTGGAGGTACATTCCCCAGTCGGGTAGCTTACAATTACGCTCCCTACCTCTCTTTTCGCCAGAGCTTCGTTTGTCAGTCAGCAGGGTGCACCACGTGCAGGTGAAGTTGGCTTTGGTTCAATGATCTTGATGAACCACTTACACCCCTAAACCTTTTTATTTTAGATTCGCTACGCTTCGCGCTGGGAGCATAACTGACATTAAGTCTCGAGATGAAAGGGTTAATAATGATTCTTTATATTTCAGATTGACGAGACTGGCTTATTCTCAGACTGTGAACCAGATAGAAATGGATTCGATATATTAGAGAAAATATTCGCAAGCGATAGTAAACAGCTACAGTAAGTCTTTGATGAATACGTCTTTAAAATTCTTTCAGGCTTCTTCTTCTTCTTCCGCTCCTGTTCCAATTTATTTGGGGTCGGGCCTCCTCATTTTCTTGCGCCAAGTCAATCGATCTTGCGTTTCTTTTTGGGCAATTAGACTTTCTTGAGGTCTCTCTGGATATTCCACCACCAGGTCGCGGGCGGGCGGCCCTGTCTCTCTATTGTTCCGGTATATCAAAGGGTGGCAATTAAAAAAAACCCGGACAAGTGCGAGTCGGATTCGCCCACCGAGGGTTCCGTACGTAGGATCATTATAAATAGTTCAGGAATCTAACCCCCTATTTTTTTTTTAAAATTTAATTACAAATGTATAATTTTGAGATTTATTCTTGTACTTGTAGTCTTTAACGATGTTACTTGCCAAATTTCATAGTTCTATGTCAACGGGAAGTACCCTATGAGTTTTTATTCCCTTGGGAATGTGTCGAAATATGCGTTTTTTTTTCTGAATAAACGGCCGTATTTTTTTTTTTACGTAATCTTAACAGTTTGATTTTTTACAATTTCATGGGACCGTTATTTATAAACCGATTTGAAATTTTTTATTTTTATTTTAAAGAGTATACTGCCAAATTGGTCCCATATTTTTTCATCATCATCATCATCAGCCTGTATCTACAGACCTTAATGTAGACTAATGTTTGGAGTCTGTTTTTTTTGTTAAAATTGTTAACTAATGCGTTGTTGTCTTGACAGAATACTGAACTCGCTGCAACTGGTCTACATTTTCCTCAAGAGTATGCTTCTCTTGGCATCTCCCCCTCTTGACTCTTGCGGATTTGTCCTCCCCTCGCAAACCATATCAGCCGACAATGATGAAGTCATTGAGGTTAATTTGAAGGCACTGAATACCAGCCGGTTATGGGAGAAGTTGGAGTGGGCGTCGAAATTAAAATATTTTAAGTAAGTATCGAGGATTTTGCCAGCCGATAGCCCGGGGGGGGGGGGGGGGGATTGACATGGAGAATGAGAACACTAAGAATTGTAGGTAAAGTCGAGAGCTCATGAAGCTTTTCACTTGTAGTACGAGCCTTACATCTACAGCGATTGTCATAATAACGGTACAGAGTCCAACGTATAAATCTTCACGAGTTCTTGATTGTACAATAAATAAAACTTATAAATAAATAGAAGCTCTAGTGGGGGGGGGGGGGCAGCTGCGGCTCGATGGTCTCCGAAATAAAGAGAAGCAATGTAGCTCTGTATCAATAAACTAATTCGTAGTCAAGCAGGTAATTGTTGTTGGCAGCTGAAACGTCAACGAGTGCATCTAATCTTTATACATGAAAATAAATATTTGGATGTTTGTCCACCATTCATTTGATTGTATTCATTCACAATTCATCTCATTGCGATGAAACTTTGGTGGGTTATTCTGGGTATACCTCTGGGAAGGTTCCTGCCTTTCCGTCCGTTCCCTGAAGATGGCATTGCAAAAAATGCTGGAAGAGCACAAGAGTCTTTGATAAAATATATAAGCTCATCATAATCACTTCATTTCAGTTATGGTAACCCTAAAGATGTTTATTTAAATCTAAACGTGACATCAAAACTACACATCAGAGATGAGAACATCTCCTTATCCTTGGTCATTAATGGCCTCCAGCCACAAGCTACGTCTAGCATGAAGAATTGGACGGTAAGTTACATGAAGAGTTTTCATTCTTTCCAGTTAGCAGTAGCTGGTACCTTATGTTTTCGCACTAAAAACTGTTTTAACTATTTGAAAATTAGATGAGATCATTTCTGTCATAATTCTTAAAAAAAAAATAAGGTTTAGTTTGTTCAAACTGTTCTGAATAGATTATATTATGTCTTACCATATTCTGCCCTACTACGAGTATCCCATAGAACGACAAAGTGTTGGACGCCCTCCTTCTAAATGGACTGATGACCTTAATGCAGAGGCTGGAAGCGACTGGATGCTGAAGGCAGAGGATCGTATTTGGTGGAAAATATTCAATAGTGGGTAGACAAAAGGCTGATGATGATATCCAGCCCTGACGTATTTTCTTTTAGAACGGGTATCCTGTTTAGATCAGAAGCCCTGAGGATTTGAAAGCGAAAATATTCTAGGGAAAGGAAGAAGTCATGAATTTTTTTGATTTTGTTTTTTTTTTTTTGAGTTTTGCAATCAGCAAACAAGGAAAGGATGAAATAAAACTAGAACGTCTTGATATTTATTGCTTGACACTTGAGAGCACCCCGATTGGAGAAGTACTTTCATCTCACAGCAAACTGATTTTCATATTCCTGCAGGAGAGTGCGATGTTCAGGAAGTTTGACGAGAATTGTGGTCGAATGGTTAGCAATGGCCAATTTGACTCCGAGGTCGCGGGTACGATCCCCGCATAAGACAAACATTTGTGTACATGAACATATCTGCTTGTCTTGGTCTGGGAGTTTTCTATGTATTATATGCACGAGTATATATTTAAAAAAAGACCACAATGGGCCGTGTGATTTCCGGCAGACTAGAATAGAATCACTCCGTCTTTTTCCGTGGATGTCGTACAAGGCGACTAAGGGAAATACATTATCAAATATCGATCAAGCCTCCCCAACCCGTTTGGCTAGCGTGGGGAGAGTAGGTCAAATCCTCCTTCCGTCTGGGACGGACTAGAGACGGCCTTGCTCTTGTAGTGGAGACTAAAATGGACCTGATGTTGATGATTTAAAAAAAATGTATTTAAGTATTATACCAGTTATCTAGTACCCACAGTACAAGCTTTTCGCTTAATTTGGGACTAGATGGCGCTGTGTAAATTGTCCAGGAATATTTGTTTTATTTATCTGGATATTTCCTTTATTCGGCTAGCAGTGGTTGTCTTTGGGCAGCAATATCCGAATGATGTTATGATGAAAGCATCTATAAGGTTGTTTCTCATCTTAAATGATAAACTGAAATGCTTAAGTATTAACTTTGTTTCTGTTTTCAGTTAGTATTTCAACAAGAAGACCACTGCTTGAAACAAATAGACCAAGACATAACTTCATTACCAGTGAAGTATGAAGGTGTCATGTGGCTTCGACTTCATAATGCCAACGTGGTTTCAAGCGATTTCAAGTTGTTATACAGTGGAAGACCGAAGACTTCTTCTGGAGTTATAGAGAGATATATGTATTTGGACGCTGAAGGGACTAATGTGGGTAAACCATTAGATAAGAAAGTATTCCTTAATATTGTAAAAGATCATGGAAGATCAAGGATGCTGCTAGGTAGGAAATGCGCAAGCGGGAAAATTATTACTAAACCTGTCTGAAGGGTGAACACTTTGGACTATTCCTGAACTCAAATTAAAAAAGGTGGACTTTCTGTCCATCTTTTTTATATTACGTCGAATGGCAGACATGCATACGCCTGATGTGGAGGGGTTACCGTAGCTATATTAACGATCGCAACATGAAATATTGCTTGCTCACATTAGTGAGCGAGCGATATAAAATATCGCTTGCTCACATTAGTGAGCGAGCGATATTTCATGGATATTTCAACGAGGGTATTAACCCTCGTTGCCAACACAGCGACTCCTTCCTTTCTGCAGACCTCACTCATTCGCAAGAACACAACAATCCTCATTTCCTTGAGGATCCTCATTCCTTTGAGGATTGTTGTGTAATTTGGCTGGTTCTCTGCTCTGTTCTTGTCAGAGCGTCCTGTTCTTGCCAAAGCCTCTGGTTTTTGTTTATCAGATCAGTAGGAACCAGGTGCAGGCAATTTTGGTTTTATTTCTAATAATCACGGCAAGTCTCTCACATACTTTACTAGCTCAGAACTTATTTGTTTTTATTTCAGGTGCCGTTCATCAAAATGCTAACTCACATAAGTCCAACATTTGACTCGTTGACTAAGAGTTTGGGCAATTTGGACAGCCACTTTGATGTCTCTGCTGTAGTCAAGGTATTTTACTTGCTTCTACCAGTAGCTTCGCAATGCGTGAACATAGTACCTGGATAAAAAGTACCTTATGTGTCAATCCAGGTCATAGTCTTTAAGTATGCCAAATTTTGTCCAAATCCGATCAGCTGTGAATCCCTGAAAGAATAACAGACATCAATCGATACATCTTCACAAAACTTTCATCATCATCATCATCAGCCCGTATTTTTTTTTTATATATGAGAGGGGAGCAAACGAGCATGTGAACACCTGGAAATAAATCACCACCGCCCATGGAGATCAGCAGTACCTTGGTGTTGCTGATCTCCATGGACATATGCACAATACACGTTCTATTGAGTGACCAAGGGGTCGCCGATTCGTTGCGAGCTTATACTCCTTCTTTTCTTTCTTTCTGTTGACCTCACTCACTCGCAGGAACACAACAACCCTCAAGGGAATTGTTATTTGGCTTGGAGGTACTTCCCCAGTCGGACAGAATAAAAAATACGCTATGCCCTACCCGTCTTTTCGCTAGAGCCTTATTTGTAAGTGCAAGCACGGTGCTCCACGTGCAGGTGAGGTTGGCTGGTTGAAAAATGTTGATGAACCACTTACACCCCAAGTTTTAATATTTACTGCATTTCGAGCTTTACAGTTACACATACAGTTTTTGTTTTTCAGGAGAAAAACGACATAGTATCAATTACAGTGAATAACGATACTGAAACGAAGTTCAAGTCTCCAGCCTTCGGTTGGTACATGGACAGCTGGACTGGAGTTCAGACCATGAAGAAGATTGGACTGTACCGTAAGTTACAATCAGCTCGTCACTTTGCTCTGAATGTGATGTTATCGAAGACGCGTATCACATACTAATGGAGTGTGTTCGAAACGAACCATTCAGAAGACAAGATTTTGACAATATACTTTTAATCCAGTCAGAAATAGGAGGTTGTAACAGTATTCTGGCGACTCCAATGTCGGAGTCAGCAAGGCTACTATATAAATTGGTTAGGTTAGGCCTCAAACACAGGCAGTAACTAACATAAGGATGCATAACGGAGCGACATAGTCACAAGTGTGACTAAGCTCCTTAAATAAAAGAAAAAAAAAAAAAAATCAGCTCGTCGTCAACATTTATTCAACCCACTCAATCGAAGGAGTTTAGAGCATACTCTATTAGGTTAGGAAGCCAAAAATAAAAGATTCGTTCAGTGCAAATTATAATAATTAAATTTATTTTATGCACTCTTAGAAAGGTGTGTTCTACTACAAAGGAGTCGTACGATACTGAACTGGAATATGATTTCTACTGAACCACAGAGCTTGGTTAGCTGACTAAGGCATACAGAGCATTTAACAATGTAGCCCTTTGTTTAAAGATATTATAAACAATATTGTGTGACTAAGACAGATGTCTATTAAACAGAGCGAGATAGATTTATTTTTGTATACTTATTCCAACACGCCCCCTCAAAAATAAATAATAATAAAAAATATCTATCACAAGCTATTTACAATATCAAACTTATGAACACACCATTCTTTGTCTGGGGAAACAATCATCAATATCTTGGTCCAACATTCGTTGCGCAGGATTAGGGAAACCCCAGTAAAACCTAATCAGACCAAGTCAACTTAATTATGCTCTTATGTAATCTCATTTGCAGTATATATTTACACTACACACTTTTCATTAGACAGAACTTTAACATTAAATTATAATACACCGAGTTTTTCTCTCAGTGCCGAAAAACGAGCGGCTGGTAATGCCTTTGTAAACATATCTGCCAGTTGATTACCTGTGGACACATAAATCATTTTAATTACATTTTTCTCAACTTGTTCCCTAGAAAAATGATATTTTATGTCAATATGTTTCGACCGTTTATGACTTGTCGGATTACTTGCAATGCTTATGCATCCGTTATTATCCTCAAAAATAGGAATCGGATTTGAAATTTCTACATGAATACTAGTCACTAATGACTTTAACCACAGAGCTTCTCTCACGGCTTCAAACAAAGCCATATACTCTGCTTCAGTAGATGACGCTGCCACTGTTGACTGACGCTTTGTTTGCCAACAAATTGTGCATTGTTCAAACAATTTGAACAAGTATCCTGTTGTGCTTTTACGATCAACTTCATCACTTCCCCAATCGGAATCAACAAAGCCACTGAGAATGTTATTATAAACATTTGGATTCCGCTTATAAGTTAGTTTCAAGTCAGTAGTTCCCTTTAAATAACGTAACACTCGTTTTAAATGTAACCAAAGTGAGTTATTATTTCTGTTACCAAATCTACTTAGAATGTTTACAGCAAAGCTTAAATCGGGACGAGTACATAACATAACATACATCAAACACCCGATAAGATTTTTACATGGAGCTTTTGTTGTTTCAATTGCACTCAAAGCGTCAAAGTCTACTTTGTTTTCCAAAGGTGTACTGACAGAATTACAGTCATTCATGTTAAACTTTTCTAAGACCGTTTTTATGTACATTGCTTGGTCTAATGTAACTGTATCATGTGATCTTTCCACTTTAATTCCTAAGAAACATTTGATCTCCATCAAGTCTAACATTTTAAACATTTTCATTAAATAAGTTTTGAAACTATTCATGGTATTTATATCAGCAGTCGAAATAACAAGATCATCGACATAAAGTACAACGTAAATATTTTTTGAAATGTCACCGGCATCTAGGAAATAAATACAACGATCAGCTGATGAGTATTGAAAACCCTTTTCAATCAAAGTTTGTTCGAACATTTGAAACCAACAACGTGCAGATTGTTTTAAACCATATAAAGCTTTATTCAATCTACAAACTAAGTTGTTTGCGTTTGGAATTCCTTCAGGAATTTTCATGTAAATTTCCTCTTTTAGTTTGCCGTTCAAAAATGCAGTTTTGACGTCCATATGGTGAACGAGCAAATTGAATTGATTTGCAAATGCTAATATAAATCTAAAACTTGAAATTCTTGCAACTGGCGCAAAAGTTTCGTCATAGTCAATTAAATATTCTTGACTAAAACCGCGAGCGACCAAACGCGCTTTATATTTCAAAGGTTTGCCAGACTCATCATTTTTAATATTAAATATCCATTTACAGTCAACAATATTTCTGTTTTCGGGTTTCGGAACAAGCGTCCAAGTGTCATTTTCAATAAGTGATTTAATTTCCTCATCAACAGCTTTTTGCCACAAAAGCCTATCATGCCTGGTTTGAATTTCGGTATACGATGTAGGAATTGTACATATTAAAGACTTTGCGTATAATAAATAGTTCACAGAAATATCATTACTGTTTTCATCATAAGACACTGTAGGCAAATTTTTAATTCGATCACTTCTTCTAATAACACTCGAACTACTAGAAGCTACTTCATTCCGAGATCCAGTCAATTTATCTTGAAATGAATCATAGCATGTATGCCCATCTGCACTGCGTACAGATTTATTAGGTGGTGGACCTAATGCGCAGGGTACACTGCCCGTTTGTTTCACATCATCTGATCTTATATTATCAGATGCGCACAACCTGCTACACATGTGCTCGTCAGAGTTATTGGTATTTTCAGATACAATACCTTCAGGCTTCACTCGCCTACTTGACAAGAAATTAATCTCATCAACAATTACATCTCTGACTCTTACAAACTTTTCTTCTACCACATTCCACACCTTATAACCATTCGGTTCATAACCAACCAATATCCCTTTCAAGGATTTCTCATCGAATTTTGCTTTTCTACTTTTGTTAAGAAAATACACAGTTGAACCGAAAACCTTTAAATACTTAAGTTGCGGCTTCTTATTATGCCACAATTCAAACGGTGTGTTATCTACTTTCAGTGCTTTTGTGGGGCTGACATTGATAAGATAAGTAGCAGTTAACACAGCCTCACCCCAGAACGACTTGTCTAACTTAGCACCTGCTATTAAAGTTCGACTTCGTTCTGTTAACGTTCTTATCATACGTTCGGCAATACCATTCAAAGCAGGGGTATGCGGCACTGTTAAATGGTAGGTTATACCTTTTTGCATACAGTATTCTTTCATTTCACTCGATAAATATTCGCCACCATTGTCACAATATAAATTGACAAGTCTCAAACTAAAATGAGCTTCGCACTTAGCAACATAATCTCGAAAAGCAGCAAAAACGTCTGATTTATGAGCTATTAAGTATGTCGCACAGTAGTGAGTGTATTCGTCTACAAATATCACAAAATAGTTTTTGCCGTCAAGTGTCGAAGGAGTGATCATACCACACACGTCGGAATGCACATTAAATAGAGGTCGTTTAATAATTTTAGATTTACTTTTATGAAATGACAGACTTGCTTGTTTTCCATATATGCAAGCTTCACATAAACTTTCACTGGGTGTAATATTATGTAATCGATCAATATCAGAAAACATTTGTTTGGTTTTAATTTGCAAGAACTTAGATTTGCCCATGTGACCCAATCTTTGATGCCACAAATCATAGTTACTATTCATGACCCTATTTGATGAGCAATTCAAAGCACATTTATTAAGCATGAAATTAATACCAATTAAATTATTCAAAGACTCACCCTTTGTTACCATCTTACCCTCTTTGTTGAGTATTTGTACACCATTTTGACCAAAAATTACGGTCATTCCAGCCTGTTGCATTCTTTTGACCGATAACAAATTATATGGAATTTCTGAGCAGAAAAGAACACCTGTAGCAATCCACTCATTCCCGTATCAGTGGTAATAGATAGAGTGCCTCTTTTTGTCGCACTAATGAACGTTCCGTTTTTAGCTACAGAAATATTTACTGGAGACTGAAGTTCTATGAACCCACGTGTTAGATCTTCTCTGTTAATTAAATGATCTGAGGCACCAGAGTCTAATATGAATGTAATTTTATTGGTGCTGTTGCCTTCTTCAGAATAGCATTCGTTTCCAACCATGAAAGCAAACCCTGAGATATTCGATTTTTCTCTGTCTTCTAATTTCAAATTCAATAACCTTTTTCTCAATGCCAATTGGGATGCGATACTTTTTCTTTCATACACTGCGTCGAGTTTTATGAAAATCTGTTTTGCTGTTTCTTCATTAGCAAACCCCAGCAAAGAATCTGATAAATATTCGATGGTGGTATTTTTCGCTATCTTTTCTTTCTTCGTCCAATCACTGTTGATGCGTACAGGAGGCTCTTCGTCAATTACTTGCAGCACTTCAAGTTCGTTTAATAAACTGCGTATTCTAAGTTTCCATAAAGAATACTTTTCGCCGTCAAACAGTCTAATATTTCTTTTTACTTTTGAACCGTCCATCGTTACAGTTAGAAAATAACACAAAAAGTCACTTAGAATACGTAAATAGTTTCTCTACCAAAATTACAAAAATCACAAGTCTTAAACGTTACCACTTAAAGCGTTTTTTTATCGTATTTTAAAAAAAAAAGTCTGTTTCTTTCAATCACTTAAAAGTCCACTTTGTACTGTACACTGGGCCCATAACCTGTTAGGTTAGGAAGCCAAAAATAAAAGATTCGTTCAGTGCAAATTATAATAATTAAATTTATTTTATGCACTCTTAGAAAGGTGTGTTCTACTACAAAGGAGTCGTACGATACTGAACTGGAATATGATTTCTACTGAACCACAGAGCTTGGTTAGCTGACTAAGGCATACAGAGCATTTAACAATGTAGCCCTTTGTTTAAAGATATTATAAACAATATTGTGTGACTAAGACAGATGTCTATTAAACAGAGCGAGATAGATTTATTTTTGTATACTTATTCCAACATACTCCACCACGCTGCTCGAGTGCAGGTTGGCGGAGGCCAGTTTTTTTTATACGTCAGGTGGCAGACAAGCAACGGCCCACCTGATGTGAAGCGGTTACCGTAGCCATATTAACGCTAGCAACATGAAATATCGCTGCCGTCCCCGCTGCCAACGCAGCAACTCCTTCCTTTCCGGTGATCTCACTCACTGCTACACAACAACCCTTAAGGGAATTGTTATTTGGCCGCTGTATCCTGTGAGGTAGAGGTACTTCTCCAGTCGGGCAGCTTCGAAAATACGCTATGCCCTGCCTCTCTTATCGCCAGAGCTTCGTTTGTCAGTCAGCAGGGTGCACCGCGTGAAGGTGAAGTTGGCTTTGGTTCAAAGATGTTGATGAATCACTTACACCCCAAAATTTACACTTTAACCAAATTTCAATTTTCAAATGAAAGGTCTTGATGAGCGAAAAGAAGTAACTAAACTAATAAACTTGACTAGCCATCTCTTCAGGCTTTTAATGCCTTATTTGCCATATTGCTGTCTCTCACATTGCTAAGAGGGGAAGTCAAATTCCAGAAGCTTCTTACTCCTACTAATTTCTTCTGATTAAACTCGTTGTGAGTTCCAAGGCAGCAGTAGTTTTACCCATGGGACTGCAATGGACTTCATTGTTCATTGCCTTTTTTGGTGGTCGCCGCTTTTAATCCTGGCTACACAGGAGCCAGTGGTGGGAATGTTAGGTGGGCGCCCCCGTCCCGTAAGTAAATTAGCAAAAATTAGTTTAAAAAAAATGTTTTTTTTAAATAAAACTTCTTAACGAACGCTTGACTTGGGGAGTAAGCTGGTGAACGCGTGACGAGAGCGTTACGAAAAGTGTGATTGGGCGAGGAGAACGGAAGTTAAGAGGGAGATATAAGTTAGTAGAGCAAAAGAAGTTTCATTTCAGCCGTGTGATTAAAGTTAATTTTTTTTTATTACATTAGTTAAATAAGTTAGTTAAGTTATGTAAGTTACTTTCAAAAATGAGCTTTTTTTTGTTTGTTCTTGTGTTTCATTAGGTGTATGTCGTCTTCAAGAGTCGATAGTAGAAACTCTCTCAGGCACCGTAGAACGGTTGCCAATGGAATGTCCTCAGCGAGTTGTACTAGCTGATTGCACCAAGAAACCAAGGTTAGTTCTATTTAAAAATACACCCGTTTTAGACATTTGACTCTATCAGGTATTATCTAACGAAAGTCAAATTTACAGGCAATTTGATCTGCACACTTTGCGTGCTTCCGCCACAAATTAGTTCATGCAAACTAATGCAGGCAAGCACTCAGCCACTACCATTAGTAGATGTATGCGACTGTCGTGGCTGCTTTAGATAGATGAAGGATCAAATAATTTATAACGCTAGTCCTTGCGGCTATGGAACTTCGCGTGCAGGGGAGGGAAAATCTTATTTTAGAGTGGGTCCAGTGCTGCAGCACCGGTGACACGTCGACCCTCATGGATCTTTTGTGTTCTCCCTAATCCTTTAGTCACTCTCCCCCGCCTGTCTGGAGACATGTTTCATGTACTTCAGTATGGGGGGAGGGGGAAGCTCTGCTCTCTATCATTTTGAGATAATTTTAGTGCTTATAACGTATTAACGTACAACACATGGTCCGTGTCCGTGACTTGCCGTGACAGCCATAGCAAATTTATCTGCTTCTCCTTTTTGTTATTCTTATTGCCGCTTCTCTTTTTTCATCTATCCTCCAAGTTTAAGCTAGTCCATGGGAGATCCATAGGTAACAGCTTTGGTTTTCCGTCGAATTTCTTCATTCCTGATTGATTGCAGGTTCGCCATAATAGGTCACTCAGATGGAGGACTAAGGATGTATTCTGGTGGGTACTACGTGGACTTGATGAAGGGAGCCAGGAACGGCAGGCTGATCGCTGATGATGACCATGGAGGCTCCAAGTTCGTGTAAGTACACAGGAAAGGTACTGGGGTAACTCTGTTCTTTTGAATTTGTACCTGTTGTGTCAGCGTACAGGGCGTTGCATTGCTTACTATCATCCGCCTCAACCCATAATCTTAACTAGCAGACTCGCGCAACTTCGTCTGCGTGTGACAGAGCGTTGAGAGTAAAGCGTAAGGTTACCATTTGAAAGGTTATAGTGAGCCAATCTTAAAAGATAGATACATGCTATCACCGACTTTTTTTTAGAACTTTTTAAGATGTATAATTCCGTCGTATATAATTGTTGCGTAACTTGAACCGTTCACGCAGCGCACGCAACGGAAGCTCTCAAAAGTAATATTTTTTTTCTCATTTTTGCAACATTTTTCATTGGTGCTCTGCTCCTAATGGAGGTAACGTGATGTTACATAGCCTATAGCCTTCCTCGAAAAATAGGCTATCTAACATTGAAATATTTTTTCAATTCGAATTAGTAGTTCCTGAGATTAGCGCGTTGAACCAAACAAACAAACTCTCAAACGTTGGCGGAGGCCAGTTGGTACTGGGTGGCATATATTGTGGTTGTAATCGTTAGGGAGTAATGCCTATAAGTCCCCACGCTGGGCAGGCGGGTTGGCGACTATCGCCAGAGCCTCGTTAGCAAGTCGGCAGGGTGAACCACGTGCAGGTGAGGTTGGCTTAGGCTCTAAAGATGTTGGTGAGGAGTCACCAACCACCCCTTTTCTCTTTTATAACACCTAAGAAAAACTTGTCTAAAATACTTTTTTTGCGTGATAACATTATAAATCTATGAACGTCGGCTGCACGCACGAAAATGCCTGACTCATTATCACGTTCTGCCTGAGCCGAGCGTGCAAGCGAGAGTGCGGAACAAGCGATAGAGAGGCACGATTGGCGTAAAGGGTTCGGATTGTGACGCATCTATCTCTCTTCCACTCCATCGGCCGATGTTTTCTTAAGACGTTATCGTCCGTAAACCCACTTCACAGACAACCATATTTTTTAACCAAATCCAAAAAAGGAGGAGGCAGTCAATTCAGCTGTATTTTTTTTTAATGTTTGTTACTTATTTACTCCGTGATTTATAAACTGATTTGAAGAAAAATTTTTTTATTTGAAAGAGTATACTTCCAGATTGGTCCCATATTTTTTTCACATCAGCCTGTATCTACCCACTGTTAGGTTTGTTATTTCATTACTCCGTCATGTATAAACCGATTTGAAAAAAACTTTTTCTATTTGAAAGAGAATACTTCCAGATTGGTCCCAATTTTTTTTCATCATCATCATCATCAGCCTGTATCTACATACATAAATGTAGAGTAATGGTTGGAGTCGTTTTTTTTTTGAAAAAATATTTCTCTTTACAGGATACAACAGAACGGTGAAGTCATCAAGATATCTTCAGTGGACACGAGCATCGATTTATATTACAAATATCCCGAAATTGTCATACTCTTGCCGAGCCCATATATGGCACGTGTTTGTGGGGAATGCGCAGATGATCCTGTACCATCCATGTGCTAACTGGCTAAGATTCCCTGCCTATCTAGAGCACAGAATACCCCCTAGTTTCGTAAAATCCCCATTATGGAGTTTTTAAGTATCACGTAAAGTCTTGTCCTAGGTGAACGACGCGATACGAGATGCTGCACAATGCGATGTTTGTATAATTTTTATTGCACTATAAAAGTAATACATAATTACTTATGCATTGTAATAGGTGATATATAGAGTAATATTAACCACTAGTACAATGGCGGACTTATCCAATTAGGGATCACTTCCAGTTAACCACATGCGATGTTTGTTATATTTGTGCTGTCAACACGGTTTAAACAAGATATTATTAAACGGAACACAAAACCCAACTGAAAATTATAACAATTGTTTTTTGTATTGCTCTCCAATTTGTTTTGCGTACGTTATATTGAAGTAATATACTCTATAGACTCACTATACACTCTCTATACACTCTAAGCTGAGGCGAAACTAATGACACCTCAAATGGTTAAAATCTGTCAAGTGGTTTAGTCTGTAGGTCGTGTCAAAGAATTGTACATACATAAGTACATACACTTGGGAAACATTACCCTCCCTTTTTCGTCAGATATTGGATTTATTTTCCTATTGCTTGCCTTGCTGACTACCTAATGTTTAATATAAACTACCTAACTTTATCTTATTTTATCTTCTACCCTACGATGTTTGGAAAAGATTGCATTAGCGATAAGATTGTTGTTGTTATTGTTTCTACTTTTCACTGTAAGTCTTATTTTGTACAACATAGAGTGCTCTATTGTATTCCATTGCATTGTATTGTATAAATTAAAAATAATGTACATACAACATATAGATTTTGCGCCATCCTTTTTGCATTGGTCGTTTGAAATCGCGCTGCTGTATATACAAACTAGAAATTTTAAATATTCCGTTTTATTAACTGCTTCTCGCTGAAAAATATACGTAGCGTCATATCGCATCGCATTGTATATCGCCTAGCTAGGACAACGTGTAAGCTTTTTTTCTGTGTATAAAAGAAAATAAGAAAATCATGAACTAGGTCGACGATGCCACCCCTATGTATGAAAGCTTAATATTGAGATTTACATGTAAGCGATGTTGCACTAATAATTTGTTATTTTGAACCCTAATAACTATGAATAAGATTCAAATTTGACTAGGGGACGGGATAGGGGAGTTATCTAATTGTGAGCATTAACAGAGGGTTACCAAATTAGGGTAATTGAGTGTGCTATGCACTTAAAATACTGTCGCATCGTTTACTACAAACTTGTACGACACGATTTTCATATCTCCGATACGATATTTTTTTACGATAGTGGAAGAAAAATTTTTTTTATTATTTTATAATTCAGTATAAAATAAACAGATCTCCGACTCTATTGTGATCTTGTAATATAAGGCTGATTTTATATTGATTCGTTCGACCGCGCATTTAATACTCAATACTCAATGCGCAATATCTTTATTGCATAACTAGCAAACCCGGCGAACTCCGTTTCGCCACCAGATGGCTTCAAGATTTTCCCGCTTTTCTTTTCAAATTTTTCCAGAATTTTCTTTGCTATAAACCTCACGGAGCCCGAGACCTTTCCAACGAATGCAAAACCGTGGAAATCGGTTCGTGCGTTCTGGAGTTATAGCGTCAGGAAGGAAAACCCGGCTTATTTTTATATAGTAGATATAATATGTAGGTACATATCGATCTTAAAATACATATTAGTTTTAAGTTATTACATATTATGACCCTATAAGGGTATGGCAACAGTCTGAAGTGTACGGAACGGTTTATTATACGTCATCTAATATGTCATTTAAAAATCCGTCAAGAGTATAATAACATTCAGCTTCCAGTAAGGTCTTTAATTTTTTAATGAAGCTTGCTCTTTGGTCAATATCTTTTATTTTAAAAAGCGTAGATACACAACAACCCTTATTTATCCCACTGCTGGGATACGGGCCTCCCATCAATCGAAGAGGTTTAGAGCGTACTCCACCACGTTGCTCATTTCGGTTTGGCGGTGGCCAGGGGTATTTTTTATACAACGTCGTGTGGCAGACATGCATACGGTCGGCCTGATGTGAAGCGGTTTCCGCAGCCATATTAACGCTCGCAACAGTAGAAATATACACCACTGCTGCCAACGCAGTATCTGCTTCCTTTCTGGTGACCTCACTCACTCGCAGAAACACAACAACCCTCAAGGGAATTGTTATTTGGCTGCGGTATTCTGTGAGGTATTTCCCCAGTCGGGTACCAGAAAGAAAGAAAAAAAATTAAAGAAAAAATGTCATAAATGTAAATATTAATTGATAAAAAAATATATATAAAAAATTAATATTTATCTAATTGCGTATTTACCAAAAAAATAAATATTTATTTCATAGAATCTTTTTGAAATCGTTTAAATGACATTGTATGCGTTTCAGTATGAAATCAGCCTATTTATTAACATAATGTCCATATGTAGTGTATTATTTTAGTACAATATATGTCATATTAATGTATTATTAAATATATAAAATAATAGTTTAATAAATTAAGCAAATGAAGCCGTCATTTTATTTAATAGTAGCTGACCCGACCGACTCCTGTCTTCTTAACAATTAATATTGAATTCGAATTCATCATCAGGTCATTTTAGTCTCCACTACAGGAGCACGACCCTCTCTCGTCCGTCCCAGACAGAGGGAGGATTTGGCCTACACTCCCCACGCTGGCCAAACGAGTTGTGGAGTCCTGATCGATGTTTGGTAATATATTTCCCTTAGTCGCCTTGTACAACATCCACGGGAATGAGCGAGCGGATGAGCTGGCCAAACAGGCAGCTCTGTATCGGAAGACTGCGCCAGACTATGACAGGTGCCCAGCCTCGTACCTCAGACAGCAATTCCGCTTTGACACGCTGAAAAAATGGAACGAGAGATACATAGAGGGTGATACTGCTGCAGGCACAAAATTATTTTTACCAGAAGTGGGAAAAGCATACCAGCTATTGAAAAAGATCCAACTCAACCCTATTTTGGTACAGATACTTACCGGGCATGGTGGATTTTCAAGTTATCTCTATAGATTTAAGTGCAAAGACGACCCGAGCTGCATCTGTGATCCTGAAAAGGAGGAAAATGTTGAGCATTTACTAGCAGATTGTCCAAAATACACCAAGAAAAGTTTTTTTTTTATACCACTAAGGTGGCAAACAAGCATACGGCCCGCCTGATGGAAAGCAGTTACCGTAGCCTATGGACGCCCGTAACACCAGAGGCATCACGTGCGCGTTGCCGACCCTGTAAAAACCTCTTTACGCCCTTTTTGAAGAACCCCATGCTGTAGTCTCCTGGGAAAACCTCAACAGGCAGTTCATTCTACAGCTTAGTAGTACGTGGAAGAAAACTCCGCTGGAATCGCACAGTACGTGACCACTTCGGTTCCAATGTGTGAGGATGAATTCCCTGTCGATGGCGAGCGGTGCGACTGTAGAAGGAGGCCGTGGGCATCATGTCAAACAACTCCTCTGAACACACCCCATTGTACAATCGGTAGAACACGCAAAGGGAAGCAAAATCTCTTCTCAGACTCAAAAGTTCTAAACCGTCCGTCAATTTGGATTCGTTAACAATCCTCACAGCGCGTCTTTGGATTGAGCCACAAGGTGCAAGCTGGTATCCAGGCGCTCCCGCCCATAGATGACAACAGTACTCCATATGCGGCCGTACTTGAGCTTTGTAAAGCTGAAGCCTTTGCCGCGAGTTGAAATACTGCTTCGCTCTGTTGAGCACACCTAGCTTCTTCGATGCCAGCTTGACCTTCTCCTCCAGATGACATCGAAACTGAACGTCGCTGGAGATTTCAACTAAAATAGATAAGAATAGACATAGAGATAGAACTAGGTATAAAAATCCACAAAGATAATTTCTGTAAGTTATTAGAAATTAAGACATACAGAAAAAAGTTTATAACATACAGCACAGAAACAGCAAAAGACGTACTAAAAAGAAACAAGACCAGATAAGTATTAGTAAAATATATACTAATACTCATCTGGTATATACTAATACTTATATAATAATATATTAATAATACTATACAGTAAAAAGCATAAAATAAACAAAACTAAACATAGTACAAGAAAACAATATAAGATTACATAGTTTAAACTATGTAAAAATTATATTAGAACTGAAAAAAAACAATAGATAAATAGATAATAAGAAAATAGAAAAATAAATAAATACTATACCAAAAGTATAAATAATTTATGATGATATGATGATGTAAATTCTGCTACTTATTTATAATAAAGAATATTATAAATAAGTAGCAGAACTTACCATCACACATCATCAGGGAATGATTCCAAATTAAGAATAGTAATACAAAATTCATTAAAAAACAAAACATAGCCTCCGACTACCGTTGCAGATGATTCGGAAAAAAAAATCCACGGGAAGAGATGGAGTGGTTCTATTCTAGTCTGCCGGAAACCACACGGCCTAATTCGAATTGGTTTCGCGCAACCTGTCAAATGATTAACAGTACTGTCAAACGTCATAAAGTTACATTAGAAAAGTTAATATGGTCGTTCAGTTTCCTAAATTTTCTAATTCACCGCGCAACTTTCTTATTTTTTCTTTCATAAGAACTTCCTGACAATAACGAATATGACATAAAAAGATTTAGCGAACCTATTCCATCCGTTCACGCGTGATGCGATGACCGTGGGCAATAGAGATTCATTTTTTTATTTATAGATTACTAGATGACCCGGTGAACTTCGTTTCACCTACTTATAAATATATAAGATCTAAGATCTGTGTTTCTTCTTAAGCCTACCCTGTTTGCCCGAACCTGGAGGATATGGCATTGCAAGACATTTGTTTCCTAACTTGCTTTTCCATATTCCAGCTTAGATGACTCAATTGCAGTTTGCCTGCCATGTCACGGACATGAAGCTATATCCGATCCGGGAATTCCTGACGCGATCCTTCCACGAAACCTTGCACATACTGTGCACCATATTCAACTGCATGAAACGCAACTCCTACACGTGTCGTCGCTCAAGTATTGACGATGCTTTACTAATGTATAAAATCTAATCATCGATTTATAGATATGTTCTTTTAACTTTGACGGAATTTTGGAGTCACAGATGACACTGGTTACCTCAGCCACTTAGTCCAAGCTACTGAAATCTCTCAGTCGATGCTACCCGATGATCGAAGAACTGATCCCAAGTACTTTAACCGCCCGTGCATTCGACCATATCCTTATGTGCACGGTCGTGGGATCTATTGTTTTGCAGCCCAAGTTGATCTGAATTCAGGCCATAGTTCTCAAGTGATTTCTTCCATTAATTCACCCGTCGCATCAACTGCCCTCTATCCGCATCCGCCAGTGCAATATCATCAGCATACATGAACATATATGTACCTACCGCAGAGGTGGTCCATGTGGATCCATGATACTACTTGACAATTCGTCTAATATCACGAATGTCTAATATATAAGAATATGTGTAATATGAACAAAATCAGACTAACGACTGATCCTTGGTGGACTCCGACGTAAATGGGAATTTTGTCTCTCCGACAGAGGTCTAAACTACGGAATCGGAATTTCGGTACATGTCTCTGATGATGTCGATAAAAGCCCCTGGTAGCCCTTTAGACCTCAGTAAAGAAAGTTCTCGCCCAATAAATTTGTGACTAAACGACAAATGTGAATTACAGATTTAAGTAATTTAGAATAGATAATGTGAATCCAAACCCCGTTCTGCGTTCAACCCACATTGTCTGGTACTATTCGCACTGCGGACGCTGATTACAATTGCAATCATTTTTCCAATGCGAGTGTTTATGAAATTTGCAGATTTCCATTATTTATTCTAAAGTACTGTATGGTTTACCATAAACAGTCGCTACATATTTGAACTCAGAGTTTTTCAACTCTATTCTTGATGTCTATTAGTGTTGTGTCATTTCTATGTCACTTCTGAGAAAGTAATATTTGACAACCAATAAACATGTCGATTCTTTGTGACAATGACACTATTGATAGGTAGGTTAGCCATCTTTGCTGCCATGACATTCGCCTATAGTAGGAACACTTTGTATGGGAAAATAAAATGGTTGGTTTTACTATCTTTCTTGAAAAATTTCATAATTTCTCACCGTTTAAATCTTCCCTGGGCTACGACAAACATTTCAAAATCAAAATCAGCTAAATCGGCCAAGCCGTTCTCGAGTTTTAGCGAGACTAACAAAACAGCAATTCATTTTTTATATAACATTATAAGAAGATATAAAATAACCCTCAAGGATACATTTTAATTCCTTTAAATCTGTATAATCTCAACCTTTATTATTATACTAATATTAATCATTATTTCTGACATTTGCAATGTAAATATATCAAGTTCATATAATCATCATCATCATCATCATCAGGTCAATTTAGTCTCCACTACAGGAGCACGACCCTCTCTCGTCCGTCCCTGACAGAAGGAGGATTTGGCTTACACTCCCCACGCTGGCCAGACGGGTTGGGGAGGCCTGATTGATGTTTTATAATATATTTCCCTTAGTCGCCTTGTACGACATCCACGGGAAGAGACGGAGATTCTATTCTAGTCTGCCGGAAACCACACGGCCATTTCAT
Organism: Hypsopygia costalis; assembly: GCA_937001555.2. Taxonomy (NCBI): domain Eukaryota; kingdom Metazoa; phylum Arthropoda; class Insecta; order Lepidoptera; family Pyralidae; genus Hypsopygia; species Hypsopygia costalis. The sequence goes on from OW443347.2 coordinate 19,117,021, forward strand.
ATAATAAATAAATATATATATTTATGTAATCTACCTAAAATTAAACGCACATAGTCGGCACTCACGTCACATCAGCTTATTCCGCACGGTGTCCTGTAACCGACCACGAAAGCGTCGAAACCTAACACCTTTCGGCCAGAATTCCTCCTTTGTGAAGGTCGGTAGATGTTCTGTTGGAACCCTCACCACGAAGGAATTGAAGTTCAATCCGTGGCGCGATTCCAACCTTTCGACTCTCAAATTGAAGTTGATCTTCACTCGGATGTACTCTACAATTTTCTCGTCCTTTGTAGAGCAATGAAGGCGGGACATATACAGCAACGTCGTCGGCACGGCCGGACGCAGCAGGTGTTTGGGTCCTGTCGGTGCGGTGCCGCACTTGTTGCGGCTGGTGGGCCAGACTTGTATCCTGCAGCTAGGGTTGCCAACCATACTTTATAATAGCGTATCCTACTTTATTTTTTGTAATTATACTTTTGCATACTAATAAAGTATGTGAAAATACTTTATTTCCAACCTATTGTGATCTAAAGTGGCGAGAAGAGAGAAATAGAGAGTTAATAATTTAATTAAAAACGAATTGTATATTAATTTAAATTTTGAATTTTGTTTGATACAAGCTTTGAAACATTTAATTTATTAAATGTTTAAAGAAAAAATATAGTAAAAAAAAAAAAAATTATAGCATGTGCTAAAAGCACATCAAAATACATTTTTAAGGCAATATAAACATACAATTTTAAAAATACTTTTTTTTCTTCTAAATACTTTATTTTTTTCCTAACCAAACTATAATATACGTTTTTTTGTAAAAAAAAAAGTTGACAGCCCTACCTGCATTCATGCAGCGGGATGAATATGCAGAAGTATTGCACATCTTACATCGATGTATTGTTTTTTTTTCATTTATTATTGTACGTGAATATGTTATATGCATTAAAAGTATCTCAAAATAGTAGCGCTTCCCCCTCCGCCGCACGCGATGTTCCATAGTACTTACTTAGTGTAATAAATTCTTTGATCCATCATCTATCCAGTGGTATGATTTAATTTTGGATGGAGATGATAGATATGTAGCTGCAACACCAAACTACGTAGCGTTAGCGAGCGTAATTATAGGCTACTCGACTGGGAAATGTACCTCCACCTCACAGAATACCGCAGCCAAATAACAATTCCTTTGACGGTTGTTGTGTTTTTACGAGTGAGTGAGGTCACCAGAAAGGAAGGAGATGCTGCGTTGGCAGCAGGGCTAGCGGCTCGTGAGCGATATTTTTAATGTTGCGAGCGTTAATATGGCTACAGTAACCGCTTCACATCAGGCGGGCCGTATGCTTGCCTGCCACCCGACATAGTATAATAAAAAAACGGAGGACAAGAGCAATAAAACTTGCCAAAGTTAAACCCATTCAAAGACAGACTGCAGTTAATATAACTTTTTTTATATGAGTGGGGGGCAAACGAGGATGTGGTTCACCCGATGGAAAGCAATCACTACCGCCCATTGAGATCAGCAACACCTAGGGGTCGCCGATCCGTTACCAACCTATACTCCTTTTTTCTGGTGACTTCACTAGCTCGCAGGAACACAACAATCCTCAAGGAAATTGTTGTTTGACTGCGGTATTCTGTGAGATGGAGGTACTTCCCCAGTCGCGCAGCTTAAAAAATCTCTCTTTTCGTCCGAGCTCGTTTGTCAGACAGCAAGGTTCACCAAGTGCATGTGAGGTTATCTTTGGTTCATAGATGTTGATGAACCACTTACCCATACTTATCTTACATGATGGAGATGCATGTATTAAGCCATCGATTCTCTCGTGGTTATCTATACTTGCTTTATTGCTCATTGAACTCTACCAAATCGATACACAAACCAATTAGGCTGAAAAAGAATCCGCTAGCTACGCAAAGCATCTATTTCCATACTTCACATGTTAACACATTTTTTATTAGAGCGAAAAATTGCAACGATCAAACGCTTGCTTACTCGACGGGAGTTCAAGCGCAACTGACCATCGGCGTTCTAATTTTAAATAAAGGAGTTCGGCGAGCGCGACTAATGATTGGTCAGGGGCACGGGCATAGACTAATCGGCTTATATTCTCAATAGAGCATAGACAACGTCGTTGAGTGATCTCTTTGATCGTTTTTCCGCTTCAATTAATTTTTAATGCTACAAAGGCAGTGGTGGACCGTGTGTACGTACTATGTATAACTTGGCGGCCATTTTTTTAGGTCATGTATTCGAGTAAGCAATTTTTTAGGGTAAGAGGGCACGATGGTAAATCTGTTTTATATTGAGTCAGCAAAAAAAGAAATGGGACAATAATAAGTGAAATAGAAAATGAAATACACAAATTTATCGATTGTTAACATTTTCACGTGTCTTTGAAACTGCTTCCATAGAGAGGCAATTCAAAATAAAAACCGGCCAAGTGCGAGGCGGAATCGCGCACGAAGGGTTCCGTACCATTATCAATAAAAACGGCAAAAAAAACGCGTTTGTTGTATGGTAGCCCCCCTTAAACATTTGTTTTATTTTTATTTAATTATTTAATTTTAAAGTGAATATATAACTAAATATTATGAGTGAGTATTTCAAACGCCTACCTATTGTCGTTATCAATTGCGAGCAAAAACGAGCAAATAATCACGTTTGTTGTATGGGAGCCCCCTTAAATATTTATTTTATTCAATTTTTTAGTATTTGCTGTTATATCGGCAACAGAAATACATCATCTGTGAAAATTTCAACTGTCTAATTATCATGGTTCATGAGATACAGCCTGGTGACAGACGGACGGACGGACGACGCACGGACGGTCGGACGGACGGACGGACAGCGGAGCCTTAGTATTAGGGTTCCTTTTTACCCTTTGGGTACGGAACCCTAAAAACGGCAAAAAAATCGCGTTTGTGGGAGCCCCCTTAAATATTAATTTTATTCTGTTTTTTAGTATTTGTTGTTATAGCGGCAATAGAAATACATCATCTGTGAAAATTTCAACTGTCTAACTATCACAGTTCATGAGATACAGCCTGGTGACAGACGGACGGACGGACGGACGGACGGACAGCGGAGGCTTAGTAATAGGGTTCCTTTTTACCCTTTGGGTACGGAACCCTAAAAACGAATGATAACAAAATCGGGGGATACAGTTTTTAGTGTTGCAGCTACATATCTATCATCTCCATCCAAAATCAAATCACACCACTGGATAGATGAAGGATCAAATAATTTATTACGCTAAGTAAGCACTATGGTACATTGTGCGCGGGGCAAGGGGAAGCGTTGCCATTTTGAGGTAATTTTAGTGCATATAACGTATTCACGTACAACACACAGCCGTGTCTATGACACATCTACACCCCATTTTTTTTAATTTTACGAAGATTATTTTTATATAAAAATACCATTGTGTTCTTCTCGACACGTCGCAAGTGAAAATTTCATTTCTCTACACGTCTGGCTCCCACCCTGCAGACTTTACCCGAACGACACGGTCACGTACTGTGCGGTTCCAGAGAAGTTTTCTCCCGCTTACTGTCAAGCTGTGGAATGAACTGCCTGTCGAGGTTTTCTCAGGGGACTACAGCTGTTCTTCATAAAGGGCGTGAAGAACTTTTTACAGGGTCGGCAACGCGCGTGTGATGCCTCTGGTGTTACAGGCGTTCATAGGCTACGGTAATTGCTTTCCATCAGGCGGGCCGTATGCTTGTTTTCGACTTTAGTGGTGTAAACAAAAAAAAAAAAGAAAAAAACGAGGAATACAGAGCTGGGACCCTACCGCCGAAGCTGAAACCATCTGATTTTTTTATTGCGAAAATCAAATTTCAATTTAGACTTATGCTACTTGTGTTTAGCTTATCTGGTAGAAAAGATGGAGCTGTACAGACTAAGCTGAATGTGTTTGGCAATAACCTAAACGTAATACCTATTTTTTGGACGAGCCCGGTGGTCGAATGGTTAGCAATGGCCACTTTGACTCCGAGGTCGCGGGTTCGATCCCCGCACAAGACAAATATTTGTGTGCATGAACATGTCTGTTTGTCTTGGTCTGGGTATTTTCTATGTATTATATGTATATATTTACAAAAAAAAAAAAAAAAACGTATTTAAGTATTATATCAGTTATCTAGTACCCATAGTACAAGCTTTGCTTAGTTTGGGACTAGATGGCCGTGTGTAACTTGTCCTGGAATATTTATTTATTTATTTATTATTTTTCGAATCAAATTATTCGGCGGTAATCGGCTTGAGCTTCGGCGGTACCCCGAGTGTTGCGGCTCAGTCTGATTCACAAGTCACAAAATTTGTTCAGAGCCAGACGAAAGTAAGTCAATTTGAATCAGTTCAAAATAAGATTTTGGGGTGTAAGTGGTTCATCAAGATCTTTGAACCAAAGCCACCTTCACGTGCACGTGGTGCACCCTGCTGACAGACGAACGAAGCTCTGGCGAAAAGAGAGGTAGGGAGCGTAATTTTAAGCTACCCGACTGGGGAATGTACCTCCACCTCACATAATACCGCAGCCAAATAACAATTCCCTTGAGGGTTGTTGTGTTCCTGCGAGTAAGTGAGGTTACCAGAAAGAAAGGAAGGAGATGCCGCGTTGGTAGCGGGGGTGGCGGCGCGCGAGCGATATTTTACGTTGCGAGCGTTAATATGGCTACGGTAACCGCTTCACATCAGGCGGGCCGTATGCTTGACTGCCACCCGACGTAGTATAAAAAAAAAAAGACAAAAAAATCTGATTTTGAACTGATTCAAAGTCAGATTTTTGAATCAGTTCAAAAATCTCGACGCCGTACCCCAGTTCGCGGGAATCTTTCTGAGGCTATCAGTTCTGTTTGCTATTAGCACAGTATTAAGTAATAGTACTACGTACTACTAACTTGCCTACTGCCACTTTGGCCTACTGTTCCATAGAAATTAACTTTTACTGAATAGGCTATTTAGCAATGTTAAAAAATTCAATAAATTATTTAACAATATCGTAAAATACACAAAACTATAAAGATTTGCAAACTTTCATTCTATCTTCCGTCTGATTTATTTTAGGGACTTATTTTTATTTGGCTGCGGTATTTTGTGAGGTGGAGAAACTTCCCCAGTCGGGCAGCTTAAAAAATACCATACTTCTCTTAGTGTTTTCTCGTTGTGTTGGTGTAGCTGATACATGGGCAGTGCTGATTGCTTGCTTTCGTGTGACACACATGCTCGTTTGTCCCTATAAAAATACGTCAGAAACCTTCTATAAGCTTCTACGAAGCGAAAATTGATTTAAATAGCTAAACGTGATATAATAGAGATTGTTTAGGTAGAGACCATAGAGCTGACAAATTAGCAGATCTTTTTACCCGACTGCGACAGAAGGAGGGTTGTTTTTCGTGAGTATGTATGTATGTATAATTGTTTGGCACGCTCTGCAGCCCGAACGGCTGGATGGATTTTAGCTTGAGAGGTGTCGTTAGATTCGTATTTGCTGTGAAAGTGACACTGGGTACGTCAAAATAAAAAAATAAACAAAATGGCGGATTTTTGGCGCCAAGTTCAAATGCAAATGCGGGCTGCAGTCTGGACGGCTTGATGGATTTTAGCTCGAGGGGTGTCATTAGATATGTATTTACTGTGAGAGCGACATTGCATATATCAAAATAAATAAAACTAAAAAACATAAAATAAAAACGGTAATTTAAAAAACTAAAAAACCCGACTGCTTTTCTGTGTAATTTGGAAATGAAAAACCCCTAAAAAAAGAAAACATGTAGCAGTCGGTACCCTACATGTGCTCTAAATTCACTAAGCCTCCATTTCTAGAATGGGTGTCGACTGCTACATGTTTTCTTGTTTTAGTGGTTTTTCATTTCCAAATTACACAGAAAAGCAGTCGGGTTTTTTAGTTTTTTAAATTACCGTTTTTATTATTGCAGTATTGATATTCGAAGGCATTATGCTATGCTGTTGTGGAGTTTGGCCTTTAGACGGCTTGAAAACACAGGCGTCCGCGAACCCGAAGTTGAGCAGCAGGGTGGTGGAGTATGGTGGACATTTGTCCAGCAAAATCGACGAACTCGGTGGCGTAGCGGTCAATGACGCGGCTTCGACACCAACGCTCGTGGGTTCGCATGAAAATGTCTGTTTGTCTTCCTTCCGACCCATGGTTACACTGATTTGTTACACTCGTCTAACCACTGAGCACACTTATTATAAGTGGTCACATTTAAAATAGAAATAGTTGATAGTTAAAAAGATCCTAATGGGTCCCCTTTGGTCTGGGTGTTTTCTATGTATCATAAGTATGTATTTACAAAAAAAATGTATTTACGTGTGTTTATTAGTTGTCTAGTACCCATAACACAAGCTTCGCTTACTTTGGGGCTAGATGGCGCTTTGTCATTCGCCTGACAATATTTATTTTTTATTATTTATTTAATGTCGAACTTAGCCTATCTATCGATGTGTTTATTTATCTCGAGCTCCTCCGAACACGTTAAGCCGTCGATTCCGGTTGTTTTCTTCAGATGACAGCCCTCTTACCACCATCTGTTATTGCGATTCAAAAACTGAAAAGAAAATTCATATCAATGCATAAGCGACTCTATTTCAAATGGAATAAAGTCGCTTATTCATTGGTATGAATAAGCAATCTATTCAATTATTCAATCGCAATAAGAGATGGTGGTAAGGGGGCAGTTAAGCCAAGTCAGTGGCGATTGAGCGGCTTGAAAACACTGGCTTCCGCGAATCCGAAGTGGAGCAGTGTGGTGGAGTAAACTCTAAACCCTTTCGATTAAAGGGATACCCATATCCCAGCAGTGGGTTGGATAAGGGTGACGATGACGACCATGCTTTGTGGTTATGGCATGGATAACATAGAATGTTACATACGTAACTTCTCATGAAGCCATGTCGCCGGAACTGGCACTGAAACTTAAAACTTAAATTCACTTTCACATTCAAGATAGTTGGCCATGTGGTTACCGGCAGACTAGAATAGAATCACTCCGTTTCTTCGCGTGGATGTCGTACGAGGCGACTAAGGGATATACATTATCAAATATCGATCAGGCCTCCCCAACCCGTTTGGCCAGCGTGGGGAGTGTAGGCCATATCCTCCTTCCGTCTAGGACGGACGAGAGAGGGTCGTTCTCCTGTCGTGGAGACTAAAATGGACCTGATGATGATTCAAGATAGTGTGATGAAAGTGAATCTAAGCTCTGCGGATTTAGAGTAGTAATGATTTAGATACCTACATATTCTTATATTTAATTTGTATGACGTTTCTAAGTGCTTTTTAAAGTCCAAGGAATAAAGATATTTTGATTTGATTTGCAACAGTGTAATCGAAAAAGCAAGTTAAGCAATGTCAGCCATAGCCTGTCCATGGATGGGTTTATTTATATCGTGCTCCTTCGTACTTCGGAGAGCACGTTAACACGTAACGCACGTAGCACGTAACGTTAACGTGCAGTCGGTCCCAGCTGTTGTTATTACAGATGACAGTCGTTAAGCCAGTTCAGTAGTCTTTAGGAGACTTGAAAGCAGCAAGCTTGGCAGCATGGTGGAGTAAGCTCCAAACCCCTTCAATTGAGGGGAGATCAATATCCCAGCAGTACAATGAATAGGTGTTAACGACGAACTAAACTTTGGTACCTAATTTGGCGTTTACTGCCCGGCTCCAGAGGAGTTTTTTTACCTCGAACTCTCAAGTTGGAGAATGAAATCCCTGCCAAGGTATTCCCAGGAGAATACAATATGGGCTTCTTGAAGGAAGTGGTTCTGACAGGGTCAGTAACGCATCAGGGTCATGCCTCTGGTGTCGCAAGCGGCTATAGGCCATCACGCAAGTCGTACGCTTGTTTGGCACCCTAGTCGTATAAAAAAGTCTAGACTCAATCCCTCAGATTCGGAAGCGATAGATTTTTAAAAAACGCTTCGCTTATGCAATGTAGACTAGCTTAATATAATAATTCACTAACAGATTAAATCAGACCCTCTCGGATTTTGCCATCCGGTTGAGCAAAGGTCTTTGATAGAGATAGTAATATCGTAAACATATGTTAGAAAGAGATGTTTGCTCTTTTAGGGCTGTGACAATCACTATTTTGGGCATGAGTTTGTGAGTGTGTGAGTGGTGTGCGTGTGTGTGGAATGTGGGAATGTGCAGTTGGAGTCATTTTGATCTACTTCCGAAAAGGAATATTCAAAGAGATAGATTTTAGGTCATTATCATCATCAGCCTGTATCTACCCACTGTTGGATATAGGCCTTTCCCAATGCTTTCCACCATATGCGACCCTCCGTATTCAGCATCCAACCGCCACCAACCACTATTTTGAGGTTGACGATCCATCTAGGAGGAGCTCGAAGGCGTCGTTGCGCGTGTCAGTGTAATCGAACACGCAAGTTAAGCAACGGCGACTGCAGCCTGTCTATGGATGGGTTTATTTATCTCGAGCTCCTCCATGCTTCGGAGAGCATGTTAAGCCGTCGGTTCCGGCTGTTATCATTAGATCACAGTCAAGCCAAGTCAGTGGCCTTAAGGCGGCTTGAAAACACTGGCCTCCGCCAACACGCAGTTGAGCAGCGTGGTGGAGTATGCTCTAAACCCCTTTGATTGAGGGGAGACCCATATCCCAACAGTGGGATATGGGTCCCCCCTGGGTTGATGCCGATCCACATAGAGACGGGGTATCCTACGCTTCGTCGCCCAATACGTGGCCTCCACTTTCCTCCCCCATCTGCCATTGCTCACTCGGCAGATGTGGCCAGGCGACTGCCACTTCAACTCGCTGCCTCTGAGAGCTATGTCGACCACTTTGGTTCTCCGTCAAATTTCTTCGTTCCGGATTCGAACCCATTTAGAAACTCCAAGCATTGCTCTCTCCATCGCTCGCTGTGCGACTTTTAGTCTGTGAACCAGCCCAACGGTCTGCGTCCAAGTCTCTGCACCGTAGGCCATAGGATGCACTAATTGAACACTTTGGTCTTCAAGCATTGAGGTATATTTGCAGTGAGGATGTGCCAAAGGTTCCCAAAAGCTGTCCAGCCCAGTCGAATGCGTCTATCGATCTTTTTGTTGAGATTTTTGGGTATACCAATATAATTTAATTAAAAAGTTTTAAAATGACCCGTGTTATGGCATTTTAAATAATATAAATATATGTCACCAATCCATAATTATCCCACTGTCGGGTTATAGTTTATTTTAATATCGGTCATAAATAAGTAAGATTTACGCCATCTCCCGACTACTGCCTGTGCTACTGCGGACATTGTTTTGCTTAGTTTTTGTACGTCATTGGGCATCTAGTTCTAGTTATAATGATCGAAGGTTAGCTCACTACAGCCTTTTTAATGGTATAATACGCTTCACTGTTAACCCTCTTTGAAATGAAATGAAATGAAATAACTTTATTGCAAAACACACACAAGTAATACCTTATCAATAAAGAACATCACTTAAGGCGGGGTGGTACCAGTGGTACTGAAAAATCCACAATTTATAATTAATTTTTGAAGTAATATACGGAGAATTAAAATCTAGAAAAATTATATTGATATTGTTGAGGATATATACTAGGATATATCCATTGGAAAGATGATTTGATGAAGTTGACTCGATAAAATAAATTCACAAAGTTACTTCTTTTCGTGTCATTATATCTTCTATTTTCGGTTTTATTCTTAAAATAAGTTATGTACTAAAAAAAAGGTCACAAATAACTGGAGGTATTATACCCGATAGATTTTTTTATTACATCTTTAAAATATTTAATCGATTATTCAAATCATAATGTTATAATAAAGCACTTGTACTATTCCACGTTATTATATTTAATACTAGCTTTCGCCCGCGGCTTCGCTCGCGTGACATTCGGGGCAAACACATGTTTACTCATTAATCAATAGAAGTAGTCGTGTAAAATTTTGGATAAAATAGTCCAACTAATCTCGTTTTCCCATATAAACCAACTAATCTCATTTTCCCATACAAACTTTGGACCTCCGTTTTACCCTCATAGAGGTAAAATTTGAAAAATCTTTTTAAGTAATTCGTGTCCACTACGTTTTATTTTCAAATCGATGCCATTGTCCTAACTAACGTCCCAGAAAACCATAGAATCGGCACCCATATTGATATTATGACATTTCAACCCCATTGCACCCCTACAGAGTCGGCTATGTTGGATTATTAAAAACAACTATTTGTTTTTTTCGTAATCAGCGACCCGATATACCATAAAACCGACCAAGTGCGAGTCGGACTCGTGCACGAAGGGTTCCGTACCATTATCTATAAAAACACATTTATTGTATGGGAGCCCCACTTAAATATTTGTTTTATTTTTATTTAATTATTTATTTTTAAAGTGAATATGTAACTAAATATTATGACTGAGTATTTCAGGCGTTTACCTATTGCCGTTATCAATTGTGAGCAAAAAAAGAACAAAAAGATCACGTTTGTTGTATGGGAGCCCCCATAAATATTTATTTTATTCTGTTTTTTAGTATTTGTTGTTAGAGCGGCAATAGAAATACATAATCTGTGAAAATTTCAACTGTCTAACTATCACGGTTCATGATATACAACCTGGTGACAGACGGACGGACGGACGGACAACGGAGCTTTAGTAATAGGGTTCCTTTTTACCCTTAGGGTACGGAACCCTAAAAAACAATACCTATGACGATTTTCAGACTTTTTCAACACATTTTATACATTTCAACGCCATCGCACCCCAATAGGAGATGATGGTCACGTTTTCACCCTACGGGTACAATAAATAACAATATTAGGTAATTACTGGGATAAAAACTATCTTAGGTAAGTATGTCCTTTCCCAGGACTCAAGGTATCTCTCAACCAAATTTCATCTAAAACGGTCCAGCGATTTAAGCGTGAAGAGGTAACTGACATTCTGTCGCATTTATAATATTAGTATGGATTGGCGTTCCGAAAACTCGTAAAATCGATACATATATCGATATATAGACATTTCAACCTCATCACACCTCAATAGAGGATGATCGTCACGTTAGCCACGTTGGATTATAAAATAATTTTACTCCTTTAGGGGTTGAATTTTGGAAAATCCTGAAACACGTGTTTACTCATTTAAGTATAGAAGTACTCGTGTAAAGTTTCGGATAAAAGAGTCCAACTAATCTTGTTTACCCATACAAACTTTGGACCCCCGTTTCACCCGCTTAGGGGATGAATTTTGAAAAATCCTTTCTTAGTGCACCCCGAGACGTCATTAGGAACCTACTTGCCAAATTTGGAATCTCTAGAGCCAGCGGTTTGATGATATATAAGTCAGTCAGTCAGTTTCTTCTTTTATAGATTTAGATTATGGGAATTCTGGGAATAGAGGCGGTTTCTCTTGCACCGCATCCTGTTAAAATTTGAGCCTCAATTATATTTTGTTGCAACTGGGTTACTTTTAGCCGAGTTCCATTGCAAAGTTGTGGTCTTAAATTTCGGAGCAGAATAATCGGAATGCCAATTTTTTTCGGATATTGCGACTTCTGACTGAGTCGGCATGCAAAGGCATAAAGACTCATTCATAAAACTATTAAGCTTTCTTATCTTTTGTTTACATTCACAGATGGTCAAATGCTTTGTTTGTACAACGCTCAAAAAAGTACTGTTTATTTGGTGAGGGCAATTAACTTACCGTTCTCAGGTACCTGCCTAGCATCCAAATGTGCAACAAAAAATAATGACGTAATAACATCTAATTAAACTCGAAAGTAATCTACTTTTAACGAATCAAATAAACAAAACAATGACCCAATTATAGAAAGCAATATTTAATAACTTATCTACTAAAGTAAGCAAATCGAATTGTAAACAATTTGCAGTGAATAATAATGCATTTGCAACGGAAAAAACAATAATTGTCACGTGTCTGCACGTTTGGGCAAGCACACTTAGGCATATTTTTTCTATGCCGTACTACCATCGTTTTTTACTCATGTGGTACCCCACGCCGCGTAACGACCCCCCCCCCCCCCCTCCCGCTCCCTGCCCCCCGCGCGGCAGCACTCATTGTGTACGGGCGCGGTGCTTGGCAAGTTTCTGACTCAACCATAAAAGATAGACATATGCTGTCGTGGGTTAATTTTTATATAATTTTAAGGAGAACATTTCCGTCATACATGATTTCTGTGTAGCTTTAACCATTAAGGCTGAACACGCGACGGAAGCTTAAGAAATGGAGTAACTTGTCTCGTTTTCCCAACATTTCCCTTCACTGCTCTGCTCCTATTGATCGTAGCGTGATGAAAAGCATACTATAACCTGCCCAGGAGTATGAAGAATAATTGTACCAAGTTTCGTTAAAATCCGTCGAGTAGTTTTTGTTTCTATAACAAACATACAGACAGACAGACAGACAGACAGACAGACAGACAAAAATTTTACTGATTGCATTTTTGGTATCAGTATCGATCACTAATCACCCCCAGATAGTTATTTTGGAAATATATTTCATGTACAGAATTGACCTCTCTACAGATTTATTATAAGTATATAGATTACCGACCGGTTTCGCCGCTAAGGCATTATCAAGGTAAACAGATGGTGTTTGTGTTTCTACAAAAACTTATTAGAGATTATTCAATTGATTTTCGATCAGTAGGACGCTAGGAATTGTCATATTGTTTCTAGCGCTGGCTCACCTTGCCTTAAATAGAGGCAGAGAAGTTTGTGTAGCAAAAAGGCATTGACTCAGCTGTATGTTGACCAGTGTCTGACAGGCTGCCGACACTAACCAACGCTGGTTTTCAGTCAGCCTTGTACAAATTAAAATTGCCTATAATGCGGGTTTACACAAGCAATATTCTGTTTTACAATTTGATTCAAGACTAATCCAGTTATATTTGTTAACTCAACAGTTGTTAAATCTTTGGCGACACCAAGGGTCCGCCAGTATAATAAGAACAAACGCACTTTCTCTCACACGCAGCCGAAGTTGCGTGTCTCAGCTAGTCTTGTCTACTTATTTCAGTCCTATTTAAAAATACTCTATGTACAGTTTACCCATCAATAATTATCATATGATTAAGTAAGGCATGCTTAAACCGTTTTCAGCCAGCTCGTTGCGTGGCAAAGGCCCGTAGACATAATCTTCAGCACCGTGTTCACTGAATACCGCTTTGATCTACGCCTTTGATCACGAACACGTCGCCGATGTTCAGGCATTGGGTCCTAAAAGGGATACTTGTATAAGTTTTAATATAGACAGTTATATATAATTATAATTATTGCTATCTGACCAGCCAGACATCGTCATATTTTCTTAACAATAAATAAACCAATTCAATATTATTCAATATTATTGAATTGGTGACGCACTATCTGTCAAAAATGCACAACGTTAATGTTCAAGTTTTCACTTCTGCCGGCACTCCCGGAGTGCAACTCGTTTTTTTTATACAACTAGAATGACAAACAAGCGTACGAACTGCTTGATGGTAAGCAGTCATCTCAGCCGACGAACGCTTGTAAGACCAGAGGTATCACTCACGCGTTGCCGGCCCAGTACAAACCCCTCACGCCTTTATTTCTTGAAGAACCCCATACTGTAATCTCCTGGGAAAACCTTGTCAGGGTTCATTCCACAACTTGAGAGTTAGAGGTATTTCTTTATACTACGTCGGGTGGCAGACAAGCATACGGCCCGCCTGATGTGAAGCGGTTACCGCAGCGATATTAACGCTCGCAATATTAAAAATATCGCTCGCGCGCCGCCATCCCCACTGCCAATGCAGCATCTCCTTCCTTTCTGGTGACCTCACTCACTCGCAGGAACACAACAATCCTCAAGGGAATTGTTGTTTGGCTGCGGTATTCTGTGAGGTGGAGGTACATTCCCCAAGAGAGGTAGGGAGCGTAATTGTAAGCTACCCGCTTACAATTACGCTCCTCTCTTAACGCCAGAGCTTCGTTTGTCAGTCAGCAGGGTGCACTGCGTGCAGGTGAAGTTGGCTTTAGTTCACAGATGTTGATGAACCACTTACACCCTCAACTCAAGGTATATTCTTCTAGAACTGTGCAGTACGCGCCCAATCAGGAGCCTTACCGCCGAAACTGAAGTCTGAAAAAGAAACAATTTTTGGAATCAAAGAATCCGAATGTAATTATTCGGATTCTTTGATTCCGAAAATAGGATTTTTTTTTAAATATTGTCAGACAAATTACACAGCGCTATCTAGCCGCAAAGTAAGCGGAACTTGTGTTATGGGTACTAGACAACTGACAAACATACGTAAATACATTTTTTTTGTAAATACATACTTATGATACAGCTGCTGATATTAAAACACCCAGACTAAGACAAACAGACATGTTCATGCACACAAATGTTTGTCCTATGTGGGAATCGAACTCACGAGCGTTGGTGTCGACGCCGCGTCATTGACCGCTACGCCACCGAGCTCGTCCATTTGGGTTAAAGTTAGTGACAAATGTCTTCAGCTTAGTTGGTGGTGCTCGAGGTTTACTACCAGCTGAATTAAACATAATAAACAACAATCTAAGCAATGTTTCATTTTTAACAGCCTCCAAAAAAGATGGAGGTTCTCAATTCGACTGAATTTTTTTTGTATGTATGTTATTGAATATCTTCGCGAATTGTGAACCGATTTTCAAAATTCTTTTTTTACTAGCTGTGCCCGCGACTTCGTCCGCGTGGAATAGTGTCTTTGGGCAGCATTTTTAAATATTTCGGCTAATTATTTTACAAATAAGACACATACGTATTAATACTTATATGAGTTGCAGTGTGCCATCTAGTGCTTATATAGCTCTTTTGTGGAACATTGTACATTCATCCCAACCAACAGCTTACACTGCTGCAACTTTCTTCCGCGCTCACTGCTTTTGCTAATGTTACATACCGGCATGTCCTCATCAGCTAAGTTCAATGGTAGTTTTAGAACCGAGTGCGCTATACCCCTATAACTATTTTGCTTTTAACCGTAAACACAGAAAACAAAACTTCTTATTATGAAAATAACTTATTTAAGTATTTTATTTAATTGTATAAAAACCTATTTAAAAAAATATTATAAACCCAAATGAATTAAATTTAACTAATTTTATTGACCCAAATAAACAAAATCTCTATACTAAGTATAACTTTTTACACTTGTACTTAAGAACTTGTTTTTATGAACCATTTGTAACCGATTCCTAGAAATCCCTTTCTGATATTGCGACTTCTGACTGAGTCGGCATGCAAAGGCATAGAGACTCATTCATAAAACTATTAAGCTTTCTTATCTTTTGTTTACATTCACAGATGGTCAAATGCTTTGTTTGTACAATGCCAGTTTCTCATTTTGTAATGACTGCGTAAATGTTATCTACATCAGGATAGCACTAATATTTTGTCTCTTGTCGCAAACTTATAAAACATTCACTTATACTTTACATATTTCCATGCAAACTTTCATCCCCTATTCCCTATTGTTATTTTACCCCCGTGTGGGTAAAACTTTTACAAACTTTGAATGTCATATTTATTTATATCGAATCAACAGCCTAAAAAATAAGTTTCAAGCTTCTAGCTCTAAAAATAACGATACTTCCATACAACCTTTCACCCCTCCTTTTAACCCCTTACAACCCTTTTTTTGCATTAAAAAGTAGCCTATGTCCTTCCTCAGGCTCTAAGCTATCTGTGTACCAAATTTCATTTAAATCGGTTCAGTAGTTTTGCCGTGAAAGCAGGACAGACAGACAGACAGACAGACAGACAGACAGAGGTACTTTCGCATTTATAATATTATATATATATATATAATATATATATATATATATATATATATATAAATATATATATATATAATATATATAAGTAAGGAAGTAAGGATAGTAAGGATTTGAAAGGGTATGATTGCAAGGTGGTCCCATATTCACCAAGTCAGGATCTGATGATGGGATCACAGGGAAATCAAGGAAAACCCTAAAATTTTATAAGCAGGTATGGTCAAATTATGTTTTTTTATTTGAAAGGGTATGATTGCGAGGTGGTCCCATATTCACCAAGTCAGAGTGATGATGGGATCGCACAACAATCGAGGTAAACCCTTCAATTTGCCGTGTGGTTACCGGCAAAATAAAATTGCGCCACTCCTTTGCTCTGCGCTGGATGTCGTACAAGGCGACTAAGGAATCTTGTATGACGCAATAACTTTACTCCTGGAAGACGGGCAGCAGTGTCTCCAGGGGTATCCCACCAATAAGCTGCGCTCGCCAACTGAAGTCGGTTTATATTTTTTTAAAAAATCAACTTTTTGTTCTTTTTAGGGTTCCGAACCTCAAAAGGAAAAACGGAACCCTTATAAGATCACTTTGTTGTCCGTCTGTCTGTCTGTCTGTCTGTCTGTCTGTCTGTCTGTCTGTCTGTCTGTCTGTCTGTCTGTCTGTCTGTCAAGAATTTCTATGTCGAGAATGCGTGGAGGTATCAAGCTGAAATTTGAACTGTATACTCAGGTCTACGGTCCCATGAAGTTAAAAAAAAATCAAACTGCTAAGTTTACGTAGAAAAAAGTTACGGCCGTTTATTCATCAAAAAACGCATATTTCGACACACTCAAGGGAATCAAAACCTATAGGGTACTTCCCGTTGACCTAGAACTATGAAATTTGGCAAGTAACATCGTTATAGAGTACAAGTACAGGAATAAATCTCAAAACTATACATTTGTAAATAGATTTTAAAAAATAGGGGGTCTATTTTTTTTATAGGGTGTCGAAATTTTAAATTGAAACTACTAGTTCAAATGGGGTATCATATGAAAGGGCTTGATGTACACATTGCATAATATATTTTATTTATTTTTTTCGACGCATTATTTCTTATTTATAATGAAAAATATCAAATTTAATAATGATATTACGTACCTACGGAACCCTCGGTGGGCGAGTCCGACTCGCACTTGTCCGGTTTTTTTTTAATGTTCGTTACTTAATTACTCCGTGATTTATAAACCGAGTTGAAAAAACTTTTTTTATTGGATAGAGTATACTTCCAGATTGGTCTCATATTTTTTTCATCATCATCATCATCGTCGTCATCATCAGCCTGTATCTACCCACTGTTAGGTTTATTACATCATTACTCCGTCATTTGTAAACCTATTTGAGAAAACTTTTTTTTTATTTGAAAGAGAATACTTCCAGATTAGTCCCATATTTTTTTCATCATCATCATCAGCCTGTATCTACATACATAAATATATAGTAATGTTTGGAATCAGTTTTATTTTTGTTAAAATTATCGTATTCAAAATTTACGATTGTAAACGGCTTCAGCTTCAGCGGTAGGGCCTCAGGTTCTGGTGGCCACTATCCTCAGAGCACGGATGACCCTCTCAATACGATGCATAGGTATTAAACCTACGCGTTTTAACTATAAAATTGGCATAAATAAATAATTATTTCTGGACAAATTATACACGTTGGTGAGGTGTAAGTCAACCCCCCCCCCCCCGGCCCCAAGAGGGCCCCCCGGAGGGGGGGGGGGGCTCTTCTCCTAAATCACGAGTATTTTTTGAAGCTACAAAAAATCTTAAAATTTTTGGAATATTATCTTTCAATTCAGGTATACAGTATATAATTCTCAATATATAATAACTTCTCTTGAACCGCACAGTACGTGACCAGTTAGGCTCAAATCGTGACAGTAGAAGGAGGCCATTATGTCAAATAACACTCCTCTGAACATCCACAAAAAATAAATACACGTGGTATCTTACTACCCCCTTCCCCCCCTGTGATATTTCGTGATTTTTACCGAACCCCCTTCCCCTTCTGTGGAGCATCACGCGATTAATGGACACGCCCCTAGCATAGTATAAATAGAGAAGTAGGAGAACTCAAGCCCCTAGCGGGAGATAATAGCCTAAACACGTAGGGCTGTCGCTTGATAATGTCGGTTGAATAAACTCAACCGTCAAAAATGCTTAGTCAATCTCTATTATACAAAATTAAGTTAGGTACAAAATACAAAATTAAGTAGGGTAAGTGTTAGGGATCTGTAACAAAAAGCCGGCCAAGTGCGAGTCGGACTCGGTCACGAAGGGTTCCGTACCAAAAACGACACACAATCACGTTTGTTGTATGGGTGTTACGGTATCGTCCTACATGAAGACCGCCGACGCAGCATAACATTGCACACGGCACCGATGCATGAATATTTCGCAAGTGCGGTAAACCGCTGATGCAGCAGCACGTGTTCGCATCGGTGCCTGGCCTCGCCGCCGCGTGGACTCGTTCACTTGGGCTTCACACTTCGACCCATTAGCATTAATATTAGTTGTAATTAATTTTGTATAATTATATTCTTTTCTTTAATAAAATAGTGATAAAATTTTGGTTTTTTTTTGAGACCTCCGGCTGGCAAATCCATATTTTGGGAGCCCCCCTTAAATATTTATTTTATTCTGTTTTTATTATTTGTTGTTATAGCGCCAACAGAAATACATCATTTGTGAAAATTTTAACTGTCTAGCTACCACGGTTCATGAGATACCTACAGCCCTTGGTGACAGACGGACAGACAGACGGACACCGGAGTCTTAGTAATAGGGTCCCGTTTTTACAAAATCTTTGTACATACCAGGAGTGACTGCAATTTTTTCATTACCTACATTTTAATGCATGCTTACTCAGTGACAAACGAGCAGACAGCCCACCTGATGGTGAGCGGTAACTGTCGCCCATAACATCCACGATTCACGCATTCAAGCTGTTGGCAACAAAAATGCAGAATCGCAGGTGCCTTGTCCTTCAAACCGGAACACAAAACACAACAATGCAAGCATTGTTGCTTGGCGGCAGAAATAGATAAGGCAGTGGTCCTCACCCAGGCGGACTCCTACCATTTGATAAAACCTACTTCATGTTATCTGTTTAGTGATTTGAAAAATTACGGTCTAAATAGGAATAGGATTAATTAAAACGTAGCTTTACTGAATCATAATATTTATTCAAATAATCTAAATTATTATGAAAATATATTTTTATTAAGTACCTTATATTATTAAGTACCGTATATATTATTTTTTACACTAAACTATTTTTAATACTTTTTAATTTACACACTTATCATGTGATTATTAGGAGTATCGGTGGCCGAATGGTTAGGGTATCCAACAAATTGTTATTGAGACATCCATGAACACTGCAATGTTTTTTATGGCCAGTCGACTTTGTAGCCATCTTTAACGAATTTGTAGTTATATACGACGTAGGTAGGTAGGACCTAAATGTTCAAATTATTAACGAACGTCAGCGCAGGCGCGAATCTTGCGCGGTTTTGCGTACGGCGCAGCTCCGACCCCGACTGGCGCTCCATATAACCTCCTATAAATGTTGTCAGTGTGTGCGTGCGACGGCCATACGTACGGGCGCGCTCGCATACAAACCGCGCTCGGTGCGTTTGTATGAAGTTACCTTACTTCTCTATTTATACTATGCCCCTAGTCCCAAACTAAGCAAAGCTTGTACTATGGGTACTAGATAACTGATATTATACTCAAATACATTAATTTTTGTAAATACATACTGGTACATATTCTGACATATAAAATTCTCTTGTCGCAGTCAGGGCCTGATTAACCCTTAGGCTAATTAGGCTGAAGCCTAGGGCGCGGGGATTGGGGGGGGGGGGGCGCTAAAGTCGTTTCTTCGCATGCTTTATTAATCTTGCATCATTGCAACTACCCTACATATTTCAACTATACCGAGACAAAACACTAAAACTAAATGCGCTGTGAACTGAAAAAGCTTGGGAGCCCCTGAATTTAACAATAAATTTGAAAAAGCGCGCGTTGGTGTCTCTTCGTCATTATTAGCCTAGGGTGGTCAGAACTCTTGATCAGTCGCTGGTCGCGGTGTTTGTTTCCAAACTCCTCCGAAACGGCTGGACCGATTTTTACGAAATTCTGTGTGCATATGGTAGGTCTGAAAATCGGCCAACATCTATTTTTCATACCCCTAAATGTAAAGGGTGATCCTAAATATTTTTTTTATTTTATTGTCAAAATGTTTCATTTTTATTTTATTATGATTTAACATTGACGAGCTCGGTGGCGTAGCGGTCAATGACGCGGCTTCGACACCAACGCTCGTGGGTTCGATTCCCACACAGGACAAACATTTGTGTGTGACACATGAACATGTCTGTTTGTCTTGGTCTGGGTGTTTTCTATGTATAATAGGTATGTATATACAAAAAAAAATGTATTTACGTATGTTTATCAGTTGTCTAGTACCCATAACACAAGCTTCGCTTACTTCGGGGTTAGATGGCGCTGTCTAATTTGTCTGACAATATTTATTTATTTAACATTGAAAAATACATACAACCCTAAATTTTTACCTTTCTACCCTCAACCCCTATTTTTTAATAGCGATTTAATAGCAAAACAACGGTTTGCCGGGTCACCTAGTACTATATAGGAAACGCCCAGACCAAAACAAAAGTTAGTGAAAACAACGTCCTCCGTTTTCCGCTTTGAAGGTTACATTTACACATAAAAGGAAAATTACAACCATTTTAACAACAAATCGACCGATAATTGAGAATAATTTCCATCCAATACATTCCCACAGGTCAAACACTCCTAAATAAATGAATTTAGTCGAGTGGCAATCAAATAAGCCCTCCGATTGGTCCATGCGTAACTCGATACGGGTTTTTAAGTTGATACTGTATCGTATTGACTTTACTCGTTTGGTATCCTATGCTGCGTTTGAATAGTCGAGTGGACTGGTACATATACATTGAATAGTAAAAATGTGACAAGAATAACTAGCCATAGAAAAGAATAACTAGGGGGGTGTAAGTGGTTCATCAACACCTTTGAAACAAAGCCAACTTCACCTGCACGCGGTGCACCCTGCTGACTGACAAACGAAGCTTTGGCAAAAAGAGAGGTAGGGAGCGTAATTGTAAGCTACCCGACTGGGGAATGTACCTCCACCTTACAGAATACCGCAGCCAAGTAACAATTCCCTTGAGGGTTGTTGTGTTCCTGTGAGTGAGTGAGGTCACCGGAAGGAAAGGAGATGCTGCGTTGGCAGCGGGGGTGGCGGCGCGCGAGCGATATTTTATGTTGCCAGCGTTAATATGGCTACGGCAACCGCTTCACATCAGGCGGGCCGTATGCTTGTCTGCCATCCGCCGTAGTATAAAAAAAAAATATATCGGGTTCTAGCTCGCTGAGTAAAATAGAATAGAAATAGAAATAATAACATATTTCTATTGCTATTCTATTTGTGAAGTGAAATAGAATAGAAATAGAAACAATAACATATTTCTATTGCTATTCTATTTCTATTTCCATTGATTCTATATCCATTGATAGTGTATGTTTTCCATTGATTTCAATGGAAAATGTATTTGATGACCATTCCTCAAGGACATGATCAATCTTTTTCGACACAAACCTCAAGCATGTCGAGGTCTTTAATTGTGACAAGTTTCATCAAAATCGGTTCAGTGGTTTTGGAGCATAATCATTTCCAAGAGTGACTTTTCGGCGTGTGTAACAAAACGTTCCGCTCAACAATCTTTATTTGAACAAGTTTTTATTACTTGTTAAGCAACTTGCTCTTTTCTCGTAATCACTCACTTACAGTAATACAACAACCCTCGAATGGGGATGTTGGATTATTTTTTCTGACACCAGATGTCGCTAGGTAGGCGTCGGGTTCAGATTTTCAAATAGTACTGAATTTTTTGGCAGTGAAACTTCAAGACGACAAGACAACAGAAGACGTCAAGACATTTGACAGGATGCTATGAATTGACAGATGATTGGACCCTACGCTACAGCGCTGCCAAAAGACCCTCATTCGTTACTTGGCTGAGGTCTTCTATGCGATGGAGGTACTTACTTAGCTGATTGTTTGTATTATCTTTATTGTTCAAATTACATAATGAATAAATACATGAAAGATAAAGCGGTGCAAAGGCGGACTTATCCAACATGGGGATCTCTTCCAGTCAACTTTAGAGTACCTATGAAGAGTGAACATTACAGTAATGTGCAGTAGAACATTGAGTAAGTAATAAACGAAAGAGGGGAATTTGCAAACAAGTAAATAAATAAAATACACAAATAATTTAATAAAACTATAGTACACAGTCTCTTTCCGTGGATGTCGTATTGCCGTGTGATTTCCGGTAGACTAGAATAGAATCATTCCGTCTCTTCCCGTGGATACAAGGCGACTAAGGGAAAACATTATCAAACATCGATCAGGCCTCCCCAAAACGTCTGGCCAGCATGGGGAGTGTAGGCCAAATCCTTCTTCTGTCTGGGATGGACGAGAGAGGGTCGTGCTCCTGTAGTGGAGACTAAAATGACGTGATGATGATGATGGTGATGATGATAGTACACAGGAAATGTAAATATTAACGTAACATGAACTCTCATCAGTAAACCTTTTAATCCTGATTTGATGGAAAATTACGTAGAGTGTAGCAATGCGTTCCACATTTTTATCGACCTTACTGGGAATGAATTTCCAAAATCCAAGTCCCCGAACAACGCAGACTGTATAATTATTCTATCTCTCTTTTAACAAAGCCTGGTTTCATATATTATACAGAGTGTTTTTGCAAAGGCTGGCTGTATTAATCATGAATCAATAAAACAAATCCAAAAATTAATCAACCATAAACGCGGTGTGACTTTCGAAAGATTTCTTGTTTATCTCCGAGATTCAAGTTTACTATGTAGGTAGGAGACACTTGAGGTTGTCGCGCATGCGCCCTCTGCGCGCTCACCGCTGTCGCTTCAATGATATTACAGCATACGATATAATGACAGATACTGCAAAAACTAAGCTCATTTTGATGTTTTTAACCCTAGAAAGATAGTCTGCGTAAAATTGACGCATGCGTTTTTGAAATATTGCTCTGCAGCTCTAAATAGTGCGAAAGCAATTGAGATGTCTTATCCGGCCCTGTGCGTACAGGGCCGGATAAGACTTCTCAAATGCTGCTGAAGTTTTTGTATTTTATCATATAATAAATAAATAAATATATATTAATTGTGGCATTTATTATATTATCTGTCTGTGCAAATATAATACCCGTAAGGTATATTCAAATAGATAAATAAAATACGACATTACATCTATTTAAAACTCATGCGTCAATTTTACGCATGATTATCTTTCTAGGGTTAAGGTATATATTTTTTTATTGTTTCGTGATCAACGGTTACACAATTGCCTCAATTTGACCAGTCTTTAAAATGACATCCTGTATAGCTATTTACATCCGAAATAGTTAACCTTATGTGTTTGCTCCTAAAATATCGGGCAAGTCGAGTTACTAAACGATTCAAACAAACCTCTAGCCTGTGGAATTAGTGGTAATTTTAAACGAGTCATCTCTGTAGCAAAACGACTTATCTCTAAATTAATATAATTTGAGACTTTGATGAAAGTCAGTAATTAACGAATAATTAAAGCTCCAGACTGATTTAGCTTTTGTTTCGTTCTCTGCCTAGCGACTTCGGTCGCTTAGTTCATGACAACCAGATAATTTACGATCGTTTTTTTTTCTAATTTCATAGAGTCGCTTATTCATTGGTATGAATAAGCGTACTATTCAGTTACTGAATCGCAATAAGAGATAATAATAACAATAAGAGAGGTGGTAAGGGGGCAGGTCAGAAAACTGGACTGTAACGAATTGGTCTATGTAGAAAACTATAAGTTATAGAAACATGAATCGCATGTCATAATTTAGCGTATATAGCCAGCTCGCTGCTTAAACCTTTAGTTTGCATCGGGGCCGGGCGGGGCAGCGGGGGAGGGGCTCTCGCTTGTTTTGTATTCAGTATAACTCACGACTCACACGTGAGAACGCGGTGATCGCTGATATATACTACTGATATAGACGTTTCTCATTAACAAACAGCCGTGTGCACCGACACAGTCCCACCCGATTTTTAGATAAGTTTTTAAGCTATTGCATAGCTTCTATCGCGGGCCTTGAGCGCGGGGACCGAATCCAGAAATTCCGTAACGAAAAAACCTCACGCTCCCCACTCCGACGGGCAAGGAGGTGTGGCTTGAAGGCCGTGCATCGTCTAACGTCGTTTTAGTTCGGCAGTCTTCGACACGGCGTTGTGTGCGTGCGATTAGACGTATTGTACGACTCTACGAAACTCGTTTTATTTATTTAATAATAGAAAAATTTGTTTTCTTATCGGTCACCACGCTCAAAAAGTGTAACTTGAATTAATATCAAAGAAAAAGCAATACTGCATGAATAAAATAAATAAATAAAATTATAATTGCATAAGTTGATACAAAATGCTATGCAATAGCTTTACCGCGGCAGTCCCCGAGTGCCACACGTCTTTTTTATTTGATAATTTACAAAGCTTCTGCTGCGGCTTTGCCCAAGTGAACGTAGCAACAATAATTTTAACAAAAAAAAACGGACTCCAATCATTACTCTACATTTATATAAGTAGACTAGCTTTCGCCCGTGGCTTCGCTCGCGCAAAATTCGGGGTAAACACGTGTTTACTCATTTATCTATAGAAGTACTCATGTCAAGTTTCGGATATAATAGTCTAACTAATCTAGTTTCCCCATACAAATTTTGGACCCCCGTTTCACCCCCTTAGGCGGTGAATTTTGAAAAATCCTTTCTTAGTGTACCCCTAGACGTCATAAGGATCCTACTTGCCAAATTTGGAATCTCTAGACCAAGCGGTTTAGGCTTTGCGTTGATATATCAGTCAGTCAGTCAGGACTTTGAAATTTATATATATATAGGTATACGTTTCTAAGTGCTTTATAAAGTCCAAGGAATAAAGATATTTTGACTTTGACTTTTTGACTATAGATACAGGCTGATGATGAAAAAAATATGGGACTAATCTGGAAGTATACTCTTTCAAATATAAAATCTTTTTTTCAAATCAGTTTATAAATGACAGAGTAATGAAATAACAAACCTAACAGTGGGTAGATAGAAGCTGATGATTATGATGATGATGAAAAAAATATAAGACCAATCTGGAAGTATAATCTTTCAAATAAAATAAAGTTTTTTTCAAATCGGTTTATAAATCACGGAGTTATTAAGTAACAAATATAAAGAAAAACATACAGCAGAATAGGCTTGTATCCCATTTTTTTTTTTCGATTTGTTATTTAAAGACGTCACAATAATATAAATATACGTGAAATAATTACTTCGATTGCCTAAAAACTTCTCGAGATATGATAACTTGAAGATCACAATTTTGGACTATCCCGAAAACGCTCCATACAAAAGGCCACCACGTTATGACGTCACACCGTGCTATTTTATATGCATTAAATCTGATATTTGTACGACAGCTATTGCGTTTATGTAGCCAGTGCCGTAACAAAGGTTATAGTATTTTTTATTGTATCTACAATGGTAATATTTATTTTTTATAATTTCATACCTTTAAAATGAACTTTCCCACCAAACTTTGACCGAACATTAAACACGTCGGACATAAGTTAATAAAATTTTAAGACCGCAGATCGTTTTAGTTTTATGTATTTTACGTTACTGATAGAGAGTTTTTATAATTTTGTAACATGGGCAACAAGCCTATTGAGAACCTCCTCCTTTTTTGGAGTCTGTTAAAAATTATCGCGCACCGCTACCCATGCTGTCAATCACAGAACAAGCATAGTAATTGTAGACAACGTATCAACAGTAATAATATACATAGTTATTACAATGTACTTAAATAAACTTATTAATATATTTTTCTGTTACAGCATTGCAAGCATTCAGAAAGGTCAAACAGCAAATGCCCGACATACAAAGGCATATCTCCAAATATTATTTTTTTACAACTTTCCCTAACCAATTTGAGGCGAAGAAAGTAATTATGTTCTTGGAAAAGCCAACAACGGATTCCCTTGGCATTCATTTAATCTTTTCAGGGGCCTGTAATAGAAATAATGTAAACGTTAATAATGTTACGTGTTAGGGTTCTACATTTGGATGTAAAATGCCAATGATAACTTGCAAGGATTTATTCACGCAGGGACTGGTCTGCAGGTCTTCATAACACGAAGTCCACACGAAGATTCCAAATCGCTGGTCAAATCGAAGTCCAATAGTATCGCTGAGGTCGTAGGTTAACACTTGTCTCGCAGGTAGATTTGCTCGAAGTTAACTCTTCCGAAGTCCAAACTGAACTCTACTATGCGCCGCGGTCGCTATTTATATCCGCCGGCAAGGGTTCCCGAATGTTCTCGTATGTACTCGTATGTACTTCCCATCGGTACACATCGTTAACGTGTCTCGAACATTTTCATGCCATAGTGTTATGAACCTTATGGGAGTAGACATACGGGTCATTATTGCTTGCAGCGAAGTATGCGGCGACTATTCTAGAAGGTGTAATTCTAGATAATTCCCGACAGGACCGCGACAATAATATATTATTGTATTTCTTTGAATGTTTGGGGCAAATAAAGCTGGCACAGAGTGCTTACTTGCGAGTTTTTTGGTCACATTCGAACCTCTTAACGTTTACAAGCCGACCAAATTAAGATAAAGTTTCATACTGTCAATTTACCAGACGCGTGTTACATATCCAAATTAGCCGGGTGCTCACTTCAAAACGTGAGCAAGTTAAGCCACATAATTTTGATATGTAACACGCGTCTTATAAATTCACAACACGAGAGTTCTTCTCTATTTGGGCTGTTTGTTTACGTTGACATGACCGAAGACGAAAAAAAAAACTCTCACTGAGCACCCAGATTACCTTTAATTTTTAACCAACTACAGAAAAAAGGCAAGGTAAATATTTTATGAAGCTTGTATGTAAGTATATCTTATTAAAATATACACAAAAATTACAAATGTAAAGTACAGTGAACCAATACATTATTACAGACTTGTTTAAGCAACAAGGCAGCCTAATCTTTTCAAGGCAAACGTTAATGAATTTGTGCATGAAGCGAGCAAGATTCGCAATACAAAAGAAATTTATGAAAATTAGAAGTATAGTAATATCATAAGAATCAGCATTATGTACAGACGAAGATGTGTAACCTATTACTGATGAATATTTATACATGTACACTACTTATTAGGAAATATATAATAAATAAATAAATATTTCTACTATAACATTAATAATAGTTTAATAAAGTTGGAATTAAATATCAAAGAAATTATTTAAAAAAGGCTTTGCAGTTCTGATAGCTACAGGTAAGGTATTCCAAAGTCTGACAGCTTGAACGTTAAAAGATCGATAGAAACATTTCGAAGAATGATGAGGTACCAAAAGAATATGTTTTTCGGTGGAAAGAAGAAATGGATCATGTGAAGAGAGAAGACGAAACAGTCTTTAAGATAAGAAGAAGCTTAAGAATTGAAGAGTATATAGGACGGATAGAATGTGCATATTTCTACGCTGGCGTATAGAAAGCCATTTAAGTTGTTACCGATAGTGGGACACGTGGTCATACTTACGTAAGCCATAAATTAAAATTTATGAATACCATTGAATGAATGAGTGAATGAAAAATTTATTTATGTAAGTAACAAAGACTCATGTCGTTAGTAATGCTTATAGACTATGTTAGTAAAGATATTATAGTAATTGCGGATTAAATAATTTTAAAGTGGCCATTCGTGCACCACTCCCCCCGAATTGGCACCGGAATCGTTGATATAATTATATGCAGTTTAGTCTGCCAGCAGTCATATTCAGGATGCTGTTACCACTCGCCTGCACCCTAAGTACAAGGGAGAAGCACCATTTACGCATTGTTGCGTAGAATCAGCCTGTTTCGGCGAACATCCGTGATGCACTACAGAAACGAGGTAGCCGCAACAGCACCCTGGTTGCATTATTGTACTGGATACGAAGAGCGTTGTAAGCTTTTTGAGTATACCTAGCTCTCAACAACGTGATTTTCATGCCCTGCGAACAACAACGCTCTCCGTTCCCTTTCAATATATTCATCGTCCTTGAAGTCGCACCATTGCATTGTTTGATAATTCTAAAGCAGTCACAAAACATCTACGGAACCTTCTGAAATTATTGAACACACTTGGCTAGTATTTTTTGTTTTTCCCCGCGGCAGTTTCTGTTCTGAATTTTAACATTGGAATTTTTCTGAAAAGAATATAATTGTTTCATTATTATTACGAGGAATATAATATTGGGATGTGATGTAGAAAATTACATTTATTAAATATATAAAATGTTTGTAATAATATATAAATTTAGCATGACAATTGAAATTATTTATTTTACCTTTTTTAAATCCTGATCTAAAGAAGCCAAAATAATTTATTTTACCTTTTCTAAACCTATCTAACTTAGCTATCAATGCTGGCGTCGCCCAAGGTTCTGTTTTGGGGCCCACGCTATTTCTATTGTATACAATACAATACGATACAATAACGCTTTATTGCACCAAATAAAATACAGACACAAAATAAAACAAAAGATAATACAATAGGTGGTCTTATCGCTATAAGCAATCTCTTCCAGACAACCTTAGGGTAGGAAAGTATAAATGCATATTTGATTATTATGAATGTATATTAATTATATGTTGTCCATTAACCGGATTCTTCATCATCATCATCATCAGATTACATCTATCCACTGCTGGATGTATTGCTAGTAGTCTACCTCAATGCGATTCATCAAAAGCGATCCTACGCTTTAAACATGCAGCGAGGTAGCAGGTGCACTACAAGCCGGGTGAGGATGGCTTTGGTTCAAAGATGTCGATGAACCACTTACACGTCTTTTTTTTTTTTGGGGTACAAGTGGTTAATCAAGATCTTTGAACCAAAGCCAACTTCACCTGCACCTGTTGACTGACAATCGAAGCTCTGGCGAAGAGAGAGGTAGGGAGCGTAATTGTAAGCTACCCGACTGGGGAATGTACCTCCACCTCACAGAATACCGCAGCCAAATAACAATTCCCTTGAGGGTTGTTGTGTTCCTGCGAGTGAGTGAGGTCACCAGAAAGAAAGGAAGGAGATGCTGCGTTGGCAGCGGAGGTGCCGGCGCGCGAGCAATATTTTAAGTTGCAAGCGTTAATATGGCTACGGTAACCGCTTCACATCAGGCGGGCCGTATGCTTGTCTGTCACCCGATGTAGTATAAAAAAAAAAAAAAAACACGTTTTTATCGGCAACTTTGGTTCTCCGTACAATTTCTTTGTTTCGGGTTGGATTACTTAGAGTCGTCTCTGTCTCTCGATAACGCTGACTGTTCAACAGTGTGTTATAGAAAGATGTTATAGAAATCCGATCGATTGGGAGTTTTTGGGTAAACTTCTACCACAGTACAAGTAATAGTACTAACGTACTTCTACTAAAAGACTTTCTTTCTACTGGCAAGAGCAAGTCTTTGAGACTAGCTACAAGAAGGCTACTCGTGCAGCCTCACGCCGATTTGTCTTAAAATGACTATCATCTCTTTATTTTTTTTTTATTTTTTTAAACTACTTCAGGTGACAGACAAGCATACGGCCCTCTTGATGAGAAGCCGTTACCGTAGCTATATTAACGCTCGCAACATAAAATATCGCCAGCCCCGCTGCCGACGCAGCATCGCCTTCCTTTCTGGTGACCTCACTCACTCGCATGAACACAACAACCCTCAAGGGAATTGTTATTTGGCTGCGGTATTCTGTGAGGTGAAGGTACATTCCCCTGTCGGGTAGCGTACAATTAAGCTCCCTACCTCTCTTTCCGCCAGTGCTTCGTTTGGTTCAAAGATATTGATGAACCACTTACACCCCAAAATATGAATACTTAATTATCAGGCACTTACCCCTTACCCCAAAAAATAATAAAGTAGATTACATGCGGATTACTTGCGGTCTGTTCACTTATTTGTCACGGATTGCTATATAAAACCTTTTACCATCAGGCGGGTAACTTATTAGCGAAAACATAACAGCGGTTTTTCCATAAAGCTGCTTAGAAACATAATAAGCCTCCCGTCCTTTTTTATTACCCAAAATTACGGAGAAAATGGTACAAGACAGGCCGATAAAAACTTTTTATTATAATGAATCACACCAAACAGATGTGCCGACAGGCGGATTTAGATATAAAGTTTAATAAGATTATATATAAAGTTAATATATGTTGTGTCAATGAAACAAGAGAAGAGGATGACAACTGACGTTTATTAATATAATAGGTAGGGGAAAAAGTCTTTTCGCATTATAGTATGTATGAACTTGTAATAAAATCTCTTTGGTTATACCATTTGTGTCTGGCAGGTTTTGATATCTTTAAAAAGTTTATATTTTAAAAAAGATAATTCCAAATTCAAATTAGGTAAATGTGTGATTTTCATTTGTTTTTTTTACTGTCAAGATGAGTGAATCTAATGAAGAAATTCGATTCATTTTAAAATTTTACTACAAAAAAGGTAAAAATGCAACGCAAGCTGCGAATAAAATTTGTGACGTTTATGGACCTAGTGCAGTGTCTGTGAGAGTAGCACAAATTTGGTTTAAGCGTTTTCAATCAGGAAATTTTGATGTGAAAGATGCACGTCGCTCTGGTCGCCCTGTTACGGATAAAATGGATGCCATTTTTGAAAAAGTGGAGCAAGAGCGGCATATCAGTAGTTACGACGTAGCTGAAGAATTAGGAATTGACCACAAAACAGTTTTGGCGCAATTGAAAAAAGCTGGGTACACTAAAAAGCTCGATATTTGGGTGCCTCACGATCTCACTGAAAGAAACCTAATGAACCGTGTACTCATTTGCGATTCTTTACTACGACGTAATGAAAGCGAACAGTTTTTGAAGAAGCTTATAACTGGTGATGAAAAGTGGATCACGTACGACAAGAACGTGCGAAAAAGGTCGTGGTCAAAGGCCGGTCAGGCTTCACAGACTCTGGCAAAACCCGGGTTAACCCGCAACAAGGTGATGCTGTGTGTATGGTGGGATTGGAAGGGTATTATTCATTATGAGCTGTTACCGCCAGGCAGGACTATCGATTCTGAACTCTACTGTGAACAACTGATGAGATTAAAGCAAAAAGTTGAGAGAAAGCGGCCGGAATTAATTAACAGAAGGGGTGTGATTTTTCATCATGTTAACGCTAGACCTCACACATCTTTAGCCACTCAGCAAAAATTAAGAGAGTTTGACTGGGAGGTGTTAATACATCCGCCGTATAGTCCTGACCTTGCACCTTCTGATTTCCACCTGTTTCGGTTTCTTCAGAATTCTTTAGGCAATGTCAGGTTACCATCACGAGAAGACTGCCAAAACCACTTGTCGTGGTTTTTTGAACAGAAGTCCCAAAATTTATATAGTAATGGGATCATGTCTCTACCTACAAGATGGCCAAAAGTTATCGAACAAAATGGCACCTACATACTTTAGTTAAATGTAAATAAACTTTATTAAAAAATGTTTTGAATTTTCATATAAAATACGAAAAGACTTTTTCCCCAACCTAATATTAGAGTACCCACAACAATATACTTCACTACATAGTATAAAACAAAGTCGCTTTCTCTGTCCCTATGTCCCTTTGTATGCTTAAATCTTTGAAACTACGCAACGGATTATGATGCGGTTTTTTTTAATAGATAGAGTGATTCAACTGGAAAGTTTATATGTATAATATATGCATAACATAGTAGAAAAACACTGATAATTTAGAGGTTTCTAATGTGATGTCGTAAATAAACACATTTTTTTGCTCTTTCATTGCAAACGCTGGCTGAACCCAACGAAATAGATCAAAATAATGTAGTACAGTATTGTTCACCTTAAAATGGTCTACAAAAAAGTTCGCGATGGTATATGTCTATCTCTTAGTGGTAACACACAATAACCGTTATTTTATCCTTTGCTTTTTACAAGAAATAATGCCTTATTTACGAAGCGATTTTAAGCAATACAGAATTAATCCTTATCCAATTAAGTACCTTAAATACATTGCGCATTTAATATAGATCAATATGGCCCTTCACAGCATGTAATTTAAATGAATAGTTTAGAAGATATTACACATTTAAAATGCAGGGACATAACGGCTGTGGCGGTACCGGCCGCGGAGCCGGCGGCGTGTGCCTATAACTGGGGAAGGACTGGATAGGACAAAGCGCAAAAACCTTCTGTAGTACATTTAGTATCAGCATTGCACCCGTGCGAAGCCGGGGCGGGTCGCTAGTTATATATATAACTATTTTTATAGGTATTCATCGTTGTTGTGTTCCTGCGAGTGAGTGAGGTCACCAGAAAGTAAGGAGATGCTGCGTTGGCAGCGGGGGTGGCGGCGCGCGAGCGATATTTTTAATGTTGCGAGCGTTAATATGGCTACGGTAACCGCTTCACATAAGGCGGGCCGTATGCTTGTCTGCCACCCGACGTGGTATATAAAAAAAAAAACTATCTGTTACAGTGTATTATTGTGTTGTATTGTATAGTATTGTCACATACTTCTCACGCCAAACCTGGGTCTATAAAAACTAGCATGAAATGAATGAACGAATGAACAAATGAACGAACGAATGAATGAATGAATGAACGAATGAACGAATGAACGAATGAACGAATGAACGAATGAACGAATGAACGAATGAACGAATGAACGAATGAACAAACGAACGAATGAACGAATAACTAATGTAAGGACTAACAGTATAATAGGTGGTCTTATTGCTAGAGTAATCTCTTCCACATTGACAGCCTTAATGCCAGCAGAGAAACAAAAACACATTAACATAGTAGGTGAAGTAAGTTTCATATTTACTATTAGCCGTCCCGCGCCTTCGTCCAGGCGGAATACTTATTTTTTTATTATTTACTTAATATTTATTAAAATAAATGAAATTTCTAAAATAAAAGTAGCTCAAGTCACTCTTTATTACATCAGCTATATGCCAGTGAAAGTTCCCTCAAAATTGGTCCAGCCGTTTCAGAGATATGCCGGAACAAACAGACAGACCGACAGACAAAAATTGTAAATAATATTATTTTGGTATGTGTACCGTGATATGCATTTAGTAAAAAGCGGTTACTTTAATATTACAAACAGACACTGCAATTTTATTTATCTGTATAGATGAAATCATTACAATTCATTTATTAATTTTTTCTTTACCCAAAAACATGTAATACCCAAAAATACGTAAGAACTAATTGTACAATAGGCGGTCTTATTATATAGTATTGGAAAATAGTAACATGAGCACCAAAAATGATTAAGTTAATGATCAAGTTTTCACTTCTGCCGGCACTCCTGGAGTGCAACTAGATTTTTTTTGTACATTAGCTCAGCATATTGGCTCCGCTTCGCCTGATGGTAAGCGAAAAGAGGAGCCCTAGTCGCATCGGCAACGGACAAGAGACCTTGATGTCTTGTCAGTTGACGCCGCCATGCCGGCCTACAAGATGCTTCTTCACGCTTCGCTTGAAGGATCCCATATTGTATGAATGAGGAAATACATTTGCCAGCAACGGATTTCACTTTTTAATAGTGCGACATAGATAGGAATTGCCAAACTATTTAGTACGCGAAGGAATAATCCCTTATTCTATATTATTATAGGGGAACTAGCTGGCCCGGCAAACTTCGTATCGCCTTTAAATATTTTTACGTAAATTTTTCCGATGAGTTAGAAACTGTCCTATCTCTCTAATTGGATCAAACTGCACACAAAATTTTATTACAATCAAATTACAATCAATCAGTAGTTTAGGATTCCATGGCGGACAAACAACGTGACACGAAATTTTTATATATTAAGATAATCCATATTTGATTCGCACCTTAACATACACGTTTTCACATCTAATAGGTATACACCCTTTTCCCACTCGGTTCCACCACGTGCACTAATATCGATAATTTAATTCCGATATCGTCAAGTCGACCGCTTTACAAATACTACTATCTCTATCACACATATGACGCTGTATAAAGCTGTCTCTCTCGTATGATACTGAAAAATTCAAGAGTCAGGAAGTACGGGCTTCGTTTATAAATTCCGTGTGGTTTAATATATTCTGTTCTTTTATCGTTTCAACGGGTTTGTGTTAAAGGATTTTGAACTTTATGTTCAGTAATTTTGGGGAATGACAACTCCTATCTATGTCGCACAATTAAAAAGTGGAACGCGTATTTCCTCATTCATACAATATGGGATCCTTCAAGTGAAGCTTGCTAAAGCATCTTGAAGGGCAGCATGGCAGCGTCAACTGACAAGACATCAAGTTCCGTTGCCGATGCGATTGGGGCTCCTCTTTTCGCTTACCATCAGGCGAAGTGGAACTAATATATAAAAACAAGTGCGAGTCGGACTCGTCCACCGAGGGTTCAGTACGTAGGATCATTATAAATTTGATATTTTTCATTATAAATAAGAAATAATGCATCGGAAAAATAAATAAAATGTATTTTACACATCAAGCCCTTTCATATGATACCCCATTTGAACTACATAGTAGCTTCAATTCGAAATTTCGACTCCGTATAAAAATATACACCGCCTATTTTTTAAGATTTAATTTCCAATGTATAGTTTTGAGATTTATTCTTGTACTTGTACACTATAACAATGTTACTTGCCAAAATTCATAGTTCTAGGTCAAAGAGAAGTACCCTATGTGTTTTGATTCCCTTGAGAATGTCGAATTAGGCGTTTTTTTGCTGAATAAACGGCCGTATCTTTATTTACGTAAATTTAGCAGTTTGATTTTTTTACAACTTCATGGGACCGTAGACCTGAGTATACAGTTCAAATTTCAGCTTGGTACCTCCACATATTCTCGACACAGAGGGTGTTGACAGACAGACAGACAAAGTGATCTTATAAGGGTTCCGTTTTTCCTTTTGAGGTACGGAACCCTAAAAAAAAGAGTGATTCCTCTGGGTAATTTATAATAACACTAGATATTCTCTACCATACCACAGTAAGAGTATAAGTGATAGTACTACGTACCTAATACTATACCTGGCCGCTCCCTGCCGCTCTCACAAGGCGACCTCACCACCCCTCTGATTCGAATGTGGAGCCGATCGCAAGGGCTGCCACGCGGCGCCGCGTATTATAAAAGTTCGTTCATAGTATTATCAACAGAACTTTTAAATGGTAAAATTATTTATTTCTTATTAATTAACTATTTAGATATTATATTTTATTAATTTTAATTAGTTTTTGTTATTTCCGTTTTTTTTGTTTGTATATACGAGTATAGTTAGTCAAATTTAGTATTTATTTTAATTGTATATTTTAAGTTAGCTATAATAATTTTATATGGGTATCATTTAAGCTATCACCAATTTAATTAGTTTTGTGTTTCTTAACTAATAGGGTTTGCCGGGTTTTCTTAAATAATAGGTTTGTCACCAAAATGTACCTAGTCACCAAACAATATAAAATCGATTCCACAATAAATCACCTAAAATCATAGAGATATAGGGTCTAGTACCAAATAAATGTTTTTGTATGTATTATATTGTCAATTATTCATAATAATTTAATAATTGACAATATAACTACTATATACTAGGTTGACGGAGCTTCGCGAAGCGGAATCCTATTTCCGATGACAGGACACAAGAAAACCCTAACCTAACCAAAAGTCAACTCAAATCTTACCAAAACATGATATAATACATTGACCAAGTATTGGTAAGACTCGTCAGGGAATATGACGCCAATTTGACTTCGCCCCTATTAGCCATGTTTTCATTAAATCAAGGAGCTGATCTATTTATTTGATGACAGATCTATTATTTTGATGATCAAACGAATTAAATGATAATAGTAGTTTGTTAAGCTGATGATTTATATTTAGAGACAGTTTTGATTAAAGTGATGACTAATATATTTCTTGGGGATAGATATTATTATTAGGGTACTGCAGATTAGTGACACATCTAAAATTAGGTCACAGAAAATATTGTTCCCGAATTTAAGTATATAAGAAGCGTAAGGGCGAATTTACAAGGCATGTTCTGGTGTTATAGTTTCTTTTAATATTGATCATAAATAAGTAACATTTATGTCATCTTATTTATTTATTGGCTTAATTATAACATTGACTATATTATTTATATTTGTTTATATTTGTATATATATGATTATATTTGTTTTCAAAAATAACTTTACCTTAGATTGACGGTAATTGTTTTTAGCTTAGCTCAAAGGAATCATTACTATTAAAGTATTTGATTTTACATTACAAAATCAATTTATTTTTTAACCGACTCCAAAACAGGAGGTTTTTGGGGTGTAAGTGGTTCCTCAACATCTATGAACCAAAGCCAACTTCACCTGCACGCGGTGCACCCTGCTGACTGACAAACGAAGCTCTGGCGAAAAGAGAGGTAGGGAGCGTAATTGTAAGCTACCCGACTGGGGAATGTACCTCCACCTCACAGAATACCGCAGCCAAATAACAATTCCCTTGAGGCTTGTTGTGTTTCTGCGAGTGAGTGAGGTCACCAGAAATGAAGGAGATGCTGCATTGGCAGCGGGGGTGGCGGCGCGCTAGCGATATTTTATGTTGCGAGCGTTAATATGGCTACGGTAACCGCTTCACATCAGGCGGGCCGTATGCTTGTCTGCCACACGACGTAGTATAAAAAAAAAAAAAAAAAAAAAACAGGAGGAGTTTCTCAATTCGGTTGTTTTTTTTTATGTTTGTTACTACGTTACTCCGTCATTTATAAACCGATTTGAAAAAAACTTTTTTTATTTGAAGGAGAGACAAGACAAGACTAACAAAATGCATGAAACAAGGCATGGCTATAAAAATAAAAATGTACAATCAACTACTTCTATATATTACTGAATTACCAGCTACCAAATTTAAATACGAAATTAAAAAGTTATTTGAAATAAATCCGTTCTACAGTATAAACGAATATATGTCTAAAGTAGCTAAACCTTCAAGTATTCTGTTTGGTACTAAAAGTGCACAATAGCAAGAACACGGCATTCATCGGCAAGATATTTACTGTTATGTGTATATATATTTGTCAATATGTAAATTAATTTTATTAGATACCATATATGTAAAAATGACGAGCTAAATGTAATTTATGTACATGGCTAATAAATATATTTGATTTGATTTGAAAAGGAGTATACTCCCAAATTGGTCCCATTTTCTTTTCATATCATAAAATTCAGTTTTGATAGTGTGTTCAACTTTTATGTGATGCGATTTTAGAGTATTTTTTGTAGTTGGTTTGTTTTTGTTTATATTTTTAAGCTATTGCATAGCTTCTATCGCGGGCCTTGAGCGCGGGGACCGAATCCAGAAATTCCGTAACGAAAAAACCTCACGCTCCCCACTCCGACGGGCAAGGAGGTGTGGCTTGAAGGCCGTGCATCGTCTAACGTCGTTTCAGTTCGGCAGTCTTCGACTAGACATGCGCAAAACAGTACTTTGAAACGTACTGCCATATGGCATGACATATCGTACCGCGTCATATGGCATTGTAGCAGTACCCCGAACATGACACATGACACATGATTAGACGTATTGTACGACTCTACGAAACTCGTTTTATTTATTTAATAATAGAAAAATTTGTTTTCTTATCGGTCACCACGCTCAAAAAGTGTAACTTGAATTAATATCAAAGAAAAAGCAATACTGCATGAATAAAATAAATAAATAAAATTATAATTGCATAAGTTGATACAAAATGCTATGCAATAGCTTTACCGCGGCAGTCCCCGAGTGCCACACGTCTTTTTATTTTACCAATGTATTTTACAATATATGACGAGCTTGGCGGCGTAGCGGTCAATGACGCGCCTTCGACACCAACGCTCCTGGGTTCGATTCCCACACAGGACAAACATTTATGTGCATGAACATGTCTGTTTGTCTTGGTCTGGGTATTTTCTATGTATCATAAGTAGGTATGTATTTACAAAAAAAAAGTAGTTACGTATGTTTATCACTTGTCTAGTACCCATAACACAAGCTTCGCTTACTTTGGGGCTAGATGGCGCTGTTGTGTAAATTGTCTGACAATATTTATTATTTACTTATTTACACATTGTGTCATCAAAATTGATCATTCGAATTGTTGATTTTTGAAAGTTGAACAATTGATATTTATTTCAATTTATCTTGAATATTAATAAAATTCACGTGTGACAATTAAAAGTAAATAAATTTTATTAAACGAAAATTAATTTGATGAAAACCTTCGTTTGATATCGAAGGTAGTCCTTGGCTTTTTCGACAATGACACATAAAAGGACCGGTTTAATTTCCTTAATTAATTTACAAAATAATTTTATAACCAGCAATAGAAAAAGGTTGCGTGATTTTTATTATATTTTCTGAAAGAAACTTGTTTTGACACGCTTCAGACCCACCGTACCCCTGGCCGTACCGCTGGTGGTACGGTGGGTCTTTAAATATTAAACCATACCACTAGCTAATAGTGTTGTAAACATCACTAATTTAAGCCATTTCAGACAACCGAATTTAGTTTTCTTTAATGGTACTAGAGTTACAAAATTGTATCATTAGTTCCATCAGTTATCACGGGGAATATCTTGACTTTTCTTTAATGGTACTAGAGATACAAAGTTGTGTCACTTGTACCATCAATGGTACTAGTCAATGGTACTACTGATCCGGAGGGAATTTATTGCCTTGAGAGTCGTTGTCTTGCTGAGAGTGAGTGTGGTCACCAGAAAAGAAGGAGTTTCTGCGTTGGCAGCGGGAATAGCAACGCGCGATGATATTTCATGTTGCGAACGTTAATATTGCTACGTTTAGGCAGGCATGCTTTTCACCTACCCGACGTGGTTTAAAAAAAATAGATTTGACCCACATTTGGTATACACGATGAGTTCCCGTGACAATGCGGAATTAACTAAATTACACCATTTTTAATTCAATGTGGTGGAGTTTTTTATGGTTCCGTACCTCCAAAGGAAAAAAAACGGTACCCTTAAAGGATCACTTCGTTGCCCGTTCGTCCGTCCGTCAGTCAAGACCTTTCTTCGTAGGAACGCGTGGAGGTACCAAGTTGAAATTAATATCGCATATTTTTTTAAAAATGGAAAAATCACTTGCCCCCCTAGGTGGGAGTTGGCCAAGACAACTATTTAAATAATAATAATTTAATTAGTTTGGTGTTATCAAAAAATAGCTGAATTTCATCTGCAACGATGGACTGCTATGCCTACTTTAGTAGTGTAATTACTTAATAGGTTGATGACGCCACACTGTGACTCACACAGTAGAAATATAAGATCCAAAAATTCAACACAAACCTTCCTGGTAGCTCAGTTGGAAGAGCACTCGACCGGTCATCGAGAGGGTCAGATCCCACTTAGGGGGGCAGGTGAATTTTTCCATTTTTCAAAAAATATTTATCTGGCAAGTTGGCCAAGACAACTATTTAAATAAAAATAATATCGCATAGTTAGGTCTGCAAATTCTTAAATCAGTGAAAATATCAAGCTTCTAAATCGACGCAATCAAAAGATACAGCCATTGGTTTCATTTATATCGCATATTTTGACATTCGCAAAGTGAATCAAAAACTATACGGTACTTTCCTTGACCTGGATTCATGAAATTTGGCAAGAAGCAATGTCATGTAGCACTAGTAAAGGAAAAAATCTGAAAACCGTAAATTTGTAGTTGTAACACAAAAAAAAAAAATGTTGAATGTAGCTGCACATTTTTTGCCTAACTTTTTGCTTACACGGAACCCTCGTTGCGCGAGTCCGACTCCCACTTGACCGGCTTTTTTTTATATAATAGAAGCCTGTATTATTTTTGTTCATTCGCATTCTTGTCAACTATAACAAAGTTTGCTTAGTTTGGGACTAGATGGCAGTGTCTAATTTGTTCAGGAATATTTATTTATTTTATAAAGAGGAAGCTCTTCCTTTCCTCTTAAATCCACCCTCAAAGGCATACCGTAATATTACTATTACATTCATACTTAATTAACGACGTCTAATCTCCCAATTAATTATCTAACTACTCTCCAAGGAAGGGAGTTCTTATGAACTGCCGAGATTTAAGTGTTATATTAATATTAAAGTAGTTGGGATTTTATTTAGCACTTCAGCACTTTAGACAAGCATACGGTCCGACTGATGTGAAGCGGTTACCGTAGGCATATTACTACATAATAAAATATAGCTCGCGCGCCGCCACCCCCGCTGCAACCGCAGCATCTCCTTCCTTTCTGGTGACCTCACTCACTCGCAGGAATAAATAAATAAATAAATATTACAGGACACACGGTCATCTAGCCCAAAGTAAGCAAAGCTTGTGCTATGAGTACTAGATGACTGATATTATACTTAAATATTTTTTTTTTGTAAATGCATACATATAATACATAGAAAATACCCAGACCAAGACAAACAGATATGTTCATGCACACAAATATTTGTCTTGTGCGGGAATCGAACCCGCGACCTCGGAGTCAAAGTGGCCATTGCTAACCATTCGACCACCGGGCTCGTCAGGAACACAACAACCCTCAAGGGAATTGATATTTGGCTGCGGTATTCTGTGAGGTGGAGGTACATTCCCCAGTCGGGTAGCTTACAATTACGCTCCCTACCTCTCTTTTCGCCAGAGCTTCGTTTGTCAGTCAGCAGGGTGCACCGCGTGCAGGTGAAGTTGGATTTGGTTCAAAGATGTTGATGAACTACTTACACCCCAAAATTATGTATATAATAGGTAGGGGAAAAAGTCTTTTCGCATTTTATTATATTTATTTTATTATTTTGCGTTGCATTTTTACCTTTTTTACTACAAAAAAGGTAAAAATGCAACGCAAGCTGCGAAAAAAATTTGTGACGTTTATGGACCTAGTGCAGTGTCTGTGAGAGTAGCACAAATTTGGTTTAAGCGTTTTCAATCAGGAAATTTTGATGTGAAAGATGCACATCGCTCTGGTCGCCCTGTTATGGATAAAATGGATGCCATTTTTGAAAAAGTGGAGCAAGATCGGCATATCAGTAGTTACGACGTAGCTGAAGAATTAGAAATTGACCACAAAACAGTTTTGGCGCATTTGAAAAAAGCTGGGTACACTAAAAAGCTCGATATTTGGGTTCCTCACGATTTCACTGAAAGAAACCTAATGAACCGTGTACTCATTTGCGATTCTTTACTACGACGTAATGAAAGCGAACCGTTTTTGAAGAAGCTTATAACTGGTGATGAAAAGTGGATCACGTACGACAAGAACGTGCGAAAAAGGTCGTGGTCAAAGGCCGGTCAGGCTTCAGAGATTCT
The DNA here is from genome assembly GCA_937001555.2 of Hypsopygia costalis. Classification (NCBI taxonomy): domain Eukaryota; kingdom Metazoa; phylum Arthropoda; class Insecta; order Lepidoptera; family Pyralidae; genus Hypsopygia; species Hypsopygia costalis. The sequence goes on from OW443347.2 coordinate 19,158,340, forward strand.
GGCAAAACCCGGGTTAACCCGCAACAAGGTGATGCTGTGTGTATGGTGGGATTGGAAGGGCATTATTCATTATGAGCTGTTACCGCCAGGCAGGACTATCGATTCTGAACTCTACTGTGAACAACTGATGAGATTAAAGCAAAAAGTTCAGAGAAAGCGGCCGAAATTAATTAACAGAAGGGGTGTGATTTTTCATCATGATAACGCTAGACCTCACACATCTTTAGCCACTCAGCAAAAATTAAGAGAGTTTGACTGGGAGGTGTTAGTGCATCCACCGTATAGTCCTGACCTTGCACCTTCTGATTTCCACCTGTTTCGGTCTCTTCAGAATTCTTTAGGCAATGTCAGGTTAACATCACGAGAAGACTGCCAAAACCACTTGTCGTGGTTTTTTGAACAGAAGGCCCAAAATTTCTATAGTAATGGGATCATGCCTCTACCTACAAGATGGCAAAAAGCTATCGAACAAAATGGCACCTACATACTTTAGTTAAATGTAAATAAACTTTATTAAAAAATGTTTTGAATTTTCATATAAAATACGAAAAGACTTTTTCCCCAACCTATAATTACCGATATTGTATAAAAAATTATGAACAGTTGATTTGGAATAACTTGTCACAATTTACTTAAGTAATTAATTAACTTTTATTCTAGTTTTATTTAGTTTTAGGTAATTTAGTTTTATTTGTATTTTATGTATTGTTATAGAATTTATTTTATCTTTTTTAAAGTTTACTTTAAGTTGATTTTACTTTGTAATTATACAAATAGCTTACTAAATTGCCATCTTTTACGTAGAATGTTTTGTCTCGTGTAGTCGTTCTTATATTTCTGTACATAGGTGGAAACTTATTATTGGCCTATTGATATTTACCTAATATAATCAAGTATATAACGATTGAGCTGTAAGACTCCCAAATATAAATAAATCATCATCATCAAGTCCATTTTAGTCTCCACTACAGGAGCACGACCCTCTCTCCGTCCGTCCTAGACAGAAGGAGGATTTGGCCTACACTCCCCAAGCTGGCCAGACGTGTTGGGGAGGCCTGATCGATATTTGATAATGTATTTCCCTTAGTCGCCTTGTACGACATCCACGGGAAGAGACGGAGTGATTCTATTCTAGTCTACCGGAAACCACACGGCCAATCATCATCATCATCATCATCAGGTCATTTTAGTCTCCACTACAGGAGTAGGACCCCCTCTCGTCCGTCACAGACAGGAGGACTTGGCCTACACTCCCCACGCTGGCCAGACGTGTTGGGGAGGCCTGATCGATATTTGATAATGTATTTCCCTTAGTCGTCTTGTACGTCATCCACGGGAAGAGACGGAGTGATTCTATTCTAGTCTACCGGAAACCACACGGCCAATAATATAAATAAATAAAAACTAGTAATTAATTACATAAAGTGGAAAACTGGTTGTATTTTAATTTATTATTTCAATCAACGAAAAAGGTTGCAGGGTTATTATTTTACTATGTTTTGATTCAATTAATCTCGCCCGTCCAAAGACAAGAAGTTGGATAGAATGTTTATCTTTTTAATAATAAAGGAGTGTCTGGAATATAGCGAAAAATACACAGTATGTACTTTGAAATATACTTTTTTTGATATGAATACAATGTTTATTTTATTTATGTATTTTAATATCTTTAACATAAATAACTTATAAATAAAATACCTACTTAAATATAACTTAGAAATAAATAACTATAAATAATGAAGCCCCGCCAAATCGTTACCCACTTGAAAAGTGCCCAAAAGGCTGGCAGCATTGCCACGTTGAATGGCAATGCTGATCCTCTGGCCGAGATATTGGCCAGCCCTTTGGTCATGTGATACTTCGATCAATCTTTTTGACAACTGTTGAAACAGTTTATGTGCTGATGGTCCCCACGGACCTAGTGTCTCTACCCCAAACGGCTCAAATATGTAACTCTGATCCAAGCAACTATATTTTCGCCGTTTGAGGTTTTCAGCAAACGCTGCAGCCGCACCAGCCCTAAATACAATGTTTAAATTTGCTACCGCAGGGGGCAATGCAAGAAATATAATGATAACAAAATCGGGCGATACAGTTTGGCGTTGTAGTTTCGAATCTAAGCTCTACATACAAAATTCAATCACACCACTGGATAGATGAAGGATCAAAGAATGTATTACGCTAAGTAAAGATTATTGAACATCGCGTGCGGGGTAAGGAAGCACTGCCATTTTGAGGTAATTTTAGTGCATACAACGTATTCACGTACAACACATGGCCGTGTCCATTACACAGCCACATCCCATTATTTATTTATTTATTTAAACTTTATTGACCATAGAATAAGGGTATAAAAGGCGGACTTAATGTTAAGAGCTTTCTTTACCAATCAACCTTTGGAAAAAACAGATAAAACTCGAATGCGGTTCTCAAAATAACAGTAATGAACTTACTCTTTTTTTTTTTATACTACGTCGGGTGGCAGACAAGCATACGGCCCGCCTGATGTGAAGCGGTTACCGTAGCCATATTAACGCTCGCAACATAAAATATCGCTCGCGCGCCGCCACCCCCGCTGCCATCGCGGCATCTCCTTCCTTTCTGGTGACCTCACTCACTCGCAGGAACACAACAGCCCTCAAGGGAACCGTTATTTGGCTGCGGTATTCTGTGAGGTGGAGGTACATTCCCCAGTCGGGTAGCTTACAATTACGCTCCCTACCTCTCTTTTCGCCAGAGCTTCGTTTGTCAGTCAGCAGGGTGCACCGCGTGCAGGTGAAGTTGGCTTTGGTTCAAAGATGTTGATGAACCACTTATACCCCTAAACTCACAATAAATACTTATGTAAACATAAAATTACATACTTTACATACTATTCTGATTTGGTAGCAACAAGGGAGAATTACCAAGCGTTCAGACGACTTTGCTATTCATATTATCGGAATCGATGTGTTAGGTAACAACTCAATATTTTAGTTCCCCAATAGTCTTAGAAACTTAAAATCCGTGGTGCACGGCAGTTGAGTTTCACTTGACTAGCCATCTCTTTAGGTTTTTAATGCCTTATTTGCCATATTGCTGTCTCTCACATTGCTAAGAGGGGAAGTCAAATTCCAAAAGCTTCCTACTCCTACTAATTTCTTGTGATTAAATTCGTTGTGAGTTCCAAGGCAGCCGTAGTTTTACCCCCGGGACTGCAATGGACTTCAATGTTCATTGCCTTTTTTGGCGGTCGCCGCTGTTAATCCTGGCTACACAGGAGACACAGTGGTGGGAATGTGTGGTGGGCCCCCGTCCATACTTCACATAGACATATGCTAATTATACACATATACATAATTATACACATCTATAACATATTAGACAAAGTTGGGAACGGTGAAACTGTGGAATCAACTTCTGCGTGTGTTTTCGAACAATAGGCTATTTGACTAACATTTTTTTCGGTTTGATATGTAGGGACGTCTCCATAATATAACCATAGGTGAAAGAATTACTTCGATAGCACAAAAATCTCTCGAGATATGTTAATTTGAAAATCACAATTTTTAGACTGCCCCAAAACGCTCCATACAAAAGACTACCGAATTATGACGTCACAGGTTTGTATTTTGTATGCATCAATCAGAAATTTGTACGATAGCTATGTTAAATATTACGTTTATGTAATTAGTATCATAATAAAAGTTATAGCATTTTTTATTGCTTCTCCAATGGAAATATTATTATTTAATAATTTAATACTTTTGAAATGGCCTTTCCCGCCAAACTTTGATCGACGCTAAAAAAAGTCTGACTGAAGATATTAGAATAGAAGTTTGCAGATCTTTATAGTTTTGTGTATTTTACGATATTGTTAATTTATTTATACAATTTTTAAACATTGGAAAATAGCCTATTGCGACATGGGAGACTTCAAGAACAGAGTCTATATTTTCCTTAAAAGGCTGACTATGGATCAGCGACCTCTTGGTGTTGCTGATCTCCATGGTCTCTTATTTAAAATAAAATCTAAGTTTCGGGCGAAAGTTCAGATTTTTTTTCAGAGGAAACAAATGTTTTATGTTCAAATTATTTACATCGACGAGCGTAGTGGAATGTCTAGCAATGTCCATTTTGACTTCGAAGTCGCAGGTTCGATCCCCGAAGAATACAAATATTTGTGTGCATGAACATGACAATGTGTGTTTATCTTAATCTGGGTGTTATCTATGTATTATATATATGTATCTAAAAAAAAGTATTTAAGTATATTATCAGTTATCTAGTACAAACTTAGTTTGGGACTAAATATCCGTGTGTAGTGCAGGAATATTTATATTTATTTATGTTAATATGTTATAAATAATAAGATATGTAAATAAATAAATAAATATTCTCAGACAAATTAATTACCTAGCCCCAAAGTAAGCGAAGCTTGTGTTATGGGTACTAGACAACTGATAAACATACGTAAATACATATTTTTTTTGTAAATACATACTTATGAACATAGAAAACACCCAGACTAAGACAAACAGAAATGTTCATGCACATTAATGTTTGTCCCGTGTGGGAATCGAACCCACGTTGGTGTCGAAGGCGCGTCACTGACCGCTACGCCACCGAGCTCGTCAAATGTGCTCATTTTTTCTGTTTGTTATATAAATTAGTCACAGGAATTAATTGTGTAAGAATTACTTTAATAGCATGAAAATTTCTCAAGATACTTTAATTTGAAATTCACTATTTTGGACTTTTCTTTTCCAAAAAGGCTCCAATTTGCTACATACAAAAGGCTCCTAGACTACGACGTCACACGTATATATTTTCTATGTATTTATCAGAAATTTGTATGACAGCTATCTTAAATATTTAGTATCGTAGCAAAAGAAAGAGAATTTTTTATTGGTTATCAAAGTCAAAGTCAAAATATCTTTATTCCTTGGACTTTTTATAGCACTTAGAAACGTCATACAAATTAAATATAAGACATGTATCTAAATCATTACTACTCTAAATCCGCAGAGCTTAGGATTCACTTTCATCACACTCACACTTTCATTATCAAATCGTTATATATTTTTTTATAAGTTCATGCATTTTAAAATGGAGTTTCGCATTTTAATTGCTAGTGATGTAGCAAAAGTAATGTATTTTTTTTAAAACGGGACGGGGGCCCAGCGCACATTCTCACCACTGTGTCTCCTGTGTAGTCAGGATTAACAGAGTACACCACCAAAGAAATGACAATAAACAATGGGGTAGAACTATGGCTCACTTGGAACTCACAACGAATTTAATCAAAATAAAATTATTAGGGGTAGGAACCTTTAAGATTTTGACATTCGCTCTTAGAGATCTGAGAAGAAAGCTTCTCTCATCATAGATTATATCTTCGATCATTAATACCTACTATGATATATTTTATTAATAATTTCATATCAATTTTAAAAAAGACTTTCGTACCAAAACTTTGGTCGACAATAAAAAGAAATTGAACGTAAAAAAATAAAATATCACAGATAGTTCTCGTTTTGTGTACTTTACAATATTATTAAATATTTATATAAATTTAAAACGGTATTTGCATATATTTATAATACCCTTATAAATATTTATATTTATATGCACAATATTTTCATCGCTATGCAGCGTGCAAAAGCGGCCAGCCTTTTGGCCACAATCCCCGAAAATTGTCGGGACAATTAATGTAATGATATTTTTTTGCTGTGTATTTTATTATTATTTTTTTAATTTATTTATGATATGATGATTTAGGTATTTTAAATTTTATTTTATGTTATTTACATGTAATTTTAGTTTTTTTTTTATAATATAGCTTATGTTAAATCAATATATGCATACTCAATTGATAATTATTAATATTGCTATTGATAATTTTGTAGACAATATTAAAATTTTTTTTGCGGATTTTGGGATAGAGAAAAAGAGCTTCTTGCACGTCATAGTAGAGTAGAAAAAAATTACATTCACACTAAAGATATCATATCATTATGTATCTATTACAAATACATTCAATTCTATTCATATTATTAATCCAGTATAAAATGTTATTCCACGGAACATTTACTTATCATTTCATAAAATGAGTCTGTGGAAACTTACTATTAAAGTAATGTAAAATATTTGGTTAGGTCAGAACTTTTTGTCCAATGAGAAATTCTCATATCGGAAAGACAAGGTCAAATCAAACTAATATAAAGTGGTTTTAGCAGCGCTCCCTGGCGGCGACTCGGTGAACAATACAGTTTTGTATTCTTATAGAAAAATAATAAAGTGTGTGTCGTTGTGGGAAATCGTGGACCCGTATGTTACAGTATATAGTTGAAATATTTTTTTAACATTCAAACCATATTTTGAGCAAAAGCAAAATCAAGATTAGATAGGAATATTTATCGACCAACCCGGTGGTAGAGTGGCTAGGAATGGCTACTTTGACTGCGAGTTCGCGGGTTGGATCCCAGCACAAGAAAAACATTTGCGTGCATGAACTGTATGTCTTGGTCTGGATGTATTCTATGTATTATATGTATGTATTTAAAAAAAATGTATTTAAGTACCTACATCAGTTATGTAGTACCCATAGTACAAGCTTTGCTTAATTTGAGACTAGATGGCGCTGTCTAATTCATCCAGGACTATTTATTTTACGACCTGCTTTATGCTAAGCGGTCATAGCAGGCTATGGTTGCTTGTGACACCAGAATCATCACTCACGCGTTGCCGATCCTGCCAAAAACTCACTACGGCTTTCATGAAAAACTTCATGCTGTAGTCTCCTGGAAATACCTTGGCAGGGAGTTATTTAAGGGATTTATTTACATATTTATCATCTGGGGTCTCCGGTGACCTGTAACACAAGTTCTTTTGAACCTCTCTCAAGCACCAGTCTATTACATTACTTATTTTAATTATAAGATATATCCTACACTTATTGTGAAGAGAATATAAACTATTAAAAACTGAATTATAAAACACGGTCAAAGTTCTACGAAATTTGTAGATTTCCGTAGACCTCACAGTTCTACGAAGAAAATTCGTAGATCTTCTACAAATCCGTACACAGCTCGTAGACTTTCGTTAATCAAGAGTTTGTAGATCCTCTATCAAAACCGTAGATAGATCGTAGACTTTCGTAAATCAGGAGTTTGTAGATCCTCTACGAAATCCGTAGATAGCTTGTAGACTTTCGTAAATCAAGAGTTTGTAGATCCTCTACGAAATCCGTAGATAGCTCGTAGACTTTCGTAAATCAAGCGTTTGTAGGTCCTCTACGAAATCTGTAGATATCCTTTTCTTTCAACTTTCGTAAATCTAACAACTGTTGATGTCAGAGTGGCCGGAAATGATTAATTTATTTTTATAAAACTGGACTTATTTATGTTAATAGATTTATTAGCATGACAATATGTTCGAGAAGCAAAATTCTTGAACATGGTATATAAAGAGTAAAGAACAAAAATAATTAAATAGGGAATTTATTTCTAATTAGTATTTATATAAAAAAAATAACTAGACATATTCCTTTTATATTTAACACACTGACAGGGAATGCTCGTTAAAGCTATTTTTGAACACTAGTCGACCCGAGAGACATTGTCCTGTCTTCTCAATAATGAATATTGAATTGGTTTCGCGCTTTCTGTCAAATGACTGACCGAATGATCTGTCAAAATAAGGGAACGCTTCACATCTGACGGGCCGTTTGTTTGTCCTCGTATCAGGTAGCATATGAAGAAATGGCAGGCAATTTGATCTACACTACTTTGCAGTAGTTTACTTTAAAGTAGTGTAGATCAAATTGCTTGTACATTTGACTTCCGCAAAATAACACCTGAATCAATTAACTATATAAAGAAATGTTCTGAAGTCCACGCGAACCAAGTCGTACACGGGCGCTAGTATGTACAGTCAAGGTTTATAAGTGCAGTACCATGCATCTTACCATTAATTTCGTATAAAACACGCATTTATTATGATATTTAATTTCTATTAATTAATTAATAATATATTATAAAGATGAGTTGGACAACAGATAAAGAAACAATTAAAGAAAATTATTTCGATATATCGATTTTTAAATAAAGAAATTAATTTCGTAACATTAAATGATTGTATTTATTTAGATTTTAATTAACTTATATAAGATACTTATGACAACCGTAAGGATCTTATATAAGTTAATTAAAAAATATAAATGAGAAATTAATTAACATTATTTGAAGTGCATAACGTAATAAATACATATTTTATTCAATGATAAAAGTACTGTAGGTGGCACTTACACCACTTGCATGTACACACAATTCTACTTTATTGTCGAAACAAAACTAAACCCAAAAATGTAAAATAGTAAATTCGTTCCACGAACTCGTGGTCACAATAATAAATAAAACATTCCCAACTCTAGTCCCTACACCCTGAGGTACCCTAAAAACCTTTTTCCACTTACCCTCCCCTCACCCCCCTATCACTATTACAACCTCTGCTACAGCCATCCGCCCCTCAGTATCCGCGTAGCTCCTGAAGCGACCGCTCGTTGGGTCTCGCTTTCATCACCGCCTGAAAATATTTCGCGCCAAATTACTTATATTAAGTGTTGTGATTATTTACTTGTGAAATACTAACTCGGTTTTTGTGGTAAGTTTTTAAATTTTAACTGTGTGTTGATATATGTGTTAAGTAAGATTTAAACCTATGTATTTGATTGTCCATTGCGTTACGTAAAATAATTTTCGGGTTATGTGTTTCATTAGATTACGCGTGTGTACAATGAGAAATTAATTATTAAATATTACCTACCTACTTGCTTAATGATTATTTAATTAAAAACAAACATTTTTAATCTAAAATACATTTTTTGGAAATAAATAATTGTTATAAATATTTTATTCGCTAGGAACATGGTAAAATATAATTGATGATTCTGTTATATAAGTCATGTTTTAATTAATATTTCTTGTGTCTTTTAAAATAATGAGATGTGAATTAATTAAAGTCTAACAAGTTCCTAAACGGTTTTATAATTAAAATATCCTTTTAAGTCATCGTTAATCATAATTTAATAATCAAAAAAGTGCCTGGCCAATTCTGTCTTAAATATTATATTGCTCAATTTTGATATCTATTACATAAGGCATAGAACAGGCAATTCGAGACAGGCAATTACATTCGAATAGAGACTTTTGTTAGGAAAATATTAATATTTATTCTGAGAATTATTTCGTGATTACTCGAATCAAAATGATACGGCTAACGCTACAAAGGTTTTGAAAATTTGCGTATTATTGTGAGAAGAATAAAGTATATAATTGACGTGGCAGGTCTATTATCTCAAATAATAATGTGTGTATATTATTTAAATGAGCCAAAAATCAAGAACCCTCTAGTAAAGAAATACATTTTGAGTTTTATTCTATGGAGCACAAAGATGGTAATTGAAAGACATTAATTATTTAAAGGAAAATAAGCAAACATTTTTGTTATTAAGTTGTGATAGAAACAAGTATTCTAGGTTGTTATAATAACAAAATGAAGTGTTTAAATACAATGGAAGTAATTAACGACTTTTAATTATGTTTACTAGTAGTTGCCCAGTAGTCGAAATTTGATAATAATTAATTTAAATTATAACTAAAACTTTGATTAAGACTTAACAATAAACAAAACAGTATATGTTCGGGTGTGTGTGAAATACATGGTAGTGTGTGTAATGGTTTTTTTTATTGATTTAATGTATTTTCTATGCATAATTTTCAAAAAAATATTAGCATTCTCCACTTCTTCTTTATATAAACCATAAGTGTGCGAAATTTCATTCTCCTCTGTCCGCGCAATTTTCTTAAAAAGGGGTACAAAGTTTTTGCTTCACTTATTAATTTATTGATGTACAAAATAGGATTTTCTTTAAAAGAAAATATGCAAAACATTTTTGTTCTAAATTTGTGCTAACAAACAAGTATTCTTAGTAATAAACAAGATGAATTATTTAAGTACAATCGAAGTAATTAAATACTTTTAATTATGTTTATATTGTTCGCTAGCTCTGGATTGTAAACATCAGGGCTGTCGAACTGTGTAATTGGATACAAAAACTGTGGATTTTAAACAAACATGTAACGGCAAACGAGCATGTGGGTTACCTGGTGGAAAGCAATCACCACCGCCCATGGAGACCAGCGACACCAAGGGGTCACCTATCCCCTGCAGCCTTTTAAGGAAAATGAAAACTCTGTTCTTGAAGGTACCCATGTCGTAGTTGTTCGGAAATACCGCTGAGGGAAGTTGATTCCACAGTTTCACTGTTCGTGGTATAAAATGTCTTAGGAAACGTACTGTAGATCGCCAATTATCAAGATGATATGGATGGAATTTTAATTGACGGCGAGTTGTACGATAGTGGAATTCAGCGACAGGTATCAATTCAAACAGCTCATTCGAGCATTCCCCGTGATATAATTTGTATAGAACGCAAAGAGACGCTACATCTCTGCGTGTAGAGAGAGTCCAATGGAATTGAACGAATGATTGTATAACTCTGTTCATCTATTTAGGCGCTCCTAGGTTAGACTAGTTAAACCTAAATAGTTCGGTACTGTGTGGTTCCAGAGAAGTTTTCTTCCGTGTACTGTCAAGCTGTGGAATGAACTGCCTGTCGAGGTTTTCTCAGGACTACAGCATGGGTTTCTTCAAAAAGGGCATGAAGAGGTTTTTACAAGGTGCAACGCGAGTGTAATGCCCCTGGTGTTACAGGCGTTCATAGGCCGTAGCCTACCGTTACCGTAATTACTCGTTACCGTAGTAACGAGTAATGTTTACAAATAAATGCACAAAAAAAAAACAGGTTACAAAATAAAATTTATTATTACAATATTTCCCCCAATTCGTTATACGTTGCTGGCGGCTTTACCTCGCTGAATAGCAATACTAATCCTCTGAGCTAAGTAATCCCGCTGGTTGAATGATGCCTCGACTAATCTCCTGTATGTCTATTATTAAAGATTACGGGCTGATAGCCCATATCCCTTAGAATATACAATTTACAGCTATTATTATGTAGGCATTTTAATAATACTTATTTATCATGGTACTAAATACAGACGCCCATGGAGATCACACACACCAAGGGGTCGCCAATCCGTTGCCAGTATTTTAAGAGAATATAGACTCTATTCTTGAAGGCTCCCATTTATTAATTGTTTGGAAATACCGCTCACGGAAGTTGATTCCACAATTTCACCGTTCGTGATATAAAATGCCTTAGGAAACGTACTGTAGTAGATTGCCAATTATTAAGATGATATGGATGAAATTTTAATTTATGGCGAGTTGTACGATGGTGGAATTCAGCAGCAGGTATCAAATCAAACAGCTCACCCGAGCAGTTCCCGTGATATAATTTGTATAGAACGCAAAGTGACGCGACATTTCTGCGTGTAGAGGTCCAGCGGTTTGGGCCATGCATTGATATGACAGTCAATCAATATCTTCTTTATAGATATTATATATGTTACCTTCGATTCGCGGCTTCTCCTCGCGGACAAACGATGCCGGGATAATAAGTATCGTAATTGTCAATCGAAAAAGAAATGAAAATTAGAAGTTTCAGACTATAATAACGAATCATTTTATTAAATCTCTCTCAGAAACAAATTCATAAGAACTATTAAATAGGTACATTTTGATTTTAGGCTGGAGTGTGTGAGAGACTGATGCCTGAGCTAGGTATAACCCTGAGTTACAGGTTACCAGGTTCTCACCCGCGGACAGATATTAGTAGCATACATTGCATGATAGTCTTGGTGGAACCACCAGAGTTACAACCTATTCACAATAAATGTTTAAACAATAGACATAACCAGTCCGCAGGGCAGCTTGTGGCGAGCTTTATAGATATGAGTAACGACACGAGTCGGTCAGGGCCTTCTTCTCCGACGTGTCTTCATCGGTCGGAGTGTAAACACAAGAAGGCCCGCAGGACTCTCAGCTCTGGCTTGCCTTCATTGGCCGTCCAGAGATGAGCCGTTAGAGCTATATGTTCCAGGGGTGGAAGTGTTAAAGGGCATAACGCCGCGAGTAACTTCGGAGAAAGAGCAGCACACCTCTCGACATCCCTTAGTCACTCACACCGGTGATGCCCCCGGCCGATTTCCTGGCATTTCTCGGGCCCATCTGTGAGTGGCAAGCCACCGCCTACCGCAAATAACTAGCAATAGAAGCAGTTATGGCAGGCATCCGTCCTTCTGTAATAGCCCGGTATTTAGTTCACCCAAATCTCATCTCTATAGCCCATTTATTTTCCATCACACTTTGAAATAATCTCAACGCCTGCCGAGACCTGCTCATGGGTATATCGTTCCATTGATATATCCTAGAGCGGGTCACGGCAGGCGTATAACATTACATCAAACTTCTCAAAGGGGCCTCTGCGCGTTGGATCCATGTCCCCGCGTACGCCTATCAAATGACCGGGCTTGACCCGTGAATTAAAAGAGAGACATAACAATAAATCTAAGATTGTTAAAGGATAACATTAATATTTAATCATCAAGTCACGTAGGAGTACATATGAAACAAACTAAAGTAATTACTACGACCAAATTTAGGATTTTTTCTAATTCGTTTGCGACAAAACGAAAGACTAATAATTGATGTTTACCACTAGGCCGTGCCAATTAAGATGTCCGTAGAGACCGACCAAATGGAATGTTGTTGAAAGGTCTGAACTCTCAGACAATTTGTACCGCGTACTGTCAAGCTGTGGAATGAACTGCCTGTCGAGGTTTTCTCAGGAGACTACAGCATGGGGTTCTTCAAAAAGGGCGTGAACAGGTTTTTACAGAATCGGCAACGCGCGTGTGTCGCCTCTGGTTGTTCCTCCGCCTGGCGTTACATGCGTACTTGGCTACGGTAACTGCTTTCCATCAGGCGGGTCGTATGTTTGTTTTGTTTCTTTCGACGCACAATTGTTGCCGTAAAACCAGTAAAATTGTAAAAAAAATTAGGTTTTAATTGTATTATATGTACTTTTTATTGTGTATATAAAACATATGCTATCTATCTATCAAATCACAACAGTTACTTTACGCAAAATACTAACTATACTAGTCTCTAAGCACATAATCATCATTATCTACCCACTGTTGGATATAGGCTTTCCTCAATGCTTTCACCTAATACCATCCTCTGCATCCAGCAGCTACCAGGGGCTTTCTTGAAGTCATGGGGCCATCTAGAAGGAGGGCAAGAGCGTAGCTATCTCTGTATCAACCGAATCAATGATATGGGGTCCACGGGCTACAAAAGCCCCGTCATGTTCGATTCTAGTAGGTAGAAGACCACCCCGGGTCTGACTTATTTAGAAATCCTCCACCTAATTTTGATACAATACCCATCTAGCGATTACTGACTCAGCAGAGACCAGCTCGTTGCCACTTCAGCTTGCAAACTCTGAAGGCTATGTCGAACTTTAGTTCTCCGTCGAATTTCTTCGTTCCAGATTCGATTCTTTAGAGAAACCTAAGTATCATAATGTTATAATAAAGCACTTGTACTATTCCACGTTATTATATTTAATATTACCGACCGGTTTCGCCGCTAAGGCATTATCAAGGTAAACAGATGGTGTTTGTGTTTCTACAGATGGTGTGTGTGTGATGGTGTGTGGGTAGAAACACAAACACCATCTGTTTACCTTGATAATGCCTTAGCGGCGAAACCGGTCGGTAATATTAAATATAATAACGTGGAATAGTACAAGTGCTTTATTATAACATTATGATAATAATGTTCCACCAAGTGCCAACAATCAACAGTATCAACTTTAAACCTAAGTATAGTTCTCTTCATCGCTCGCTGTGCGGCTTTTAGTCTGTGAATCAGCTCGACGGTCATCATCCAAGTGTCTGCTCTGTAGATTATAGCGGAATGGCACTGATTGAAAACTTTTGTCCTCAAGCATTGGGGTATATCTGCGGTGAGGATGTTAAACACATACTCTAACCAACAAAGTAACTTTGATCCAGTGCGTTTTCAATATGTTTTCAACATTTCAGCGAACATCTCGCAAACAATTGCATTCACACCATTCCCTGAATTTCTCAGTTGTTTATATCAAAAACATCTGAGCGAAGAGTATGCTGTTTACTCGTAATACTGAAAATAAACAATATAGTTTGTATTATTATTTAAAAAGTTGATTTAAACCAACTTGCTAAATATTCACAACCACAGAACGTCACGTACGGGCTTGCGATATCACAAATTCACCGTTGGGATCATTCCTTCGCGTACTAAAAAGTTTGGTAACTCCTATCTATGTCGCACCATTAAAATGTGGAACGCGTTGCCGGCATGTATTTCCTCATTCATACAATATGGGATCCTTCAAGCGAAGCGTGAAGAAGCATCTTGTAGGCCAGCATGGCAGCGTCAACTGACAAGACATCAAGGTCTCTTTTCCGTTGCCGATCAGATTGGGGCTCCTCTTTTCGCTTACCATCAGGCGAAGCGCAGCCAATATGCTGAGCTAATATAAAAAAAAGTATATAATTATTATATTTTTTTTAATAGATAAATTCACCTCCCCCGCCTAGGGCTCTCATCTGTAATGTCTCGGCCACACTACCTTACCGTCTACCGTGCTGTTACCGCAATAATTATGGCATTAAATTACCGTTTAGATTACTGCGTGAAGTGGTGTGGTTACACTAGAGTTTACCTAGATATGTCAATAAATTAGGCGGTAAAAATATCATTTTACAAGATGTAGGTTGAAGCAGCAGCTGTGTTGTGTTTTATGAGTGCCAATTATTTTTACATGAATCTTTAATTTTTACAAAGCTAATGCAAGACTAAAAATAAGTCCAAAAATTTGAGCGCTTTTCATTTGACTACTCCATGTCGGTCGATACGTGCGTCGCCGTTGAGCTCATGTTGAATACTGGACAAACGGTAGTGTGGCCACAAACACATTAATTACTGCGGTAATCTCTTTTGCTGTGCGAAAAAAGACTGCCGCCGGAGCTATTGTCTACCGCCATTTGCCATATTGATTGGCATTGTAAAATTATGGTCATAAATCGTGGTTACACCTAGGTGTTGTTGAAATTATGGCAATAATTATTGGTATATCACGGTAGTGTGGCCGTAGCATAACAATGGACTACTATGCCTTGTTTAGTAATGTAATACTAAATAGGTAGATGACGCCACACTGCAACTTCACAGCAGTAAAATATAAAATACCAAAATTCGCCACCACTACAACCCTTCCTGGTAGCTCAGTTGGAAGAGCACTCGACATTATATATATATTATGTCGCAGCCAATTCGTAGAACCCGCCGCATTACATAACGACTAACTGTTTTATAAAATGGCCAAGACAATAAATCAAACCGCCCTTTTATCATATTAGTGAATTGTCACATATGCGGCCAGCTATCGGGTGACAATTCAATTGGGTATCCACCAAGTTTGTGGAACCTCGTATTTCTAAGAAATCACAAGGCAACCTAACCGAAAGATTATTTAAAGACAATCCGCCTTAAATTAGCCATTATGTAATGTGGCGGTTCTACGTGTTGGCTGCGACATATACATATAGAGAGTAACTCGTCGGTGGTTTCAGGGTTTTCAATACACCATAGTGTTTTAGGCGAACTTCATTCGGTCAATAAGGTCAAGAAGGGGTGTCCTACGCTTCGTCGCTCCATACGTGGCCGCCACTCTAGCACTTTTCTCCCCCATCTGCCAGCCCACTGCCACTTCAACTCGCTGACTCTGAGTTCATACCTAATTTGTAATTCATAATGAGAGTTCATAATTTAATAGAAACTAAAATTACCATTTTTTTGACTACAGTTTTGTTAGAATGTCGTTATCTAAAGATTTATGCCTTAATTGGCCTCTTAATGACATTCAAAGCAAGTTTTTCGCGTAAAACAAAAGTTTATTAAATTTAAGCTCATTATTTTGTTTGCTGCAGGCAACCACTGGTCGTTTACACTAAAAACAGAATCAAGTTATTTCACCATAATTTATTTTTCTAAGGAGTTGCAGACGAGCGATTTTTATTCGACTAATTTGTGCTCTTTCAGTCTCTTTGGCAGGAGAAGTTGTTGTTGTTGTATAACTTAATTGTACATATAACGGGACGGGGGGTCCACCACACATCCCCACCACTGTGTCTCTTGTGTAGCCAGGATTAACAGCGGCGACCACCAAAAAAGGCAATGAACAGTGAAGTCCATTGCAGACCCGGGGGTAAAACTACGGCTGCCTTGGAACTCACAACGAATTTAATCAGAAGAAATTAGTAGGAGTCAGAAGCTTTTGGAATTTGACTTCTCTTCTTAGCAATGTAAGAGACAGCAATATGGGAAATAAGGCATTAAAAGCCTTAAGAGATGGCTAGTTAACTGAAGCTCAACCGTGTATCACGGATTTTAAGTATCTAACACTATTGGGGACTTAAAACATTGAGTTATTATTGTTGTAGAAGTTTATTGTACATTATTAGTTCGATTTCACAGTACATATAACAAATTGTACAAAGCTGGGTTTATCCCATACAGTGCAACCCATAATCACCCCAACAGTGGGATGATTATGGGTTGATGCCGAAACAGATAAAAGTTTTTATCTTTATTTACACAAACTTTGAATCTATAATTGCGATTAAACGCATCATGTCGCGCGTCTACTTACCAGCTTCATTATAACCGCAAATAAATACCGAACATTTTGCGGCAGGATTCCGCAAAGTTTTGGATTGGAGGCCGTTATTGGCTTTTTGGTCTTCGGCCTCGTTTCAGGTGTACTAGTTTGGAATCGTTGTGAAATATCTGACATTTTTGGCAAAAAGTTTATATAAATTTAAAGATTATAGGATTTAAGGAGCTCCATGGCGTCGATGCGTGTATCATATATAATTTTGGGGTGAACCAAAGCCAACTTCACCTGCACGCGGTGCACCCTGCTGACTGACAAACAAAGCTCTGGCGAAAAGAGAGGTAGAGAGCGTAATTGTAAGCTACCCGACTGGGGAATGTACCTCTACCTCACAGAATACCGCAGCCAAATAACGGTTCCCTTGAGGGCTGTTGTGTTCCTGCGAGTGAGTGAGGTCACCAGAAAGGAAGGAGATGCTGCGATGGCAGGGGTGTGGCGGTGCGCGAGCGATATTTTATTGCGAGCGTTAATATGGCTATGGTAACCGCTTCACATCAGGCGGACCGTATGCTTGTCTGCCACCCGACGTAGTACCTATAAAAAAAATCAGTGTAATCCAGGGGTTCCCAACTAGTGGTCCGCGGACCACTATTCATCATCATCATCAGCCTGTATCTACCCACTGCTGGATATAGGCCTTTCCCAATGCTTTCCACCAGATACGATCCTCCGCTTTCGGCATCCATCCGCTACCAGCCACTTTTTTGAGATCGGCGGTTAATTATATACTGATAAATTATGATCCGTAATACAAACTTTTAATGAAAGTGACTATGCACTATTATAAATATAAATATGATCAGACAAATTACACAGCCCCAAAGTAAGCGAAGCTTGTGTTATGGGCACTAGACAACTGATAATCATACGTAAATACATTTTTTTTGTAAATACATACTTATGATACATAGAAAACACTCAGACTAAGACAAACAGACATGTTCAGGCACACAAATGTTTGTCCTGTGTGGGAATCGAACCCACGAGCGTTGGTGTCGAAGCCGCGTCATTGACCGCTACGCCACCGAGCTCGTCACTATTATACAAAATACAAAAATTTCAAGTTATACAATAATGGATTTATATGACACTCGGGGTCCCTACGCCGAGCGATAACTTCGTAGTGGTCCGCGAACAAAAAAAGGCTGGGAATCACTGGTCTAACCGAACAAGCAAGTTAAGCAACGTCAAAGCAATTTCAGCTATTACCAAAGGTTGACTGGTAGAGAATGAATAGACGAGCTCGGTGGTCGGTTAGCAATGGCCACTTTGACTCCGAGGTCGCGGGTTCGATTCCCGCACAAGACACACATTTGTGTGCATGAACATATCTGTTTGTCTTGGTCTGAGTGTTTTCTATGTATCATAAGTATGTATTTACAAAAATGTATTGTTTATCAGTTTTTGTCAAGTACCCATAACATAAGCTTCGCTTACTTTGGGGCTAGCTGGCGCTGTGTAATTTGTCTGACAAATATTATTATTATTATAAATATTATAGATTATATATATATATATATATATATATATATATTACTATATTTTACCAGACTCATCAGGACAGAAGTTTAAGTTTCCAACTCACTGACTCAAGAGCGGCTTGCCCAAACCTTTAGATCTAGAAACTTGAACTTTGCGCAAACTTTCCTTTTGTTATGTAGACGCGAAATAAGCCTGTTTTTTTTTAAATTCCCACGAGATAGGTCTCGATCTATCGATCAGGCCTCCCCAACCCGTCAGGCCAGCGTGGGGAGTGAAGCCCAAATCCTCCTTCTGTCTGGGACGGACGAGAAAGAGTCGTGCTCCTGTAGTGGAGACTAAAATGACCTGATGATGATGATTCTGTGAGGTGATGGTACTGTGCAAGGAAGAAGATGCTGCGTTGGCAACGAGTGTGGCGGTGCGTGAACTATTTTTCAAGTTGCGAGCTTTATATGGCTATGATAACAGCTTTTCATCAGGTCGTATGCTTATTTGACACTCGACGTTATATAAAAAAAATTGGTGTGACTGTGTACGTATTCATGTACAACACACGTCCAGCATGTGTTGTACGTGAATACGTTATATGCACTAAAATTATCTCAAAATGGCAGCGCTTCCTCCTCCCCCACACGCGATGTTCCATAGTCCTTACTTAGCGTAATAAATTCTTTGATCCTTCATCTATCAGTGGTGTGGTTGAATTTTGGATGGAGATGATAGATATGTAGCTGCAACACCAAACTTTATCCCCCGATTTTGTTATTCGTTTTTAGGGTTCCGTACCAAAAGGGTAAAACGGACCTTACTGAGACTCCGCTGTCTGTCCATCCGTCCGTCTGTCACCAGGCTGTATGTCATAAACCGTGATAACTAGACAGTTGATATTCTCACAGATGATGATTTCTGTTGCCAATAGAACAAATACTAAAAAAACCGGACAAGTGCGAGTCGGACTCGCCCACCGAGGGTTCCGTAGGTACGTAGTATCATTATTAAATTTGATATTTTTCATTATAAATAAGAAATAATGCGTCGAAAAAAATAAATAAAATATTTTTTGCAATGTGTACATCAAGCCCTTTCAATGATACCCCATTTGAACTAGTACTTTCAATTTCAAATTTCGTCACCCTATAAAAAATATAGCCCCCCTATTTTTTAAGATCTATTTACAAATGTATAGTTTTGAGATTTATTCCTGTACTTGTAGTCTATTGCTGCGGCTACACTACCTTACCGTCTACCGGGCTGTTACCGCAATAATTATGGCATTGAATTACCGTTGAAATTACTGCGTGAAGTGGGGTGGTTACACTAGAGTTTACCTAGATATGTCAATAAATTAGGCGGTAAAAATATCATTTTTCAAGATGGAGGTTGAAGCTGCAGCTGTTATATTTATTTAGATGGTTTCGGTCTTTTTTCTTCTTCAAACCATCATTGTACACCGCGATTTTTATCGGGGGATACCCGACCGAAAGCTCATAATAAAAAGATACGGTTCGCATTAGAATAATTCCAAAACTTAAGCTTTTTTCATTTGACCACTCCATGTCGGTCGATACGTGCGTCGCCGTTGAGCTCATGCTGCACACTGGACAAACGGTAGTGTGGCCACAAACGCATTAATTACTGCGGTAATTCTCTTTGATGTGCGAAAAAAGACCGCCGCCGGAGCTATTGTCTACCGTCATTTGCCATATTGATTGGCATTGTAAAATTATGGCCATAAATCGTGGTTACACCTAGGCGTTGTTAAAATTATGGCAATAATTATTGGCATATCACGGTACTGTAGCCGCAGCATATAACGATGTTACTTGCCAAATTTCATAGTTCTAGGTCAACGGGAAGTACCCTATAGGTTTTGATTCCCTTGAGTGTGTCGAAATATGCGTTTTTTGCTGAATAAACGGCCGTAACTTTTTTTTACGTAAACTTAGCAGTTTGATTTTTTTACATCTTCATGGGACCGTAGACCTGAGCATACAGTTCAAATTTCAGCTTGATATCTCCACGCATTCTCGACATAGTAGACAGACAGACGGACAACAAAGTGATCTTATAAGGGTTCCGTTTTTCCTTTTGAGGTTCGGAACCCTAAAAACACAATAAAATAAATTTAAGAAAGCTCCTATATAAACATGATTTTTTTTTTGCTCGTTTTAACTCGATATTGATAACGGCAACAGGTAGACGCTTGAAATATTATCAGAATATTTAGTTATATATTCACTTTAAAAATAAATAATTAAATTAAAATAAAACAAATATTTAAGAGTGGCTCCCATACAACAGACATTATTTTTTTGCCGTTTTTATAGAAAACTAGCGACCCGCCCCGGCTTCGCACGGGTGCAATGCTGGTCTTATCTTATCTTAGAGTGGGTCCAGTGCTGAAGCACCGGTGACACGTCGACCCTCGTACTTAAGTATGCCGCTTATTGGGAAGTGTCTGTAGTCCTCCAAGTCCGGGTATGCCTTTCCTAGGATTTCCATTCGTTTGCCGGCTAGGACGTCACATTGACACATCAAGTGTTTCATGGACTCGTTAGACCCTCTGCATGTTCTGCACTCTGGGCTATCAACACGTCTCCTTTTGTTTAGGTGTCCTTGACAGGCATAGTGGCCCGTTAGTGCCCCAAGTAATGAGACGCATCCGTTTTCTGTCATATGTATGTACATGTCCGTACCAATTGATTGTGCCTTCGCCAATGGTTTCGTTGTGCAATGCTGATACTAAATATGGTACAGAAGGTCTTTGCGCATGTCCTATCCAGTCGACAGCACGCGCCGCCGCCGGCAGCATCCCGGCCGGTACCGCCACAACCGTTATGTCCCTACATTTTAAATCTGTAATATCTTCGAAAATATTCATTTAAATTACATTCTGTAAAGGGCCATATTGATCTATATTATGTATTTAAGGCACTTAATTGAATAATGATTACCCTTCCATAATAAACACTCTATCTATTAAAAAAAACCGCATCAAAATCCGTTTAGTAGTTTTAAAGAAATGAGCATACATAGGGACGGACAGACATGGGAGCGAATTTGTTTTTATAATGTAGTGATAGTGATGGTACCTTTCGTGCGGGAGTCCGACTCGCACTTGGCCGGTTTTTTAAATTGCCTCCCTATGGAAGCAATTTTAAAGACTAGATATTTACGTCAAAAATACTTGTATTTTATGATACTAGCAAGTAGACTTTGTTTGTTTGTCACGCAGTAGACATGACTCATAAAAACTACTGAAAATTTCTCCACTGCCTTGAACTAAGGTGACAATCATCCGAGCGCTGAATTATTTATGTCTTGGATATAGATTTCAGGGCCTTACCTTCCAAATGACGGATCGTAAACCCGGCGAGGGATAAATTTTCGATTTTAGGTAGACGTGCGAACGTACTTCTTTCTTTGGAATGGCTCCTAAATCTTCTATATATATATATATATATTTATTCTATATATATATATATATATTCCTGAATGTTGAAAATAGTGCTACTAGTGCCGTTGCCCTTATGCGATATACTGCAAATTATGAATTAATGTAGGCGGCGGGTGCGGGATGACATTATTGAATTCCTTACATGTCGCATCCGGGGTAGTATCCTATTCTGATTTGGTAGCAACAAGAGAGAATTACCAAGCGTTCAGACAATTTTGCAACGCTCTGTCAAGAGTGATCGACTGAGAAGAAGAAGAGTTTTTCCCCCAGGATTGCAATGGACTTCATTGTTCATTGCCTTTTTGGTGGTCACCGCTGTTAATCCTGGCTACACAGGAGACACAGTGGGTCCCCGTACAGACACCACTGTGAAACTAAATAAAATTGGAAACCACGTCGCATATTTTATGCTGTAAGTTAAAAAGCTCCCAACTGGTATTTATTCTAAGGCCTCTGCTGATGAGATCACGTTCTCGAAACTTATTTGTTGCCCGACTTTAGTTTAAAAGGCGAGAGGGTGGGGTAAACGAGTTTTGTTATAGAGTTTTACTTTACGCCCTTTTACATTTACTGCATTTTGTGAAATGTATATTTACCCGACTGGAACGAAGAGGGGCATTGTCAATCCGCAGTTGAGCAGCGTGGTGGAGTATGCTCTAAACCCCTTCGATTGAGGGGAGACCCAATTCCTACAGTGGGATGAATAAGACTTGACGACGAACAAAGAGGGGGGGTTATGTAATTAACCTGTATGTATGTATGTACGACACTATGTTTACTAGTACCCTTTTTTACTAGGAACTTACTTTTGCCGGGTGGGAAACAAGTATACGGCCCGCCTGATGTGAAGCAGTTACCGTAGCCATATAAATGCTCGCAACATGAAATATCACAGCTCCTTCCATCCTGGTGTCCTTATTCACTAGCACCAACACAACATTACTCAAAGGAATTGTTATTTGGCTGCGGTATTCTGTGAGGAGGAGGTACTTCCCCAGTCAGGCAATTTACAAATATGCTGTACTCTACCTCTTTTCCGCCAGAGCCTCACTAGTCGGCAAGGTGCACCACGTGAAGGTGAGGTTGGCTTTAGCTCTAAAGATCGTGGTGAGCCACTTAAAATTAGATTCAATTATTTATCAATTATAAGTAATTGATTAATCATTAATGCCGTAGATACAATTACCAATCATCATCATCAGCCTGTATCTATTCACTGCTGGATATAAGCCTTCCCCAATGCTTTCCACCAGATACGATCTTCCGCCTTCCGCATCCAGCCGCTTTCTTAAGGTAGTCGGACCGTCTAGAAGGAGGGCGTCCAACGCTTCGTCGTCCTACGCGCGGCCTCCACTCTAATACCTTCCTTCCCCATCTGCCATCAGTTACTCGGCAGATGTGACCCACCCATTGCCACTTCAGCTTGCAAACTCAAAAGGCTATGTCGACAACTTTAGTTCTCCGTCGAATTTTACTAATAATTGAAATTAATTTATTAACAATTCATTCGCTTATTTTTTGAGTGGAGTAAACGAAAGTCATTCTTGGAAATGAATACGCTCCAAAACCACTGAACCGATTTTGATGAAAGTGGTCACAATTAAAGACCTGCTTGATGTTTGAGTCAAAAAAAAATTGAAAAAAATGATCATCAAATACATTTTCCATTGAAATCAATGGATAACATACACTCAGCGAATCTACGCGTTCCACTCAACCCCGATTTCGGCCCCGTGGGCTAATTAATTTAATAAAGTTTTTTCAACGTAAAACTTAAACTGTCTACTGTGCCGGATTTTGACGTGACAACGTCTTATAAATTGGTTAGCCGGGTGACACTTCAAGAAACTGGGTCACGTTATGCGCTTACAATGAGAGCGAGTGAAAGGCGCGTGCCTTTCACTCGCTCTCATTGTAGGCGTGTCGTGGACGCGTGTCCCTTCTAAGAGCGAGAGAGACAGACATAAAAAGTGAAAGGCATGCATCCCTTCCACTCGAAAACATTTTACCACTCAAAGTCGTTGTCACGTAAAACTTTCGCCCGTATACCGACTTTACAGGCAACCAATATATTTTTTTTAAATAATAAACATTACTAATAACTAGGAATCAATATATTCATAATCATCATAATTAAATTTTATATTGTATGTCAGAAAAAGTTTGGACGTGAATATTTAGTGGCAATTTATTACTTCTAAATGAAAGTGAAATTTTTAATCAATTACATTTATAATTAAGTTTAATCTACTTCCAATGACATTTGAATGCAATTGTACAATAATTTAATTAATAGACTGGTGATGTATGATTACTGACAAATTTAATGTTAATTTATCAATTTTAAATGAATTGAAACAAATATTTAATTAGATTAAAATTAAATTCAATTTGCATGCTATTTTAAAATGGCTAAATAGGCTGGTGATGCATTTTACAATAACATCAGAAGGCCAATTCTCGTAACTTTTCTACGAACGCAGATTGAAAGTTGACCGAATCGAGATTGAATTGTGAATTGACTACAATTATATACTTGATTTCATTAATTAGTTATTATCAATTCTTGTTGTTGGCAAAGTAACATTCTTAGTTTGTTTAATTTTCACTCATATTTCGATATAATCTCGCTTAAATTTAATTTTAAGTATACCAAAATACCAAAATACGAGAATACCAAATGTGACATTTGTGAGATCGAGACTGGATCGAAACTGAATTTTGACTATATTTTAATTACGAGAATTGCCCCTCTGTTTAAATGTTACCCTGTATATTGCAAATAAATTATTTTGTATTTGTACTAATATATTAAGGGGGCGTTAGTTATCAAGACAATTCTGTACGAGAAACCCATTGCAAGTCGCCTGAGTAAATTGCAAAACAAGAAAGACGAGCTCGGTGGTCGAATTGTTAGCAATGGTCACTTTGACTCGGAGTCAATATAAGATAACTGATATAATAATTAAATATATGTTCTTTAATGCATATACAGTGGTTACATAAAATAGTGTAAACAAGAAGGTGTACAAGGGCGAGCTTATCTCTTTAAGAGATTTCTTCCAGCCAACCTTAACAATCATAACGAAACGTTATTTGACTGGTAGGTGAATTATGCAAACATGTATACAGACATGCTATGATTTTATATAAAATACATTAAATACATTTTTTTTTGTAAATACATGCATAGTAAACATCCAGATCAAGACAAACAGACATGTTCATGCACACAAATGTTTGTCTTGTGCGAGGATCGATCTCGCGACCTCGGAGTCAAAGTGGCCATTGCTAACCATTCAACCACCGAGCTCGTCAATATCTAGAAAGCTTTAAGTGTAGGATTGGTTACTTAAATCCACTAAGTTATATTGCCACACAAATAAACGTGCTGAAGTGGTCAGTCGCTAGCTTAACAGCAACTTAGTGGCTTTGTTTAAGTAGGAATTTAATTGGTACTAACAATCCCGCTTTATAGGGTAAAAACGTTAAATGATCTCTTTTGCCCTGAATACCTACGTTTTTAAATTTGCTACTATACGGGAAGGGGGGGGGGGGGGTCAAAAAAAAATAATGATAACATAATTTTAACAAAAAAAAAAACAACTCAAAACATTACTCTACATTTATACATTTATACAGCTGTAGAAGTAGGAGCGAGGTATACCAGCAAAATCTCTCTATAACCTGCTGAAAGACCTTGGCTTGTCCAGAAGTGCAGTAAGTTCTATACTAGAACGAGTATCTAAAGCTGCATTAGCAGGTTCATACCAGATTTGGCTGGGCAGGGAGAGAAACACAAGTAGTGAAGGTGAGTGTTGATGTACGTCGGAAAGGGGCCCCTTAAACCTACACCCGTGTCACAAGTCTCGGGATCTGCTTGGGGTTTCTCTCTCTGCCACACGATGGACCCGGCACCCGCACGGTGAATCCATGGAAGCTAAGAAGTTCGTCTCTCTCTGATGATGATGATGAAAAAAATATGGGTCCAATATGGGTCTGGAAGTATACTCTTTCAAATATTTTTTTTTTCAAATCGGTTTATAAATCAATACAGCTGAATTGAGAACCTCCTCCTTTTTTGGACTCGGTTAAAAATCAGGGGAGTGAGTTTGGCGTTGTAGTGTCGAATCTATGCTCTACATCCAAAATTCAAGCACACCACTGGATAGATGAAGGATCAAAGAATTTTTTACGCTAAGTAAGGTTGAACATCGCGTGCTGGGGAGGGGGATGAGCTGCCATTTTGAGATAATTTTAGTGCACATAACGTATTCACGTACAGCACGCGGCTATGTTCATGACACTGTGGCTTCGCCGACGTGGTCATTACTTTATTAAAACTCCCTAGTGATAATAAGACGTTTTTCTGGAATATTAAGTAGCCCATGGCATTCTCCAGACTCGTGACTCATTTATAATATTTTAGAAGTATATGGGACGGGGGCCCACCACACATTCCCACCACTGTGTCTCCTGTGTAGCCAGGATTAACAGCGGCGACCGCCAAAAAGGCAATGAACAATGAAGTCCATTGCAGTCCCGGGGGTAAGACTACGGCTGCCTTGGAACTCACAACGAATTTAATCAGAAGAAATTAGTAGGAGTAGGAAGCTTTTAGAAGTATATATTGAAAAACTGATTACTTGATTTTGAAATTCAGAAGTTCTGTCAAGCGGCGAACGCCAGTAAAGCTTCACTCGGCATTATATTTTCGGACTTCTACCATCATTGTCTGATATTGCAGTTGGAACTCACAACGAATTTAATCAGAAGAAATTAGTAGGGGTAAGAAGCGTTTGGAATTTGACTTCCCCTCTTTGCAATGTGAGAGACAGCAATATGTGGCCATATCGCTGTCTCTCTCAATATTTACCTACTAGCTGACTCGCGCAACTTCGTCTGCGTGAGACAGAGCGTTGAAAGTGAAGCGTAAGCTTACCATTTGAAAGGTTATAGTGAGCTGATCTTAAAAGATAGACACATGCTATCACGGACTTTTTTTTAGAACTTTTTAAGATGAATAATTCCGTCGTATATAATTGTCGCACGCAGCGGACGCAACGGAAGCTCTCAAAAGTATTTTTTTTTCCGCATTTTTGCAACATTTTTCATTGGTATTCCGCTCCTATTTGTGGTAGCGTGATGTTATATAGCCTATAGTCTTCCTAGAAAAATAGGCTATGTAACACTAAAATATTTTTTCAATTCGAATGAGCAGTTCCTGAGTATAGCGCGTTCAAACAAACAAACTTTTTAGCTTTATAATATTGGTATAGATATATAGACATTAAAAGCCTAAAGAGATGGCTAGTCAAGTGAAGCTCAACTGCCGTGCACTGCAGATTCGGACGGTTCAAGATCTGTAATTATTATTTTCCTCGCTATTCCCCAATTCCATTATTCTGTCATTTCATTAACATTGACGAGCTCGGTGATTAAATGGTTATTAATTTGATTCCGAGGTCGTGGGTTCGATCCCCGCACAAGACATAAAATTGTATGCATGAACATGTCTGTTTGTCTTGGTCTGGGTGTTTTCTATATATTATATGTATGTATTAACAAAAAAAAAATGTATTTAAGTATTTTATCAGATATCTAGTACCCATACTACAAGTTTTTCTTAGTTTATGGCTAGATGGTCGTGTGTATATTTATTTATCTATTCCATCCATTCCCCTTAACCTATAAGTTGCAGGAAAGTCCAAACATTCACGGCAACTTGTCAGGTGACACTAAAATGGGTTTTTATATGTCCCTACTCGGAAAACCTTTTACACAAAGTGCAGTATACGGAGAGATATGTTCTATATATGTATATATTACCACGAATGTGTAGCTCAGTCTGTTTTGTACTGAATAAAGATAGTTTTGTTTTTGTAGCTACTTTGTTGCCTTTCTCTGTAGATGAGCTCGGTGGCGTAGCGGTCAATGACGCGGCTTCGACACCAACGCTCGTGGGTTCGATTCCCACATAGGACAAACATTTGTGTGCATGAATATGTATATTTGTCTTAGTCTGGGTGTTTTCTATGTATCATAAGTATATATATAAATATGTATTTACAAAAAAAAATGTATTTACGTATGCAGTTGTCTAGTACCCATAACACAAGCTTCGCTTACTTTGGGGCTAGATGGCGCTGTGTAATTTGTCTGACAATATTTATTTATTTCAATTTTTTGTAAGTGAACATTTATTTTATAATTAATTTTACTTATTTTATTTTATAATTAATTTTACTAAATTACTGGTTAATTTAAAAAAATGGTAATAAAAGAAATGTTCGCGAATTTCATGAAATGGTCGCATTTCATGAAATATTAGGTTGGGGAAAAAGTCTTTTCGTATTTTATATGAAAATTCAAAACATTTTTTAATAAAGTTTATTTACATTTAACTAAAGTATGTAGGTGCCATTATGTTCGATAACTTTTTGTCATCTTGTAGGTAGAGACATGATCCCATTACTATAGAAATTTTGGGACTTCTGTTCAAAAAAACCGCGACAAGTGGTTTTGGCAGTCTTCTCGTGATGTTAACCTGACATTGTTTTCTTAAGAGACCGAAACAGGTGGAAATCAGAAGGTGCAAGGTCAGGACTATACGGCGGATGCATTAACACCTCCCAGTCAAACTCTCTTAATTTTTGCTGAGTGGCTAAAGATGTGTGAGGTTTAGCGTTATCATGATGAAAAATCACACCCCTTCTATTAATTAATTCCGGCCGCTTTCTCTCAACTTTTTGCTTTAATCTCATCAGTTGTTCACAGTAGAGTTCAGAATCGATAGTCCTGCCTGGCGGTAACAGCTCATAATGAATATCTTCCCTTCCAATCCCACCATACACACAGCATCACCTTGTTGCGGGTTAACCCGGGTTTCGCCAGAGTCTAATTTAAAAATTTAGAGTCTCTGAAGCCTGGCCGGTCTTTGACCACGACCTTTTTATGCGCCAAAACTGTTATGTGGTCAATTCCTAGTTCTTCAGCTACGTCGTAACTACTGATACGTCGATCTTGCTCCACTTTTTCAGAAATGGCATCCATTTTATCCGTAACAGGGCGACCAGAGCGACGTGCATCTTTGACATCAAAATTTCCGGATTGAAAACGCTTAAACCAAATTTGTGCTACTCTCACAGACACTGCACTAGGTCCATAATAATCACAAATTTTTTTCGCAGCTTGCGTTGAATTTTTACCTTTTTTGTAGTAAAATTTTAAAATGTATCGAATTTCATCATTAGATTCACTCATCTTGACAGTAAAAAAAACAAATGAAAATCACACATTTACCTAATTTGAATTTGGAATTATCTTTTTTAAAAT
Organism: Hypsopygia costalis; assembly: GCA_937001555.2. Taxonomy (NCBI): domain Eukaryota; kingdom Metazoa; phylum Arthropoda; class Insecta; order Lepidoptera; family Pyralidae; genus Hypsopygia; species Hypsopygia costalis. Next base: position 19,187,349 of record OW443347.2, read on the forward strand.
TTAAACTTTTTATAGATATCAAAACCTGCTAGATACAAATGGTATAACCAAAGAGATTTTATTACAAGTTCATACATACTATAATGCGAAAAGACTTTTTCCCCTACCTATTATTTCAGTGTCTGTTGGCCACATCATGATGTGGTTTGGGCAGATCAATGATAAGAAATCGTTTCTCGATATAGCCAACTAAATGGCTGCCATTTATGGGCGGGAGCGCCTAGATACCAGCTTGCACCCTGTGACTCGATTCAAAGGCGTGCTGTGAGGATTGTTGACGATCCCAAACTGACAGACGGTTTAGAACCTTTAAGTTTGAGAAGAGATTTTGCGTCCCTTTGTGTGTTCTACCGTTTGTACAATGGGGTGTGTTCAGAGGAGTTGTTTGACATGATGCCCACGGCTTCCTTCTACAGTCGCACCGCTCGCCATCGACAGGGAATTCATTCTCACACTTTAGAACCGAAATGGTCACGTACTGTGTGGTTCCAGAGAAGTACTATCAAGCTGTGGAATGAATTGCCTGTTGAGGTTTTCCCAGGAGACTACAGCATGGGATTCTTCAAAATGGGCGTGAAGAGGTTTTTACAGGGTCGGCAACGCGCATGTGATGCCTCCGGTGTTACAGGCGTCCATAGGCTGCGGTAACTGCTTTCCATCAGGCGGACCGTATGCTTGTTTGCCACCTTAGTGGTATAAAAAAAAAATGGTTACTTCATGAAATGGTCAAGATTATTTTAATCATATCGTAAAATAGTTACAGTTAGGCAAATAAGTTTGCTAAAAAAATTGTTTAATTTTGTTACAAAAAATTGTTTAATTTTCTTTTTGTCATTTGAACTTAAATGACATTAAACAAGTTCTTAACATATTCTGGATTTTTATTTAATATTTTATGGACATCCGGTTTTATACGATCCGGCCAAATGTACCTAGATGACAAAATCATGAAATGTTGACGATTTAATGATCTGGTCAAATTAAGTTGCCCACATCATGAAATGCGACAATTTCATGAAATTCTCGAGCATTTCATGAACTTAGCAAATCTACGATATGGCCAGGGGCGCCGACTCCGTGGGTGCTCGGAGCTCGAGCACCCATAAGAAATAAACAGTGGGTGCCGAGCACCCCCTGAGAATAGACATCAAGAAACAGATCAGTAATCGCCTTAAGGATGGGCGTATTTTCATTACCCGACGACCCGTTTAGCGCAGTGGTTCTAAACCACCGCCGGTTGAGACGCAAGGGTCGCCGATTCGATTTCCGCACCAACACAAATGTTTGTTGATGAAACAGATATTTGTGTTGGATCTGGGTGTATGTGGGTCTCACATTTCGCCACTTTTTCGAGTCATCATATGAGCATGAGCATTGAGCACCCATGAGGTTTTCTAAAAGCCGGCGCCCCTGGATATGGCCACGACATATATACATAGATCGACATAAACTGTATCGAGATAGGCCCACTGTGTAGAAACAAACATTTGAGTAAACATCTCATCACGTTCTCTGCGAGTGCAGTATTTAGTGTTGGGAGCGGGAGAATATGTTAAATTCCATACACGTACTCTCCGAGGTTGTATACAATTCTGATTTGGTTGCGACGTGGGAGAATAGGCTTGTGAACCACTTTGACGTGAAAACGTCTTTCAAATTCAAAATATCAAATTCAAAATATCTTTATTCCTTGGACTTTATAAAGCACTTAGAAACGTCATACAAATTAAATATAAGAATATGTATAATCTAAATCCGCAGAGCTTAGATTCACTTTCATCACACTATATCTTGAATGTGAAAGTGAATTTAAGTGCCAGTTCCGGCGACGGGGCTTCTTGAGAAGAACTGGCAAGAAACTCAAGGCCGACTCTTTTAATTGCCAATATCGTTACATTAAATACAAATACAATCATTAACATAACATAACAAGAGCAATTCATTTCCAAATACTTTTATCATTTATGTAATCCGAGATACAATAGTAAGCCTTTTGACATAGTCCAGTTTTGATATATTTCTTAAATTTACTTTGAATTTGCTACCTATGTGGGAGCAATAAAAAAAATCTAATGATAATAAATTCGGGGGATACAGTTTGGCATTGTAATTTCGAATTTATGCTCTACATCCAAAATTCAATCACACCACTAAAGCACTAGATAGATGAAGGTACAAAGAATTTATTACCAGGCCTCCGTCACTCCATGTACTTGCGCGCTATAGTTACCTACCGCCGGCCGAGCGGTCTCGGGCCGTTTGCGGACCAAATTCAGGCCCTGCGATTGCTGTGGGATCGCGCGGTGCGAAGCAATCACAACTGTACGCTTGAGCATTTAGGCAGATTTTAGCATGCAGCGGTTGCTGACGCGACGGAGTAGGCTATTATAGCAGTAGGTATTGGAAACTTTCTACTGAGTGACGTATCTGTTACGTAGTAACTATTATGTAATCTGTGTTATTACGCTAAGTAAGGACTATTGATATATTTTTAGTGCATATAACGTATTCACGTACAACTAGGAATTGCAATCTCGCAGCTCATTCAATCCCGCGGGATTCATATACGGGATTACTCAATCCTGCGCGGGATCCTGTATCTTTGAAATTATGTTATAAAATCAAATTGAATCTAAAGATCTTTTTGAAAATATCATCTATTATTAATCATTTCTTACATTAAGCAACAGAAATTATTTCTGTTCTATTAATATAATTAGTAATTAGTAATTATCTAGTTGGGCCCAGATTGTCTAGGCGCGACGTCGGTTTCGAGCGACCGCAGCGCTACTGTTTACTGAAACAACCGACGGGGCGGGTGAATGACCCAAAGACAGCGCGATTGTCAAAATGTTTTGCGACAAACGTTCCAATTGTTATTGAAGTTGAATATTTACAGCATAACAAAAATGTTGAATTATTGGAAATAAACGACGAGTGTAAAATATTCTAAGACTAGTTTTTCGTTACAAAATGATAATAAATATTAATTACTAGATTAATAAGAGTAGTTGAGACACAATTTTTATGTTTTTCTATTTATATTAAACAATCAAGAGCAGGTCTGGACTGACCTTTTTGTATTCTACTTACCAAAAATTCCAACTATGTATTTATTTGTAATTTTCCTACCAAAGTTTATTCTTATTTCGTAAAATATTCATTCAACAAAATAATTGCAAATTCAGTAGGAAGTACGGTCGAAATAACATCGAGCTTTCCTCGCTAGTGTATATCTCTACGCAAGGAAATGTGCCTATTGCGTAAACTCAAATAGGGTGGTGGCACCAATTATCGGCCATGTCAACTTTTTTTGCTTGTAATTTTTGAGTTAATAACTTTTGCTACGCTAGTATACGAAAGTATAAAAATGATTCATATAATTAAAAGTAAGTAAACAATAACAAATATGAGTCGCCATCTAAAAAGCGTGCTAGGGTTGTACAAAAATAAATGAAACACAAGTTTATAAATTATTAATATACTAATTAAAAGTAAGTAAACAATAACAAAATATGAGTTCAAAATTCTAATGTTTTTTCATTTTAACGATTACTGATCAAATTTTGATTTCTGCTAATTTGATGATAAAATCAATTGCTATTGCAAAACTTATCAGAATGAGTACCAGCTGCCCGATTCACGTAATAAAAACCGTAGCGTAGGGACTTAAAAATGTCACTTCGTTTTTTGCAAATTAAGCCCTTTTAACCGACTTAAAAAAAGAAGAAGATTCTCAATTCGCTGTATTTTTGAAACAATTTTGATGATTCTTTACACCAGGTAACTCTTCAAAATCGTATAGGAATTGTATAGTAATTGAGCTATTGAAAGATTTATGACAATCCAAGACTAGATAAGTAAGTGCGTTTAAAACAGAAAACCAAAAGGCGATTTCTAAGTTTCTAAGTTAAAACGACTTTTGGACTGGCGTGTTTACGTGAATCGACCGGCTGGATAGTTAAGTTACCTCAGTCTCTTTCAAAACCATTAGGCGTTCTTCTCTTTCAAAACACGTAAAGCTCTTTCTTTCCTCTCTTTCATAGCCTCTATGATACTGGGCGCGTCACGAATGGGCATGCTTCGTGACTGCCGAGGATCAACTAATTCTGGATGTAGGCAATCGTAATAAAACCTAACTAATTTCATCTCCATTTTCTTCTTCCAAAATTTGTCGTCCTTTTCTAAAATATAAACTTTCATAGGTACAGTAGCACCAAACCAGATGCCAAGCATGCAAACGTTTCTTTTAGTAATATGTACCTGTCCCTGAATTTGGAAATACCAGTTATGATTTTTATTTATGACATAACTCTTGGAAGCCTTGCCCAAAAGGTATGTTTGGCCATTGCTTCATCAAGAGTCATGCCAGCTAAAGAATGTGGGCACTTAATTTCAATTAAACCGTTTGCATAAATGCCATCTGGTGTATTACCAAGAAATTCATATTGATCGTCGACGAACAAACCGCAACCTTGTATACGAATATTCTTTTGAATTTCTAACTGTCTAATTTCGGTTTCTTCGTTTTCGATACCGTACCGTACAGCAAGCAAACTGAAGATATTACTACCATAAACGATTTTACCAACAAAAGCAGCACAACTTGTGCTCTCTCGTTTTTTACAAACTTCCCCGAATGATGATGAGGTTAGTAATTTTCTCCTTGTACTCATCCACTCAGCACTACTTCTTTGCAAATGGGTCGACCTTTCAAGCTCCTCTCTTTCAGCACAAGACAACTTTAAATCGGCTAAAAAAGATGGCTTGGCTTTCTCATATAATTCTGGACTCAGATCAGGTTTTTCGCAGTTTGGTCCATAGTGAGCGTCTTTCGATACAGTGTTGTGGCTTTTTTTCAATCTTAATTTAGGTTTAGCAATTAAACGGTTTCTACGATTACAATTTTCCACTTTCGCGATCAAAGGAATCGGACTACATTTAAATATGACTTCATGAGTTTTACTATGAATCGATCCCGTATTAAAAGACACAACAGCAGCTGCGCATCAGCCCGCATAAGAACCACGGGAAGAATAATTTACACGCTTACCCCCAACTAATTTGGCAATTACTCCGTTAAAACTTTCAACTATATTACTTGTGCAATTATGAATTAAACTTCTAGAATGATATGACAGTCTTTTACTTAAAATTTCTACCGCGTCCATTAATCCGCATCCAACAATTGTTGGAAGTAATCCAACAGGTTCTATTCGACGAGTATCAGGTCTACAGAAATACTCCTTGCAATGTTGGTGATTACCAAATACGTGTTGTGGACCATTTAGGATATCTTCACTAAGATTTTTTATTTTTTCTTCGAGTGACTGATTTTGATCCGCCCAATATTTAATCGCGCATTTTACACCCGTTCTTAAACGCAAATACCTTTCTTTTAGGAATTTCCGCAATTCGCAAGGATACTTAGTGTCTTTTGACAGTTTCTCCAAGCTATTGCAGTAGTTTCGTAAAAGATGATTTTTGCATTCAATTTTCTCTACTATTAAATTATCGTACGGACGCGAATCTAATATTTTTTTATAAGTACTAGAATCGCCGTCTGCTACAAATTTATTATAAATTACACCGTGATCAACAATGGAACGTTTAAACCCCTCAACTATTATGGTCGATTCCATCCCGGTAGATGATCCTGAATAATTCTTGAAACAATGGTGTTCCGGGGGCTGACTGTTGTTCTTTGCGGCTCGTGCACAGACTACGCAGTATTTATTTTTAACTCCAAAAAACAATACTTTATTAGTTTTAATGCCAATTATCGCAGCTGCGCCGGATAAGGCGGAAAAATTCTTACCATAAGATCTCTTCCTCCAACAACCGTCAACAGCAACAGATATTAATGGTGTACCATTTTTATCAACACTACCTATAGACTGCGTACTCTGCTTCTTCCTTGACAGCTTCTGCCATGGAATGTGTTGCTGTCTTTTCCCACCAATCGCAAACCGTATTATTAATTTCATTGTATAATGAAGGTGACATGATTGGTAACGGTTACTGCGGCAGTTAATGTTTTTAACTGAGAGTAGCTCCCACCAGATGATATGATACCAGATACAATTTGATGATTCACTTCCATGCTATCTTCTTTCTTTTCAACCAAACACACAGTAAACTTCATACTACACATACTACATTTCATGAAGAGTTTTGAGTCCAGACCAACTTTTACTTCACCTATTATACTGAGGTAACTTAACTTACAATCCATTGGACCGTGGTCCCCTATGGCCTGAAGAGCTTTATAAAAAAAAGAAATATCTATTACTCTACGCCCAACTTCCACTTCATCCACCTTTCCCTCTTGACTGTTTTCAATAACTAGTTCCTGTAAAGAAAGATAATGGCTTTATTTTGTTTTATAAAAAATAATTAAAAAAGAATGGGCCAAATTTCTTCAAACATAGCTAAGAACTCCCTTAGAATACATCTTTGAAACACATAACACTAGATCAAAATCTTGAACGTTTTATATAAATAAACGTAATAAAAACTGGTTGTTTGTAAAGTCGGTTCAGGACAATAATTTTAATAAAAAAAGCTGTTGTTTCATTTTTAACCTTATTGATATTCCTGTTAACATAAAAAATAGCTAAACATGTTGTTTAGCGTTTTCATGCATTTTCCTAATGTCGGCCGGGTGGCCGATATTGGGATTTATCAATAAATAAAGATCCCTAACCTCGACCCTGCGATTATTTCATAAAAAAGACAAGTAAATGTAAAAACCTTGGTTTTTCTTCAATAAAAAACAATATAAAATACCATAGGTATGTTTAATTCCATTTAAATACTAACTAACTCAATGCGCTCGCAACCGGGATTTGACTCGCCACTGCCACTAAACGACACAAGTCGGTACCGGCGCGTGCTCTATTGCCAACTGAACGTTCAAATATTGAAGCACCCGCACCAAAATATGGATTATTCGCATATAGAGTCGCTTTTTGAATAAAAACTATTATAATTTTAGGGTTATTTTAATAGTTAGGGTAAGTGCTCCAGTGAATTAACACCCACCAGTGAATGAACAAAACACACTTTTTTCAATATAATAAGAAATCTAAGCTTTTCTACTCAAGCCAGTATTTTTTTCTCAATCGAAACATTATATTACGTCAACTGAACACACAGGTATTTGCCTGTGACCTATAGTTTCAAAATCGCGACCGCCTAAAATGAAAGTATTCTGTCGTATTTTTGATTGTATGGAGCAGAATTTAGGGCATTGCTGAGACTTCGTGTTTTGATATTCACTTTGTAGACACTATAAGTGTGATAGTGTTAACAAAATTTGATAGTAGGATGTAAAAAGAACTGTTTTATCTTACAAAAAGCAGATTGCATAAATTTTAATTATCATAAATAAATTATAGGGGTGTTCGATAATTGGATCACGAAATTGAAGAAAATCTAGTCAATGAACACACAGTTTTAAGCATTTGGCATCTTAGCCTTAATGCAGTTGGCTAATTTTTTGTACACAACTTTTATAAACGGTTGTCAATTTTTTGACCAATATTCGAACGAGGTGTTCTTTTATTATTACCAGTTTATCCTCCATACCTAGCCTGATATCTTCAGTAACTTTTAGAAGTGCAGTAATAGTACTGTGCCCAGGACGAAAACCAGACGGAGTGAACTGATTAAATAAAATAAATAAAGATCTCCACATAGAAGTGCCTTTCAGCTAAAACGACCATGGAAAGACAGCAAAATGCAAGCTAAAAAGAAATTAATAAATAATGATGACATATAGAACCAATCTTGTATTATAGAAATATAATAGTTTAGAAGAGAAAGGAGAATCTAACATGGAAGTGATGAATAATAATATTAAATATTTTATAATAATAATCCAGTATTAATATTATGTTTTAAGCATTTGGCATCTTAGCCTTACGGTCTGCCCGAGGGGCTATGCGAATGGGTTGCTAGCTTCTTGTCCAGCAGAAGCATTAGAGCCGTTGCAGATGGCAGTTGCTCCGATAGCATGGACATCAATGCTGGCGTCCCGCAGGGTTCTGTATTGTCCCCGACGCTGTTTCTGCTGCATGTTAATGATATGTTGTATAATGACAGCATTCATTGTTATGCGGACGACAGCACCGGGGACACTTATTACACGGGCCGCGCAAATATCCCTCGTTCTTTGGTGGAGGAGAGCCGCGAACAACTTGTGTCGCAAATTGAGAGCACACTAAGTAGAGTGTCCGACTGGGGGCGACAGAACTTAGTGCGATTTAACCCCTCTAAGACACAAGTCTGCGCGTTCACCGCTAAGAAAACCCCATTTGCTGTGGCTCCACACTTCGAAAACACACCCCTCACCATCGCCAATAGTATTGGTATTCTAGGAGTTGACATCTCCAGCGACGTCCAGTTTCGATGTCATCTGGAGGGGAAGGTCAAGCTGGCATCGAAGAAACTAGGTGTGCTCAACAGGGCGAAACATTACTTCAACCCGCGGCAAAGACTTATACAAAGCTCAAGTTCGGCCGCATATGGAGTACTATTGCCATCTATGGGCGGGAGCGCCTAGATACCAGCTTGCACCCTGTGACTCGATTCAAAGGCGTGCTGTGAGGATTGTTGACGATCCCAAACTGACAGACGGTTTAGAACCTTTAAGTCTGAGAAGAGATTTTGCGTCCCTTTGTGTGTTCTACCGTTTGTACAATGGGGTGTGTTCAGAGGAGTTGTTTGACATGATGCCCACGGCTTCCTTCTACAGTCGCACCGCTCGCCATCGACAGGGAATTCATCCTCACACTTTAGAACCGAAATGGTCACGTACTGTGCGGTTCCAGAGAAGTTTTCTTCCACGTACTATCAAGCTGTGGAATGAATTGCCTGTTGAGGTTTTCCCAGGAGACTACAGCATGGGGTTCTTCTAAAAGGGCTTGAAGAGGTTTTTACAGGGTCGGCAACGCGCATGTGATGCCTCCGGTGTTACAGGCGTCCATAGGCTGCGGTAACTGCTTTCCATCAGGCGGACCGTATGCTTGTTTTCCACCTTAGTGGTATAAAAAAAATGTTAGATAGTTCTCTTTAGGTTATAAAATATCAAGTAACACGCAATTATAATAGTAATCATATCGTCTATTTAATATAATAAAAAAATATATATATTTACAATAACAATTACCCAAAATAAACTCTTACATAATAATTTATATATAGAACTGATATATAAAAGTGGTAGTTCATTCAATGGGTCTCAAAAGGTTTATTCACTGGATTTTTTTGTTCATTCTCTGGTGATTTGTGTGTTCAATGCTGATAGTATGCAATGCATATTTGTATAAAATGCAGATTATCTCAATAACTATCAGCATTTTTGCTAAAATATGTATACTGTATCAATCATGAATAAATTGTGAACATAATAAAATAAAATATTTTTTGGTTAGGATCTCATAAGTAGCTGGCTGTAATTTTCAAAGTTTGGAATGCCCTTAAGGGTTCATTCAATGGAGCACTTACCCTATATTCCATTTTCTCGCAAAGGCCGATATTAGGAGGAGGCCGATACTAGAAGACTTCACCCTACTGAGATTTTGTCTTCGTCCATCACTAACTAGGTATTTTTTTTTTTTATACTACGTCGGGTGGCAGACAAGCATACGGCCCGCCTGATGTGAAGCGTTTACCGTAGCCATATTAACGCTGGCAACATAAAATATTGCTCGCGCGCCGCCACCCCCGCTGCCAATGCAGCATCTCCTTCCTTTCTGGTGACCTCACTCACTCGCAGGAAGACAACAGCCCTCAAGGAAACCGTTATTTGGCTGCGGTATTCTGTGAGGTGGAGGTACATTCCCCAGTCGGGTAGCTTACAATTACGCTCCCTACCTCTCTTTTCGCCAGAGCTTCGTTTGTCAGTCAGCAGGGTGTACCGCATGCAGGTGAATTTGGCTTTGGTTTAAAGATCTTGATGAACCACTTACACCCCAAGGTAGTTTGTTTATTTATGTAATAAGTCTACAAGAATTACGTATAACAACTTACGTCTATAGTGTGTAGTCTAAGCATAGCAGTGTTGCTTGGAGTCTCGGCCTGAAGGTTTTCTTTATTTTCAATACTGGAAATATTATTCATCATTATTATCCACTTTATAATTATTTTGTAATTTTTGTACAACACCAGACCCTAGGCGCGTCGCGTCTCTTTGGCGGTAAGTATGTCGACAAAGCCGCGTGCCCGTGCTATTTCTGTTATGAAACATACCTACTTCCACAATCTGATATTTAGACAATAATGATGAACATGAAAACGAATACTAGGTAGAAATTGACTTTATTACTTATAATACAAACCAATATTTACATGCTATTGTATATGTCTGAATCAAGCGATCTAAATCATATGACATAGGTATTGTATTAGCTTTGTAATGTACCCTGTTCAAATGAAAATAAATTATATTATTATTACTACTTAGACAGGATAAGCACACAAATAAAACTAGGATTTTTACATGACACTTTCACAGAAATCTCGTAATTTTTTTCTAGGTAGGTATTTAGGACAAGACGTAGTAAAGTAGGCAGATAAATAAATAAGTAGGAAGGAACTTACATTTTTTCCGAGATCTTTTGGCTTTCATATTTTTATAATGCGTACTAAACTTTCTTTTCCCTGGCAAATTCAAATTCAATCAGTCCTGCGAAAAAAACCCTCGATTACCGACTAGATACGTTTATGATATTGGCTATAGCATGTTGAAATCATGTTTCAAGCCTGAATTGATACATATTTTACAAGGTTCATAAAATAACCTACTCAACAAAGTATCTAATTCATTCTTTGTATTTTTTACGATTTATATACATTCATTATATTGGTAAATTAGTTATACTTACAGTTTTTCACAAAAAACACAAATTCACAACACGTAATTATGCTGGAGCATCCGACGCGCGTGGTGTCACCTTGACATATAAAAACACACTGGCGAATTAGTGGCGACGCTGGGTACTAATTCGTAATATCGGAATGTGCGTCATTTTTCATACATTTTTCTATGGAGAATTTACGTAAAACATATCTAGATTTTAGGGCTTTAAAAGAGGAAGTCTTTGTTTGTAAAGGTACAAAAAAAAAGTATATGTTATATTTATTGGTTTCTTCAGTGTTCAAAAAGTGTTTCTTTTTATCAATTTGTGTTGATTTATTGGGTTAAATCTGAAAAATACGAAGGCATGTTTTTGCATTTTTTCTCAATTTTGTGCGTTTGTTGACCTTTATTATAAAACAACTATTAGATTTTAAGAGTTTAATATAATCATACAATATTTTTTGGTCTTTGATTGTAATATATACAAATTATCATTGATATCAATCATATCTAAATAGGTTAAATATGAAAAATCGTAACACTCTTTTCACAGTTTTCACGATCTGGCCCCTTAAATGTTTGGCATAGTTTAATAATTTTGTTTAATTTTTAACCTTACTCCTAACAACAGTGTAAGGGTGTTTTCCCTTACGTTGATTAGTTACTTGTTTGCTTGATGTGGAGTGCAGAAAGGAAAGATCACCAAAAGTTGAAGTTAGTATAATTAGGTGATTACAAACAAGTCAGATACTAGCAATTCCTTTCTCCAATGTGTATTGTTCGATGTTATGATAGCACTCACCGATATTAGTGAGAATATTTACTTTTATAGTAATCAAATATGACGCGTGCGCGCGGAGTCGCCGCATCAGCAAAATATAAAATTAACATGTGTGTTGTAAACCGTACAAACAGTTTTATATTTTTAATTCAGTCTTATTTATATAATCACTACATAGTATAAAACAAAGTCGCTTTCTCTGTCCCTATGTCCCCATGTATGCTTAAATCTTTGAAACTACGCAACGGATTATGATGCGGTTTTTTTTAATAGATAGAGTGATTCAACTGGAAAGTTTATATGTATAATATATGCATAACATAGTAGAAAAACACTGATAATTTAGAGGTTTCTAATGTGATGTCGTAAATAAACACATTTTTTTGCTCTTTCATTGCAAACGCTGGCTGAACCCAACGAGATAGATCAAAATAATGTAGTACAATATTGTTCACCTTAAAATGGTCTACAAAAAAGTTCGCGATGGTATATGTCTATCTCTTAGTGGTAACACACAATAACCGTTATTTTATCCTTTGCTTTTTACAAGAAATAATGCCTTATTTACGAAGCGATTTTAAGCAATACAGAATTAATCCTTATCCAATTAAGTACCTTAAATACATTGCGCATTTAATATAGATCAATATGGCCCTTCACAGCATGTAATTTAAATGAATAGTTTAGAAGATATTACACATTTAAAATGCAGGGACATAACGGCTGTGGCGGTACCGGCCGCGGAGCCGGCGGCGTGTGCTTATAACTGGGGAAGGACTGGATAGGACAAAGCGCAAAGACCTTCTGTAGTACATTTAGTATCAGCATTGCACCCGTGCGAAGCCGGGGCGGGTCGCTAGTGACTAATAATCAAATCACAACTTACTCTTAGATGCTATTACTATGATATCAACCTATAGCGATAACTTTGAAAATATGCTCTCAAGAAGCAAATGGCATTTATTGTACACTCCAGACCCACCGTACTGTATCTTCAATTTGTGGGATCCGCGTTGAAGGTGCGGGATTCAGCAGATTAACAAAAGCAGCGGGATCCCGTGGGAACGCGTGATCCCTTTTTGCCCATTTGACTCATTTTTTTACACAAGAGCGTCTGCTCGCCACCAGTACACAAACGAGACTGAGTGCGCGCAAATGTGTAAGCGCGTCGCAAGCACTTGCGGCAAATACCCTTTTTTTTTATACCACCACTGTGGCAAACAAGCATACGGCCCGCCTGATGGAAAGCAGTTACCGTAGCCTATGAACGCCTGTAACACCAGAGGCATCACACGCGCGTTGCCGACCCTGTAAAAACCTCTTCACGCCCTTTTTGAAGAACCCCATGCTGTAGTCCCCTGAGAAAACTCCCTTTGATTTGTGACAAAAAAACGGACACTCGATCGGATCGGCTACAAGCGCTTGCAAACCAACACAAATCGAGGCAAACACTCTATCGACACGTTTGAATTTGCTACGGCTTGTTGAGGTTTGGCAAGCGTGCGGGCGCGGCATTAGATTTAGAGAAGGTACAGCCTTTATATACATTTGCGTCCTTCGCTTACGTAACTCAAAAAGCTATTTAAGTCCCCGCTCTAAGCTGTGTTACCAGCTTAAGTTTCCCTGTGTACGAACACTGTTAAACTTGATGTGTTTCCGTGAATGCAAGCGCTTTTATAGTGTTTCGTGTACAGTTACCATTAGTGTGGTACAGTCGGGCTCAAAACAACATGAAAGTACCTAGTATTTTGTATCAAACTTATACAAAACAAAGCTATTTTTAACCGACTCCAAGAAAGGAGGAGGTTCTCAAGTCGCCTGTTAGGTTATTAACGCTCGCAACATAAAATATCGCTCGCGCGCCGCCACCCTCGCTATCAATGCAGCATCTTCTTCCTTTCTGGTGACCTCACTCACTCGCAGGAACACAACATTCCTCAAGGGAATTGTTATTTGGCTGCAGTATTCTGTGAGGTGGAGGTACATTCCCCAGTTTGGTAGCTTACAATTACGCTCCCTACCTCTCTTTTCGCCAGCGCTTCGTTTGTCAGTCAGCAGGGTGTACCGCGTGCAGGTGAAGTTGGCTTAGGTTCAAAGATGTTGATGAACCACTTACACCCTTAACTTATCTCGTACAGTTATTTTGACGAGCTCGGTGGTCGAATGGTTAGCAATGGCCACTTTGACTCCGAGGTCGTGGGTTCGATTCCCACACAAGACCAATATTTGTGTGCATGAACATGTCTGTTTGTCTTGGTCTGGGTATTTTCTATGTATTATATGTATGTATTTACAAAAAAAAAATGTATTTAAGTATAATATCAGTTATCTAGTACCCATAGTACAAGCTTTGCTTAGTTTGGGACTAAATGGCGCTGTGTAAATTGTCCAGAAATATTTATATTTATATTTATTTCTTTTCCCAACTGTACATTTCGTTATTGCCTCCGCTGAAGCTTAACATGCGAAGTTAAACGAAAGCAAAAGTTTATTTTTAACTTTATTTATAACGCGACAAATAGTTCCATTAACTAGTTAATATTTAAAGAAATTAAACTAATACCACAGTATAAGTAATAGTACTACGTCCCTGGTACTACGTACAGTATGGCCCCTCCCTGCCGCTCTCTCGTGTCGACCTCACCTCCCCTCTGAGTCGAATTTGGAACAGTTTGTATGGCGTCGCACGCACACACGCTCATTCGCGCTCTGCACAGACGTCATTGTTTATGTAGTAAACGACGCGACATTTGTATGGAGTGGCCGGGGTGTGCTAATACAATAACATCGGACGCGCAGCATGTGCCACCATAGCGAATTTTTTTTTTTCGAAATCCCGAATTGATATCGTAAAACCAAGGTCACTTTACATTACTACTTTTTGATGCTCTACACCAGGGGTCTCCAAACTTTGAAGCCTTCGGGCCATAATGATTTTTTCAGTTTGTTCCAAGGGCCAAACCAGTTTTAATTTTTCTGCCCTTAACTATATTTCTAGACTAGAATAGTCGCAAAGTGCGCGACCTAAGCAAACTTACGCTTTTTTTGCATTTCAATTATTATTGTGTATTGTGACACTTAACGACTGATTATCATTCTGTGTTTTCTTCTTCAACTTATCACAGCAACAGTAACAACAATTAATCATTGGCTGTCGCGGGCCAGAATGATGACAATAAATCATTGGCTTTCGCGGGCCGGATTGATGACACTGGCGGGCCGGATTTGGCCCGCGGGCCGTAGTTTGGAGGCCCTGCTCTACACGAATCCGAAATCAGAATATCTAAATTTTGAGTTTCATGGCAACGGACAGACAGAACGACCGGACGATTTCATTAGCTCAATGAATTTCACTGACTAGCGAATTTTTTGTCAATGAAAAATAATATCGACGGTGGAAAGGAAAAACAAATGAAACGCCATTTTGACCGAAATTGAGTTTTATATACAGTTCGATAGGGTTTTTGATTCTCTATCGATCTGTATATAAAACTCAATTTCGATCAAAATGGCGTTTCATTTGTTTTTCCTTTCCACCGTCGATATATTTGGGGTGTAAGTGACTTAACAATCTTCAAAGACCTTTATCGGCACAGCCAACCTCGCCTGCAAGTGGTGCATCCTGCCGACTAGCGATAGAGGTTCTCAGAAGAGAGGTTAGAGCACAGCGTAATTGTAAGCTGACAGACTGGGTTAGTACCTCCTCCTCACAGAATACCGCAGCTAACTATTTTTGGGGGTTGTTGTGTTCCTGCGAGTAAGCGAGGTCACCAGAAAGGAAGGAGTGTAATTCGGGGTGTAAGTGGTTCATCAACATCTTTGAACTAAAGCCAACTTCACCTGCACGTGGTGCACCCTGCTGAGTGACAAACGAAGCTCTGGCGAAAAGAGAGGTAGGGAGCGTAATTATAAGCTACCCGACTGGGGAATGTACCTCCACCTCACAGAATACCGCAGCCAAATAACAATTCCCTTGAGGATTGTTGTGTTCCTGCGAGTGAGTGAGGTCACCAGAATGGAAGGAGTTGCTGCGTTGGCAGCGGGCGTGGCGGCGCGCGGGTGAAATGTCATGTTACGAGCGTTAATATGGCTACGGTAATGCGCAAGTGATATGTTGCATCTTGAAATATCACTCGCGTGTCGCCAACCCCACTGTCAACGCAACCACTCCTTCCTTCCATTCCAGTGACCTAACTTACTCGCAGGAACACAACAGCCCTCAAGGGATTTGTTATTTGGCTGTTGTATTCTAGGCGACCCGTTTTGCCTCCCCAACCCGTTTGGCCAGCGTGGGGAGTGTAGGCCAAATCCTCCTTCCGTCTGGGACGGACGAGAGAGGGTCGTGCTCCTGTAGTGGAGACTAAAATGGACCTGATGATGATGATGATGATGATGATGATGATTCTAGGCGATGGAAATACTTCACCAGCCCACCTACTAAAAGCATTGCACCCTACCTCTCTTTTGTATCTTTTTTTTCCTTCCCTAGTCGGCAGGTTGCACTATGTGCTGTTTGACGAGCTCGGTGGCGTAGCGGTCAATGACGTGCCTTCGACACCAATGCTCGTGGGTTCGATTCCCACATAGGACAAACATTTGTGTGCATGAACATGTCTGTTTGTCTTAGTTTGGGTGTTTTCTATGTATCATAAGTATGTATTTACAAAAAAAAAATGTATTTACGTATGTTTATTAGTTTCTAGTACCCATAACACAAGCTTCGCTTACTTTGGGGCTAGATGGCGCTGTGTAATTTGTGTGACAATATTTATTATTTATTAATATGTATCTCTCTTAATTCACGGGTCAAACCCGGTCATTAGATAGGCATACGCGGGGATATAGACCAACACGTAGAGGCCCCTTTGAGAAGTTTGATGTAATGTTGTACGCCCGCCGTGACCCGCTCCAGGATATATCAATGGAACGATATACCCATGAGCAGGTCTCGGCAGGCGTTGAGACTATTGCGAAGTGTGATGGAAAATAAATGGGCTATGGAGATGAGATCTGGGTGAACTTAATACCGGGCTATTACAGAAGAGGGACGGACGCCTGCCATAACTGCTTTTATTGCTAGTTATTTGCGGCAGGCGGTGGCTTGCCACTCACTAGATGGGCCTCCGAAATGCCAGGAAATCGGCCGGAGGCAACACCGGTGTGAGTGACTCAGGGGTGTCGAGAGGTGTGCTGCGCTTTCTCCGAAGTTACTCGCGGCGTAGTATTATATTACTGAACTTATTATTATTATGTGCATGTGAGGTTAGCTTTGGCTCTAAAGATCGTGGTGTACTTACACCCCAATCTCCTTCTTTTCTGATGTTAGCGATGAAAATGTACTAAGAGCGTAAATCCCGCCCTTTGTACTGTACATATTCGTCGCGTGACTAAAACCACTTTGTGGTTAGATTTACAAGTCCTCAACACTTATTTACAGCCACTGTTGAATAAATCAAGCCTTGCTTACCATAAATAAGGTAATTTCACATCTAGTGCAACATCCAAAAGCTTCCTACTCCTATTAATTTCTTCTGATTAAATTCGTTTTGATTTCCAAGGCAGCCGTAGTTGTACCCCCGGGACTGCAATGGACCTCACTGTTCATTGCCTTTTTTGGTGGTCGCCGCTGTTAATCCTGGTTACATAGGACTACAATTTAGAAAATCACATTATTTGAATGGACGTGATAAGTAACAACTCAATGTTTTTAGGTCCCCAATACTTAAAATCTGCGGTGCACGGAAGTTGAGCTTCACTTGACTAGCCATCTCTTTAGTCTTTTAATGCCTTATTTTACATATTGCTATCTCTCACATTGCTAAGGGGGGAAGTCAAGTACAAAAGCTTCTTACTCCTACTAATTTCTTCTGATTAAATTCATTGTGAGTTCCAAGGCAGCCGTAGTCTTCCCACATTACTGAAGTTGACTTCACTTTTTTCATTGCTTTTTTTGATGGACGCCGCTGTTAATCCTGGCTACGCAGGAGACACAGTAGTGGATATGCGTGCTGGGTCACCATCCCGTTTAATAGGTATCACAATATTTTTTAGGAACGCAAACACCATCTGTTTACCTTGATAATCAAATCAAATCAAATCAAAATATCTTTATTCCTTGGACTTTATTTATTTATTCACACACATAAATTTACAGTGTATGCAACCAAAACATTTATGTGGTAGATTACAAAATTTTATAATAACTAAAAATTATAATTCAAATTATACAATTAAAATAATTGAAAGTAATTTAAAATAATAACAAAGATAAACGTAATAATAACAATATATAATAAAATTAATTAATACCAATACAAATTAAAATATATTTATCCATTATATTATGTTTATATTAAATTTCATTATATTTTATATTCTTATAAAGTATACTCACGAAATGTATTAAAAATGCATGCAATATATATGTCAGTGTCAAACTTTCGTACAAATTTAGATTGTTCTTTCCTTTACTTATTTAATCGAAGTAATTTTAGAAACAATGAGACATTGTCAACAAATACGTCGGCATCCAAATAACATGTATGCATGTTATTTAATAAAGTTATTGCCCGTTCTGTAGGCGTATATAAAGCTCTTAGAAACGTCATTACAAATTAAATATAAGAACATGTACCTAAATCATTACTACTCTAAATCCGCAGAGCTTAGATTCACTTTCATCACACTATGATGAATGTGAAAGTGAATTTAAGTGCCAGTTCCGGTGACGGGGCTTCTTGAGAATAACTGGCAAGAAACTCAAGGCCGACTATAATAAGGCCGCCTTAAGGCGAAACTGGGACCCTACCGTCGAAGTTGAAGCCGATTAACACCGAATTTTTTATTGCGAAAATCAAACTTCAATTTAGATTTATGCTACTTGTATTTAGCTGGTAGTAACGATGGAGCTCTTTTTTTTTGTTATTACTACGTCGGGTGGCAGACAAGCATACGGCCCGCCTATGTGAAGCGGTTACCGTAGCCATATTAACGCTCGCAACATAAAATATCGCTCGCGCGCCGCCACCCACGCTGCCAATGCAGCATCTCCTTCCTTTCTGGTGACCTCACTCACTCGCAGGAACACAACAACCCTTAAGGGAATTGTTATTCGGCTGCGGTATTCTGTGAGGTGAAGGTACATTCCCCAGTCGGGTAGCTTACAATTACGCTCCCTACCTCTCTTTTCGCCAGAGCTTCGTTTGTCAGTCAGGAGGGTGCACCGCGTGCAGGTGAAGTTGGCTTTGGTTCAAAGGTGTTGATGGACCACTTACACCCCACTATTAATCTATCATCAACATCACTATTAAAATTTTGGGGTGTAAGTGTAAGTATACCTCGGGCCCTACCGACGAAGCTGAAGACGATAGATTAGTGACAATTGTGTCTAACTTAGCTGAGAGATACCCTGAAGGTTTTTTTTTATGTGAGAGGGGGGCAAAAGAGCATGTGGGTCACCTGATGGAAAGCAATCACCACCGCCCATGGAGATCAGCGACTCCAAGGGGTCGCCGATCCGTTGCCAGCCTTTTAAGGAAAATGAAAACTCTGTTCTTGAAGGCACCCATGTCGTAGTTGTTCGGAAATACCGCTGATGGATCCTCCCCACCTCTCTTTTCGCCAGAGCTTCGTTTGTCAGTCAGCAGGGTGCACCGCGTGCAGGTGGAGATGGCTTTGGTTCAAAGACGTTGACGAACATCTTACACCCCAAAAAAGTGTTGGTCTTGAAAACACTGGCCTCCACCAACCCGCAGTTGAACAGCGTGGTGAAGTATGCTCTAAACCCCTTCGATTGATAACATGGACCTTTATATGGAATGTATTATATGTATGGATTAAAAAAATGTATTGTAATAGCTATATTTATCAATTATCTAGTACCCATAGTACAAGCTTTGCTTACTTTGGGACTAGATGGTAGTGTGTAATTTGTCCATCATCATCATCATCTCAGCCATTGAAAGTCCACTGCTGGACATAGGCCTCCCCTCTAGATCTCCAATAAGACCGGTTGGAAGCGGCTTGCATCCAGCGCGATCCTACGGTCTTAATGAGGTCGTCTGTCCACCTCGTGGGTGGACGTCCTACGCTGCGCTTGCCGGTACGTGGTCTCCACTCGAGAACCTTTCGACCCCATCGGTCATCCGTCATTTGTTCAGGAATATTTATTTATTTATTGAGGAGAGACCTGTATCCCAACAGTGGGGTGGGTATGGGTTGATGACAAGTTAAAAAGATTTCGAACAATAGAACCTACTCGATTATTCAGATTTTAGAATTCCTTAAAGGATCGGATAAGAAGTTTCAATCGTATTTGGAAATCAAAATGGTCTTAAGTATCGAAAATAATGTAAAATGCGTCTTAATAGCACTTTTATTTTCCTTGTCTTTGTGTGAAATATACGTATTGAAATTATGTTAATAAACGCAGCAATTTTTTACGGCAAATCAACTATACTATAATCACATATAACTACTAAATCAACTATACCTACTATACTTTTTGATCCATCTAAACTAAAATTATAAAGAGGTAAGATTTATTTGTTTGTTTGTTTGTAACGAATAGGCTCCGAAACTACTGGACCGATTTCAAAAATTCTTTCACCAATAGAAAGCTACATTATCAGGGAGTAACATATTATAGGCTATATTTTTATTTTAAAAAAAATTAGGGATCCGTAAGAAATTTTTTACTAAATTGTCCAACCGTGCGAAGCCGGGACGGGCCGATATTATAAATATAATAAATAAATATTCCTGGATAAATTACACACTGCCATCTAGTCCCAAACTAAGCAAAGCTTGTACTATGTGTGTAAAAGGTGACTGATATAATCCATAGATACATTTTTTTTTGGAAATACATACGTAAACACATAGAAAACACTCAGAATAGACAAACAGACATGTTTATGTACACAAATTTTGTCTTGTTCGGGGATCACCTTCAATTGAGGGAAGACCCGTATCCCAGCAGTTTCATCCCAGTTGAGGACGAAATACATATCGCACTCCTATAACAATAGTGACGCTATCCAAAATTGAAAAAAAAATTGCTAAATCTACATTGTTTTTATCAAAACATTAGCCCGCGACTTCGTCCGCATGAATATCAGTTATCGTGGTAAGACCATAGGAAATGAAGTACTTAATATAACCGTATAATTAAGAAAATAAACTTTTGGTGAATAATTTATGTCGGTACCTACTAATTTTATACCTGCTTTCAAATTTGTTTGCAAATAATTCATTAATTGCAAACAAATTTGATTACCATAAAAAAAGTTATAGTTAGTCAATTTTAAAAGATAGACATATGCTGTTGCGGACTTTTTTAAAGAACGTTTAATGAGGAACAATTCCATCATGCATGATTTTTGCGTAGCTTTAGCCGTTTACGCAGCGCACGCAACGGAAGCCCTCAAAAGGATTATTTTTTTCCCTTTTTTCATTGGTGCTCCGCTCTTATTGGTCGTATATATGTGATGTTATATAACCTATAGCCTTCCTTGAAATGTAGGCTATCTAACACTAACGACGAATTTTTCAATTCGAACCTGAAGTTCCTGAGATTTGCGCGTTCAAACAAACAAACAAACTCGTCAGCTTTATAATATTAGTATAGATATAAACATAAATCAATGTGGTAAATGTACAATACATATTTTCTTCTGATGTACACGATATATCTACATTATAATTATTGCTGTCAAAGAACAGTGACTTTTTTTTATACTACGTCGGGTGGCAGACAAGCATACAGCCCGCCTGATGTAAACCGGTTACCATAGCCGTATTAACGCTCGCAACATAAAATATCGCTCGCGCGCCGCCATTTGTGGAGGTACATCCCCCAGTCTGGTAGCTTACAATTACGCTCTCTACCTCTCTTTTCGCCAGTGCTTCGTTTGTCAGTCAGCAGAGTGCACCACGTGCAGGTGAAGTTGGCTTTGGTTCAAAGATGTTGATGAACCACTTACATCCCTAATGTGCAGATACGACTCTCTTAAGCTAATGTCTCTATCATTATACAAATTTTGTATAGGGTCAGTTTTGAAATAAGTGTGCGAGCGGTGCCGATCCAAATATGTAACCGTATGTTTACAACATCCTTTCAACCCTCTAAACGTTCCCGAAGCGCTCAGCAATAACTTTAATGTCCTTTTATCGCATAAGTATAAAAGCTATCGACGCGGTCGTAAAAAAATTCATAACGACTTGAATATTGATATCTTCGTCACTTGACGAGTCCGTGGTCGAAGACTACGAGGACATTGAGGTTATATCATATACAGGTATGGAGTACGTAGTGGTCAAACATTACGGATTCGAGGTACCAGGCAACCAATGATATTTAATGTCAATTAATATTTTTTAGATACTAAACTGAATTTTTAAATCAATTACATTTTTTAGTTAAGTTCCATTTGATTCCAGTGACATTTAATGCAATTTTACAATGATTTAATTAATAGACTGTGATACTCGTAGATGTATATGATTATAATATAAATAAATATAAATATTGTCAGACAATTTACACAGCGCCATATAGACCCAAAGTAAGCGAAGCTTGTGTTATGGTACTAGACAACTGATAAACATACGTAAATACATTTTTTTTTGTAAATACATATGTCTCATAAACATAGAAAACACCCAGACCAAGACAAACAGACATGTTCATGCACACAAATGTTTGTCCTATGTGGGAATCGAACCTACGAGCGCTGGTGTCGACGCCGCGTCATTGACTGCTACGCCACCGAGCTTGTCAAATTTAATACTAACTGATCAATTTTAAATAAGATTTTAATTTTATTTTAATTAAGATTACTGACAAATTTAATATTAACTGATCAATTTTTAAATATTTGAATTAGACGAAAATTTTCATGATATTTATAATGGCTAAATAGGATGGTGATTTATATTACAATTACATCTGTTTAAATGTTACCCTATTTATTGCAAATAAATTATTTTGTATTTGAATATATGACGTATCAATTATTATATTTAGTTTATATTTATATAAATAAATATTTCTGGACAATTTACACAGCGCTATCTAGTCCCAAATTAAGCGCAAAACTTGTGCAATGGGTACTAGACAACTGATAAATGTATTTAAACACATTTTTTTTTAAATATATACCTATAATGATGCGGGGAGATGGTTTTTTTCATTTTTATATCATTTAAATAATTATTTAGTTATTTAAATTTGAATATATGACGAATCCGTTGGTCGAATGGCTAAAAATGGCTACTTTGATTCTGAGGTCGCGGGTTCGATCCCCGCACAAGACAAATATTTGTGTGCAATACTCTCAAAGGAATTGTTATTTCGCTGTAGTATACTGTGAGGTGGAGGTACTTCCCCAGTCGGCAGCTTACAAATACGCTGTACTACCTCTCTACATGCCTACCTCTCGTTCACCAGAGCCTCTTTCGTTAATCGGCAGGGTGTACCATGTGCAGGTGAGAATTGCTTTGGCTCTGAAGATCGTAAAGAGCCACTTACACCTCAAAATATTTAAATAAAACCCGGCAAATTGATCGAAATCAACTATGAAATATTCGTGGAATCTAGTTTCAATATGGCATTCATGCTTTATGTCCAATCAATCTAGTTTCTAGATCAAAGATAATCTGCCTAGGTCTTAGTGGACCACAAGATGTCTTGAATTAATAAACTTAGGTGTAGTGCCTAGTTTGTAAATAGGTTACGTTAAGTGCTTTGCTTAGGCCTGTTCCTGTAACTTAATTACTTTTGCCAGCTACCTGGCTTATGGCTTTATGTACAGCATAGTTGGACACTGTTATGCAGGAATGATCCAACTGACATTTCGTTACTTTTAAGTTGAAGCTATTTACAGTGTAATAGGAATAAAAATATCACGCAGTATACGTTAAACTACTAGAATCTGTTGCACATAAGTATATGATTTTGACGAGCTCGGTGGTCGAATGGTTAGCAATGGCCACTTTGACTCCTAGTTCGCGGGTTCGATGCCCGCACAAGTCAAACATTTGTGTGCATGAACATGTCTGTTTGTTTTGGTCTAGGTGTTTTCTATGTATTATAAGTATGAATTTACAAAAAAAATGTATTTAAGTACATTTATCAGTTGTCTAATACCCATAACACAAGCTTTGCGGTTAATTTGGATATTTATTTATTTATAAATCAAGAGCGGCTTGGCCGACTTTTTTAAGATTTTTATGTTATGAAACTAAATTGCACCATCGGTTTTGCTGTTGACTTATTACTAGTAATGGAGCAACAAGAAGACTCCTGAGGGGCAATTCTCGTAATTAAAATGTAGTCAAAATTCAGTTCCGATCCAGTCTCGATCTCACAAATGTCAAATTTGGTATTCTCGTAACACATTATGTAACTTCAAAGTTTAATTTATGTGGGATTATATCGGAATATGACTGAGAATTAAACAAACTAAGAATGTTACAGTGCCAACTAAAAGAATTGATAATAATTATGTAATGAAATCAAGTATATAATTTTAGTCAATTTACAATTCAATCCCGATTCATTCAACTTTCAATCTGCGATCATAGAAAACGAGAATAGGCCCACAGAGGGCCAATTCTCGTAATTTTTCTACGATATTTTTCTGATATTTTCTACGATATTTTTCTGACGATATTTTTCAGCATGCCCCTAAAGTCGGGAATTCTGACTTCCTAGTCGGTACACTCTTGCCAGAGTGTTCGTGACCATCATTATGAATCATGATGAGTGATCATTTTGATAATACAGCGCCTTTCATCGCGGACTGCAGCTTTCCGGGTGCAGTCACAAACCGAACACTCAGTTGCGACCTTGATCTGGTCCGTCCATCTCATAGGTGACCTACCACGCGGTCTGGTGCCATCAAGTTTACCCTGGACTACGAGATGCTCCATGGAGTCATCGCCACCCTTGCGGTTCATATGGACAACTGTGCCAAAACGTCATTTTCCCAAATGATCAACTCATAAAATTAACTTCGCACGACGAGATATCATCGTCGACGTAATAAAGTCGGGAATAAGAAAAAGAAATAATACAAAGACTCTAAAGGATATCGATTCCAATGCCGTAAAGCTATTAGATAAAATAAAAAATATAGTTCCTTTGTTTCACAAGTTAGCAAGGGTCAGTTTTTTTTCCTGTGACTGTCAGTTTACCTGCTAACTGTACCTTTGTGACAGTTAGAAGTTTAAATTACTTGTCGAGTTGTCTGTGTGTTGATGAGGGACGGTGTTACTGTCTTTTAGGGATCCCCGGGGCATGTAGATCTTGTTAGTGTGAGGGTTAACAGGGTTCTTGTCTAAGGAACCTGCATTTATGAATCTTAAATCTGGGAATTCATTTAGGAAGTCGCAATAGGGATGTTAGTAAAATTCTTTATTTTTAACAGACTCTAAAAAAGGAGGAGGTACTCAATTGAGCTGTATTTTTTAAAATGTTTGTTACATAAGTACTCGGTGATTTATAAACCGATTTGAAAAATACTTCTTATATTTGAAAGTGTATATTTCCAGATTGGTCCCATATTTTTTTCATCATCATCATCAACCTGCAACTACATACATAAATGTAGAGCAATGTTTGGATTCGTTTTTTTTTTTTGTTAAAATTACATAAGGGTACAAAAGGCGGACTTAAAGCTAAAATCATTCTCTACCAGTCAACCGTTGCGAATAGCAGAAATTCATGAATGCGGTTCTAAAGCAAATGATAAAAAAAATAAGATCTCTAAAATAGATATTGAGAGCCTGACTACGACATCACTAAGTATCAAAGTTCGACTCCCCACTCTTTTGTCCTTTTAGATACAAGTGAGGAAGAAGTCGAGCATATTATACTTGGCTTGAGGGATGAGTGCTCGGTTGGCTGGGATAAAATTTCCAACAAAATGTTAAAAGATTCTAAACATATTTTAATACCACCGTTAGTATACATCTTCAACCAATGCCTTGAACAAGGAATCTTCCCTTCTGCCCTCAAAAAATCAGTGGTTGTACCAATTTATAAGGATGGGGATCGAGATCATATCGGTAACTATAGGCCCATATCTCTGCTACCTTCGTTGTCAAAAATACTGGAAAAAATAATTAATATTCGACTGATTAAGTTTTTGGATAAAAATAAAATACTCTCGGAGTGGCAATTTGGTTTTAGACAGGGCAAATCAACGGCGGATGCCGTACATTTGCTTGTTGATTCCATTTCTAAGGATTTGGACGTGGGAAAAAAGTGTCTAGCGGTATTCTTAGACCTTGCTAAAGCCTTTGATACGGTCTCTGTCCCAGTCCTTTTAAAGAAACTGGAATGCATGGGTATTAGGGGTAGGCAGCTGTTACTTTTTAAGAGCTACTTGGCGGATCGGTACCAGAGGGTCAATGTGGGTGAGTACGTGAGTGATGATCTTGCTGTCGCACATGGAGTCCCCCAGGGAAGTATCTTGGGTCCTACGCTATTTCTTGTATATTTAAATGATCTTTGTTGCACCTCGCTCACCCGGGGTCAACTGGTATGTTATGCAGATGATACTGCCTTAATATTTGCTGCTGGCACCTGGAGTGAGGCGTATGAAGTAGCTCAAAAAGGACTAAATAAGATTACAGCTTTCCTGAGGAATAATTATCTGGCGCTAAATGTAAAGAAAAGTAAATATATTACCTTTACCAACCGTGGCGAAGTGCGCGTAAATAATCAAAAACTAATTGCTCACAACTGTAAGGAATTATCTAGCTGTTCTTGCCTAGAAATAGAGCAAACCTCCGAAATAAAATATCTAGGTGTGATCATTGACAAGAACCTGAACTTCAAGCAACATATAATGGCAATAAATTGCAGAGTTCGGAGGCTCATGGCAGTTTTCAAAAAACTCCGACATGCTGCCTCACCTCAATTGCTTAAAACTACTTATCTTGCCCTGTGCCAGTCGATATGTACTTACTGCATCACAGTTTGGGGGGTGCTCCAAAAACAATTATAAAATCTTTAGAGATAGCGCAGAGAGGTTTGCTTAAAGTGTCTACCTTCCGCCCGCTACTATATCCCACGGTCCTCCTGTATCAGAACTGTGAGGTATTGACGATTAGGCAATTGTACGTATTAAATACCATCCTCAAACAACATGGCGAACTGGAATACGATCCAAAACAATTGATCAAACGTCAGTCGCACAATGTTTGTGTCCAAAAGTTTATTTTTAATACAGCTCTGGCACACAGGTTTTATCCTTTTGCGGGTCCTTACCTATACAATAGAGTCAATAAAATAGTTAGAATATATCCACTCACCAAACTCCAATGTAAGAAAAAAGTCTCAGCCTGGCTCGGTACACTGACATACGATCAAACAGAAGATTTGCTTACCGTAATAAAATAAAATGGTCAAAATTCAAATTAAATGCAACTCAATATACATTAACATCATTTAACATATAATCTATTTTTATTTATAATATAATACTTAACATTAATCTAAACACACACATATTTTTTTCATGAAAAATAATATATATTACTACTATAATCTAAAACTAACACTATACAAACTAAAAGTTGCAGTATTTGGTCAGATTACATAAATAAGTAGTTTACATGTATTGGCAATGCATCTCACAAACAAATTCGTATAGTTTTAAAAATTTACTCGAGTATATGTACAAACCGGGAGAGAGCCTGGAGATCTGTAATACAGGCTACAAGCCTAGCATGGACTCCAGACTCTCACAAGGTCATTTCATAACAAATCGTAAAATTATAACTAATGTAACTGGTAACTTTGTGAGAAGTGAATAAATTATTTATTATTATTATTATGTATCTCTTTTTAATCACGGGTTAAGCCCGGTCATTTGATAGGCATGCGCGGGGATATGGATCCAACGCGTAGAGGCCCCTTTGAGAAGTTTGATGTAATGTTGTACGCCCGCCGTGACCCGCTCCAGGATATGTCAATGGAACGACATACCCAGGCATACCCTCGGCAGGCGTTGAGACTATTGCGAAGTGTGATGGAAAATAAATGGGCTATGGAGATGAGATCTGGGTGAACTTAATACCGGGCTATTACAGAAGAGGGACGGACGTCTGCCATAACTGCTTTTATTGCTAGTTATTTGCGGCAGGCGGTGGCTTGCCACTCACTAGATGGGCCCCCGAAATGCCAGGAAAACGGCCGGGGGCAACACCGGTGTGAGTGACTCAGGGATGTCGAGAGGTGTGCTGCGCTTTCTCCGAAGTTACTCGCGGCGTGATGCCCTTTAACACTTCCACCCCTGGAGCATATAGCTCTAGCGGCTCCTCTCTGGACGGCCAATGAAGGCAAGCCAGAGCTGAGAGTCCTGCGGGCCTTCTTGTGTTTACACTCCGACCGATGAAGACACGCCGGAGACGAAGGCCCTGACCGACTCTCTGGAGACTCGGGTCCGTGGTGTCGCTACTCACACAACAGCTCGCCACACAAGCTGCCCTGCGGACTTATTATTATTATTATTATGTATCTCTTTTCAATCACGGGTCAAGCCCGGTCATTTGATAGGCGTGCGCGGGGATATGGATCCAACGCGTAGAGGCCCCTTTGAGAAGTTTGATGTAATGTTGTACGCCCGCCGTGACCCGCTCCAGGATATGTCAATGGAACGACATACCCATGAGCAGGTCTCGGCAGGCGTTGAGACTATTGCGAAGTGTGATGGAAAATAAATGGGCTATGGAGATGAGGTCTGGGTGAACTTAATACCGGGCTATTACAGAAGAGGGACGGACGCCTGCCATAACTGCTTTTATTGCTAGTTATTTGCGGCAGGCGGTGGCTTGCCACTCACTGGATGGGCCCCCGAAATGCCAGGAAAACGGCCGGGGGCAACACCGGTGTGAGTGACTCAGGGATGTCGAGAGGTGTGCTGCGCTTTCTCCGAAGTTACTCGCGGCGTGATGCCCTTTAACACTTCCACCCCTGGAGCATATAGCTCTAGCGGCTCCTCTCTGGACGGCCAATGAAGGCAAGCCAGAGCTGAGAGTCCTGCGGGCCTTCTTGTGTTTACACTCCGACCGATGAAGACACGTCGGATACGAAGGCCCTGACCGACTCTCTGGAGACTCGGGTCCGTGGTGTCGCTACTCACACAACAGCTCGCCACACAAGCTGCCCTGCGGACTTATTATTATTATTATTATTATTATATAATAACTATTCAAGTAAAAGAATATTATATTCTATCCAATAAAATAAATATACATATTGTATTATATCAAAATAATACACATACATCGACATAGGAAGATGATGATTCAGTACTTTATTAAACCATCCAAAAGGTTAATATGGATTTTCTATTTAAAATTAACATTATTTGAAATCCCTCTGATTGATTCAGGCAGCGCGTTTCTGAGACGTGAAGCTTGTAGTGTGAAGGAATCAGACATAAAGCCAGAGTGGAATAGGGGAATTTTATCACCTGTCGACATATCTTCTTATACTAAGTCGGGCGGTAAACAAGCATACGGTACCTGATGCCGCGCGACAAAAATGTATGCTTGCTCCTGCTGTTTATTTTTAATGTAATATAAATTGTCATGTTTGTGTACGATAGCGCAATAAATGAATATTGTATTTTACCACATAAATGATAGTACTTTTATATTGATAAATAAAGCAATTCGTGCGAAATTACTCTCTAACCATTCCAAAATATTCAAAAATGCACAACATTAATGTTCAAGTTTTCACTTTTGCCGGCACTCCCGGAGAGCAACCCGTTTTTTTTATCTACTAGCATTTCAGTATTGATTTTAGGCAAAGAAGAAGAAGAAAGGTCTTTAATGAGGACGGGACGGGAACCCACCACACATTCCCACCACTGTGTCTCCTGTGTAGCCAGGATTAACAGCGGCGACCGCCAAAAAAGGACATCAATCCCATTGAAGTGCCTGTGGTAAGACTACGGCTGCCATAGAACTCACAACGAATTTAATCAGAAGAAATTAGTAGGAGTAAGAAGCTTTTGGAATTTGATTTCCCCTCTTAGCAATGTGAGAGACAGCAATATGGCAAATAAGGCATTAAAAACCTAAAGAGATGGCTAGTCAAGTGAAGCTCAACTGCCGTGCACCACGGATTTTAACTATCTAACATTATTGGGGACCTAAAACATTGAGTTGTTACCTAACACATCGAATATGAAATGCAAAATCGCCTGAACGCTTGGTAATTCTCTCAACTGCCGTACACCTCTCTTTAATGAGTAATTGAATATGTATATTATGATGAAAACAGACTTTGTAAAAAGAACTTGTTTCAGTAAAAGCAAAGTAAATTATGTATATTATTACCCAAGATTAAATTAGGTCGCGTTATTTGGTACAGTTAGCAAAAAAAGGTTTTTTTTTTTAATATGAGTGGCGGACCCACCACCGCCCATGGAGTTCAGCAACACCAAGCGGTCGCCAATCCGTTGCCAGGCTATACTTCATCCTTCATTTCATTCTGGTAACCTCACTCGTTGGCACGAAAAAAAACACCCTCAAGGGAATGGGGATGTTTGATATTTTTTCTGACACCAGATGTCGCTAGGTAGGCGTCGGGTTCTGATTGTCAATTCAATTCAATTCTTCTTTGTGGCGTTCTTGAACTGATTGTCAAAATGTACTGAATTTATTGACAGTGAAACTTTAAGACGACAAGACAACACAAGACGTCAACAAGACGTCAACAAGACATTTGACAAGTTGCTATGAATTGACATGTGATTGGACCCTACGCTACAGTGCTGCCAAAAGACCCTCATTGTTATTTGGCTGCAGTATTTTGTGAGGTAGAGGTACTTCCCTAATCGGGCAGCATAAAAAATACGCTATGACCTACCTCACTTTTCGCCAGAGCCTCGTTTGTGTTTGTTGCTTTGGTTCAAAGATATTGATGAACCACTAACACCCCAAGTATCTGTATTAAATCTCAAAAGACTCTTTTGTATAACGTTTGACAATTGTACGAAATTTAATATTTGATTTGTATAAATTAAATATAAATATTTGCATGCTATCAAAGTAGCAGATTTAAGGATGCTATATATTATAAATTTAACACCAGTTTGTACCTTTATCTACGCAAATAAATTCATTCATTCATTCATATACGTTGGTAAGACAGTCTTAAGTTGTATAAGACATCATTCTTAATACAGCATGCTATTTCATTCACAAAGACAGTTTATGTATTATTACATTAGGAGTATGTATCTATGAATCTGTTGCTCGGAAAAAATTGCATGCCAGTAATAGCTAGATATAACATCTACATTGTACCACATCTATAGCAAATAAAATTCATTCATTTATCCATCCATCCATCCGTTCATTCATTAATTCATCCATTAATTCATCCATCCATTCATTCTTTCATCCATCCATCTATCCATTCATTCATTTGTCCATCCATTAATTCTTTCATTCATTCATTTATTCATCCATCCATTCCTTTTTTCATTTAATCATTCATTCATTCTGCATTATTTTTATTTATTTATTTACTTCATTTCATGCAACATTTAACCTCGGTTGGTTAACAAGCATAGGTCCGACGGTGATGTGAAGCAGTTCATCATCATCATCATCATCAGGTCCATTTTAGTCTCCACTACAGGAGCACGGCCCTCTCTCGTCCGTCCTAGACGGAAGGGGTATTTCGCCTACACTCCCCAAGCTAGCCAAACGTGTTGGGGAGGCCTGATCGATATTTGATAATATTTCCCTTAGTCGCCTTGTACGACATCCACGGGAAGAAACGGAGTGATTCTATTCTAGTCTACCGGAAACAACACGGCCAATATAATTTACTATTATATATTATATACCTGAAATCAAATATCTCCACTGAACATGCTGACGCTGTTATGCGTCAGAGCGTCGTTTAATTGTGTTTGCAGTGTTCCTCGGCACACAGTGCCGGCACGGTCAGCACACAAAGCGAGCTAACATTGCGCCTTCAGACTAAGATGTTTTACTTATAGATGCGTTCTCGGCGCCGTTACTTATTCATCTCACTGCTGGGATATGTTTCTCCCTTCAATTGAAAAATTTAGAGCTTAATCTAATACGCTGCTCGACTGCGGGTTGGCGGTTGGCGGATTTGGCAAACGCCTCCGCGATCTGGGGCTATCTGAGGTGGGCGCGTGTGTGGGAGAGGGAGATGACGACAGAGACCATATTTTGTGGTCCTGTAGTAGGTACGATGACACTAGGCAAGAGTTGTTAGACAGGATCCAGCGCGATGAAGACCAACCGGGGCCGGTGTACTACACTGATCTTGTATCGCCGGCGGTGAACTTCGCTGTTTTGTTTTGGAGGTTCGCCCACACATGGCACGCGCGCAGAAGAGAGGGAGATGAAGAAGAGACGATGGACATCACCGGACGGCAGTGAAGGTGATGCTGTGAATGTGGCCGCCCTAGAAGGGGGAGAGTGCCAATTAGGGACAAAGGACGTAGAATAAATAATTTGTAGGGAGTCAAGAATTGTCGCGGCACGAAAGAGCCTCAGAGCAAAGTGCCGCGCGCATCTCCCGCGATTCAGCTCTTATGACCGCGAGGAGGAGGAGCCATGGGAGGTGGAGGGTCTGCGGGTTGGCGGAAAAAAGTGTTTTCAAGTCGCCTAAAGTCCACTTGACTTATCGACTGTCCAAATAAAAACGCATGTTAAGCCGTCAGTCCCGGCTGTTGCTATAGACGGCTTAACGTGCCTTCCGAAGATAAATAAACCCATCGATGGACAGGCTACGGTCGACGTTGCTTAACTTGCGTGTTCGATTAGTCTGACACACGCAACGGCGCCACCGAGCTCCTCATGCTACCGAACTCCTCGATATCGGAGCATAAGTGCATTCTACCTGCCTATTTTTTGGCAAGAATGAGAAGAAGTTTATTTTGGGGTGTATGTGGCTCACCACATGATCCATAGAGCCAAAGCCAAGCTCGCCTACATGTGGTGTACCCTGCCGACTACCGAAAGAAGCTCTGGCAAATGAGATATAGAGTACAGCGTATTTGTAAGCTTCCCGACTGGGGTAGTACCTCCACCTCACAGAATACCGCAGACAAATGACTATTCTTTTGAGGGTTGTTTTGTTCCTGCTAGTGAGTGCAGTCACCAGAAATTGAATATTTAATATAAAAAAAAAATGTATTTATGTAGTCATCACTACATAGTATAAAACAAAGTCGCTTTCTCTGTCCCTATGTCCCATTGTATGCTTAAATCTTTGAAACTACGCAACGGATTATGATGCGGTTTTTTTAATAGATAGAGTGATTCAACTGGAAAGTTTATATGTATAATATATGCATAACATAGTAGAAAAACACTGATAATTTAGAGGTTTCTAATGTGATGTCGTAAATAAACACATTTTTTTGCTCTTTCATTGCAAACGCTGGCTGAACCCAACGAGATAGATCAAAATAATGTAGTACAGTATTGTTCACCTTAAAATGGTCTACAAAAAAGTTCGCGATGGTATATGTCTATCTCTTAGTGGTAACACACAATAACCGTTATTTTATCCTTTGCTTTTTACAAGAAATAATGCCTTATTTACGAAGCGATTTTAAGCAATACAGAATTAATCCTTATCCAATTAAGTACCTTAAATACATTGCGCATTTAATATAGATCAATATGGCCCTTCACAGCATGTAATTTAAATGAATAGTTTAGAAGATATTACACATTTAAAATGCAGGGACATAACGGCTGTGGCGGTACCGGCCGCGGAGCCGGCGGCGTGTGCCTATAACTGGAGAAGGACTGGATAGGACAAAGCGCAAAGACCTTCTGCAGTACATTTAGTATCAGCATTGCACCCGTGCGAAGCCGGGGCGGGTCGCTAGTAACTAATATAATGCAGACAATAAAAACTAAACTAAACTGTGTAAACCTATCTTAACAAAAACTATCTAAAGTAGGTCCGTGAGGCAGCGTGCCTAAAACGCTAGCAGCGTTACCCCTTTGGATGGCGATGCTTAGCCTCTGACCCAAGTAAGCGCCGGCTCTTGGGTCCCCGGTGGCCTGAAAAAGTCTCTTTGAAATGTCTTCAAAAAGACTCAAGGCACAGGGGCCCCAAGGACCGAGGGTTTCGACTCCGAAAGGGCTGAATAGGTATAGGGAGCCGATACCTCGGTATTTAAGTATAATATCAGTTATCTAGTAGCCATAGTACAAGCTTTACTTAGTTTCGAACTAGATGGCCGTATGTAATTTGTCCAGGAATATTTATTTATTTATTTTATTTTTACCGTCGTGATATTGGCTCATATCCCGTCTATTTATATAATGTCATTGCCTGCAGTACTTTATTTTTTATGCTTTCCACCTACTTGTATTATTATATTATTTTTATGTTAACGGTACCGTGACGTTTACGGGTAGGTAATTTGAGATTTTTTGCAGTAGGTACGTGTTTTTCACTTGAGTGGTAAATTGGTACAGTTCTCTTGATGGTGAATATTTAAAGCTTTGTGACTCGGTACAGAGGTGGTTTGTGGGTCTTACTGACGAGTCCGAGCTAACACAGCCCCTTTTTTTCTCTCCCTCGTCTTTTTTGTGTTGGTGTTGTTGATACTTGTTTTTCTGTCTCTCCTTCTTTTCTTCTTCATCTGCCTGTTTTTCTGACTCATCAAAGGAAGTCACAAGAAATAATTTTGTTTTTTCTTCTTGTGCCATTGCTTTGTCTTTTACAACTTTTGCAATGGAATCAAAATTACTTACTCAATAAAAACACAGCCGTGTTCCATTTTATTTTATTCCACTTTTCACACAAAAAGTTCACAATAAAACCGTATTATTTATAAAAGTTATATAATATACCAGTAACCCCATTCTTGTGCAAGTTTAATTTATTTCCCTCCAAGTTTGCTTCGATACAAAAAAGTAAGGTAAAGTTGCTCGGAGGAAATCCGCAGTTGAATAGTCTTACTTATTTTCAGTTCATACTTATTATCAGTTGCTTGACGACAAAATTTTATATATCTAAATTCAGATATATATTATTTAAGTTTACTTATAAACAGGAATTGATTAAAGTTGATACTGTTGATTGTTGGCACTTGGAGGAACATTATTTATTTATTTATTGCATTTCATGTTGTTATAATACAAGGTTCTTACATAATTAAAATGGTCACAGACATGAACCCTGTTTATAGGGCACAGCAAGGTATAAACGATTTAGTCTAAGATTTATGATTAAATTATATTACAATTTATTATCATAATGTTATAATAAAGCACTTGTACTATTCCACGTTAGTATATTTAATATTACCGACCGGTTTCGCTGCTAAGGCATTATCAAGGTAAACAGATGGTGTCACAAACACCATCTGTTTACCTTGATATTATCAATTCTTTACATTATCAAGGTAAACAGATGTTGTGAATAACGTGGAATAGTACAAGTGCTTTATTATAACATTATGAAGAATTGATTAATTTAAATATAATTAATCTAATTATTTACTTACTTATCATTTACTAATTATACCTATTACTTACTTAGTCTATAGACCTGGCTAACTTACTAATTTGGATATGTAACACGCGTCTGGTAAATTCACAATATGAAACTTCACAATTTGGTCGGCTTGTAAATGTTAACACGTTCAAATGTGACTGCAACACAAATGGCTGCGGTATTCTGTGAGGTGGAGGTACATTCCCCAGTCGGGTAGCTTACAATTACGCCCTACCTCTCTTTTCGCCAGAGCTTCGTTTGTCAGTCAGCACAGTGCACCGCGTGAAGTTGGCTTTAGTTTAAAGATGTTAATGAACCACTTACACCCAAGCTTGACAAGAAACTACGAGCAACGAATGACAACAATAGATATGATATGAGAGTATAGACCAGGGGCCCTTCACTTCGAATATTTTGATCTACAAAAATAGGTTTTAAGTTTAAGTTATTAACAACCATTTTTAGTTTTATCTGGGCCGGTGCGCCCCAGTACTTGCTTGCTCCATTTGACCGCATACAACGAAGAGCAGCTCGAATCGTCGGTGACCCAATGATCTCTGATCGATTGGACTCTCTCTACATGCAGAGATGTAGCGTCTCTTTGCGTTCTATACAAATTATATCACGGGGAGTGCTCGGATGAGCTGTTTGATTTGATACCTGCCGCTGAATTCCACTATCGTACAACTCGCCATAAATTAAAATTCCATCCATATCATCTTGATAATTGGCGATCTACTACAGTACGTTTCCTAAGACATTTCATACCACGAACAGTGAAACTGTGGAATCAACTTCCCTCAGCGGTATTTCCGAACAACTACGACATGGGTGCCTTCAAGAACAGAGTTTTCATTTTCCTTAAAAGGCTGGTAACGGATCGGCGACCCCTTGGTGTCGCTGATCTCCATGGGCGGTGGTGATTGCTTTCCATCAGGTGACCCACATGCTCGTTTGCCCCCCTCTCACATAAAAAAAAAAGAAACCTTCAGGGTATCTCTCAGCTAAGTTAGACACAATTGTCACTAATCTATCGTCTTCAGCTTCGTCGGTAGGGCCCGAGGTATACTTACACTTACACCCCAAAATTTTAGTAGTGATGTTGATGATAGATTAATAGTGGGGTGTAAGTGGTTCATCATCACCTTTGAACCAAAGCCAACTTCACCTGCACGCAGTGCACCCTGCTGACTGACAAACGAAGCTCTGGCGAAAAGAGAGGTAGGGAGCGTAATTGTAAGCTACCCGACTGGGAAATGTACCTCCACCTTACAGAATACCGCAGCCAAATAACAATTCCCTTGAGGGTTGTTGTGTTCCTGCGAGTGAGTGAGGTCACCAGAAAGGAAGGAGATGCTGCGACAGCAGCGGGGGTGGCGGCGCGCGAGCGATATTTTATGCTGCGAGCGTTAATATGGCTACGGCAACCGCTTCACATCAGTCTGCCACCCGACGTAGTATAAAAAAAAAAGTGATTCAGGCACTTTTTATTTCATTAAGCTATTATCACTGATACAAGCGATTGTCAGATTCACGTCGATCGATATTTTAATAGGCTGATAAGATAATGACTGTGTTATCGCTATTCCCAATAAATTCGCTTTCGACAGGATTTAGCGGCAAAAGATAAACTTAGGCCGGCTTCATATACCGTTGAAAGGAAATTTATCAATCGAGTTTATAGGTCTTTTAGTTCAAGTACAGGGCCCCTGGACAACCCACCACCTTCCCATGGCTCCACCGACCTCGCGGTCATATGAGCCGAATCGCGAGAGATGCGCGCGACACCGTTGCTCTGAGGCTCTTTTGCGCCGCGGCAATTCTTGACTCTCTACAAATTGTTTAATCTACGTCATTGTCCCTGTATTCGCCCTCTCCCCCTTCTGGGGCAGCGACAATCACGTTCACCCCTGGACAGCTAATACTCCTCTTTGCATAGACCTTACATATCTCTTTTACAAAGCCCATCGCAATATGAGTGTGCACTCAGCGGTGTGAAATGCCGCTGAATGTGCGCAAATCGGCTTACTTCGAAAATGGCGCACACCGCTGTTGTTGATAAGGCACTTTTTCTATCTTTTTTATTCCTATCATATAACAGTAGTTTATGAAACTGTTGCATAAGGGTTCTTAAAATACGAGTGTGAGTTTATGACATGAGCCGAAGGTGAATGTGATAATAGCATCACACGAGTATTTTAAGACCTAATTATGTGCAGTTTCATACACTACTTTATCTAATCTCATGAAATAGATGATCATAATATTTTAAATAAAACCATGAAATTAATTTAACAGTTTTATTTCTTACTTATAAATCTATTTGCAGATCGAGCATGCGTGGTGCGCATGCGCGATGCGCCGCGTTCACAGATTAGATAGAAAATTTTTGCAAAGTGGCAATGCATCTGCATTGCAACCTGCTTCATATACCTGAACCCAGGGCTGAAGCTGTATCGTAATGGAGAAATAGTTATTTTTCGACACAGTTATCCATAAAGTAGCTTTTTAAATTTATTTTGATAGCTTGTGCGTAAAAGACTGACATTAAGATTCTGTGTTTAGTTTTTTAATCTCTAAATTTCAGTATAAGAGTAGATAAATATATATATTTAATACCTCAAACTAAGACCTTACATATCACAGGGTAGCGAGTCTCTTGCCCAGTAAGCTAACCAGACAAGAGGACCTTTACCCTACCTCAGTATCGTAGTCGGTATACCGGTTGGCAAGTCTTAACCCACTTTCACCTGCAACCAGGCTAATTGGGTTCTCTTAAGCCAACCAGACGTGCATTCACCTTCTGATCACTACCAATTATCAATGGGTAGTGAGTCTCTCGCCCAGTATACCAAGCAGGCAAGAGGACCTTTTCCTTACCTTAGGCTAATTGGGTTCTCTTAAGTCAACCAGACGTGCATTCATCATAAGATATTAATTATCAATGGGTAGTGAGTTTCTCGCCCAGTATACCAAGCAGGCAAGAGGACCTTTTCCTTACCTTAGGCTAATTGGGTTCTCTTAAGCCAACCAGACGTGCATTCATCATAAGATATTAATTATCAATGGGTAGTGAGTTTCTCGCCCAGTATACCAAGCAGGCAAGAGGACCTTTTCCTTACCTTAGGCTAATTGGGTTCTCTTAAGCCAACCAGACGTGCATTCATCATAAGATATTAATTATCAATGGGTAGTGAGTTTCTCGCCCAGTATACCAAGCAGGCAAGAGGACCTTTTCCTTACCTTAGGCTAATTGGGTTCTCTTAAGCCAACCAGACGTGCATTCATCATAAGATATTAATTATCAATGGGTAGTGAGTTTCTCGCCCAGTATACCAAGCAGGCAAGAGGACCTTTTCCTTACCTTAGGCTAATTGGGTTCTCTTAAGCCAACCAGACGTGCATTCATCATAAGATATTAATTATCAATGGGTAGTGAGTTTCTCGCCCAGTATACCAAGCAGGCAAGAGGACCTTTTCCTTACCTTAGGCTAATTGGGTTCTCTTAAGCCAACCAGACGTGCATTCACCATAAGATCATAATTATCAATGGGTAGTGAGTTTCTCGCCCAGTATACCAAGCAGGCAAGAGGACCTTTACCTTACCTTAGGCTAATGGGGTTCTCTTAAGCCAACCAGACGTGCATTCAATATAAGATCATAATTATCAATGGGTAGTGAGTTTCTCGCCCAGTATACCAAGCAGGCAAGAGGACCTTTTCCTTACCTTAGGCTAATTGGGTTCTCTTAAGCCAACCAGACGTGCATTCACCATAAGATCATAATTATCAATGGGTAGTCAGTTTCTCGCCCAGTATACCAAGCAGGAAAGAGGACCTTTACCTTACCTGAGTATCGTGGCCGGTAAACCGGTTGGCAGGTCTTACCCCACTTTCAAATTGCAAACTAATTGGGTTCTTTTAAGCCGACCCGGGGCCCTACCGCTGAAGATAAAGCCGATATCCAACGAATATTTTAATTCGAAAATTAGGTCTTACGTTATAGTTATTGACAAACATCTTGAGCTCAATCGGTAGCGCTCCAGAGTTTCTACTAGCTAAGACAAATACAATTACCAAATATTAAGTCCAAGTTTGATTTTTACCCGAATGCGACAGAAGGAGGGTTATGTTTTTCGAGAGTATGTATGTATGTATGTATAATTGTTTGGCACGGTCTGCAGCCTGAACGGCTGGATGGATTTTAGCTTGAGAAGTGTCGTTAGATTCGTATTTGCTGTGAGAGTGACATAGGCTACATCAAATATAAAAAAAATCAATATGGCGGCTGTGAGCCGCAAAATTGTAGTTGCAGCAATTATTTTTCTTCTAAATATATCGATATATCAAAATAAAGGTCACGATGACCTGATTTCAAATATATATTTGA
Organism: Hypsopygia costalis; assembly: GCA_937001555.2. NCBI lineage: Eukaryota > Metazoa > Arthropoda > Insecta > Lepidoptera > Pyralidae > Hypsopygia > Hypsopygia costalis. The sequence continues at coordinate 19,226,916 of OW443347.2, forward strand.
TATATTAGTTTTTGCCTGCGGCTTTGCTTGTATGGAATTATATTATTGTTGCGCGTGATTAATAAATCTGTTGTAGGTGCAGTCGAGTTTTTGCTTTTTTTAATTAACTTAACTTGTTCCTATCAAAAAACCTCGATAGAAATCAGCTTCAGCTTCATCGATAGCACCCCTGAAGTATAGTTAATGTAAAATAATGGGCAAAATAAGCAAAGCTTGTACTATGGTACTAGGTAACTGATATATGTATATAATCCATATTTTTTGTAAACACATACATATAATAAATAGAAAACACCCCGACCAAGACAAACAAATATGCAAACAATATTTGTCTTGTGCGGGGATCGAACCCGCGAACTCAGAGTCAAAGTGGCCATTGCTAACCATTCGACCACCGAGCTCGTCATTTGTTTGTATATGCTTTATCGTCTGTTTCGATCCACCGTGTTAATGCAAATAAAGACATTTAATTTCAACAATTAGGTATAAATTCTTTGTTTTCCACCACGTTAAAGTACACACAATCACGAGGTTAAATTTAGATAACAAAATATTTGAGCATTTAAAAATTTGATCCAGTTTCCGAACTCTCATTATAACTTTTGATCATTGGGACCTTCAAAGCGTTAACTGAACTGAAAGCCATTATTCTAATTCCCTTTGTGTTCAACGCCAAATGTTTATATTGTATTTTTGGTTATTTTTACGGGCTTAAATATGTTTTTTCTATTATTTTAAAACAATGACAGTGGTTAAGATAGGTAGATAGATATAACATTTATTGGATCACTATTACACATATTGAGATTGACGAGCTCGGTGGCGTACCGGTCAACGACGCGGCTTCGACACCAATGCTCCTTCGATTCTCACATAGGACAAACATTTGTGTGCATGAACATGTCTGTTTGTCTTGGTCTGGGTGTTTTCTATGTATCATAAGTATGTATTTACAAAAAAAAAAATACGTATGTTTATCAGTTGTGTAGTACCCATAACACAAGCTTCGCTTACTTTGGGGCTAGATGGCGCTGAGTAATTTGTCTGACAATATTTATTTATTATTTATTATATTACTTAATCTAAAGATTGGTTGTCTGTAAAATGGTTTACGGACGATAATTTTACGTGATAACGTCATAAAAAAACATCGGACGATGGAGTGGAAGAGAGATAGATGCGTCACAAGCCGAATGCTTAGGCCGATAGTGCTTCTCTATCGCTTGTTCCGCGCTCTCGCTTTCACAATACAATACATACAGTACAATATTATTTAATAAATAATTAATAGGCTTGTGAACCATTTTTTTTTCGATTTGTTATTTAAATACGTCACAATAATATAACTAAAGGTGAAAGAATTACTTCGATAGGCTAAAAACTTTTCGAGATATGATAACTTGAAGATCACAATTAGCATACAGTATTATGACGTCACGATACGCTATTTTATATGCATTAAATCAGAAATTTGTACGACAGCTATGTTAAATATTGCGTTTATGTAGCTAGTGCCGTAACAAAAGTTGTAGTATTTTTTATTGTTTCTACAACGGTAATATTTATTTTTTGTAATTTCATACTTTTAAAATGGACTTTCCCACCAAACTTTGATCGACCATAAAACACGTCGGACATAAGTTATTAAAATTTTGAGATCGCAGATCGTTCTACTTTTATATATTTTACGTTACTGGTAGAGAGTTTTTATAATTTTAGAACATTTTTCACACGCCCATTGAATAAATAATCCGGAATTAATTAGGTACATAGCGCCATCTAGTCCCAAAATAATCACTCAGAGTCTAGATATGAGTTCTAGGTTATTAGTTCCAGGGTTATTAGGTCTATTAGCGTATTTTATCGCCTATTCCAAGGCAAGTAGTCTAACGAACTGTTTTCCCTACACCAAGGTGTCGCTGATCCGTTGCCAGCCTATACCCCTTCATCTCTTTCTTTCTCGTGACCTCACACGATGATTGTCTGTACGTAGTATAAAAAAAAATACGCTGTGACCTACCTCTTCTTTAGGCAGAGCCTGGGTTGTCAGTCAGCAGGGTGCAACACGTCGCCGTTGCTTAACTTGCGTGTTAGATTAAACAGAAACGTGTAACGATGCCATCGACAATACTTTATCTTTTTTAGGGTTCCGTACCCGAAGGGTAAAAAGGAACCCTATTACTAAGGCTCCGCTGTCCGTCCGTCCATCTGTCACCAGGCTGTATCCTATGAACCGTGATAGTTAGACAGTTGAAATTTTCACAGATGATGTATTTCTGTTGCCGCTATAACAACAAATACTGAAAAACAGAATAAAATAAATATTTAAGGGGGCTCCCATACACCAAACGCGATTTTTTTTGCTCGCAATTGATAACGGCAATACGTAGACGCTTGAAATACTCACATAATATTTAGTTATTTATTCACTTTAAAAATAAATAGTTAAACAAAAATAAAACAAATATTTAAAGGGGGCTCCCATACAACGAACGTGATTTTTTGCCGTTTTTATAGATAATGGTACGGTTTTTATTTAATTAATACGTCTTAATCAGAATTTTCTGAAGAACATTAGAGTAGAAGACGTGCCCTTTCTCTCTGACGCAAATTCCGTTCAAATTAACTAATAAACTTGTCTCCACGATCAATTTAACAGCCACAAAGTGAAGTTATGGCTTAATTGCATTGAAATAATATTGTTAAGACCGCTTGTTTCAACAGAACGTGCGTAAAGGAATTATTTAGTACCAAATGTTGCCATAACGAAATAACAGTGTAGTTAATTTTATTGAAGTGAAAATTTGACGCATTTTTTGAGATGGGAAAAAACCATTGAACTCGCAGCACTGTTACCGTAACCGACACCGGTCTATTTGGTGCGGTGTGAAGTAGGGCGCCGTATGCTTGCCTGTGCGCTATTGGTTCGTCGGTCCACCTTTGCTCACCGCGTTGTGTCCACGCTACTCTCGTCCCCGGAATACACGTATAAGAGTTAGGAAAAATGTGCTTCAGATCCACCGTACCCCTGGCCGTACCTTAGGTGGTACGGTGGGTCTTTAAATATTAAACCATACCACTGAATAAATCACCGTAGTGCTGCGCTGAGTGACGTACCAGGCAGACAGACAGAAGGGAGTAAAGGGAGTTATTTCTTATGGAATGCTTTCAGTAGTGCACAATATTACCTGACAATTCTAAAAATACACACATAATTGTTCAAGTTTTCACTTCTGTGTGCACTCCCGGAGTGCTACTGTTTTTTTATATGAGACGGCAGCAAGCGAGCATGTGGGTCACCTGATAGAAAGTATTAAAGACCGTAAGGTGTTGCCAATTCCAATGGGCGGTGGTAATTACTTTCCATCAGGTAATCCACTTGTTCGCCTGCTCCCCTCTCAAATATATAAAAAAATCCTATACTGTAGGTTTTTCTCTTTTGCATTTTCAGCATATTTTTGCTGCTAAGCGCCATTAGTTAAACCTTGGTTAAACCGTTAAACCTCCATAAATCAACGTATTCAATGCTCTCAAAGACTTAAAATAAAAACAGATAGGTTATGTATCTACAAGCCACTTTTTTACAATGTTTTTTTTTATATAAGAGGGGGAGGGGGGTAAACGAGCATTTGTGTCACCTGATGGAAAGCAATCACCACCGCCCATGGAGATCAGCAACACCAAAGGATCGCCGATCTTTCGTTCTTTCTGGTGACCTTACTCACTTGCAGGAACACAACAATCCTCAAGGGAATTGTTATTTCGCTGCGGTATTCTGTGAGGTAAAGGTACTTTCCCTGTAGAACATGTTAAAAAACACGCTATGCCTCTCTTTTCACCAGAGCCTCGTTTCAGTCAGCAGGGTGCACCACGTACATGTGAGGTTGGCTTTGATTCAAAGATGTTGATTAACCATATACACCCGTAATCATTACTCAAATATGCAACATATTACCTAATGCAAAGGTGATCACAGACTGGACAAATATTTGCAGGACATGCAAACACATAGCATAAAATAGGGTAGATGTTCTCACCCAGTCGAAATTATCGACCCGCTACCTCTCACCAAAAGGTTATGTCAATCTTTTTTATACCGAACTATTGATCGGTGGAATTAACTAACTGGTGATGTGTGTTCATCGCCACATGTGAACGACATTAAGTCCTGCAAGAAATATAAATAAATATTCCTGGATAGAATACACAGTGCCATCTAGTACCAAACTAAGCAAAGTGATACGGGTACTAAAAAACTGATAAATCAATGTATCTAAAATAATATACTTAAAAATAAATTAAGGTACTTAAATATTTTTTTTTTGCAAATACGTACGTTATAATACATCGAAAACATTCAGAACAAGACAAATAAAAGTGTTCATGTACACAAATTTTTGTATGTGCGGCAATAGAACCCGCCATCTCGGATTCAAAGTGGCCATTGCTAGCAATTCATCATGGAGCTCGTCAATTGTGAAGAGGTACCTTCTAGAATCCCATAGTAGAGCCACGAGTTGACATGAGCTGCATGCAATTTTGTTGCTTCTATTCTTACACTACAGTGCCTTGCACCCAATTTGGTAGATAATGATGTGCTTGTATACTAATAACTTTGATATTTGGAGAACATTTGCAAGTCTTTATGACTACAGTAACCGCTTCACAATTAGTCGGGTGGTATGCTTGCTACCTGAATGGAAAATAACGGAACTCGACATCCTAGATGTCACAATATCGAATTCAAAACCACAGAATCCTTCAAAACGCGTATAAAGTTATAACGTATCTGTCCATTTTTGATGTGATATCACTGCCTTCAGTGAATTAACCATCCAAACGGCATAAATTATTCTCATTATCCATTATGCTTTCCATCTGCATTCGTCGCTTTTATGTTCGGATTTTCAATGTGAATTTGGAAATATCCACAAGCAAAAGCATGATATTTGATTTATTGAAATAGGAATGTTTTAATTCGTTAACGTTACGAGTTACTTGTACAAGGTAATAGACAGAGAGGCTATTGATTCAGTTGTGTCTATCGGCATCAGCCCCATCATCCTGTTGTAAGCGTTGTGAAGTGGAGTTACTTCTATAGTCGGGCATCTTACAAATACGCGATAATAAATAAGAGAAGTAAGGTACACCTAAAATAATTAGATAAATTAAATGGGTCACTCACGTCTTTTTGTCCGGACAATCAACGCACCAATCCCCCACCACCCTTTCCAGTCGTGCGGCGCGCGCATTGGCGCGCAGTGTCCGGCGCGAGAGACAAAGGGTGGACGTGTCTGGACATTCGCCCTGAAGAAGGTCTCCTTTTGAGATCGAAACTAGTCGGATTTCCCAACAAAAAGACGTGAGTGACCCGTTTAATTTATCTAATTAATTTAGTATAATGTCTCACGTGAGTTTTAATATTATTAGTCTATACATTTATCTTGAATATTTTGATTCGATTTAGTTATAATTTGTATATAGTTTTCATTTCCTTTCCATATATAATCATCGTAGTCGACAACCTTTATTCATCCCACTGCTGGGATGAGGTTCTCCCCACATTTTTTTTATATGAGAGGGTAGCAAACGAGCATGTGGGTCACCTGATGGAAAGCAATCACCACCGCCCATGGAGATCAGCCACACCAAGGGGTCGTCGATCTGTTGCCAGCCTATTCTCCTTCCTTTCCTTGTTTCTGGTGACCTCACTCACTCGCAGAAACACAACAACCCTCAAGGGAATTGTTATTTGGCTGCGGTATTCTGTGAGGTACTTCCCCAGTCAGGCAGCTTAAATATACGCTATGCCCTACCTCTCTTTTCGCCAGGGCCTCGTTTGTCTGTCAGCAGGGTGCACCGCGTGCAGGTGAGGTTGGCTTTGGTTCAAAGATGTTGATGAACCACGTATACCCCAAATTCGTCTCAACATTCGAAGGGGTTAGAATACAATCTACCACGATGCTTAAATGCGGTTTACTGGAGTACCATATTTCCATCGAAGTTTCGTGATGCGCGGTTTCGGGTGACAGTCTTTGCGTTCTGTTCCAGAGTCGACTCAGAGGTGTATCCTCCTTAGAGGCCTTTATGGGGCTTGGAAATACGCACTTGTACACATCTGCAGTTGAGTAGCGTGGTGAAGTATTTTCTAAATCACTTCGATTAAGGGGATACGTGTATTCCAACAGTGGGATGAACAAATTTGTTGACAATTTGTCGTTTAAAAAATGTTACCCATGTCATCGAATACATGAACAAAACACTATGTATTTTAAAATATACATCGTAGTGTCATGGTGTCGCCAATTCAATATAAGTTTCATCACCGCTGTCGTGTCTTCACGGTGACATACTGACATTTTAATTAACTTGTTTAGTAGTATTACTATTAAATTGTGGTCTAAGTCATAAGAGGGAGCGTTTTTGACATGGCCAATAAAAGAGCACTACTGCTGATAAAGAATTGCCAATACCTATGTTATCACGTTAGTTAATTCTATCATATCCTAAATGGAATTGTTGTATATAAATATATATGTCACGATAATCTCCCAAATATCTCTAATGATTTCATTGAAATTTATCAACTATAAAATGTTTACGGGGACGAAGAAAAACCGACGTCGCTAGATCTTAATTCTCGGCCGATACTCAATACCAATAACGCCAACTCTTAGTAATATCTTTTAACAAATATTATTATGAGTTCGTGTCTGAAATTGCGCAGAATTTGTAAGAAATTGCTCAACTTTTTCCATTGCTTTCTAGAAAGTACACATACTACACTGTATTTAAATATATATGTATTACGAAAGACCATTCCAAACTAAATATATTGTTTATTTAATACTTTAATTTGGATAAATCCATCTCGATTTGACAACAGTATTTACGAATGTGATGAACAGGGTTTAAACAATGGCCTGGTTTCTATAGATATTGTTAAGGAAACGCTTAGAAAAAAATACTAGACATTGTTGAAAAAGTGTTTAAATGAATAAACCAGTAAGTTTTTATTCATTTCATATAAATTTGCTAAGAAAAAATTTAGTATTTCCAGTCTTTATAATACTTACTTGTAAACTTAAATGAAATATATTGTTAAAAAAAAAAAACAAAAAGAATCATAACACAAAATGGCATACAGCTCAATACTGCTGGTATAGATTTGTAATTACCTATAAGTATGACGTTAGTTAATTCTATCGTATCCTAAACGGAATTGTTGTATATAAATATATATGCCACGATAATCTCGCAAACATCTCTAACGATCTCGTTGAAATTTATCAACTATAAGATGTTTACGGGGACGAAGAAAAACCGACGTCGCTAGATCTTAAAATATATTAACACAGCCAAATTTTCGAAAAGTTGAAGCAAATGTGATGGCGTTTTTGGCTATCTAAAACAAGATATTATAGTAAAAACAAACACCAAAATAAATATCAGTTTAACGACTATTAATGTGCAAAACAAGAAAATATTATTATTATTAGTTTTCGTAAAATTATAATACTGCTACAATAAAAATAACGAATACTATACGAAAACTTGGTTTAAAGCAGTAATCATCCTGGTACTGATGATGTACAAACACGGGCGCCGGGTTTTAGAAAACCTCATGGGTGCTCATGCTCATTTGATGACTCGAAAAAAACGAACTGTGAGACCCACAAACACCCAGACCCAACACAAATATCTGTTTCATCAGCAAACACTTGTGTTGGTGCGGGAATCGAACCCGCGACCCTTGCGTCTCAACCACTGCGCTAAACGGATCGTCGGGTAATGAAAAAGCGCCCATCCCCATTACTGATCTGTTTCTTGATGTCTATTCTCAGGGGTGCTCGGCACCTACTGTTTATTTCTCATGGGTGCTCGAGCCCCCGAGCACCCACGGAGTCGGCGCCCCTGTGTACAAAGGATTTATGTTTTTTGTATTCATAACAATGAAGTCGGCTTCCCTTATATTTTTTTTCTTATTATATAAGAGGGGGGTAAACAAGCATAAGGATCACCTGATGGAAAGCAATCACCACTGCCCATGGAGATGAGCAACACGAAGGCGTTGCCGATACGTTGCCAGCCTATATTCCTTCTTTTTAGGGTTCCGTACCCAAAGGGTAAAAAAGAACCCTATTACTAAGGCTCCGCTGTCCGTCTGTCCGTGCGTCCGTCTGTCACCAGGCTGTAGCTCATTAACCGTGATAGTTAGACAGTTGAAATTTTCACAGATGATGTATTTCTGTTGCCGCTATAACAACAAATACTAAAAAACAGAATAAAATAAATATTTAAGGTGGCTCACATACAACAAACGTGATTATTTTGCTCGTTTTTGCTCGCAATTGATAACGGTAATAGGTAGACGCTTGAAATACTCACATAATATTTAGTTATATATTCGTTTTGAAAATAAATAATTAAATAAAAATAAAACAAATATTTAAGGGGAGCTCCCATACAACATACGTGATTATTTTGCCGTTTTTATAGATAATGGTACGGAACTTTTCGTGCGCGAATCCGCCTCGCAATTGGCGAGTTTTTATAATCTTTCTGGTCACCACACTCAGTCAGGAATTGTTATTTGTCTGTGGTATTCTGTAAGGTGGAGATATCCCCAGTCGGACAACTTAAAAAATACGCAACCTCTCTCAAAAGTTCTCCACACTACCTCTCTTAACATTTTTTCACTTTCTCGCCATCATCACTACAAAAGCTTGTTATTTGTACCACACATCACCCAACTAATATCCAGAGCTGCACCTGTCTCTCAGCTCAGTAATAAATCACACTTAATCAAGACCAAAGGTCTAGATCTAGGCATAAAGTTAGGTTGTATAAACTTTTTATCAATGAACCACTATCTGTGACAATACGGTTGGTTGTGTCTGGAAAGTTCAATCCACGCCCTTTTTTTTTATACTACGTCGGTTGTCAGACAAGTATACGGTCCGCCTGATGTGAAGCGGTTACCGTAGCCATATTAACGCTTGCAACATAAAATATTGCTCGCGCGCCGCCACCCCCGCTGCCAACGCAGCATCTCCTTCCTTTCTTTCTGGTGACCTCACTCACGCGCAGGAACACAACAACCCTCAAGGGAATTGTTATTTGGCTGCGGTATTCTGTGAGGTGGAGGTACATTCCCCAGTCGGGTAGCATACAATTACGCTCCACCTCTCTTTTCGCCAGAGCTTCGTTTGTCAGTCAGCAGGGTGAACCGCGTGCAGGTGAAGTTGGCTTTTTTTCAAAGATCTTGATGAACCGCTTACACCCCAAATTTTTACACTTACACAAACAAACTTTACTCGTCGAGAACCCTTATCCTTATTCAGATTTGGTAGCAACAAGGGAGAATTACCAAGTGTTCAGACGATTTTGCAATTCATATTATTGGAATCGATGTGTTAGGTAACAACTCAATGTTTTATTTCCCCAATAGTGTTAGAAACTTAAAATCCGTGGTGCACGGCAGTTGAGCTTCACTTGACTAGCCATCTCTTTAGGCTTTTAATGCCTTATTTGCCATATTGCTGTCTCTCACATTGCTAAGAGGGGAAGTCAAATTCCAAAAGCTTCCTGCTCCTACTAATTTCTTCTGATTAAATTCGTTGTGAGTTCCAAGGCAGCCGTAGTTTTTACCCCTGGGACTGCAATGGACTTCATTGTTCATTGCCTTTTTTGGCGGTCGCCGCTGTTAATCCTGGCTACACAGGAGATACAGTGGTGGGAATGTGTGGTGGGCCCCAAAAAAAAAAAAAAAAAAACCCCTTATTCATCTCACACTGGTAGGATACGGGTCTCCCCTAAATCGATGGGGTTTAGAGCATACTCCACCACGCTGCTCAACTGCGGGTTGGCGGAGGCCAGTGTTTTCAATTCGCCTAAAAGCTACTTGGCTTAACGACTGCCATCTAATGACAACAGCTGGGACCAACGACTTAAGGCATCCTCGGAGTGCTTATTGCGAGTTTTTCATTCGCTTTCGATAATGTCAACGTAAACAAACTGACCAAACAGAGAAGAACTCTCATGTTTGTTTGTTTGTAGTATATTTATTGTACATAAAGAACATATATATATATTTATACACAATATAACTAGCAGAATTTCACGAACATGTACAAAGGTGGGCTTATCTCTATAAGAGATCTCTACCAGCCAACCTTCAAGTGTTGGATAAGAGAATTAATAGTGGCAAGGGCGTCGAAAAGTCGAAAGCAATTTGCAAATACTACAATAACTCATGTTGTGATTTATGAGATGCGTGTCACATATCAATGTTATGTGACTATTTTGGGGTGTTAGTGGTTCATCAAGATCTTTGAACCAAAGCCAACTTCACCTGCACGTGGTGCAGCCTGCTGTCTGACCAACGAAGCTCTGGCGAAAAGAGAGGTAGGGAGCGTAATCGTAAGCTACCCGACTGGGGAATGTACCTCCACCTCACAGAATACCGCAGCTAAATAACAATTCCCTTGAGCGTTAATATGGCTACGGTAACCGCTTTACATCAAGCGGGCCGTATGCTTGTCTGGCACCCGCCGCAGTATAAAAAAAAATAAAAAATGTCAACGTTAACAAACTGACCAAACAGAGAAGAACTCGTAGCCCCAAAGTAAGCGAAGCTTGTGTTTAGACAATTGATAAACATACGTAAATACATTTTTTTTTTTTTTGTAAATACATGCTTATGATACATAGAAAACACCCAGACCAAGACAAACAGACATGTTCATGCACACAAATGTTTGTCCTGTATGGGAATCGAACCCACGAGCGTTGGTGTCGAAGCAGCGTCATTGACCGCTACGCCACCGAGCTCGTCAATGTCAATGTTATGTGACTCACATTTTGAAGTGAGTAACTCAGCTAATTTGGACATGTAACACGCGCGCACAAACTCACATCACACTATTGACCACTGCGTTTATTGATTTTTAGGGTTCCGTACCCAAAGGGTAAAAAGGAACCCTATTACTAAGGCTCCGCTGTCTGTCCGTCCGTCCGTCCGTCTGTCACCAGGCTGTATCTCATGAACCGTAATAGTTAGACAGTTGAAATTTTCACAGATGATGTATTTCTGTTGCCGCTATAACAACAAATACTAAAACATAGAATAAAATAAATATTTAAGGGGGCTCCCATACAACAAACGTATTTTTTTGCTTGCAATTGTTAACGGCAATAGGTAGACGCCTGAAATACTCACATAATATTCAGTTATAGATTTACTTTAAAAATAAAAAGTTAAACAAAAATAAAACAAATATTTAAAAGGGGGCTCCCATACAATAAACGTGATTTTTTTTGCCGTTTTTATCGATAATGGTACGGAACCCTTCGTGCGCGAGCCCGACTTGCACTTGGCCGGCTTTTTATAATTAACAAATTTTCTTTCAAGTAATTAAAACTCCACAAAACAAGAATTGTCACACAACATTAGTAGCCGCAATGCTTACCAAACTATAACCTACCTAATTAGGTCAACGGCTATTAAATTTTTATGTGTATCGATTTTACACGCACTGCGCGATTGAATGACTTCATATTAGGTAGCTTCAAAGCTATTCAATATTCTTTGGGTAGGTTATTCCTTGTTTTTTTTTAAACGAGAGGGGGGCAAACGAGGATGTGGGTCACCTGATGCAAAGCAACCACCATCTCTCATTGAAATCAGCAACACCAAGGGGTCGCCGATACGTTGCCAGCCAGGGAAATATTGACTCTGATTATGAAAATCTTATTTACGTTCATAAAAATCAAACAAAATTTAGGAAAAACAGTGATCTCCATCAATTAAATTTAAGAAATAAAAACAAACTCGCTGTGCATATTACGAGGCTCCATAAAATCTCTAACTCGCTCCCAGGTCAATGTATACGCTTCTACAATAAACTTCCAAACGACGCGTTTAAATTATCCATGGGTAAATTTAAGAAATATATCAAAACTAGACTATGTCAAAAGGCTTACTATTGTATCTCAGATTACATAAATGATAAAAGTATTTGGAAATGAATTGCTCTTGTTATGTTATGTTAATGATTGTATTTGTATTAAATGTAACGATATTGGAAGAGAGATAGTGAAAGAGTCGGCCTTGAGTTTCTTGCCAGTTCTTCTCAAGAAGCCCCGTCGCCGGAACTGGCACTTAATTTCACTTTCACATTCAAGATAGTGTGATGAAAGTGAATCTAAGCTCTGCGGATTTAGAGTAGTAATGATTTATACATATTCTTATATTTAATTTGTATGACGTTTCTAAGTGCTTTATAAAGTCCAAGGAATAAAGAATTTTTGATTTTGATTTTGATCTTGAATGTCGTATTTATTTGGGACTACCGCTGAGGCAAGTACCGCTGGCACTTACGAGAACTATATATAGACCCATCCAGAGATACGCTGCGTTCGACGTTGCATGACTTGCGTGTTTGATTCGGTTGATAACCACAATGACGTCATCAAACTGCTCAATCCATTTGTAGTCAATAAGTAGGTATATATAATACAGTACAATTGAAGTGATATTTAAGTATTTTGTACATTTGGGGTGTAAGTGGTTCAACAACATCTTTGAACCAAAGCCAACTATACCTGCATGCGGTGCACTCTGCTGACTGACACACTTTAGTATTTCTTTTTTGTTACAGGTCATTGGACTATGGATTTAAATGGTAAGTGTTTTTTTTTACCCTAGCGAAACCTAAAAAAAAATATCACGCAAAAATAGTAGTTTATATAATCATAATAAGGATTCTTAAAATATATAAAAAAAAATACAGTCAGTACATCACATAATCACTTTATTAGAAGTAAAGTAGGGATACACTGTAAATTGAGTCTATTCAAAGTAAATCTACTTATTATACTATGTTATACGGCATTTTATTAATTAACAAACGAAATATTTCTTAAAGAGATATAGAATACTCTAACACAATTGATCATTATTATATTTATATTTTACACTTAATTTCAAAGAGAGAACTAAAGAAAACTAACATGCCTAAAAATAATGTTATACCAACATTATTTCCGCCTGTTACCTATCAAATTTCTATACGCCGACTAACGAAGCTTTGGAGATGTGTTGCCTTGGCGGTGGCTCGCAGAGAAGTGAGTCTTCGATCGCTGGCGCGTCGCTGTATGGAAGCACGTGCTCATGGAGGGGCTCGCCCCACCAAAACTCCGATGCCGTTCGTACGACGTCCGACGATTGACGAAGGAGACAGGAAGCGGAAACGAGTGCGACAACAAATACGAGTATGAATTTATCACATGAGCCGATGGCGAATGTTTGCATTCGTGCATATCTGATTTTCCCAAAAGATGACTGGTAGAGAATGCTCTTATCTTTAAGTCCGCCTTTTGTACTCTTATTTTGTGGCCGATAAAAAAGTATTGTCTAGTACTATTTCTTATTCAGTGTAAATATTGTTCATCATCATCATCATCAGCTTGTATCTATCCACTGCTGCATATAAGCCTTCTATAATGTTTTCCACCAAATACGATCCTCCGCCTTCCGCATCAAGCCACTTCCAGCTGCTTTCTTAAGGTCATCGGACCATCTAGAAGGAGGGCGTCTGACGCTTCGTCGTCCTACGCACGATCTCCACTCTAATACCTTCCTTCCCCATCTGCCATCACTTACTTGGCAGATGTGACCCGCCCATTGCCGCTTCAGCTTTCAATCTCTGAAGGCTATGTCGACAACTTCACGATTTTTCTTCTCCGTCGAATTTCATCGTTCCGGATTCGATCCCTCAGAGAAGCCCCGAGCATAGCCCTCTCCATCGCTCGCTGCGCGACCTTTAGCCTGTGGACCAGTCCGATGGTCAGTGTCCAAGTCTCTGCACCATATGTCATTGCAGGGAGGACGCACTGGTTGAAGACTTCAGTTTTCAGGCATTGGGGTATCTGTGCGGTGAAGATGTGCCGAAGTTTTCCAAAAGCTGCCCAGCTTAATCGAATGCGTCTATCGACCTCTTTGTTGAAGTAATCCCTAGTATTTTTTTTTATACTACGGCGGGTGGCAGAGAAGCATACGGCCCACCGGATGTGAAGCGGTTACCGTAGCCATATTAACACTCGCAACAAAAAATATCGCTACCAACGCAGCATCTTCCTTTCTGGTGACCTCACTCACTCGCAGGAATACACCAACCCTCAAGGGAATTGTTATTTGGCTGCGGTATTCTGTGAGGTGGAGGTACTTCCCCAGTCGGGTAGCTTACAATTACGGCTCCCTACCTCTCCAAAACCAACCTCACTTGCACATGGTGCATCCCACCAGCTAGCAAAAGGGGCTTTGGTGAAAGAGATATAGGACATATTGAGCCTATACTGGTGTAATCATAAAGATTTGCTATTAATCCAACCAAATATCTTTGATTTGTTGGATTTGTTTCCGCCCCGTATAGCTGAATAACTATTAAAAAATTGGAAAAATTAACGTAAAAATATTTAAAGGCGATACGAAGTTCGCCGGGCCAACTAGTATTGATATAAATATTTAAAAAAAATCTTCCATTTATAACAAAAACAGTTTTTATCTAATAGCAGAATTGAATTCCCTTTTTTATCTCGCCTTCGTGCAAGTCCCTAGACCGATCTTCTAGTTTTATTACTCTGTATTCAATACAACTCACTACATAACATCTAGGTCAGGAGGTTAGCTCAATGGACAAACAGCCGTCCTATCTATTGTGCTATCTTTTATAAAAGAATCCAATCTGGCGTTCTTTGAAAGTACTAATGGCTCAGTAGCAATAAATAAATATTCCAGGACAAATTACACACGGCCATCTAGTGCCAAACTAAGCAAGCTTGTACTATGGGTACTGATACAGCTCGTGTCATGTAGAAAGAACGCTGGAAGAAACCAGAGGGGAAGTGTTCGCCCATGGACACAGTCGCACACAAAGGTCTATTGTGTTATTTTTGAACAAACCGTTTGCTAGCGCCTTCGTATATTAGTTATTGGTAGGTACCATCACATTCAATACCACCAAATGGACCGGTAAATCGTCTAATGTGCAACTTGATCGCCAGCGTTCTTTTTACGTGACACGACCTATAACTGATAGTATATTTAAATACATACTTATAATACATAGAAAGCACCCAGACCAAGACAAACAAATATGTTCATGCATACAAATATTTGACTTGTGCGGGGATCGACTCCGGAATCAAAGTCAAAGTTAACCATTCGACCACCGAACTCGTCAAATAATCAGCAATATGAAAAGTAAGTAGAAAAATAACTTCCTTTGACGGGATACTGCGTTTTATGTTGCGAGCGTTAATATGGCTACGGTAACCGCTTCATATCAGGCGGGCCGTATGCTTGTCTGCCACCCAACGCGACGTAGTATAATGAAGCCAATTTAAAATAAATACCTAGTAAAATGTCTTATGTGTCATATTACTGTCTTTCACATTGCCAAGGCGGGAAGTAAAATTCCAAAAGCTTCCTACTCCTACTAATTGCACGAAAAATCGCACGCGCTCCACCACCCCCGCTGCCAACGCAGCAACTTCTTCCTTTCTGGTAACCTCACTCACTCGTAATAACACAACAACCCTCAAGGGAATTGTTATTTGTATTCAGTAAGGTGGAAGTACTGCCCCAGTCGGGCAGCTTACAATTACGCAGTACCCTACCTCTCTGTCGCTAGAGTCTCTTTTGCTAAACAGCAGGGTGCACCACGTGCAGATGAGGTTGGCTTTGACTCTAAAGATCGTCGTGAGCCACTTCAATCTCCGTACCTCTTTGCCCGAAGTACAGACAGCACCTGGTTGGATTTCTTCCTAATTCTAAATTCTTGGTAAATGTCCCCATATGAGGTGGAGGTACTTCCCCAGTCATGGAACTTACAGTATGCCCTCTATTTTCGCCAGAGCTTTTTTTAGTCAATCAGCAGGATGCACCACGTGCAGGCGAGACTTTAGCTTAAAGATGGTGAGCTACTGCACCCCGTAGCTACAAACAGCAACACCTCAAGATGAAAATTATAATCAAGCGTATTTTATCGTCTATATCACGGAGAGTGCTCTGAAGAACTGTTTTCCCTTATCACTTCCTCCCCTTTCTGTCACAGAACGTCACGTACAGGCTTGCGTTATCACAAATTCACCGTTGGGATCATTCTTTCGCGTACTAAAAAGTTTGGCAAATCCTAACTATGTCGCACTATTAAAAAGTGGAACGCGTTGCCGGCAAATGTATTTCCTCATTCATACAATGGGCCTTCAAGCGAAGCGTGAAGAAGCATCTTGTAGGCCATGGCAGCGTCAACTGACAAGACATCAAGGTCTCTTGTCCGTTGCCGAACTTATAATTATTTATTTATTTATGCAGTATTTTTAATAAGACATTTACACCTTCTCAGTAGTCATTCAAAACCTAAACTGATATAGAATTGACAATAACATACTTATATTTGAAATAATAGCGAAAAAGTTCAGTCTTTAGTCATTCACTGACATCGAATAAAGTTACAAAAAGATTAATGACCACATCGAACGTAGAAACGATACCTAGTTCAAATTGGTCACACATTTACAACTGCGCCATTGACTCGATAATACTCAGTGGCGAAATACGAGTATGTATTGTCTAAGGAAATGTTCTTAAGCCAGGTCGAGTCCAAAGGTCATATTAGGTGGGGTTTTTTTTTTTTTTTTTTTTATACTACGTCGGGTGTCAGACAAGCATACGGCCCGCCTGTTGTGAAGCGGTTACCGTAGCCATATTAACGCTTGCAACATAAAATATATCTCGCGCGCCGCCACCCCCGCTGCCAACGCTGCATCTCCTTCCTTTCTTTCTGGTGACCTCACTCACTCGCAGGAACACAACAACCCTCAAGGGAATTGTTATTTGGCTGCGGTATTCCGTGAGGTGGAGGTACATTCCCCAGTCGGGTAGCTTACAATTACGCTCCCTACCTCTCTTTTCGCCAGAGCTTCGTTTGTCAGTCAGCAGGGTGCACCACGTGCAGGTGAAGTTGGCTTTGGTTCTGATGAACCACTTACACCCCAAAGGGTTGTTAGGTTTTATTTTCGTTACGGAATTTCTTGATTCGGTCGCCGCGCTTAAAGCCCGCGACAAAAGCTATGCAATAGCTTAAAAAATACAGGCGTATCTTTCATATGTCCCAAATTACATATTTCTTTGAACATAATACACATTTCTTTGAATATAAGCATAAGGGATGAATTTTTGTTAGCATTTCACAAATCATTAAGCAACACCCCATCGTTACAACCCCCTCCCCCCTTTTCTGTATACAATATCTCCCTCTCGACTTTTGGCAAAGGATTTCTCGAGATTTGATTAATGTTACGTTTAATCGTTTTTATGACGAGTTGCCAAATCATTTTTTTTTTCACGTGAATACGTCTATGTTGATATCATTCCTTTTTTTTCCCTATGGAAGTATCCATAGGGAAAAAAAAGGAATGATATCAAAATCAGGGGATACAGTTTGGTGTTACATATTGCAGCTACATATCTATCATCTCCATCCAAAATTCAATCATACCACAGGATATATGAACGATCAAAGAATTTATTACGGTAAGTAAGTACTATGGAACATCGCGTGCGGGGGAGGGGGAAGCACTGCCATTTTGAGATAGTTTTAGTGCATATAACGTATTCACGTACAACACACCGCCGTGTCCATGACACCGCCACAACTCAGTTTTTATTACTCGATTGCAAACCGTTATACGGTTTATATGTAAAAAATTAAGCCTATTAATTATCATGATCATTTAACCACGTCCAGTTCTGAACATAGAATTCCCTGAACCTGCGATTTCACTTAGTATTCTAAAAGCTTAGTGCCAGTTTTTTGTTCGCGTGCGATCATGTCCACGTAAACAAACCGACTAAATAGAGAAGAACTCTCATGTTGTGTATTTATAAAACGTGTGTTACATATCAAAATTGTTTGGATAACTTGCTCACATTTTGAAGTAAGCAACCCGGCTAATTTGTATATGTAACACGCGTCTGGTAAATTCACAATATGAAACTTTTTCTCAATTTGATCGTATTGCAAACATTAAAATGTTCAATTGTGATCAAAAATCTGGCACTAGCACTCTGAACGAATGCTGAAACGCTCGGCGTAACTAAGTAAGATTAAGTAAAGCGGGTATATTAAGTTGATCGAACACCTTTGATTGTTCTGAGTGCTTAATGATTTGAAGTGAGCATCCCCGCTTATTTAGATATATAAATATCCAAATTAGCCGGGGTGCTTGCCTGCTTGATATGCAACGGTTACCGTAGCCATATTAACGCTCGCAAATGCCGATGCAGCATCTCTGCTTCCTTTCTGGTGACCTCACTCGGTCGCAGGAACACAACAACCCTCAAGGGAATTGTTATTTGGCTGCGGTATTCTATGAGGTGGAAGCACATTCCCCAGTCTGGTAACTTACAATTACGCTTTCTACCTCTATTTTATTTTATTATTTCATACATTAAATTACATTAATAGGAAAATAAAATACTCTGAATCCGTCAACAATCAAAAGCTTCATTCATTCGCACTCAATCGATAATCTACTTACATCACATCACTAATCTGCACATGCCGTTCATTTCAATCAGTCATTTAGAATTGCAAACATATGCAAATATCTATGTATCGTATGTAATTTTATGTTTTCATAGGTATTTATTGTGTGTATGTTCATTGCTGTTATTTTGTGAATCGCATTCGAGTTTTATCTACTTTTCCCAAATGTTGGCATTTTTTCTTTTTTTCATATGAATGGTGGGCAAACGAGCGTGTGGGTCACCTGACGGAAAGCAATCCCCACCGACCATGCAGATCAGCAACACCAAGGGGTCGTCAATCCTTTGCCAGCCTATATAAAGGAAGGACCTTTCTTTCTGGTAACTTCACTCACAAGCAGGAACACAACAACCCTCAAAGGTATTGTTATTTGACTGCGGTATTCTGTGAAGTGGAGGTACTTCACCAAACGGGTAGCTTAAAAAATACGCGATGCTCTACTCGAACTACTAATGGAGGAGCTCAGTGGTCGAATGGTTAGCTATGGCCACTTTGACTCCGAGGTTGAGTGTTCGATTCCCGCACAAGACAAATATTTGTGTGCATGAACATGTCTGTTTGTCTTGGTCAAGATGTTTTCTATGTAATAATATGTATGCATTTACAAAAATTGTAATGAAGTATTATATCAGTTATCTAGTACCCATAGTACAAGCTTTGCTTAGTTTGGGACGTGACTTAGATGGCCTTGTGTAATTTGTCCAGGAATATTTATATTCATATTTATTTACTCGTTTTTCAGTCAACAAAGGTAACCACTTGAAGGGGAGTTTGGCTTTCAAAGATGTTGATTAGCGACTTACACCCCGAACCGACGGGACTGGTAGAGAACGCTCTTAGCACTAAGTTTTTTTTTTTTTTTTTTTTTTTTTTTTTTATACTGCGTTGGGAGGCAGACAAGCATACGGCCCGCCTGATGTGAAGCGGTTACCGTAGCCATATTAACGCTCGCAACATAAAATATCGCTCGCGCGCCGCCACCCCCGCTGCCATCGCAGCATCTCCTTCCTTTCTGGTGACCTCACTCACTCGCAGGAACACAACAGCCCTCAAGGGAACCGTTATTTGGCTGCGGTATTCTGTGAGGTGGAGGTACATTCCCCAGTCGGGTAGCTTACAATTACGCTCCCTACCTCTCTTTTCGCCAGAGCTTCGTTTGTCAGTCAGCAGGGTGCACCGCGTGCAGGTGAAGTTGGCTTTGGTTCAAAGATGTTGATGAACCACTTACACCCCAAATCCATCATTTGTGCCCTTATTCTAGGGTCCATAAAGTTTAAATAAAAAAAAGGTATATATATTTATAGCATCTCTATAACACACAAATATTCTAATGTAGAGGTAAATGAACGTTATAAATAAGTATCTATATCGTATAGTATCTGTAGGTTCGAAATAACGCTTCAGTCGCTACGAATGGATGTTATACAAAATGCAGCGCTGAAAAACCATTAGCATAATGAAAACACTGTTCAGAATTGACGTCATTTTAATTTCATGTATCGACGAGGCGTGTGTATAGATAGGCAATTACCTAAAATAATATTTGTGTTATTAGTCACTGGGGTATAAGCGGGTCAGCGCCATCTCTGAGCCAAAGTTAACCTCACCAGCCCGTGGAGCTCTTTGCTGATAGATCAACGATTTGGTGTAGTTGTCCATCAAAATAGTTGAACCAAAGCCAACCTCACCTGCACGTGGTGTACCCAGGGTTGCCAACTTTTCCAACCGCCATAACCGGACACTAAATTTAATATTGTCCTAATTGGTCAAAATCGAAAAAAGACACATTAAGTATCAATGAAAGAGTATTATTAGGAAAAATGCAAATATAATAACTTTTAAACTTTCGCGTTGCATGATTTATGAAATATAAGAACGGGAATTAACGCGATCATGCAATCAGTCAGCCTGTGACCACGGCCGGTGCAACCTGGTCGAAACGTCAGGCAATAAATCAGGTTCCCGTTCTTATATTTCATAAAATGCAAATATATCATCGAGCAAATATATATCGACGAGCTCGGTGGCGTAGCGGTCAATGACGCGGCTTCGACACCAACGCTCGTGGGTTCGATTCCCACACAGGACAAACATTTGTGTGCATGAACATGTCTGTTTGTCTTAGTCTGGGTGTTTTCTATGTATCATAAGTATGTATTTACAAAAAAAAAAAATGTATTTACGTATGTTTATCAGTTGTCTAGTACCCATAACACAAGCTTCGCTTACTTTGGGGCTAGTTGGCGCTGTGTAAATTGTCCAGAAATATTTATTTATTTATTTGCTATATTTTTGCTATATTTTATGCTTTTAACATTTTTGATTTTTAAAAGTCGCGTTGAAAATTTTATCTGACCGGACAAATTGTATCCGGTCGGAAGTTAGCAACCTGAATCCAACAATTCCTCATAAAACACGGACAGTCCGGTCGAAACGGACCGGACGGTTGGGAACCCTGGGTGTACCCTGCTGACTGACAAACGTGGCTCTGGCGAAAAGAGATGTAAGGCTTAGTGTATTTTTTATGCTGGTCGACTGGGGAAGTAACTCCACCTCGCAGAATACCGCAGCCAAATAACAATTCCCTTGAGTGTTGTTGTGTACCTGCGAGTGAGTGAGGTCACCAGAAAGAAAGGAAGGAAGAAGTATAGGCTGGCAACGGATCGGCGACCCCTTGGTGTTACTGATGTTCATGGGCGATGGTAACGGTCTCTACCTCTCTTTTCGCCAGAGCTTCGTTTGTCAGTCAGCAGGGTGCACCGCGTGCAGGTGAAGTTGGCTTTGGTTCAAAGATGCTGATGAACCTCTTATACCCCAAAATTATTTATTTATTATTTACATATGTCGATGATGAATTAACGAATGAATGAATATACGAATTAATGAAAAGTTTGGACTCAGGTACTTACAGAAGTATACAACACAATAAATCATTGTATCTATTATAGAAACACGTATATCTACAACTATCAACAATGTCAGGTGTGTCCACATGCCTAATATAAAAGGATTTCACTCTGTGTAAACCACGGCGTGAGCCAGGCACTAATTTTCAGTGAAATCCATCAGTGAAATACGGGGCACAGACGTTTGCTTCTTTTTGCGTTTGGATTTTTAGCACATACTTACTGGACTGGACTTTTGGTGCAGTACTACCTATGATACAGAGTTAATAGTGATTTATGATTCAACGAACTTAATTATGATGAATGTACATTGTGGAGCGACGAAGCGTAGAGCGCCCTCTCTCTGGATGGACCGACGACCTCAAAACAGTGGGTACTAACGGTTGGATGCGGAAAGCGGAGGATCGCGTATGGTGGAAAGACCTATATCCAGCAGTGGGTAGATCATCACCATCATCATCATCAGGTCATTTTAGTCTCCACTATAGGAGCACGACCCTCTCTCATCCGTCCCAGACAGGAGGAGGATTTGGCCTACACTCCCCGCGCTGTCCAAACGGGTTGGGGAGGCCTGATCGATGTTTGATAATGTATTTCCCTTAGTCGCCCTGTACGACATCCACGGGAAGAGACGGAATGATTCTATTCTAGTCTGCCGGAAACCACACGACCAAGTGGGTAGATACAGGCTGGTAAAGATGATGATGAAGATACTTTAATAACATTGTTTAAGAGATCTATGGATTCGTTGCGTGTGTTAGTCTAATAATTAAATAAATAAATATAAATATTTCTGGACAATTTACACAGCGCCATCTAGTCCCAAATTAAGCGCAAAGCTTGTACCATGGGTACTAGACAACTGATAAATGTACTTAAATACATTTTTTTTTGTAAATACATACTTATAATACATAGAAAACACCCAGACCAAGACAAACAGACATGTTTATGCACATAAATGTTTGTCTTTGGATCAAACACTCGGAGTCAAAGTAACCATTGACAGCCATTCGACCACCAGGGTCGTCAATCACACATGTTAAGCAGCGTCGACCGTAGTTAGTAGTTGTTTATCTCGAGCTCTTGCGTGCTTCAAAGGGCACGTTCAGCTATCGGTCCCGGGTGTTGTCATTAGATAACATTCCTTACGCCAAGTCAGTGACCGTTAGGAGGTTTCAATGTGCCTACTTGTTGGAACCTTTACCACGTATACATGCCCCTTTTAGTATATTTTATGTTATTTTTTATATGAGAGAGGGGCAAACGAGCATGTAGGTCACCTGATGGAAAGCAATCACCATGTGCCCATGGAGAACAGCGACACTAAGGGGTCGCCGATCCGTTGCCAGCCTATACTCCTTCCTTTCTTGCTTTCTTTCTGGTGACCTCACCGTTCGTTCTTTCTGTTGATCTCACTCACTCACAGGAACACAACAAACCTCAAGAAAATTGTTATTTGGCTGCGGTATTCTGTGAGGTGGAGGTACTTTCCCAGTCGACCAGCGAATAAATACACTATGCCTTACATCTCTTTGCGCTAGAGCCTCGTTTGTCAGTCAGCAGGATGCACTACTTGCAGGTGAGGTAAGCTTTGGTTCAAAGATGTAGACTTACACCCCACATGAGTATGTTTTCTGAGGCTGCAACCATAGTCGCTGTCGTCGACCAGTGCATTTCAGCTTCCGTTTTAATCTGGAGTTTTTCCCGAATTCTCGTCCAAAAGATTCCTTTACCGCATTTCATACTAAATATACTAGTTATAAACCACTCAAGTTTAAAACAAATATACAACCCGCCGGCAAATAATCAGAGTCTGACATTCTCACCCTCTCTCTCAACCCTAGAGTGAGCGAGATGACATACTCATTACTAACATTGTGGGAACTGGAAAAGTTTATATTGACTCAACTTGAGTTTGTAGGGAGACCAACTCGCAGGAATTACACGGATATTATGAGATTCGAAACGTTAAGTGAATACAAGTTAGAAGTTCAATAAGATCACATGAAAATTATGTCCAACATTTATATTATAATATTACATTTCATATACTAATAGGCTTTTAATATCTTATTTGCGATATTGCTGTCTCTCACATTGCTAAGAAGGGAAGTCAAATTCCAAAAGCTTCTTACTTCTACTAATGTATTCTGATTAAATTACCTCACCGCAGCAAAATAGCAATTCCCTTGAGGGTTGTTGTGTTCCTGCGAGTGAGTGAGGTCACCAGAAAGGAGATGCTGCGTTGGCAGCGGGGGTGGCGGCGCGCGAGCGATATTTTATGTTGCAAGCGTTAATATGGCTACGGTAACCGCTTGAAATCAGGCGGGTCGTATGCTTGTCTGCCACTCGACGTAGTATAAAAAAAAAACTTCACTGTTCATTGCCTTTTCTGGCGGTCGCCGCTATTAATCCTGGCTACATAGATACAGTGGTGGGAATGTGTGGTGGGCCCCCATCCTGACAAAAAAAAACTCAATACATAGAGTATTGCTACCACGTCAAAACATGCCAATATTTACAACAAAAATGAGATGATATAAATTATGTCCAACATTTTTTTTAGAAAAGAGTAGAATAAAATAGAATTTGCATAAATAATAGCAGATTCTCATAATTAACAAAATTTATAGTTTCATGAGTAATCTGGATTGAAAACAAAACAGAACACAAAACACATATTGTATACATAGCTACCTTTTTACATATACCTAAAAAGTTAATAAAAATATTATGGTCAAAATTAGACAACATCATTCTTATTTTGGTATTTAACGTTACTCAAATTTATTTATTTATTTATTACACCCGTTTACAAAAAAACATTAAACATAACAATATTGACGCATTTCATAAACCACTGAGGTTTGACACAAATGCAACAAGATCTACATCTAGCATCTACTATTACAATCATAACATCCTAAAAAAAAACATAATATAAATTACATAAAATAGTAGGTAAGTGCGCATTTAACTACAACCATAAGATTGATAGGTAACCGGGCAAGTACGTTCGAAAACACATGAATGTATTCATCGTAATCGCTGTTTCCATACCCATCGATTACTTTTTAAATGATTGGATTCAAACATTTAATTTAAAAGATATCATCAATTTATAAAATCGACGCGCAATTCAAAAGAGTTTGGGCTACCATCTTCCTACAGCTTACAAACAAAATGTTTTATAAATTGAGCACCTTTTAATGCACATTGAAAAATGTCCCAATCAAAAGAGAAATAAATCGCAATCAACAAAAATAAATGGAAACATTTTTATTTTATTCGTTTTTAATTAAAAGTACCGAAAATATTATTTACCGTGTTTCGTTCATCAATGATATTCAATAATATCATAGTGGTTAAAGTGGAAATTGTAAATCGCCATTTTGTGGAGGCCGATTGGATTGAAAATGGTTACATGGGGCATTTCTACAAGAACCAAAAGAGTATGCTAAATTTCAGATCAATCAGACACTGGGACGTCGCCTCAAGTTTAAATTGCAAGATTTGACTACAAATACCGCGGTGAAACTACATAAAAAGTTTGTAAACACCTACCTTTGTGTGTTTGTTTGTAGTAGTTACACATATTAGAAAAAAATATAATATTGTCAGACAAATTACACAGCGCCATCTAGCCCAAAAGTAAGCGAAGCTTGTGTTATGGGTACTATACAACTGATAAACATACGTAAATACATTTTTTTTTTTTGTAAATACATACTTATGATACATAGAAAACACCCAGACTAAGACAAACAGACATGTTCATGCACACAAAAGTTTGTCCGATGTGGGAATCGAACCCACGAGCGTTGCTGTCGAAGCCGCGTTATTGACCGCTACGCCACCGAGCTCGTCATGTCAAAATGTCCCAGTAAATTTGTTGTCAACAAGAACTTGTGTTATCTTTTTGAAATTTTATCAGAGCAATAATCATCAACAGTATATGTAGTGTAATGTATGTATTATGTATGTATCGATAGCTTATTTATGTGTGTATATTGGATTAATTTACCTATGTGTATTTCTATTGTGATTGTGACAATTTAATTCACCCATCATTTAACCGCATTTGTAATTTTCTCCACTCCCAATAGTTGACAGGTAGAGAATGCAATTAGCATTAATTCCGCCTATTGTACCAGTTTATTGATGTCAATTAAATTTAAAATAAATAAAAAGAAGAATAGTCACGAGCATGCTCCATAAAAAGGCTAGTTGATTATGCACATGTTCCAGTTATGTATACAAAAAAAAACAGAAAATCCTATTATGTATTTTAGAAACATTTTGATCAGCACATAAACTGTTTCAACAGTTGTCAAAAAGATTGATCGAAGTATCACATGACCAAAGGGCTGGCCAATATCTCGGCCAGAGAATTAGCATTGCCATTCAACGTTGCAATGCTGCCAGCCTTTTGGGCACTTTTCAAGTGGGTAACGATTTGGCGGGGCTTCATTATTTATAGTTATTTATTTCTATGTTATATTTAAGTAGGTATTTTATTTATAAGTTATTTGTATATTATTAAAAATATGAAATTTTGTATTTGTAAAATAATAAAGATATTAAGTGTTTTAGAAACAACGCTAAAATATTATATAGTCTGATTAAATATTTTAAAGACAACGCTGTGCTCGTATCTTTGTCGTGTTTGATTACAAGTCACGCAATTTGACATATTAAATAATTGCTGTCAAACGTTAGCTCATAGAACGCATTGAGTTAAAGATTGATATTGACACTTTTACACAAAACACTTACCAAAAGCCAATTAGCCTTTTCCTGAGAAGATTTAAAAAAGATCCGCTAGGGGCAGCATCGGTGGGGGGGACATATGTTTTGAATTCTCTAATGACAACATCGAACGTACGTCTTATTATTATCGGAATAAATCAATATTGTGATAAAAAATATACAAATAAAAAAACAACTTTTGCAAATTTTTATTTCGCTCCAGACACATCATCTTATCTTCTCTTAATTCTATTATAATTCTACCTTAAATTTAATATTATAACCCCCCCTCCCCCCCGGTGCTGCTCCCAGCAGCGGATCTTTTTTAAATCTTCCCAGGAAAAAGGCTAATTGTCAAGATTTACACAAGACGGTTTTGATGCTTGATTGTGCATTTAGTTCTAATATTTAATGTTCGAAGGATGCGATACGATTTCTTGGGTAAAGGGACGCCACTCTGCCCACTTAAGAGATTGTAATAGCCCTTTGCAAATATGAAATATTTTAGGTTGAAATTCATATCATGGTCACCCTATTCATAATCTAAGTAAAGTTATTGTTTGTTAATAATTTCGCGGGAGAGTTAGCAGGGATGAAATCTCAATGGGATTTCGCAGAGTTTTGACTTTATATTACTCGACAATGAATTGGAGGCCAGGGTTATCAACAAACACCGGAATAGGGAGTAAGTAGCTCAGTATTAAATATAGATATTAAGGTGTAAGTGTATCGGAAGATAAATTAAATTAAAATTCTATTTCTGGGGAGTATTACAAATCTTTTATGTTTTAAATAAACAGATTGACTTGGCAATCGCACTAAACAATCAAATTTAATGTAATGTGTATCACTCGTGAGATACATTGTATTTTCATGCGATGGCCAAATCATTCTGTTTATTTAAAACATAAAAGATGTATATATAATATTGATATGGTCGCTATAAGTTTTTTTAGCTAATTACGTAATAACTAAACACAGAAGGTCTCTTAAGTAGGGACTGAATAAATTAACCGACTTGGTATTACATGGATCTCACAACTTTTTACGGTAGAAGATCTGAGCTGCGAGACTTGGTTTTTTTACAAGTTATGTTTTTGATGGCATGCAATGACCTATGGTGCAGAGACTTGGACACTGACCATCGGACTGGTCCACAGGCTAAATGTCGCGCAGCGAGCGATGTAGAGGGCTATGCTCGGGGTTTGTCTTAGGGATCGAATCCGGGACGAAGAAATTCGACGGAGAACCGAAGTGGTCTACATAGCCTTCAGAGTTTGCAAGCTGAAGTGGTTATGGGCCGATCACATCTGCCGAGTAAATGATGGCAGATGGAAGAGGAAGGTATTAGAGTGGAGGCCGCGCGTAGGACGGCGAACGGTTGGGCGCCCTCCTTCTAGATGGTCCGATGACCTTAAGAAATCGGCTGGAAGCGTCTGGATGCGGAAGGCGGAGGATCATATTTGGTGGAAAGCATTGGGGAAGGCTTTCTATGATTCTTGTTCCATGATCACATCGGTATCTGTTCTATAGAGATAGGCAAAATGTCAGGCATTTACAATAAGTGCCCAGTAAGTAAATGTAAATGCCCAATAAATGCCTAGTTTTGGGCATAAATAGGGAATTTATACATACTTTTTATATCTAGTTCTACGGATAAGTCGCTATATACCTCTATAGTTTTTATCCGCACAAAATGCGCTGTGCGAAATTATTAAAACAGTTTCAAAATTAAAACAAACGCACCTCATATAGTAAACAGTAAATCAAAAGTAAATTCTAAAAGCACCTCAGGTTTGTTAATACACCGTTCATAAACATAACCGGACAGCCAATCACGGCCGTGTCCGGTCCGGAAGGCCGGACGTCCGGGACCGGGGTAGATAACAAGTTATCAGTTAAATACGTTAAAACAGTGTTGCGTTAACGTTTTAATCGTAAATTGTGTTTCGTTCGAGTGCGTAAAGGGTTTAAAAGATTGAGGGTTGTCTATGGGTGAATGTGGCAGGTATTTAAGGGGTGTATGGATACTAATTAACGTAACATCAAATAAATACATTGCTAACATAATCTAACACATTTTGCATATCAAAAAATACTTATTGCACATAAAATTTTTTTTGTGGATCAATTTAATATTTTCCTATGACAATTCTCTTCATTTTTCGAATAAAATTTATATCAAATTTATATCACATCATGTTCTCTGGGAGTGTGTGATCTTTGGCGGCGGAAGCGGGACAACATGTTGAATTCCTTGCATGTCCAATCCGGGGTAGCATACTATTCTGATTTGGTAGCAACAAGGGAGAATTACCAAGGGTTCAGACGATTTTGCAATTCATATTATTGGCATCGATGTTTTAGGTCCCCAATAGTGTTAGATATTTAAAATCCGTATTGTGCGGCAGTTGAGCTTCACTTGACTAGCCATGTACTAAGGCTTTTAATGCCTTATTTGCCATAATGTTGTTTCTCATATTTCTAAGAGGGGAATTCAAATTCCTTCTTACTCCTACTAATTTGTTTTGATTAAATTCGTTGTGAGTTCCAAGGCAGCCGTAGTCTTACCACTAGGACTGCAATGGACTTCATTGTTGTTTCCCCTCCAGGGCTCCTACCGTCGAAGCTGAAGCCGATTGCCATCGGATTTTTTGAATGCGAAATTGCTAATGCTTAGATTGTTGCTTTGGTAATTATGTTTATGTCAGCTGGTAAAAACCCTAGAGCTCTATCTACTAAGCTAAAGATGTTTATTAATTACTTTATTGTATTGTATTTATTGTAATTTTTGCACGCTGTTATATACAGCAGAATATGATGGACTTTGTAACTTTACTAACCCCCGAATATTACCCATATTATTCGCAAATAAACTTGATGATGATTGATTGATTGATTAATCAAGACCAATTTTTGTACTCAAAAAACCGGTAGGAAACTTCTTCAGTTTCAGCGGTAGGGGACGTGACAACAAAACTGGACGTCAATGGAGATTTCAACTCCGAGAATACCAATAATTTTGGCGATGGTAACGGGTTTTAGGAATTCAGGAGCCAATGCAAAAGGGGTTTTCTTAACTGTGAACGGGCAGACTTGTGTCTTAGTGGGATTGAATTAAAGGAGATTCTGTCGCCCCCAATCGGACACGCTATTCAATATGCTCTCGATTATTCAGTATCATCAGCTCCTAATGGATCAGGACGGGGGCCCACCACACATTCCCATCACTGTGTCTCCTATGTAGCCAGGATTAACAGCGGCGACCGCCAAAAATGGCAATGAACAGTGAAGTCCATTGCAGTCTCGGGGGTAAAGCTACGTATGCCTTGAAAGTGACAACGAATTTAATCACAAGAAATTAGTAAGAAGCTTTTAGAATTTGACTTCTCCTCTTAGTAATGTGAGAGACAGCAATATGGCAAATAAGGCATTAAAAGAGATGGATAGTCAAGTGGATTTTAAGTACCTATCTAACACTATTGGGGACCTATTATATATTGAGTTGTTACCTGACACATCTATTCCAATAATATGAATTTCAAAATCTTCTGAACGCTTGGTAATTCTCCCTTCGTGATGGATCAGTGATCAGGTTACATAAGCTTACGTATATAAAATACAAAGCCACAAACACGTTTCAGTGACACGATCTTCAAAATAGAATACGTAACTGGAAAATAACTAAATAAATATTTGTCAAATCTTGTACTTGTTATTGAAAATAAATATAAAATCCCTACATATTTACTTAATGATTATCATCTAAATTAAAATGCATGTAACACATTTCATTACAAAAACATAGAATTTTCTATAAACTTTAGGTTAGGTTAGTAGTGTTTAGTTGGTAGAAACACTAATGCTCTACCGATTAAGATATAAATGTTTGTCATTAATCATTAACTTTAAACTGAGACGTATTTTTGGAATCGATATATTCGATCGGTATCGCCTAAGCTAGGCGGTAGGAACCCTGGAGCCCAACCGCCAAGGGCGTCGCCAATGGGGGGTAGGGAGGGGCAGCTTCCCCCTAGAGATTCCATTTATTTATAAGTTTTATTTATTGTACAGTCAAGAACTCGTGAAGCCTTACACGGTGGACTCTGAACCGTTATTATTACATGAATTTTTGAATGCGAAAATGAAACTACTGCTTACATTGTTGCTAATTTTTGGGGTGCAAGTGGTTCGTTAGGCTGCAAGTGGTTCATCAACATCTTTGAATCAAAGCCAACTTCACCAGCACGCGGTGCACCCTGCTGACTGACAAACGAAGCTCTGGCGAACAGAGAGGGACCGTAATTGTAAGCTACCCGATTGGGGAATGTACCTCCACCTCACAGAATACCGCAGCCAAATAACAATTCCCTTGAGGGTTGTTGTGTTCCTGCGAGTGAGTGAGGTCACCAGAAAGGAAGGAGACGCTGCGTTGGCAGCGGGGGTGACGGCGCGCGAGCAATATGTTATGTTGCGATCGTTAATATGGCTACGGTAACTGCTTCACATCAGGCGGACCGTATGCTTGTCTGTCACCCGTCGTAGTATAAAAAAAAAACATATGTTTAGCGCAGCTGATAGAAACCCTAGAGTTCTACCGACAAACCTGAAGATGTCTGTTAATAACTTTAAACAAAGACTAATTTTAGGAATAAAAAAACTGATAGTAATCGGCTCCAGCTTGGTAGGCTGTTCAAACGCAATAATAATCTACCCGCATACATTTTTAATATGTCTCACTTAATGCCTCCTGAATGTAATGTACAGGTCATTAGTCCGAACTTTATGCCCTTCCCGAAGCCCCAAACTGTCTCTTATGAAGGTCCATAGGTCCGAATATTGGATTTTGCCTTCCGACTTAGTATTTGTAGGTATTATCGCAATTTGAGAAAGCATAGGATTATTCTATTTATAAATACCAATTATAAATTGGCCGTGTGGTTTTCGGCAGACTAGAATAGAATCACTCCGTCTCTTCCCGTGGATGTCGTACAAGGCGACTAAGGGCATTATCAAATATCGATCAGGCCTCCCCAACCCGTTTGGCCAGCGTGGGGAGTGTAGGCCAAATCCTCCTTCCGTCTAGGACGGACGAGAGAGGGTCGTGCTCCTGTAGTGGAGACTAAAATAGACCTGATCATGATGATGAAATAACAATTGCGAGGAGGACAAACGAGCACATGTGTCACCTGATGGAAAGCAATCACCACCGCCCATTGAAATTAGCAACACTT
Source organism: Hypsopygia costalis (assembly GCA_937001555.2). Taxonomy (NCBI): domain Eukaryota; kingdom Metazoa; phylum Arthropoda; class Insecta; order Lepidoptera; family Pyralidae; genus Hypsopygia; species Hypsopygia costalis. The sequence goes on from OW443347.2 coordinate 19,258,422, forward strand.
CCGTGGTAACAATGGCCGTGTGGTTTCCGGCAGACTAGAATAGAATCACTCCGTCTCTTCCTGTGGATGTCGTACAAGACGACTAAGGGAAATACATTATAAAACATCGATCAGGCCTCCCCAACCCGTCTGGCCAGCGTGGGGAGTGTAGGCCAAATCCTCCTTCTGTCTGGGACGGACGAGAGAGGGTCGTGCTCCTGTAGTGGAGACTAAAATGGCCTGATGATGATAAAGAGGTACCCGATCCGTTGCGAACCTTTTAAGGGAAATATAGACTGTGTTCGTTGAAGGTTCCTACATCGCAATATACGGAAAATTATTTAAAATATTTCTCAATTAGCTGTCCCGACAGACGTTGTCCAGTCTAAGAATATTGAATTCAAATTGGTTTCAAGCCCACTGTAAAATGACTAACAGTTGTGTCAAACGACATAAAGTTACAGTCAATTTGATCTACACTACTTTGCGTGCTTCCGCAACCAAGTAGTTCATGCAAACTACTGGTACTGGTAATTGATTGCGGAAGCACGCAAAGTAGTGTAGATCAAATTGCCTGTAAATTTGCATTCCGCAAAATAACACCTGAATCAATTAACTATCGAAATAAAGATACATTAAATAAATAAATATTGTCAGACAAATTACACAGCGCCATCTAGCCCCACAGTAAGCGAATCTTGTGTTATGGGTACTAGACAACTGATAAACATACGTAAATACATTTTTTTTTGTAAATACATAGTTATGATACATAAAAAGCTCCCAGACCAAGACAAACAGACATGTTCATGCACACAAATGTTTGTCCTGTGTGGGAATCGAACCCACGAGCTTTGATTCATTGACCGCTACGCCACCGAACTCGTCAATTAGAAAAGTTAATATGGTCAATACCCGAAGTCTAGGCGTCATAGTCTGCCTTGAGTTTCTTGCCAGTTCTTCTAAAGAAGCCCCGTCGCCGGAACTGGCACTTAAATTCACTTTCACATTCAAGATAGTGTGCTGAAAGTGAATCTAAGCTCTGCGGATTTAGAGTAGTAATGATTTAGCTACATGTTCTTATATTTAATTTGTATGACGTTTCTAAGTGCTTTATAAAGTCCAAGGAATAAAGATATTTTGAATTGATTTGATTTAACCTAATCAATGTCATTGGAGAAAAATACTTTTGACCAAAGACGTTACACTTGTGACTAACAAAATTGGAGTTGCTGGGGTGTAAGTGGTCCATCAACATCTTTGAACCAAAGCCAACTTCACCTGCACGCAGTGCACCCTGCTGACTGACAAACGAAGCTCTGGCGAAAAGAGTGGTAGGGAGCGTAATTGTGAGCTCGGTGGTCGAATGGTTAGCCATGGCCACTTTGACTCCGAGGTCGTGGGTTCGATTCCCGCACAAGTCAAACATATGTGTTCATGAACATGTTTGTTTGTCTTGGTCTGGGTGTTTTCTATGTATTATAAGTATATATTTACAAAAATAAATGTATTTAAGTACATTTATCAGTTGTCTAGTACCCATAACACAAGCTTAACGCTTAATTTGGGACTAGATGGCGCTGTGTAAATTGTCCAGAAATATTTATTTATGAATATTTAATATGGCCACGTAGATAGTCCAAACGTTATTGATATGTACGGAAATAGTCATAGGATCACGAGATAGCCCAGATAGCGCTCTGATTCAAATCATTTAATACATAATGGCTATTACTTGTTTGGATTTGTTCAGAGTTAATATTTGTTACATTCATGGGTGTTGGGGTATTTAAAATACGGTATCCTAAAAAATCTAAACGTCAGTTCACGCTTCCAAATATCTTACGTATCTTCAAAAACCTATAATTTCGTATTGATAAACTGATTTGCTGTAACTCAATACGAGTCGTAGGTACCTTAAAAGCCTTGCCGAGGCTGTGTAACTGAATTTTCCTCATGTGTCGACCTCATTTAGTACCTTTTATTATCCACTGAAGTGGCAAATGGGCAGAAGTGATGGTAAGCAGAGCCTTGCTGCGTTGTAACCTTATAAACACCTTTATATTTTAGAGAGATAGTTTTAACAAAAAAAAACCTACTCCAAACATTACTCTACATTTATGGATGTAGATACAGGCTGATGATGATGATGATGAAATAAATATGGGACCAATCTGGAATTATACTCTTTCAAATAAAAAAAAAGCTTTTTTCAAATCGGTTTTTTTATTTTTTCTTTTTACGCCCCACGCGCGCGATTGACAACCTTCCGGAGGTAACTACGGGAAGGAGGTGGTGAATCCTCATGGATACCAACGTAGCGTAAGGCTACGTTGATTATGTCGGACTCTTGCCGACTAAACACCACCTAGGGACTGCTTTTAGCCTTGCGGGGCCTTAAAAGCTTCATCTAAGCGATCGCTCGTAGGGAACGGGCGACGCAAAATCGGTTTATAAATCATCGAGTAATTAAGTAACAAACATTTAAAAAAATACAGCTGAATTGAGAACCTCCTCCTTTTCTGGAGACGGTTAAAAATGGAGCTAGATCGTCAAACTCAAAATGTATATTTGCCAGAATACATCAGTTTTTACAATCAAATTTACCGTTCGTGTATTCAGTCTGCACTTGTCAGTTTTGATAACGTAGGTTAAACAATGTAGAATGTATGTAGATTTTAAGAGAGGTAGGGAGCGTAATTGTGAGCCACCCGACTGGGGAATGTCTCTACCTCACAGAATACCGCAGCCAAATAACAATTCCCTTGAGGGTTGTTGTGTTCCTACGAGTGAGTGAGGTCACCAGAAAGGAAGGAGATGCTTCATTATGATATTTTCTGTAGCGAGCGTTAATATGACTATGCTATGCCGCTTCACATCAGGTGGGCCGTATGCTTGGTTGCCACCAGACGTAGTATAAAAAAAAACATTAATACAACTACCGATGTAGATTTATGCTGCAATAAATATCATTTAACCCGTATTACAGTTAAAAAACCCTTGTCAAAAACAACACATCACAAATCCGAACCCGTGTCGCGGTCGTATGTGAATAATAAATAGTATACGGTCGAAACCGTACTTAGCTATCTCTGGGGCGACAACCTTGTATGTTCGGAGAGTGGAGGCAAACACAAGCATAGATGTGGAGGTTGCTAGATAGAGCAAGTCAGTAATAAAAGGTATTGGTATGAATAAGTTTTTAAAATTGCATCCATATGTACCTCCCTATTCAAAAACGAATATTACATTTATTATGACGAGCTCGGTGGCATAGCGGTCAATGACGCGGCTTCGACACCAACGCTCGTGGGTTCGATTCCCACATAGGACAAACATTAGTGTGCATGAACATGTCTGTTTGTCTTAGTCTGGGTGTTTTCTATGTACCATAAGTATGTATTTATTAAAAAAAATGTATTTATGTATGTTTATCAGTTGTATAGTACCCATAACACAAGCTTACTTTGGGGCTAGATGGCGCTGTGTAATTTGTAATTTATTATTATTAAAATAAAAACAAAACATTATTATGATATAAATTTACACTATGAACTAAATTAACTAAAACTAGACTAATCTTAAAATACAAACTTAGGTAATTAAAAATAAACTAACCTTAAAATTAATATTTAAGGAAAGGAAAGAAAAACGAATGATAACAAAATCGGGGATAAAGTTTGGTGCTGCAGCTACATATCTATCATCTCCATCCAAAATTCAATTACACTACTGAATAGATGAAAGGTCAAAAAATATTACGCTAAGTAAGGACTATGGAACATCGCGTGCGGGGGGAGGGGAAGCGCAGCTATTTTGAGATAATTTCGTGCATATAACACATTCACGTACAACACACGTCTGTGTCCATAACACAGGCACACCCCATTTTTTTCATTATCTACTTGGAGTGTGGAAGCGTCGTTGCATGGATCGGTTAAAGGTCCGTTCAAACAAACCGGCTCGGAGAGGAGAGCAGATTTTGAATGCATTTAAAATAGAGCTTTGTATCATTGGCATAAGATTTACTTTAAAAATTCACATCGGCTCTCGTGCATTCTCATATAACAAAAGAAGTGAATTAAAAAAATAAACCTTATGCCAATGACCCAAAACTCTATTTTAAACGCCACCAAAATCTGCTCTCCTCTCTGAGCTTGTTCGATTCAATAAGGAAGAAACATCAACTATAGCCTGTCTATGGATTTATTTATCTTGAGGTCCTGCGTGATACGGATGTCACGTTAAGCTGTTGGTCTCGGCTGTTATCATTAGACGAAAGTCGTTAAGCCAAGTCAAGTCGCCTATGGAAGGTTTGAAAACACTGGCCTTCGTCAACTCGCAGTTGAGTTTGCTCTATATCTCCTTCGATCGAATGGAAACCAGTATTCCAATAACGTACCCTATACCTAACAGCTAATGCGCCCCGTGTGCCAACCTTCCGGTTATATCACGGGTTGCGAGTCTCTCGTTCAGTATACAAACCAGACGAGAGGACCTTTACCTGCTCCGCTTTTGCGCTCAGTAAACCAACCGAGCACGCAAGCGGAACAGTAGCAGGTCTTACTCCGCTTTCACCTGCATGCAGGCTACTTACGTACTCTTAAGTCGAGTAGCTCGTGGCGAACCGAACCAGTATTCAAACAGTGAGTGGGATGATAATAGGAATCAGCCTATGATCGGCATCACCTGATACTATTTGCAAGCTTTATTCTATAGTTGGCCGTGTGGTTTCCGGCAGACTAGAATAGAATCACTCCGTCTCTTCCCGTGGATGTCGTACAAGGCGACTAAGAGAAATACATTATAAAACATCGATCAGGCCTCCCCAACCCGTCTGGCCAGCGTGGGGAGTGTAGGCCAAATCCTCCTTCTGCCTGTGACGAACGAGAGAAGGTCGTGCTCCTGTAGTGGAGACTAAAATGACCTGATGAAATTCTATACTTGTGCGTTGCTGATACAATACAAAAGCCTTGTAACCCACTGCGAGTGTCGTTCGCTTTGATCAAGGGGATACCTCGTTTCACTTATTTTTTCATTTCATTTATATTTTGTAATCATAGGTACCTATGTATTTTAAAAAAATGTATGTTATCAGTTATCTAGTACCCATAGTACAGGCTTTGCTTAGTTTGTGACTAGATGGCAGTATGTAACTTGTCTAGGAATTTTTATTTATTTATTATTCAGATAACGATAAGTGTCATGTCACGTGACATCGTAGGTAATCAAAAACGGCACGTTCTTTTTTTATACGATTAAATGAAGAAGCCGTATCTAGTACGATCATAATCTATGTATTTAACACAGGTAAGTAAAAATACACTCATTTCTCTTTCAATTTAGTTTCAGGAGCGCAAATAGGTTTGTTTATTTTGAAAAAAAAAGCTCTGCCTAAAGATTGCTGTAACTAAAGATAGTCCTGAACTGAACTGAAATGAAAATCCGTTCTTTCAGCTGAAATTGCGGATTTTATCCAATACATCTTGTTGGAGCTCGAAGGCGTTGTTGCGTTTGTCAGTCTAATCGAATACGCAAGTTAAGCAACGTCAACCGTAGCCTGTCCATGGATGGGTTCAGTTACCTCGAGCTCCTCCGTGCTTCGGAAGCCACGTTACGCCGGTTGTTGTCAATAGATGACAGTCGTTAAGCCAAGTCAGTGGCCTTTAGGCGGTTTGAAAACAATGGCCTACGGAGGCCAAGCCGCTTGGTGGAGTGTACTGTAAACCCTTTCGATTGAGGCGGGACCCGTATCCCAGCAGTGAGATGAATAAAGGTTGACGAACGCCTTGCCGGCACATGTGTTTCCTTCTTCCATGGGCTCCTTCAAACGAAGCGTGAAGAAGCATCTCGCGCGCCAGTATGGCAGTGTCAAGTGACATAACATTGTTGTCTAGTCTTTGATCAGTTGCAGCTACACAATTTCCCTTAGGATCAGTAGTACCATTGACTAGTACCATTGATGGTACAAGTGACCCAACTTTGTATCTCTAGTACCATCAATGGTACTAGTGACACTAATTTGCGATCAGTTGTACCATCATAAATATTGGTTGTATCACTAGTACCATTAATGGTACTAGTGATACAATCAATATTTACTATATTATAAACTATGTACTTACAACTAAATAAACGCGAAGTATAGACAAAGTATTATTAATACTGTAGGTATTGTATTGACTGATATGCCAAGTACTGGCCACTTGAAATCCCTTTTTTAACCGACTTCAAAAAAGGAGGAGGTTCTCAATTCGACTGAATATTTTTTTGTATGTATGTTATTGGTATCTTCCCGAATTGTGAACCGATTTTCAAAATTCTTTTTTTATTTGAAAGGGTATGATTGCAAGATGGTCCCATATTCACCAAGTCAGGATCTGATGATGTGATCCCAGGGAAATCAAGGGAAACTCTTAAATTTTAAGCACGTATGGTCAAATTCTTTTTTTTTTATTTAAAAGGGTATGATTGCGAGGTGGTTCCATATTCACCAAGTCAGGGTCTAGTGAGGGGATCCCAGAAAAATCGATGGAAACCCTTAAATTTGCCCTGTTGCCAGCTGAAGTCGGTTTTTATTTTTTCTTAAAAATCATTAATTATCCACGTAACTAAACTTACGTAACCAGTTACAAGAGAAAAATTTTTTTTCGCTGTTTGGTAACTAGTTGTGAAAGAAGAATATTTTTTTCCTCTTTGGTAACTTTTGATAGTTACGAACGTAAACTAGTCGCATTTCATGAATCAGTCACATTTTTTTATTTTACGTCGGGTGGCAAACAAGCATATGGCCTACTTGATGTGTGTATAAACGCGCGCAACAAATGCTACTTGTGTGTTACCACCCCGGTCGCTGGCGCTCCTCAGGAGCATCCTGGTAACCTCACTCACTCGCAGAAAACTACCATTCACTAGGGATTTCTTATTTGGTTGCTGTAGAGGTACTTTTCCAGACGGGCTATCGTCATGGCCTACTTCTCACTAACCTTGCCTTCTTGTTATTTTTTAGGGTGTACCACGTGCAGGTAAAGTTGGTTTGTCTTGTCTCTAAAGATGATATTGAGCCCCCTACACCACAAAATAAAAATACCACAGAATAACTAATAGTACTTACATACGAAATTAGCACTCTCGCAACTGAAAGGAGTTTCCTCTCCCGCTCCCCCGCTTAAACCCGCGGGCGCAAAATAGTTTCAACTCGCTTGACGCCATAGAACGCCTCGGGTCGGTATTCATTTGTTTTCTCAACCCCAGCTCAAGTGGCCAGGTTGTGATAGTGATATACAATATGTATAATCACATAGGTACTTAAAACCTCTTTGTTAGTCAATTTTTTATACTTAACACATCGCAAAACCATTCTTAACACATCCCAAAACAATTCTTATTATATCCCAAAACCTTCCTTAACATATCCCAAAACAATCCTTAACACATCCCAAAACCATCCTGAATACATCCTAAAACAATCCTAAACACATCCCAAAACCATCCTGAATACATCCTAAAACAATCCTAAACACATCCCAAAACCATCCTTAACACATCCCAAAACAATCCTTAACATATCCCAAAACAATCCTTAACACATCGCAAAACAATCCTTAACACATCCTAAAACAATCCTAAACACATCCCAAAACCATCCTGAATACATCCTAAAACAATCCTAAACACATCCCAAAACCATCCTGAATACATCCCAAAACAATCCTTAACACATCCTAAACACATCTCAAAACCATCCTAAACACATCCCAAAACAATCCTAAACACATCCCAAAACCATCCTGAATACATCCCAAAACAATCCTTAACACATCCCAAAACAATCCTTAACACATCCTAAAACCATCCTAAACACATCCCAAAACCATCCTGAATACATCCTAAAACAATCCTAAACACATCCCAAAACCATCCTGAATACATCCCAAAACAATCCTTAACACATCCTAAAACAATCCTAAACACATCTCAAAACCATCCTGAATACATCCTAAAACAATCCTAAACACATCCCAAAACCATCCTGAATACATCCCAAAACAATCCTTAACACATCCCAAAACAATCCTTAACACATCCTAAAACCATCCTAAACACATCTCAAAACCATCCTGAATACATCCTCAAACAATCCTAAACACATCCCAAAACCATCCTGAATACATCCCAAAACAATCCTTAACACATCCCAAAACAATCCTTAACACATCCTAAAACCATCCTAAACACATCCCAAAACCATCCTGGTCACAGGGAATATCTTTAGTTTTCTTTAATGGTACTAGAGATACAAAATTGTATCATTAGTTCCATCAGTTATCACGGGGAATATCTTGACTTTTCTTTAATGGTACTAGAGATACAAAGTTGGGTCACTTGTACCATCAATGGTACTAGTCAATGGTACTACTGATCCTAAGGGTACAATTTGACGAGCTCGGTAGCGTAGCGGTCAATGACGCGGCTTCGACACCAACGCTCGTGGGTTCGATTCCCACATAGGACAAACATTTGTGTGCATGAACATGTCTGTTTGTCTTAGTCTGGGTGTTTTCTATGTATCATAAGTATTATTTACAAAAAATATATATATTTACGTATGTTTATCAGTTGTCTATTACCCATAACACAAGCTTCGCCTACTTTGGGGCTAGATGGCGCTGTGTAATTTGTCTGACAACACCAATACAACATAAGTAAAAAACTACTCCGCTTCACTTGAATGGTAGAAAAAAATGACCTTCATTTGTACGCCTGTATTTTTCTTTGCATTAAAGAAAATGACTTGCTCGGAAGTTATTTGACAGCCTCTTAAGGAAAATAACCTTTTGGGGGACCTTTCGGAATCTAGGTGACTAATGATCTGAGGATGAAGTTAGTTCTATGTAATATCTAACCTAGATTATATTTGAAATCCTGTAAGTAAGGTTATTGTATATGAGATGGGTTAAACGAGCATGTGGGTCACCTGATGGAAAGCAATTACCACCGCCCATGGAGATCAGCAACACCAAGGTATCGCTTATCCGTTGCCAGCCTATACTTCTTCCTTTCTTTCTTTCCGGTAACCACACTCACTCGCAGGAACAGAACAACAGATATTGAACAGTCCTTACTTAGCGCAATAAATTCTTTGATACTTCATCTATGTAGTGGTGTGATTGAATTTTGGATAGAGATAATAGATATGTAGCTGTAACACCAAACTGTATCCTCTGAATTCTTATTATTAAGGAGTAGAGGACTGTATAATGAAAGAATGGAAACACGTAGATATATGTACAGTAAGAGAACGAGTTTAATAAGTTAATATCACTTGTTAGAACAAATAGAGCAGACACAAATAACCCATGGAAACCGTAACTAAGTAAAACAATTTAAAAAATATGTCAAATACAAAATAATATTATTTATAAAAAGATTCTATCCAGCCAGTCGCCAGCACTTATCATTACTTTTTTTGAATTGCCTCCATATGTAAGCATTTTTAAAGACCTATTCGCGTCAAAACCTCACCTTCATTTCCATTTTAACCCAAATCGGGGAAAAGGATCGATTCATGTGTAATAATAGGGAAGCAGTTAAGGTGAAATTCACCGTAGCTGAGCGTTCCCTTTAGTCGAATGGTCTCCATGTGAATGAGTGTTGAATATAGGGGAAAATATTGTACGTGAAAAATTCCAATAGTCGTGTGAACGGAGCCAAATTGCTTCAACGGCTAAGTCGCTTCCATAACGTAACAGCTGATCCGAATTGGATCCCTGATCCCAAGCAAGTATATTAAGAGCCCTATTACATTTGCACGGTGACGAGCTCTCGCGCATTACTAAACCCGCGAAGGCCGCCGGTGCATCGTTTTTTGTAGTAATTTTGAAGTTACATTTATCGTTTTTATTGAAATAATAATAAATAAAATATGATATGATAATAAATTCATTCATTCAGTTAAGCAAAATTTACAAAAAGCGAGGCCGCTACGTACTATACCAATAGCTATTCTGTACTATTCAATAAGTCAACATTGTTAATGTATTTTTGTTTCCGAGATCAAGAACGCCAAAATTGGCCATTTTACGCAAAAATCACAGTCAAAATATAATATGGCTCTTAAAATAAATAAATGCTAATAACATCCCTGCAGGGCCGTGCCCAGTTTGAGAAACGACGACATAAATACTACATCTCTGGTGCACGCTTAATCCCGTTATTCAACCGGTATGAACTATGATTATGCAACGCACGCTTTTGTCGGAATATGCATACTACGCCGATGCACAAGCTATAAACAATTTAACAATGCTGTCCGACATCATTGGATGTGGCAACGGGTTATTATCTAATTGATTCAGAAATTTTCAATCATCAATTTTGGGGTGTAAGTGGTTCACCAACATATTTGAACCAAAGCCAACTTCACCTGCACGTGGTGCACCCTGCTGACTGACAAACGAAGCCCTGGCGAAAAGAGAGGTAGGGAGCGTAATTGTAAGCTACCCGACTGGGGAATGCACCTCCACCTCACAGAACACCGCAGCCAAATAACAATTCCCTTGAGGGTTGTTGTGTTCCTGCGAGTGAGTGAGGTCACCAGAAAGGAAGGAGATGCTGCGGTGGCAGCGGGGTGGCGGTAACCGCTTCAAATCAAACGAACCGTATGCTTATCTGCCACTCGACGTAGTATAAAACAAAATCAAGTTTTAGATATTTCTTGATTCTGATTCTGAATCAATCCTTATTCTTCCCTTTGATGGGATAGGGTTCTCTTCGGAATCGATACGGGTTAAGCATATACCCGTCCATGGGATAGCTAAGATCGATGTCGCTTTACTTGCGAATTCGATTAATCTCAAATTCACCTCGCAGGAATTCTACAACCTGTAGAACTCAAGAAAATAAGTTATTTGTCTGTAATTTTCTGGTAGGTGGAGGTACTTCTCCAGTCAGGTAATTTATAATTACCCTAGTGGTGACCCTACCTTTTCCCTAAGACTCGTTTGTTAGCCAGCAGGGTACATGTACCTGATGTTGTTTTCGGCTCTAAGATAAGTCACTTAACGAATGTTTAAGCTTATGATTGTACGTGTGTGTAACTTAATACGAATGAACTATCTATCTCATCATCATCATCATCTCAGCCATTGAAAGTCCACTGCTGGACATAGGCCTCTCCTCTAGATCTCCAATAAGACCGGTTGGAAGCGGCTTGCATCCAGCGCGATCCGACGGTCTTAACGAGGTCGTCTGTCCACCTTGTGGGTGGACGTCCTACGCTGCGCTTGCCGGTACGTGGTCTCCACTCGAGAACCTTTCGACCCCATCGGTCATCCGTCCTCCGTGCTATGTGCCCTGCCTACTGCCACTTCAACTTGCTAATTCGCTGGGCTATGTCGGTAACCTTGGTTCTTCTACGGATCTCCTCAATTCTGATTCGATCTCGCAGAGAGACTCCGAGCATAGCCCTCTCCATAGCTCGTTGGGCTACTTTGAGCTTATTCATAAGGCCCATAGTGAGGGATCACGTTTCAGTGCCGTAAGTCATCACTGGTAACACACACTGTAACAATCTATCTATCTTTATCTAATTTAGACCCTAAAATAGTACTTGTTTTTGGAGTAGGTCCGTAGTTCATTTGTTCTTTTCTCTCATGTACAGAAATTGATATACACAATAAAAAGCCAGCATTTTCTCTTTGCATTAAAACAAATGACTTGCACTGCCGTTGAAAAGTAATTTTTATTTAGCCTTTGGGACTGGCCGAGTCATTATCCCTTAAGAGAAATAAATAGGGTTGTCGGGTTTATAAAGTGTTTGGGACGAAAGTGGGACAGACTGGTCCATAGTGAGTTTATATGGTAAAAGTCGGAATATTAGTTACGTTTGGTTACCTCAGTATAAGTAATAATACTACATACATACAGTATGACCGCTCCCTGCCGCTCGCACAACGCGACTACTTCTTCCCTCTGAGTCGAATGTGGAACCGATCGCAAGGGCTGCCACACGGCGCCGCGTATTACAAAAGCTCATTCGTAGTATATAATCTATTTTCAACTAAACTTTTAAATGGTAAAATGACTTATTATAATACGTTTTTTTTTTTATACTACTTCTGGTGGCAGACAAGCATACGGCCCGCCTGATGTGAAGCGGTTACCGTAGCCATATTAACGCTTGCAACATAAAATATTGCTCGCGCGCCGCCACCTCCGCTGCCAACGCAGCATCTCCTTCCTTTCCTTCTGGTGACCCCACTCACTCGCAGGAACACAACAACCCTCAGGGGAATTGTTATTTGGCTGCGGTATTCTGTGAGGTGGAGGTACATTCCCCAGTCGAGTAGCTTACAATTACGCTCCCTACCTCTCTTTTCGCCAGAGCTTCGTTTGTCAGTCAGCAGGGTGCACCGCGTGCAGGTGAAGTTGGCTTTGGTTCAAAGATCTTGATGAACCACTTACACCCCAAAAAAATGTATAATATAACTTATATTACACATACTGAAGTACATGGAACATGTCTAAAGTCAGTCAGGGGAGAGTGACTAAAGTATTAGGGAGAGCATAAAAGATCCATGAGGGTCGACGTGTGACCGGTGCTGCAGCACTGGACTCACTCTAAGATAAGATAAGATAAGATATATTACATACCGCCGAAGCAGAAACCAATTATCATCGAATATTTTGATTCGAAAAATAGGTATTATGTTTTAGTTATAGACAAACATGTTCTGTTTAGCCGGTAGAGCAATAAATCTAAGCTGAAATTTGATTTCCGCAATCAAAACATTCGATGAAAATCGAAAAAAGTCAGATCTGCTACTAAATACATTTTGCGATGCCCTTACAGGCTTCATGTATATAGTTTAAAGACCTAATGTACCACATGAAAGCAATAAACGAATATGACTTTTTTAAATGAGACGGTAAACGAGCATTTGGTCACCTGATGGAAAGCAATCACCACCGCCCATGGAGATCAGCAACACCAAGGAGGTCGCAGATCCGTTGCCAGCCTATACTCTGTATGTGCGGTTCCAGAGAAGTTTTCTCCCGCGTACTGTCAAGCTGTGGAATGAACTGCCTGTCAAGGTTTTCGCAGGGGACTACAGTGTGGGGTTCTTCAAAAAGGGCGTGAAGAGGTTTTTACAGGGTCGGCAACGCGCGTGTGATGCCTCTGGTGTTACAGACGTTCATAGGCTACGGTAACTGCTTTCCATCAGGTGGGCCGTATGCTTGTTTACCACACTGGTTGTATAAAAAAAAATACTCCTTATTACGTTCTCTCACTGTGAATGTTACTTGACTGCAGTATTCTGTGAGGTGGAGATACATTCCCCAGTCGGGTAGCTAACAATTACGCTCCCTACCTCTCTTTTCGCCAGAGATTCGTTTGTCAGTCAGCCAGGTGTACTGTGTGCAGGTGAAGTTGGCTTAGGTTCAAAGATGGATCCATTTACACCCCTATATATAGTTTAAAGGCCTAATGTACCACATGAAAGCAATAAGTGAATATCACTATCTGGGGGCACGGCAGTGCCCCCACCAAGTCGAGCAAAAAGCGGCACGGCCGTACCATCCTTTTCTCGAAGCACTTCAGGCCTTTTTCAACCCCCTATAACTTTGTTGTGGATAAAACTAGGAGCCTGATTTTTTAGTAACCAAGCAGGTATTGTATAAACACGGTATATTTAAAATTTCATTCATGAGTACGATGTACGATGACGAGCTCGGTGGCGTAGCGGTCAATGACGCAGCTTCGACACCAACGCTCGTGGGTTCGATTCCCACACATGACAAACATTTGTATGCATGAACATGTCTGTTTGTCTTGGTCTGGGTGTTTTCTATGTATCATAAGTATGTATTTACAAAAAAAAAATGTATTTACGTATGTTTTTCAGTTGTCTAGTACCCATAACACAAGCTTAGCTTACTTTGGGGCTAGATGGCGCTGTGTAATTTGTCTGACAATGTTTATTTATTTATTATTTATTATTATATATTCATCGATATTACATCTAAGACTTTGTCCCATTGGGGCACATCCCTAAGCGAAAACTTTTAGGCGTCCGCGAAGGCGATCGGGCGTTCCATCCCAAACGTTTTGCCCTAAAGGGAGGGTACGAAACTTTTGTGTACTTTTTAAAATTGAATTTTTCTATAGACTCAATTTACCTTTGAGAAACGACTTTAGATTTTTTGTAATATCATTGTTGGTGTTGAATTATTCTTGTTGTTTGTATCTGTTAATCTTTCGCGTGCCGCGGTCCCATTGTGGGTGCAGCACTTGGCACGCGACGAGTTAAAGGCAATCGTTATTGACTGATCGCGGCTTCGACACCAACGCTCGTGGGTTCGATTCCCACATTGGACAAACATTTGTGTGGATGAACATGTCTGTTTGTCTTTATAAAAAAAAATATTTATATTTATAAACCACTGGGACCACATTATTATTATTATTATTATTTATATAATACAAATCGATCTAGCTAAGTCTTAATTTGACTATTAAAAAAGTCGACAAAATTGGTCGATATTCAATATAACGCCATCTACTATATAAAAATAAATCGGGTTTTCCTTCCTGACGCTATAACTCCAGAACGCACGAACCGATTTCCACGGTTTTGCATTCGTTGGAAAGGTCTCGGGCTCCGTGAGGTTTATAGCAAAGAAAATTCTGGAAAAATTTGAAAAGAAAAGCGGGAAAATCTTTTTTCACATACAGCGCCATCTGGTGGCGAAACGGAGTTCGCCGGGTTTGCTAGTCTTTAAATATAAATAAATAAATATTCCTGGACAAATTACACACGGCCATCCAGTCCCAAACTAAGCAAAGCTTGTACTATGGTACTAGATAACTGATATAATACTTAAATACATTTTTTTTTGTAAATACATACATATACATAGAACATACACAGACCAAGACAAACAGACATGTTCATGCACACAAATATTTGTCTTCTGCGGGAATCGAACCCGCAACCTCGGGGTCAAAGTGGCTATTGCTAACCATTCGACTATCGGGCTCGTCATCTGATCGTCATCAAATCTTTTAACAATATCTGTTAGCTTACTTACTTAATTGTGGGAAAATCTGGAAAAAAAATCTGTTGAAAAACAGCGAGCATTGCTCGGTCATTTTTTAAACTACGTCAGGCAGCAGACAAGGATACAGCCCGCGTGATGTTAAGCGGTTACCGTAGCCATATTAACGCCCGAAAAATTACATATCGCTCGTGCGCCGCCTCCCTCGCTGCAATCGCAGGAACTTCTTTCTGGGGACCTCAGTCACTCATAGGAACATTGTAATTCTCAAGGTAATTGTTATTTGGCTGCGGTATTCTGTGAGGTGGAGGTGCTTTCCCAGTTGAGCAGGTTAAAAATACGCTATATTCTACCTTTCTTTTAATAAAGCCTCTTTTGCTTTGGCAAGCGCCGCCTACTAGTGATTTTGGTGTTGGCATTTAAGATAGTAGTACGTAGTACTATTACTTATACTGTGATAGTAGTGAACCTTACATATCAAAAACTTTGTCATAGGTACCTACAGCTTTTATGACGTGGCAGAATTAGCAATTTTTTTAATCCCCATTGGATACATTCAATGCTGTCGAAGCTCCGGTGCAACAACGGACAGTGTTCTAGTTCAGCATAGTAGTTCGTGTCCTGGAGCACTCCGTTGAGCTCGCAGCTCCTCCAGCAACTAGATCAGTCTTCGGTTGTTTCAACCCTTTGTCGAATGACGATTGAAATTCACGCTGTGCTGTTACGTCGTGATTCGTCCTCATGCATTGCGATGTCGTCCGTCGATTGCAACTCAGCCCCCCTAGCCAAGTGTAATTCGTAGCGTAACGAACGTTAGATAGATCACGTGACATTTGTCAAAATCGAACATTTTAGTATGAGAATTGACAAATGTCACGTGATCTATCTAACGTTCGTTACGCTACGAATTACATTTGGCTAGGAGGGCAGGTGCGGCATACAATGCATTAATCCTCAGCCTTATACACCGTTCTATATAAGCATATAATAATAGATGTGGACATGATGCTCTGAATCGAGCCGCATCGCCTTCAAATCGCAGTCATTCCTTTGCAATCGCATTCGGTTTAAATTGCCTACATAGGACGAAACTTTGTAACACTTTGAAACAAATTGGAGCCTAAGTGGTCGCGTACTGTGCGGTTCCAGAGAAGTTTTCTCCCGCGTACTATCACGCTGTGGAATGAACTGCCTGTCGAGGTTTTCTCGATTACAGCATTAGAGAGAGTACAGCATGGAGTTCAGCTTCACTTAACTAGCCTGTCTCTCACATTGCTCTCTGAACAAGCAAGGAAGTCAAATTCCAAAAGCTTCTTACTCCTACTAATTTCTTCTGATTAAATTCGTTGTGAGTTCCAAGGCAGCCACAGTTTTACCCCCGGGACTGCAATGGACTTCATTGTTCGTTGCCTTTTTTGGCGGTCGCCGCTGTTAATCCTGGCTACACAGGAGACACAGTGGTGGGAATGTGTGGTGGGCCCATATTTTTTTTTACAGCATGGGGTTCTTCAAAAAGCATGTGAAGAGGTTTTTACAGCGTTGGCAACACGCGTGTAATGCCCCTGGTGTTACAGGCGTTCATAGGCTACGGTAACTGTGTTTGTGTAACATTAAGCCGTATACTTATTTGCTGTTTTAGTGGTATATATAAAAAAAACTTAATGTACACAAAAAACCTTTATAATCCGCTTACGACTTGAACTTTATAAGCGAGAAAAGTTAACTGGCTTACCACGAAATCCAACCCCTTTCTGCAGGATTAACTGCGTCCATCACCGAAGGCCAAATTGACAATAAACAGGGAAGGTCGTAATAACCAAGGGTAAAACTACAGCTGCTTTGGGGTTCATGACAGAATTCATCATGATTGTAGCCGCACACGTGTTGCTATGTAAGCATTTTTAGGGTAATGGCAAAAGACCTTATGGATTCGTTATGTCCGTCCGTATGTCACAGTCACTGTTTTCCGAAACTATTAGAACTATACTGTTGAAACTTGGTAAGTAGACGTATACTGTGAACCGCATTAAGATTTTCACACAAAAATAGAAAAAAAAAAAACAATAAATTTTGGGGGTTCCACATTCATCAAACCCATACGTGTGGAGTATCTATGGATATGTCTTCAAAAATGATATTGAGGTTTCTAATATCATTTTTTTCTAAACTGAATAGTTTGCGCGAGAGACACTTCCAAAGTGATAAAATTTGTCCTCCCCCTCCCATGTAGCTTCTAAAATAAGAGAATGATAAAACTAAAAAATATATATAATGTACATTAATGCAAACTTCCACCGAAAATTGATTTGAACGAGATCGAGTACGTAGTTTTTTTATAATACGTCATAAATCGTAACTTTTATATTAGGTTACTTGCTGCTACAGAACCCTTCATGGCCGAGTCCGAATCGCACTTGGCCGTTTAATTTCACACTTAGTAACGTGCGCGGGCGGTAAGTTCTCAGTCGACTGACATATTTGCGGGATACGTTTTTTTTTTTAATACCACCAGTGTGGCAAGCAAGCATACGGCCCGCCTGATGGATAGCAGTTACCGTTGCCTATGAACGCCTGTAACACCAGAGGCATCACACGCGCGTTGCCGACCCTGTAAAAACCTCTTCACGCCCTTTTTGAAGAACCCCATGCTATAGTCCCCTGAGAAAACCTCGAGAGGCAGTACTCGTACAGTACAGCCCACTTACCACCAACTCTTATTGCGATTCAATAACTGAATAGAATGCTTATTTATACCAATGAATAAGCGACAATATTTCAAATTCAATAGAGTCGCTTATTCATTGGCATGAAGTAGCATTCTATGGTGGTAAGGGGGCAGTACGTACTCGCTCGCGTGGTCTTGTCTGTATCCGAACATATATGTAAATCAGTTTGTATAAATTCAGAAACCATGTTATTGTGATCGTGAACTTTATTATTGTTGCACTGAAATGTGTATGACGTCCTGGTAACTGAATACAACAATTTGACGAGCTCGGTGGTCGAATGGTTAGCAATGGCCACTTTGACTCCGAGTTCGCGGGTTCGATTCCCGCACAAGATAAACGTTTGTGTGCATGCACATGTCTGTTTGTCTTGGTCTGGGTATTTTCTATGTATTATTAAGTACGTAGTTATTTACAAAAAAAAATGTAGTTAAGTTCATTTATCAGTTGTCTAGTACCCATAACACAAGCTTTGCGCTTAATTTGAGACTAGATGGCGCTGTGTAAATTGTCCAGAAAAAATATTTAATTTTTAATATTTATACTATTTCTAGAAACATTTCTTCACTTTCACTATCTGTAGGAACTACAAATAGTGATTTCTAAATCATCACTGTTAGCCTGTATCTCTCCACTGCTGGATATACAGGGTGGTAACTTCTAATGCCACCTGGAGGTTAAGTACTCTTAATATTCTCGATAGAAGATAGATTAGGGTGTAAGTGGTTCATCAACATCTGTGAACCAAAGCCAACTTCACCTGCACGCGATGCACCCTGCTGACTGACAAACGAAGCTCTGGCGAAGAGAGAGGTAGGGAGCGTAATTGTAAGCTACACGACTGGGGAATGTACCTCCACCTCACAGAATACCGCAGCCAAATAACAATTCCCTTGAGGGTTGTTGTGTTCCTGCGAGTGAGTGAGGTCACCAGAAAGGAAGGAGCTGCTGCGTTGGCAGCGGGGGTGGCGGCGCGCAAGCGATATTTTATGTTGTGAGCGTTAATATGGCTACGGCAACCGCTTCACATCAGGCGGGCCGTATGCTTGTCTGCCACCCGACGTAGTAAATAACGTTCTGAAAAGGTATCTGCGACTCTACCGTCGAAGTTGAAGCTGATTACAAAATCTTTGAATGCAATTTTCTTTCTTAACAAAATAAAGGAATGTTTTCTTTGAATAAAATTTTCTATTTTTTTTTATACTACGTCGTTTATACTACGTCGTCGTACGTACGTCTACTCCCTACCTCTCTTTTCGCCAGAGCTTCGTTTGTCAGTCAGCAGGGTGCACCGCGTGCAGGTGAAGTTGGCTTTGGTTCAAAGATGTTGATGAACCACTTACACCCCGTTATTTGTAAATTCTCGAAATAATAAATAACCTCACAACCCTAAGCTTTATATAATGCGTTAGAATTCGCTCTCGAACAGCCGGGGTGAGAATTCAGCAGTTAGTGAAATTTATAGCCCTAAACCTGCCTGAAAAGGTTCGTGAAACGGGTGCGTTGAACCTCGTGATGTAATTTAGATGAGATCAGAACCTCTATTTCAGTTTTCTTCAGGATTTTATTTAAAAATAAAAAGGTCGGTGGCTTTGAATTAGTTTTGTTGTTTAAGTGGCTTTATAGCCAAAGCCTACCTCACCTGCACGTGGTGCACCCTTCGGATTAGCGATAGAGGCTCTGGCAAAGGGCTCTGGTTAAATGTGGCGTTTATTTAGTTACTGTCGTAACAAAAGTTATAGTTTTTTTTATACGACGACGAGCTCGGTGGCGTAGCGGTCAATGACGCGGCTTCAACACCAACGCTCATGGGTTCGATTCCCACATAGGACAAACATTTGTGTGCATGAACATGTCTGTTTGTCTTGGTCTTGGTGTTTTCTATGTATCATAAGTATGTATTTACAAAAAAAAAATGTATTTACGTATGTTTATCAGTTGTCTAGTACCCATAAGACAAGCTTCGCTTACTTTGGGGCTAGATGGCGCTGTGTAATTTGTCGGAATTTTTTTTAATTGTTTCTCCAACATGGAGTGTAAGAAGCTCACCACGATCTTTAGAGCCAAAGACAACATCGCCTGCATGTGGTGCACCCTAACGATTATCGATAGAGACTCTGGTAAAAGAGAGTTGGGATACAGCGTATTTGTAAGTTGTACTGGGGATGTACGTCCACCTCAGACAATACCGCAACCAAATAACTCCTTTGGAGATTGCTGTGTTCCTGCAACTGAGTGAGGTCACCGATAGTTCATGTCGCGAACTTTTATACGACTATGTTAAACGCTTCACATCAGGCGGGACGTATGCTTGTCTGTGACCTGTAAAAAAATAAGCTCGCGTAGTACACTCAAGTCAAACAACGTGTACCATAGTCTTTCAGTAGATGATAGAAAACATACTATACGTACGTAGGTACCAAGTTTTTCAGGATTCTATTATCAGGCCGGAATACCTTGGGAATACTTCTGTAGTGGACTACTAAAATCTTTTTATTTTTTGGTTGTAAGGTCACAAAAAGCCCTATCAACAAAAAAAAATCGGGTTGCACTCCGGGAGTGCTGGCAGAAGTGAAAACTTGAACATTAACGTTGTGCATTTTTGAATATTTTGGAATGGTTAGGGAATAATTTCGCATGAATTGCTTTATTTATCACAGTATTATCATTTATGTGGTAAAATACAATATTCATTTATTGCGCTATCGTACACAAACATGACAATTTATATTACATTAAAATTAAACAGCAGGAGCAGGCATACATTTTCGCCGCGCGGTAGAAAGAGAGGGGGATATTACTTCCTCTCCTACGCCGCGCCGGCGGCGGTCTATCCTCCCTCCGTCTATCGAATTTTCGATCAGGCCACGTGTCCTGACGCGAGTTTAACATTTTTTACCCATCCCAAAAAGTGCACAACGCCGCTAAAGAAATTTTCACTTAAAAAAAAAACTCCGTCTTAAATTTAATATATTCATCATCATCACCATTTCATTTCTGTTCAGCGAAAGGACATACACTGTTTTGCCCGCCCTTTAGAAGTCCAAATTATTTAAAGTTTTGGTATCGACCGGCATCCTCATTTTAGAGCCTGGCAACCTTGTCCTAGGTTGCCTGATTAATAAGGGTTTAGGCTCAGATGGGTTAGATCCCAATTTGAGATTTATGCGACATTAAATTACCCTCGTATTTGTAAAGTTTGCTTTAATTAATTGTAGCTTTATTGGTTGTAGGATTTAATTTCACACTCTACACCACCAACGTTTATTTTTGAAGTGAAAACTTCTTTAGCGGCGTTGTGCACCTTTGGGATGGGTAAAAAATGTTAAACTCGCGTCAGGACACGTGGCCTGATCGAAAATTCGTAAGACGGAGGGAGAGTAGACCGCTGGCGCTGCGGCGTAAGAAGGGAAGTAATATCCCCCTCTCTTTCTACCGCGCGACGAAAATATATGTCTACTCCTGCTGTTTATTTTTAATGTAATATAAATTGTCATGATCGCGCTGGATGCAAGCCGCTTCCAACCAGTCTTATTGGAGATCTAGAGGGGAGGCCTATGTCCAGCAGTGGACTTTCAATGGCTGAGATGATGATGATGATGATGAAATTGTCATGTTTGTGTACGATAGCGCAATAAATGAATATTGTATTTTACCACATAAATGATAGTACTTTTAGATTGATAAATAAAGCAATTCGTGCGAAATTATTCCCTAACCATTCCAAAATATTCAAAAATGCACAACGTTAATATTCAAAGTTTTCACTTCTGCCGGCACTCCCGGGGTGCAACCCGTTTTTTAGGGCTCCGTACCCAAAGGGTAAAAAGGAACCGTATTACTAAAGCTCCGCTGTCCGTCCGTCCGTCCGTCCGTCACCAGGCTATATCTCATGAACTGTGTTATTTAGACAGTTGAAATTTTCACAGATGATGTATTTCTATTGCCGCTATAACAACTACTAAAAAACAGAATAAAATTAATATTTAAGGGGGCTCCCATACAACAAATGTGATTTTTTTGCTAGTTTTCGCTCGCAATTGTTAACGGTAATAGGTAAACGATTGAAATACTCACATAATATGTAGTTTTATATTCACTTTATAAATAAATAATTAAATAAAAATAAAACAAATATTTAAGGGGGCTCCCATACAACAAACGTGATTTTTTTGCCGTTTTTATAGATAGTGGTACGGAACCCTTCGTGCGCGAGTCCGACTCGCACTTGGCCGGTTTTTTATAATAGGGGGCAAACGAGCACGTGGGACATCTTAATTTAATAATTAGTTAATTCTGGTAAATTTTACTTAAATAGTTTATTTCGGAAAATTTGCCAAAATCAACTATAAATGTTATAAAAATTGAAAAATTCACCTTCTCTTCATAGGTGGGATTTGAACCCACGACCTCTCGGTTACCGGTCGAGTGCTCTTTCCAACTGAGTTACCAGGAAGATTTGTGATGGTGGCGAATGTTTGCATTTTATATTTGCTGCTGTGTAGTCGCAGTGTGGCGCCATCTACCTATTAAGTATTAGACTACTAAACAAGGCAAAGCAGTCCATCGTTGCAGATGAAATTCGTCTATTTTTTGATAACACCAAACTTATTAAATTATTATTATTTAAATAGTTGAATCGTTCTTAGCTGACCTTTCCTACCTTTAATCTAACAAATAAATAAATAAATATTGTCTGACAAATTACACAGCGCCATCTAGCCCCAAAGTAAGCGAAGCTTGTGTTATGGGTACTAGACAACTGATAAACATACGTAATTTTTTTTTTGTAAATACATACTTATGATACATAGAAAACACCCAGACCCAGACAAACAGACATGTTCATGCACACAACTGTTTGTCCTGTGTAGGAATCGAGCCCACGAGCGTTAGTGTCGAAGCGTCATTGACCGCTACGCTACCGAGCTCGTCAAATGTGATGTGATCTTTATACGAGTAGGTCAAATAGTTTTCAAAACTTCGTGTTTATCAGTGGGTGTATGATTGACCTTTAACTTTTACATACATACAGACGATCTACATAGTATTACGATAAATAACGCCTAGCGATATACAGTTATAATAAGTTACTGTTACATACATGAACAAATATGTTACCGCAAGCATTTCGACATAAAACTTTATATCATTTCCATCATACACGTGTCGAACTCATAATTAAGTTACGAAGTAGGAATCAGTATGTAGGCTGAACACATAGACAACACACGGCTAGACTGAGCATTACATGATTTTCGTATTTTGATTTAAAATAACAACATTGAGAGAGAGAGAATTGAATAACTTTATTATACTTGGTATTTTTAGGGTGCCGTACCTCAAACCTCAAAAGGAAAAACGGAAACCTTATAAGGTCACTTTGTTGTCCGTCTGTCTGTCTGTCGGTCTGTCTGTCAAGACCGTCTAAATCGAGAATGCGTGGAGTATCAAGCTGAAATTTGAACTGTATACCCTAGTCTACGGTACCATGAAGTTGTAAAAAAATCAAACTGCTAAGTTTACGTAAAAAAAAGATACGGCCGTTTATTCAGCAAAAAACGCATATTTCGACACATTCTCAAGGGACTCAAAACCCATAGGGTACATTCCGTTGACCTAGAACTATGAAATTTGGCACGTAACATCTTTATATACTACAAGTACAAGAATAAATCTCAAAACTATACACTTGTAATTAAATAAAAAAAAAATAGAGGGTTAGATTCCTGAACTATTTATAATGATCCTACGTACGGAACCCTCGGTGCGCGAGTCCGACTCGCACTTGGCCGGTTTTTTCTTCGACTGTGGGCGTGGAAGTTGTTAGCACGACATTAAAGTGATATATCATACTTCAGTCTTTTCTTCATAGCTAATAATGTCTGCACCTAAAGTATAGTAACTATATTACATGGAAGATGAAAGGAGCTCGTTCTAAAAAGGTATGATTTGGGGTGTAAGTGGTTCATCAACATCTTTGGACCAAAGCCAACTTCACCTGCACGCGGTACACCCTGCTGACTGACAAACGAAGCTCTGGCGAAAAGAGCGTAATTGTAAGCAACCCGACTGGGGAATGTACCTCCACCTCACAGAATACCGCAGCTAAATAACAATTCCCTTGAGGGTTGTTGTGTTAATGCGAGTGAGTCAGGTCATCAGAAAGGAAGGAGATGCTGCATTGGCAGCGGGGTGGCAGCGCGCGAGCGATATTTTATGTTGCGAGCGATAATATGGCTACGGTACCCGCTTAACATCAGGCGGGCCGTATGCTTATCTGCCACCCGACGTAGTATAAAAAAAAGACCTCTTGAAGTCCTCGCGAGTCTATAGAAACTAAGTGATCTATGAAACTTTGTTGCCATTTCCATTACTACCCGTGTAAGGATATAGGCCTCGGGTTACAACAAAAAGTGATATAATTATATTTGAACTTTAGACAAGCATTGGGAAGATAAAATGTCGAAATATCGACGGGTGAATGTCAAATATCTTGTTCGCGTGGTTGGCAATTATCCTCTTCGCTCTGATTCATTTGAGCCTGCGTAGCAGCCTGGCGCAACTCAAGGTAAAAAAACGATTCTATGAATCGGAAGCGAATTTGGTACAAATTCTGATAGTTTTCGCTTCCATTTCATACATATTAGAATTTACGCTATTTGTAAGGCACATCCGTCTCTTAAAACGTAGTGGTTATATTCTCTTTGCTGCGTAGTACGGAATCAAATTGTCACTTAATATTTAAAAATACTACACATGACAGACAAAGGACTAAAACTTAATATTAGGGAACAATTAGAAATAATAAAATATTAAAAAAATCCTTTAATTTTAATGTGTGGTGGGCCCCCGGCCCGTCCTGAAAAATACGCTTACCAATCTTCACTATCAAGGAGACTACAGTGGAGTTTTCCAAGAAAGGCTTAAAGGGGATGCATTTCATATCGCAATATAGGCTGCAATGACTGCTTACCATCAGGTTTGATTGTCACCCTAGTCGTATAAAACATGATTTTTGAACTGAAATATTATGGTAAAATTCGAATAAAAATAATGCAATAGGCATGAAATACGTGTACCTATCCACATTATCCATTTTAAATTAGGCGGGCCGCTTGTTTGCAATGACATAAAAAAACTCAATAGAATGGTTAGTTATTCTGTTGAATACCGAAATAAACAATTGCCTCTAACATCATCAAATTCCATTTCGCAAAAATTCATGAAAGAACGGTGGACACACCGCCTTCTATATAGCGTATTTATGAAAACGATTTAGAAAGAACACAATATCACGTAACTGCACCGATAAATTATTTATGAGTATGATTTAAATGCGCGCACGGGATATCCTTTCTTGGAAATACATTTCGTAACGCAAAAGAATAGCGAGCAGGTGCGGCGGAGTATCGTTACTGAACGTAATATTTTGTCACTGTTATTTTTCGTTTTATTATTTTTCACTGTTATTTTTTTTTTCAAATAGCTTTACGGTTCTGGAATCAATGTCCTTTTGTAAAACCGGTAGTAAAACTTAATTTTTTCTTCTAGTTTTTGGATTTTTTTTTCCTGGACAAATTACTCTACCGGCATGAGCGGCATCCCCGTAATGACTCGGCAGCCCCGATTGAAGCACTTTTAATCGGAGATTCAAAGATTCTACTAATTTTATGCACTCAAATGACTACTTGTACCATAATACATTGTCTCTATTATGAACCAATATCATTACACATTATATTATGACAATTTGTTTAGAAGTAGAGCCGCGTTCACCAAGTTCGCGCCAAAAAGTCTTTTGTCACTGTTATTTTTCGCTGGTTTTTCTTATTATTATTTTTATTTTTTATCAAGTAGCTTTATGGCTCTGGAATCATTGAACTTTTGAGGCCGTCTTTGTATTATTTCTTTATCTTATTTCCGACTTCAGGGACATGTTGAAAAATATCGTCAGGAATATGAAAATTTGTTTAGAAACATTACCGCGCTCACCAAGTTTGCGCTAAAATGTCTTTCATTGCTTTTAAAATTGCTATTGTTATAAGAGTTATTTCTGTGTAAAATAATAATAGGCCCTTCAATATATTTTAATTATTCAACAATTACCTAGGTACTTTAAAATGTTAACCAATAAATAAATAGGGAGACGCTAATTTATAGTAACCATAGATACGTATCCGAAACGTCACTCATTTGCCAAACTCAATTAGCGGTGAAATCGAACTCCTTTGTTTGTCACATCTATCGAGACAATAGGAAAGCTGCTCCGGAGACCGTGGGTCCACGTCAAACTAATAATGTAGGCTAAAACAATAGCTGAATAAGACAAAGAGTTAATAAAACTCGACTGCATAGTGATGGAAGTCATTTTATGCGACTGTTTTTAAATTTTCATAAAAAGTTATAGAATTTTCAACGTTCACCGTTTTCTGACGTGAATTAGTTCCATCAGTTATCACGGGGAATATCTTGACTTTTCTTTAATGGTAGGTACTAGAGATACAAAGTTGTATCACTTGTACCATCAATGGTACTAGTCAATGGTACTACTGATCCTAAGGGGAATAGTTTCCTCGTTCGTGGTACAAAATGCCTTAAGCCACATTGCTGTCACCCAAATGGTCAGGAAGGCATGTCGAGCTCTATAAGATACTTCATCATTATCAGGTCATTTTAGTCTCCACAGGAGCACGACCCTCTCTCGTCCGTCCCAGACAGAAGGAGGATTTGGCCTACACTCCCCACGCTAGCCAGACGGGTTGGGGAGGCCTGATCGATGTTTTATAATGTATTTCCCTTAGTGGCCTTGTACGACATCCACGGGAAGAGACGGATGATTCTATTCTAGTCTGCCGGAAACCACACGGCTAAGATAAGATAAGATTACTTACTCCTACTAATTTCTTCTGATTAAATTCATTGTGACATGAAAGGCGGGCTTTTAATGCCGTATTTACCATGTTGCTGTCTATCACTGCTATGACGAGCTCGATGGTCGAATGGTTAGCAATGGCCACTTTGACTCCGAGGTCGCGGGTTCGATCCCCGCACAAGACAAATATTTGTGTGCACAGTGTGTGAGTGAACACGTCTGTTTGTCTTGGTCTGGGCATTTTCTATGTATTATATGTATATATTAAAAAAAAAGGATTTAAGTATTATACCAGTTATTTAGTACCCATAGTATTAACTTTTCGCTTAATTTGGGACTAGATGGCGCTGTGTAAATTGTCCAGGAATATTTATTTATTTATTTATCACTTTGCTAAGAAGGGAAGTCAAATTCCAAAAGCTTCTTACTCCTACTAATTTCTTGTGTTTAAATTCGTTGTGAGTTCCAAGGTAGCCGTAGTTTTACTCCCGGGATTGCAATGAATTGCAGTGTTCATTGCCTTTTTGTGCGTCGCCGCTGTTAATCCTGGCTACACAAGAGACAGTGGTGGGAATGTGTGTAGTCCTGTTTTATGTTTTTGAGAGGATATTTATAGATATATATTATAAATATAAAGAGTTTTAATGTGAATATGTGTTTAAATTTGCTACCATACGGGGGCAATCCAAAACATCGGACGCGCAGCATGCGCCACCATACCAATTTTTTTTTTTTTTTTTTTCGAAATCCCGAATTGATATCGGAAAACCAAGGTCACTTTACATTACTACTTTATGATGCTCTATACGAATCCGAAGTCAGAATTTCTAAATTTTGAGTTTCATGGCAACGGACAGACAAAACGACCGGACGATTTCATAAGCTCAATGAATTTCGCTGAAAATCTAATGATAACAAAATTAGGGGATAGAGTTTGGGGTTGTAGTTTGGAATATATGCTCTACGTCCAAAATTCAATCACACCACTGGATAGATGAAGGATCAAAGAATTTACTACGCTAAGTAAGGACTATGGAACATCGCGTGCGGGGGAGAGGAAAGCTGTGCCATTTTGAGATCAGGATGAGGTTCTCAATTCGGCTTTACTTAATAACTCCGTGATTTATAAACCGATTTGAAAAAAACTTTCTTTATTTGAAAAAGTATACTTCCATATTGGTCCCATATTTATTTCATAATTTTATGTATTTTAATGGTAACTTACAGTATGATATATCGTCTCTGTTACGAATTGAATCAAGAAAAATAAACAATTTATTTTCTAAAATTTTACTTAAGAAACTAAATTAAAAACTAAATCAATACATATAATAAAACAGTAGGAACCGCGTGTCTGTACATTTGATAAAATTAACAAAAAATGGGTGTGGGCGATAAAAAAAGAGTAATCAATACATATAATAAAACAGTAGGAACCGCGTGTCTGTACATTTGATAAAATTAACAAAAAATGGGTGTGGGCGATAAAAAAAGAGTAACAGAACACAAAAAAGATTTTTTTGATTTTTTTGTCTGTCTGTCTGTCTGTCTGTATGTACTCGCTAATCTTTAAAACTAACGAACAGATTTTTACGCGGTTTTCACTAAAAGATTAAGCTCATCCCTGAGCAACATATAGGCTTTGTTTCATCGAAATCTAATGTCAGATTAAAAAGTTATCGTCATTTAAAGTTTAAAGAAAATTTTTCTTTATAGAAAATCACTCATCACGAAATCTCAGAAACTACAAGTGCTAAGAGTCTCATATTTTGTATGGGGGTTCCTTTCAGGACGTAGATGCTCACTAAGACGGGAATTTGGAAAATTCAACCCCTAAGGGGGTGAAACGGGGGTCCAAAGTTTGTATGGGGAACCAAGATTAGTTGGACTATTCTATACGAAACTTTACACGAGAACTTCTGTAGATAAATGAGTAAACACGTGTTTCAGGATTTTTCAATATTCAACCCCTAAAGGGGTGGAATGAGGTGCAAACGTCTGAAAATCGACATGGGTATTGTTTTTATGGTTTATCGGGTCGCTGATTCCGAAAACAACAGCTATTTTATAATCTAACATAATCGACGTGACACAAGAGCACTCCTGTGGGGGTGCGATGGGGTTGAAATGTCATAATCTAACATAATCGACGTGACACAAGAGCACTCCTGTGGGGGTGCGATGGGGTTGAAATGTCATAATATCAATATGGGTGTTGATTCTATAGTTTTTTGAAATGTCAATTACTAAAATGGCATCGATTTGAAAACGTGGACACGAAATTTCCATCTCGGTATAAAAATCCAAGATTTGGAACACCTGATGCAGAACCATAATGGTTCAGCTAAACTATAAGAAATATAAAAATGACGCTTTAGCAAAAGTTGTTAAGCCTGATAAGCATTTTTTGTTGAGGTATAAAAATCCAAGATTTAGAACACCTGATGCAGAACCATAATGGTTCAGCTAAACTATAAGGAATATAATAATGACGCCTTAGCAAAAGTTGTTCAGCCTGATGAGCATAAATAGTTTAACAAAATGTTGATTGTATTGTAAAAAAATAACCGCGCAGTGCTACTTTTATTCTTACCTGCTACAAGTTAGACGCAATAGTTTTATTTATTTACGTTATATATATATAAATTTATTATATATATACATAACGTGTATATATATATATATATATATACTAAATATAATATAATATATATATATATATATATATATATATATATACGTTATATATATATATACTAGCGGCCGCCCGCGACTTCGTACGCGTGGAGTTATTTATTTGCAAATAATTTTTAATTACATTCGAAAAAGCTAAATAGGTACCTAATGAAAGGAAAAAAAAATAAAAAAAGTTAAAAACAATCAATATCTAGACGAATTTTTAGAATCAATGAATTCGACGGATATTGTTTTTTAAAACCTCTTTGTAAAACCTAAAGTATTTTTTATTGTTATAATAAAACATTCCTCCTTATAATAGTAAGTATGTAGTTGTTTTCAATATTTTTTATATTTAAATATCATTTAAAATCCTTCTGCCATAATCACTTTAACTTCAATAACATTGGATTTCCATACAAATTTCTAACCCCCGTTTTAACTCCAAAAAGGGGTTGATGTCTAAAGATACATTATTAGTACCCCTCCAAACCATCTATAGAGCATACATTTTAAATTTCAAGTCTCTTACTACAAAAACATAGGACTTTCATACAAACTTCCAACCCCCGTTTTAATCCCAAAAAGGGGTTGATTTCTAAAGATACATTATCAGTACATACATTTTAAATTTCAAGTTTCTTACTTTAAAAACTTAGAACTTTCATACAAACTACCAACCCCCATTATAACCCCAAAAAGGGGTTGATATCTAAAGATACATTATTAGTACACCTCCATACCATCTATAGAGCATGCATTTTAAATTTCAAGTCTCTTACTTCAAAAACATAGAACTTTCATACAAACTTCCAACCCCCGTTTTAACCCCAAAAGGGGGTTGATTTTCAAAGATACATTATTAGTACACCTCCACTCTATCTAAAGAGCATACATTTTAAATTTCAAGTCTTTTGCGTCAAAAACATAGAACTTTCATACAAACTTCCAACCCCCGTTTTAATCCCAAAAAGGGGTTGATTTCTAAAGATACATTATTAGTACACCTCCACACCATCTATAGAGCATACATTTTCAATTTCAAGTCTCTTACTTCAAAAACGTAGAATTTTCATACAAACTTCCAACCCTTTTTAACCGCAAAACGGGGTTGATTTCCAAAGATACATTATTAGTACACCTTCACACCATCTATAGAGCATGCATTTTAAATTTCAAGCCATTTACTTCAAAAACATAGAACTTTCATACAAACTTCCAACCCCCGTTTTAACCCTAAAAAGGGATTGATTTCCAAAGATACTTTATTAGTACACCTCCACACCGTCTATAGAACATACATTTTAAATTTCAAGTCTCTTGCTTCAAAAACATAGGACTTTCATACAAACTTCCAACCCCCATTCTACCCCTTAGGGGTGGAATATCGTAAAATCCGTTCTTAGCGGATGTCTACACCCTATAAGGAACCTACCTGCCAAATTTCAAGTTTGTAGGTGTTATAGTTTCTGAGATTTCGGGATGAGTGAGTCAGTGACTTTCTCTTTTATATATATAGATATATATATAACGTTATATATATAAAGGTAACGTGGTCTGTTTAGTCAGTTTTATATAGACGTGTACGCTAAAATTTAAATGGAACGATTGGTATATATTTGCACAAACCAGAAGAATGCGTGCATTTGCGGGACGCTATGTAGCAAGATTTTGTGACTCAAAGTCTTTTAAACAACGAGGGGAAACTGTTTTTCTTAGATGTTTCACGAGGGACTGGAAAAACATATCTGACGAGAGCAATCCTCGCTGAAATCAGGCGCCAAAATAATATCACAAAGCAGCATCGCCAGGTATTGCAGCCATAATATTACCTCTAGACGGAAGGACGCAAATACAATGTTCAATATTCTACTCGATTTATACAGAACGGAAACACCGACATGCTTTGTGACACGAAACTGTGACAAAGCGAAAATGTTTCAGGATTGCTGTCTAATTTTCAGTTTCAGATGAATGCGTTTCAAATGAATGGCCAAGAATGTGGCTTTATCGAGGATTAGTAACGCTTCAGGTCTTTTCATATTAGCTCCCGAAGGAAAGACTCCCTTCATTTATTTTATATTTTTTTTTAAACGATGGTTACATAACTTAAATAAAAATAATAATTGATTGACTTTTAACGTGTAATACTGCCCCAAATATTTTCTTATGTATCTACTTTAGTTCGTATTTGTGTTAATACGCCGGAATCATAAAGTCCACGCGAACGAAGTCGCGGGCATCAGCTAGTTAAAAATAAAAATAAAACTACATATTATCTAAAAAAAGGCCCCGTGGCATTCTACCGAAGATGCTGGCAGCGTTTCCTCATTGTATGGCAATATTAATGCATTGTGCGAGAAAGCCGCCAGCTCTTCGGTATATTTATTTTTATTTTTCATCATCATCATCATCATCAACCTGTATCTAGCCACTGTTAGGTTTGTTATTTCATTAAACCGTCATTTATAAACCGATTTGAAAAAATATTTTTTTATTTGAAAGAGTATACTTCCAGATTGGTTCCATATCTTTTTCATCATCATCATCATCATCATCAGCCTGTATCTACATATATAAATGTAGAGTAATGTTTGGAGTTTTTTTTTTTTTGTTAACATTATTTCGTTTGTTTTTTTTTTCAAATTTTCTCTAAGAGAAACCTTTAATTATTTGCTATCAAGTGTTACAACAAAAGCTTTTGGAACTTAATTAAGTAATGCTTATTCGTGTGTACCTTATAAGATATTCTCTTTATAATTTCATCTTTTTCCTTTATAATAAATTAGTGTGGTGTTACTAAAGGGCTTAAAAACCCTTTGCCCTTTTTAATTACGTACAGAATTACATCTAAATAAATAACCCTTTGAAATACAATATGGTTTTTCTCTCGATTTTATACGCACATAATAATATCATGTAGTAATTTTTTTATTGTTTATGTGAGACGTGGGCAAATGAGCATTGTGGGTCACCTGGTGTTTTTTTTATTTTTTATACTACGTCGGGTGGAAGACAAGCATACCTACGGCCCGCCTAATGTGAAGCGGTTACCGTAGCCATATTAACGCTCGCAACTTAAAATACCCCCGCTGACAACGCAGCATCTCCTTCCTTTCTGGTGACCTCACTCACTCGCAGGAACACAACAACCCTTAAGGGAAATGTTATTTGGCTGCGGTATTCTGTGAGGTGAAGGTACATTCCCCAGTCGGGTAGCTTACAATTACGCTCCCTACCTCTCTTTTCGCCAGAGCTTCGTTTCTCAGTCAGCAGGGTGCACCGCGTGCAGGTGAAGTTGGCTTTGGTTCAAAGATGTTGATGAACCACTTACCTACACCCCTAAGTGTCCACCGCCCATGGAGATCAGTATCTATATACATATTGTGTATAATGTATACAGCGGTAATTGTCCCTGTCTACTCACCCCACTGCACCCCCTGTAATCCGACATGTCTATTATTATTGAATATTTTTTGACAACCTTCCCTATTGTGTACAAACAAATGTAACACACATTTGTTTGTACACAATTATTTCCTGATGTAAAGGTATTCCATATTTTTGTAAGTTCTATAGCAATAATGAAGTTAACTTTATAATAAAACCGTAGTACTGTGATAAAACCTAAGCTCTCTATTGTGTTGTTTAATTTACTAAATTTGACATAAACATATAATGAAGTATGTGTTACTGCTAAAGGTGGGTGTAAATATAAACTTAAGATTAGCCGGCAAATGTGCACATTAACTGAAACGAAACGGCTAAAAATGTATTTGATGGACGCGCTGGGCCGGCGGAGGGCTTGAGGGGGCGGTGGGGAGACAATGCGCGCACACGTGGCAATGAAACTTCCGAATAGAATACTATTTTAATGAATTACGACGTAGGATGCAAGAGCGAGCGAAGGGCACCCCGAGGTTGTTTTGTTAGGTTACTTTAAACCCTTTACACAGAAATAAGAGCCCCGCTGCGGGGGCTCCGTCGAAATACCACCACAGTCTATGAAATATGAAAGGTAATTTAGCCGGCTAAACTTTAGAAGAAACTAACATTAACACCTCCTCGAAGTTAGACCTAAGTTTAGCCGGCTAATCTTAAGTTTATGTTCACACCCACCTTTAGCCGTAACATATAATCTTTTCATTGGACCTGTAATTTGTCGGAGTACAAGGTACTCTTTTGTAAAAAAAAATCCGAACTATAGGGGGTCTTAGACAGTACTCTATCATCTGACAAATTGATAGTCCGACACTGCCCTGGAAAACGTAATGAATATGTATAATTATATGCTTAGAGTGTATATCGTGTTATATAACTCACTATAATAATTTCAGGCACATAGCTACTTCTAACAGCTACTTAACACACTGTTCCACTGCTGAAGGTTGGCAGGTTGGCTGGAAGAGATCTTCTCCAGGGTTTCCCAACCAGGGGGGCGCGCCCCCCTAGTGGGGCGTAGAGGGATGTCAAGGGGGGCTTGAGACGTTTGTGTTTTCAATAGAAAAAAAATATTTCAATGCGTTAATGAAGTAAACACTGTAGGGAGAATGCAAGCTCAAGTATCTCACTAGTATTGTCACTATACTCCCTAGTACTCTTATACATTGGTTGATAAAAACGTTTTAATTTAGTCAAAGTTCATTTTGTGATTCTTTTTGTACAAATTACATAAAAATAAATGTTGTTAAAATAATGCGATTTTTATTGTAGGTACTTACTTACTGAAAAAACTATTGGGGGGGGGGGGCATGAAAATATTATTTGTGATCCGGGGAGCCTTGATGTAAAAAAGGTTGGGAAACCCTGTTGTAAGAGATAAGCTTGCCATTGCATACCACTTACGTAAACTCTTGTAACTTTTTGACATGAAAACGTGTTTAAATTTGATACCATAGGAGGCAATCCAAAAAATCTAATGATATCAAAATCGGGGGATAACGTTTGGTGTTAGTCTAATAAGGAAGGAGGGAGATGCTGCGTTGGCGGCGGGGGTGGCGGCGCGCGAGTGATGTACTGAGTTGCGGGCGTTGGTACGGTTGCGGTTGCCGCTTCACATCGGGCGGGCCGTGTGCTTGTCTTCCACCCGACGTAGTAATTTAATTTATTTTAATATACAATATTTTTATTCTAAATTAATTAATTATATTACTAAACTTAATATTTACAAAGAGGTACAAAAAAAACAAAAGAAAAGAAATTAAACAAAAATAATAACGTTTGGTGTTGTAGTTTCGAATCTAAGCTCTACATCCAAAATTCAATCACACCACTGGATAGATGAAGGATCACAGAATTTATTACGCTAAGTAAGGACTATGGACGCGGGGGGGAGGGGGGGGGGGATACACTGCCATTTTGAAAAAAAAAATAGTGTAATTATTATGTATCTCCCTTAATTCACGGCTCCATGATAGGCGTGCGCGGGGATATGGATCCAACGCGTAGGGGCCCCTTTGAGAAGTTTGATGTAATGTTGTACGCCCGCCGTGAGCCGCTCCAGGATATGTCAATGGAACGATATACCCATGAGCAGGTCTCGGCAGGCGTTGAGACTATTGCGAAGTGTGATGGAAAATAAATGGGCTATGGAGATGAGATCTGGGTGAACTTAATACCGGGCTATTACAGAAGAGGGACGGACGCCCTGACCGACTCTCTGGAGACTCGGTACCTGTGGTGTCGATACTCACCAACAGCTCGCCACAAGCTGCCCTGCGGGCTTATTATTATTATTATTAAAAAACACACGGGCGTGACACAGCAACATCCCATTTTTTTTTAAATGTGCAATAAATATAATAATACAAATTAATACAAACAAGTCAGCATTGCAATTCAGTGAGGAAACGCAGCCAGTGTTCTTGCCTCCCTGCCGCATGGGACCGATATTTTTGAGGAAGAATATAGTTTTTTTTTTCTTTTTATTAGTTTTATCTTTAAGTAATTTTAAGATTAGATTATTTTTATTTAATTTAGTTTAGTTGTATTTCGTTGTTATGTAGGTACTATATTGTAATCCTTACTTATCGTAATAAATTCTTTAAGAATATAAAAAAAAGACGTAATATATTTATAAATACAATAAAAATACAAACACGTAGAATACAAACAATAAAATACAGATTTGCAGTTACAAAATAGTGGACCAAACCTCTTAAATAATAAGAGAGCAAAAATCCTTCGCCGCCATCTTGAATCAGGAATGTCGATACAAAAGTTTGTGTGGTATATTTTATTTCCGGCTCAGTGGGGATGTGATCGAGTGGTCTATATATAAACGTTGCTTTGGTTCTACCAAGTCATCAATATTAATAGTAAGACCTTTCCTGTATTACTCTGGCCCTAACGCCTGCTGACGTTTTAAAACATAAATTGTTTATTTAAGTATAATCTATGTTTATATATATATATATTTATACTATGTCGGGTGGCAGACAAGCATACAGCCCGCATAATGTGAATCGGTTACCGTAGCCATATTAACGCTCACAACATAAATTATCGCTCGCGCGCCGCCACTCCCACTGCCAACGCTCTCACAGGAACATAACAACCCTCAAGGGAATTGTTATTTGGCTGCAGTATTCTGTGAGGTGGAGGTACATTCCCCAGTCGAGTAGCTTACAATTACGCTCCCTACCTCTCTTTTCGCCAGAGCTTCGTTGCACTTCGTGCAGGTGAAGTTGGCTTTGGTTCAAAGATGTTGATGAACCACTTACAGCCCAATATAAAATATATAAATCTAATAATGGTTTTACATGTAGCTAAAATAAATTATATGCCAGTTCTGGCACATAATTCTTGCATAGGGTTCAGTAACATATGCATTTTTATACCAAACAAGCACGGGATGTAAAAAGCTTAACTTCAGCTATCAAACAAAACCGACCTCAACTGCACGTGGTGCTCCCTGCTACATTACGGACGAAATTCGTGCAAAACAGAGCTAAGGATGATGTATTGCTGATCACAATTTTTGTTTTTCTTCCAAACCCGTTGAGTGGGATATCAATATAGTCCATTCGTTTGTGGCTATCGCCACATTAGAGGATCGTTGGCGGCCTTTAGGTATTTGTGCATTGTCACGAGAATCAAATGAGTTCGCGTTTCAGTTCAATCGGACAGAAATGGATGAAATTTAACTTGGAAGATTTGACTGTATTGATACCGAGATGAAACTAAATTAAAGCTTGTATGAAAGAGCTTTATATACTACGTAGGATCGCAACATAAAATATTGTTCGCACGCTGCCATCCCCGTGGCCAACGCAGCAAGTTCCTCCTTTCTGGTGACCTCAATCACTCGCAGGTACACAATGACCCTCAAGGGAATTAAATAAATAAATAAAAAAATATTGTCAGACAAATTACACAGCGCCATTTAGCCCCAAAGTAAGCGAAGCTTGAGTTCTGTGTACTAGACAACTGATAAACATACGCAAATACATTTTTTTTGGTAAATACATACCTACTTATGATACATAGAAAACACCCAGACTAAGACAAACAGACATGTTTATGCACACAAATGTTTGTTTTATGTGGGAATCGAACCCACGAGCGTTGGTGTCGAAGCCGCGTCTTGACCGCTACGCCACCGAGCTCGTCAAAACTGTTAAAATTGTTCTTTGGCTGCAGTATTATATGAGTTAAAGGTACTTGCAAATTCGGGCAACTAACAAATACGCTGTGCCTTCCTCTTTTGCCATATTGCATAGTTACTATAAACATCTCTCTTTGTTACAGATAATTAAACCATCCAAAATGGTTACCAGATGGCACCACAACCACCAACAGATGCATCATGAACCATCATGAAGAAGACCGCTAGATGGCGTTGTATAAAGTTTATAATATTATATTGTAAATGTGATAGTGCAGTAGTGTTAATTGATTTTTTTAATTTCTAAAGTGCTTGAAATGATAGAAGGGTCTAGAGTCGGGCCCAGTGGTGCCTCGTCGGCGCATGATATTGATAACGATGAAGGTAAGTGTCAATCAATCAAAATTTATTATCTTTAAACTAAACACTTCTTTAACGGATCTTTTATTCTTTATAATAATACTCGCACCTAAATGTCGCATGATAGAGATTATTCTAGACTGACATGACACCTGCATGTGATGCACACTGCTGACTGACAAACGAGGTTCTAGCGAAAAGAGAGGTACGTCTACTGACGAACCAATAGCGCACAGACAAGTATGTGGCCCGTGACCCACCCACCTCGCTCAACTTCATACCGCACAAATAGACCGGTGTTGGTTACGATAATAGTGCCGCGAGTTCAATGGTTCCCATCTATACTAATATTATAAAGCTGAAGAGTTTGTTTGTTTGTTTGTTTGTTTGTTTGTTTGAACGCGCTAATCTCAGGAACTACTGGTTCGAATTGAAAAAATCTTTTTGTGTTAGGTAGCCTATATTTCAAGGAAGGCTATAGGCTATATAGCATCACGCTACGACTCATAGGAGCGGAGCACCAGTGAAAAATAGGAAAAAAATATTCCTTTTGAGGGCTTACGTCGCGTGCGCTGCGTAAACGGTTGAAGTTACGCAAAAATCATGTATGACGGAATTGTTCCTCTTTAAAAGTTCTAAAAAAAAGTCCGCGACAGCATATGTCTATCTTTTAAGATTAACTCACTATAACCTTTTTTTACCTACTTTCTGCTATTGATTACCATGAAAAAACGTTTTAGTGTGTCAATCTTAAAAGATAGACATATACTGTCGCGGACTTTTTTTTAGAACTTTTAAAGAGGAACAATTCCGTTATACATGA
Source organism: Hypsopygia costalis (assembly GCA_937001555.2). Taxonomy (NCBI): domain Eukaryota; kingdom Metazoa; phylum Arthropoda; class Insecta; order Lepidoptera; family Pyralidae; genus Hypsopygia; species Hypsopygia costalis. The sequence continues at coordinate 19,296,527 of OW443347.2, forward strand.
TTTATGCGTAACTTCAACCGTTTACGCAGCGCACGCGACATAAGCCCTCAAAAGGAATATTTTTTTCCTATTTTTCACCGGTGCTCCGCTCCTATTGGTCGTAGCGTGATGTTATATAGCCTATAGCCTTCCTTGAAATATAGGCTAAGTATCTAACACTAAAATATTTTTTCAAGAGTAGTTCCTAAGATTAGCGCGTTCAACCAAACACACTCTTCAGCTTTATAATATTAGTATAGAATTAGATAGTATAGATTAATTTTATATATAAAACTAGCTGTTACCCGCGGCTTCGCCCGCGTGGTCCAGGGAAGCCTGCTGCCATTGATTTGTGTATATTTTTCTTTTGTTGTATTTTTTTTTACTTCGTGGGATAAAAAGTAGTACCAGTATGTACAAATTTTAATGATGATTGGCTGCATAGTTAAGGCATGAAGAAATAACAAACAAACGAATTTACTTTAACACTTATAATATTTGTATGGATGGAACGCCCACACTCAAGAGAAAATAATTGTTCACCACATAAATGTTTGCCCTCTTTATTTTTCCTTCGAATAAAATATTTTTCCTGGATAAAAAGTAACCTATGTCACTCTCCAGACCGGAAACTATCTCCTGTTAAAACATCACGTCAGTACTTACGTTCCTTTCGACGTGATAGAAGGACAAATGATTACAAATTTTATTTTTTCCCATGGGATTAAATTGTTTTTCCGGGATAAAAAGTAGCTTATGTCACTCTCTAGATTACCCTATTAAAAATTCATGTCTGTACTTAGGTTTCTTTTGACGTCAAAGAAGGACAAATGAACTTTATTTTTTAATAACGTACGTTTACGGTATGGAGAGTGGCATAGGCTACTTTTTATCCAGGAAAAACATCTTATTTCTACGGGAAAATACATACTTTGTAATCATTTGCCCTTCTTTTAAGTCGAAAGGAACCTAAGTACCGACATGACTTTTTAAAATGGGGATAGTTTACTGTTTGGAAAGTTACATAGGCTACCTTTTATCCAGCAAAAACATCTTAATCCCATGGGAAAAAATAAACTTTGTAATCATTTGGCTTTCTATCATGTCGAAAGGAACGTAAGTATCGACATGATTTTTTTAACAGGGGATAGTTTCCAGTCTGGATAGTAACATATGCTACTTTTTATCCATGAAAAAACATTTTATTCCCACGGAAAAAAAAATTCGATCCCCGCAGAGGGCAATCATTTACGTGGTGAACAATTTTTTTTGTCAATTTTAAAAAGTCATGTCGGTACTTAGGTTCCTTTCGACTTAAAAGAAGGGCAAATGATTACAAAGTATGTATTTTCCCGTAGAAATAAGATGTTTTTCCTGGATAAAAAGTAGCCTAAGCCACTCTCCATACCGTAAACGTACGTTATTAAAAAATACAGTTCATTTGTCCTTCTTTCACGTCAAAAGAAACCTAAGTACAGACATGAATTTTTAATAGGGTAATCTAGAGAGTGACATAAGCTACTTTTTATCCCGGAAAAACAATTTAATCCCATGGGAAAAAATAAACTTTGTAATCATTTGTCCTTCTATCACGTCGAAAGGAACATAAGTACTGACGTGATGTTTTAACAGGGGATAGTTTCCGGTCTGGAGAGTGACATAGGTTACTTTTAATCCAGGAAAAATATTTTATTCGAAGGAAAAATAAACAGGGCAAACATTTATGTGGTGAACAATTATTTTCTCTTGAGTGTGGGCATTCCATCCATACAAATATTATAAGTGTTAAAGTCAATTCGTTTGTTTGTTATTTCTTCATGCCTTAACTATGCAGCCAATCATCATTAAAATTTGTACATACTGGTACTACTTTTTATCCCACGAAGTAAAAAAAATACAACAAAAGAAAAATATACACAAATCAATGGCAGCAGGCTTCCCTGGACCACGCGGGCGAAGCCGCGGGTAACAGCTAGTCTCAAATAATGCCCAACGCGAATAAAGAAGTTTTCACGTCAAAACAACAGAATACCGCCATCTACCGAACACAAAAAGAAACCAATTTTATACTGTCATAGATGGCGCTATTTCGTGTATCGAACTCCGAACGTTTGTTCGAAGCTACAAATGTACAAGTACTCCTGTGCAGTCACGATTAACAGCAACGACCAACAAAATGTCAAACAATAAAGACCATTGCAGTCCCAGGGGTGAACATACGTTTTCCTGGGCACTTGGTAGAAATCTGTAGAATTTAACTTAAAATTATTTACCAACAAAGAAGCAGTTAAAAGTAGATAGCTTCGCAATTAATGCAATACAACAAATAGAAACAACAATTTCAAAGCAACATCCCTAGAGAACTCGGCAATGCATAAAGTTATTAAACAACTGTACAACTATGTACAAATTATGTTTGTTGCATGTGCAACTGGTGCATTGCAAGTTTGAATTGCAGAGATATAACATAGGTATTTTGTTCATTTTGTAAATATTTTGTATTCAAGTCTACTTCGGTATGGAAATTCGAATGAAGTTTCGTGGGCTATTGTTTGCTACGAATTTACTCGGTCATTTGAAGCGTGGAGAAAAATCTTTATGGGCTCCACTAGCCTATCTTTTATACTACGTTTGATGCCAAACAAGCATACAATTCACCTGATGTGAAGCGGTTACTATAGACACCATTATTCGCTTAGATTTTTCTCTTTTTCTGATGTTGGAGCAACGTACTCTATCATCATCATCAGGTCATTTCAGTCTCCACTACAGGAGCACGACCCTCTCTCGTCCGTCGCAGACAGACGGAGGATTTGGCCTACACTCCCCACGCTGGCCAGACGGGTTGGGAAGGCCTGATCGACGTTTGATAATGTATTTCCCTTAGTCGCCTAGTACGACATCCACGGGAAGAGACGGAGTGATTCAATTCTAGTCTGCCGGAAACCACACGGCCAACCCTATGCCTACGGCTAATGCGCCTCTGTGCACCAACCTTCCGGTGATATCACAGGATTGCGAGTCTCTCGTCTAGTAAACCAACCAGGCGAGAGGACCTTTACCCGCACCGCTCTCGCGCTCAGTAACCCAACCAAGCAATCCAGTAGATTGGTAGCAGGTCTTACGCCCCTTTCACCTGCAAGCAGGCTACTTGGGCATTCTTAAGTCGAGTAGCTCGTGGCGACTGCTGCTCCATTTCCCAAGCATCGGGGCCCTACCACCACTCCCTAATCTCCATGATGGGTACCGGAGCCGTAGGCACGCTCACTTCTCAACGCACTCCGTACACCTAGTGTAACGGTATGGTATGTATGTAGGAATAGGGTACGTTTGGGTCGTAACAGTATGTTTTTGTCTTTTTTAGGGTTCCGTACCCAAAGGTTAAAAAGGAACCCTATTACTAAGGCTCCGCTGTCCGTCCGTCCGTTCGTCCGTCTGTCACCAGGCTGTATCTCATGAACCGTGATAGTTAGAGAGTTGAAATTTTGACAGATGATATATTTCTGTTGCCGCTATAACAACAAATACTAAAAAAACAGAATAAAATAAATATTTAAGGGGGCTCCCATACAACAAACATTTTTTTGCTCGTTTTTGCTCGCAATTGATAACGGCAATAGGTAGACACTTGAAATACATATAGTTATGTAATCTAACAATGTTTAGTAATATTTAGTTATGTATTCATTTTAAAAATAAATAAAAATAAAACAAATATTTAAGGGTCTCATACAACAAACGTGATTTTTTGCCGTTTTTTTAGATAATGGTACGGAACCCTTCGTGCGCGAGTCCGACTCGCACTTGGCCGGTTTTTTCTGGTGAACTCACTCACTCGTACTCGAACATTGGCCGGTTTTTTCTTCCATTAATTTTGATGATCGTGTCAAATCAGGGGCCTATCGCCGAAGTTGAAGCCGATTACCGTTGAATATTTTGATTTGAAAAATGATCTTATGTTTTAGTTATTGACAAACATCTTTAGCATATTCTGTAGAGCTCGAAGCTTTCTATCAATCTGTTCAACAAAAAAATCTGATGAGAATCTGCTTCAGCTGGCAATGCCCCTGACTCGAATGCCGTACCTCTCGTTCACCGGAGCTTCGTTTGCTAATCAGGATGCTAAGAGAACTTGACTCTAACTTGAATATGTCTTTCAGGTTGCGTACCAGAGGATACAAGCTACGAAGAACTGACTTCACTGAAAAGTTTACTGCATTTCCCTGAAGAGGTCGCTCTGAGGCTTACTGATACGGAGTACCAGTTGTTTTACCAAGTAAGTATTCTGTCAATTATTATAGTCTAAGTATCGTCGCGATAAACAGAGGGAGTGCGCGGGCATTGGCCTCGATGAAGATGTTTTTGTGAGATTTTTGAAGTAAAAACTTCTTTAGCCGCGCTGTGCACTTTAATGGGATGGGTAAAAAATGTTAAACTCACGTCAGAACACGTGGCCTGATCGGAAATTCGTAAGACGGAGGGAGCGTAGACCGCCGGCGCTGCGTAGAAGAGGAAGTGATATCTCTCTCTCTTTCTACCGCACGGCGAAAATGTATGCCTGCTCCTGCTGTTTATTTTTAATGTAATTAAAATTGTCATGTTTGTGTACGATAGCGCAATAAATGAATATTGTATTTTACCACATAAATAATAGTACTTTTAATCTGATAAATAAAGAAAACCAGAACCCTAACCAGAAACCCTAACCAGAAAGGAAGGAGATGCTGCCATGGCAGCGGGAGTGGAGGCGCGGGAGCGATATTTTATGTTGCGAGCGTTAATATGGCTACGGTAACCGCTTCACATCAGGCGGGCCGTATGCTTGTCTGTCACCCGTCGTAGTATAAAAAAAATATATGTTTAGCTCAGCTGATAGAAACCCTAGAGCTCTCTAGAGAGTAAAAAAAAAAAAAAAAAAAACCTTTCTAAAATATTCAAAAATACACAACGTTAATGTTCAACTTTACTCTCGGAGTGCAACCCGATTTTTTTTTATATGGGAGGGGGCGAATGAGCATGTGGGTCACCTGGTAGCAAGGAAGCATCACCGCCCCATGGAGATCAACAGCACCAAGGGGTCGCTATTCCGTTGCCAGCCTTTTAAGGGAAATCTAAACTAGACGGCTATCTTGGCAAAAAAATATTTGTTATAGTCTAAGGCTTATGTCCGTATGGTTTCCGGCAAACTAGAATAGAATCAGTCCGTCTCTTCCCGTGGATGTTGTACAAGGCGACTAAGGGAAATACATTATCAAATATCGATCAGGCCTCCCCAACCCGTTTGGCCAGCGTGGGGAGAGTAGGCCAAATCCTCCTTCCGTCTGGGACGGACGAGAGAGGGTCGTGCTCCTGTAGTGGAGACTAAAATGGACCTGATGATGATGATGATGAAGGCTTATGTACTACACAAGTACACTACGTTACCTAAGACATTTTATATCACGAACGGTGAAACTGTGATCATCTTGATAATTGGCCGTCTATTACAATACGTTTCTTATAACATTTCATACTACGAATAGCGAAACTGTGGAATCAACTTCGCTCAGCGGTATTTCCGAACAATTACGACATGGAAGCTTTCAAGAACAGAGCCTTTATTTCCCTTAAAAAACTGGCAACGGATCGGCGACACCTTGGTGTTGCTGATCTCCATGGGCGGTGGTAATTGCTTTCCACCAGCTGTCCCACATGTTCGTTTGCCATCCTCTCCTATACAAACAAAATACATTCCAATACCAGTCACAGCAATTCCAGCTTTAACAGAACACGACTCCGCGACAAATTGCAAAAAGTCGTCTAAACCCGATGTAGCATTATTGCAGTTGGTAAAAAGTTATACACCAAACTTATATGTTAGCTTGTTAAATCTTTTTCGAGCCAACCAAAAATATAACGCTAAGGTCGACGACACTAATAGGTATAATTATATTTGTTATATATAGGTACTATTATATTGGCCGTGTGGTTTCCGGCAAACTAGAATAGAATAACTCCGTCTCTTCCCGTGGTTGTAGAACAAGGCGTAATCATAAAACATAGATCAGGCCTCCCCAACCCATCTGTCCAGCGTGGGGAGTGTAGGCCAAATCCTCCTTCTGTCTGGGACGGACGAGAGAGGGTCGTGCTCCTGTAGTGGAGACTAAAATGATCTGATGATGATGATATTTGTTATAGTCTAAACTTGAAGCAACCCCAATGCTTGAAGACCAAAGTGTTCAATCAGTGCGTCCTCCCCGCTATGACCTACGGTACAGAGACTTGGACGCTGACCGTTGCGCCGGCTTACAGACTAAAAGTCGCACAGCGAGCGATGGAGAGAGCAACGCTTGGAGTTTCTCTAAGGGTTCGAATCCGGAACGAACAAATTCAACTGAGAAGCAAAGTGGTCGACATAGCACTCAGAGTCAACAAGCTAAAGTGGCAGTGAGCTGGCCATATCTGCCGAGTCAGGGATGGCAGGAGGAAAACCCTAGAGTGGAGGCCACGGAGCGTAGGGCGCCCTCTCTCTAGATGAACCGACGACTTTCCGGAAAGCGGAGCATCGCATCTGGTGGAAAGCATTGGGAAAGGCCTATATCCAGCAGTGAGTGGGCAGCAAACTAGCAATAATATAATAAAAATAGCATAATTATAAAACTAGTTTACGCGGCACACCCCATGCGCCAGTAAAAAAATTCTCATTCGACATGAGTTTTTCCAATTTTTTTCTCGGTCGGTATGAGTTTTCCGATTTTTTTCTCAGTTGGCATGAGTTTTTCCGACTTTTTTTTTACAAGTCAGAAGCTGATATATGATATAGGTCTAGATCTGTATTTAGATAACTAGGTCGTCATCTCTCGTAATAAATGCATTTAGGTACACATTTTTGATTTCGCTTATTTCCTTAGTTCTGTATTATACTTCGGCTATGTGGCACGTAGGAGTGAAGATAATCTAGAACGCCTGATGTTGACTGGAAAGGTAGAAGGAAAAAGACCTAGAGGCCGAAGTCCCAAACGGTGGTCAGACCAAATATCTGAACAACTGGATATCTCAATAAGTGCCGCACTACATCAGGCTAACGACCGTAATCGATGGCGACAGCTCATTGACAAAATGAAAAGGAGTCACGATCCTCAGCAATGAGGGAGCGATATGGAAGATGGAAGAAATTTCCTTAGTTTGACAACCCAGATCAGCTACACCTTGGTGTTGCTGATCGCCATGGGTGGTGATTTATTTTCATCAAGCACCCACATACTCGTTTGCCCGCCTCTCACATATAATAGTAGTTTATGAAACTGTTGCATAATGAGGGTTATTAAAATACGAATGTGAGTTTATAACATGAGCCGAAGGCGAATGTTATAATAGACCACACGAGTATTTTAATACCTAATTATGTGCAGTTTCATACACTACTTTATCTAATCTCATGAAATATATGATAATAATATTTTAAACATGTACGGTTTACCGTACACATATATAATATCCATGCCTACATAGATATAACAATTACTTGAAGATAAATTTAGCATAGCTTGCAATATGCGCCGTATGTGGCTATGTTGCAATTAGGTGAATACAATTAATTTATTAAATTAGTGTGACGGGTTTGGTTATTTATTAGCTCTCCTCGGAGTCACCAAACCCTCAGCTCAGCTCAGCAGCATCAGCTCTTAACATAAGCATAGCTCTATGTAAAGGTCCCCACAAGGTCCCTTACATTGTGGTCCTTCGAGCCGGATTGTGGTCCTTCGTAGCCAACGTATAGCTGGACCCTCGCGAGTGAGAATATTCGTCGGTCCCGCGTACTTGAACTAGCGCACGCGTTGAAAGTGAGCTCACGTGGCCCTACAACGTGACTTTAGTGAATCCATATTTTAGTGAACTTTTTCAACATTTTTGTAGTGCATTTATATATTGTGACTTTATTTGTATGACATTTTTGGTGAGTTATTGAAGAGGATATATCAAGGTATCAAGGAAATCTGTGGGTCAGGAGACTCATATCAACTCAACTCTTTCCTGCGCGAGTCCGGAGACTTGCATAGCAACAGCACAGCATACAAGTAAGATCGTTTCATTTTATACGCTTTTACCAGCAATAATGTCGGAATTTGATGCCTTATTTGATCGCCAAGCCAGCATTGTCGCCGAAATCCAGCGCATAGGCACTAGCTTTAGCAAAGACGCGTTACATCGGAAAACGCAAGAATACCTTAAGCTACGTTTGCAATCCTTAGATAACCTCTGGGCGGAATTCGACCTAAATAACGAGCAGTTAGAGGCTTTGGATGAAAAATCACAAAGATATTTTAAGGAATGCATTTATGAGCGAACTAAAATATTTTTTATCGAGCTTCGTGAAAAAATAGCCACACACAAGCCTTTTAGGGAAGAAAAATCTTCGGGTACGGGTCCGGAGATCACAGGTATTAGCAAAATTAAGGAACTTTTGTCGCTACAAAGAACGAACTTTCGGGCGTTCAAACGTTTAATATCGAGCATTGACGTAGGCAACATAACGGAAAAATGGGAGCTTCAAGATGAACTATGCAGCATCCAATCAAGATGGAGCGCGATTGACAAGCTACATCTTGAAATTGACAACATTTTAGAAGGAGAAGATGAAATTTATCAACAAGAATTTATATCACTAGAAACATTATTTAAGAAAATTAAAAAACAGCTAAATCAAAAAATATCTTCTACCACTCATATTCAGCAAGCTACGCCTGTTTTAGAAATTCCCGTATTTTTCGGAAAATATGCAACGTGGCCTACCTTCTTCGATTTATTTACGGAGTCTATTCACAACAACAGCTTTCTTTCCAAAGCGCAGAAGATGCAGCACCTTAAAGGTAAAGTAAGAGGTGAACGTTGCCTGGGAAATATTGATCCATCGATATAACAACCCTCACATATTATTTACAACTCAAATAGAAACGTTTTTAAACCAGCCGAATATTAATAAGCAGACATCATATGAAATCAAACGCCTCTACGACACTTCTACTGAATGTATACATGCTATCCATAACCTAGGAGTGGATACCACAACTTGGGATCCGATTCTAGTACATATAATCACTAAGAAGTTGGATTACGACACCTTCTGCTCTTATAAAGAAGCGCGTAAGTCACCCAGGGATCTAGCTTCTCTGGCTGAATTAATGAACTTTCTCGAAAGTAAATATATTGCCCTCGAACCTACACAGAAAAGGGAATATTCATCTCCATCGAAGCCAGCACCTCCTCAGCAACATAAACCTAATAACAAGCATAGCTTCGGCTACAGTAAGTTTTCTCCGAAAGGATATCAAGCCGCTTCTACATCCACGTGTAAATGTCCTTTATGTAATTTTGATCACGAGCTCTACAGGTGCCACAAATTTATTAATATGGCAGCGGATATGAAATTGAGGACAGTTGCGAAACTTAAATTGTGCAAAAATTGTTTATTTAAACATTCGAGCGACAAATGTATTTCAATTAAAAGGTGCAAGCATTGCAATAGCGGACATCATACGATGTTACATGACGCGTGCACTGCGTCATCGCCCACGAATACAACGCCATCAGCTGACCACGCGACACACCTGCCTACACCTACGTCACGGGCAGTCGGTAACAAACCTCATGTCGCTAATTATGTTTCTGCTGACGATGAAGAAGTTTTATTAGCGACTGTCTTATTGAAAATAAAAGCGATCGACGGTAATTACGTCACACTACGTGCCTTGCTCGACCAGGGCTCTCAGATTACTTTAATATCCGAAAACGCCGCACAGCTTTTAGGGTTGCCACGCCGAAAATTTAGCGCATCTGTATCTGGTGTAGGTGCCAGTCCTAAACACAGCAAAAGCCTCGTCGCATTAGAGTGCGAATCTATTTATGGTGACTATAGTTTCAACACAGAAGCATTAGTTATCCCTCAAATTATAAGCGATCTTCCCAACGTTTCATTTTCAAAGCGATCTTGGCCTCACATCCAGCATCTCAAGCTTGCAGATCCTGAGTACAATGTATCAAAACGGATTGACGTGCTGCTCGATGCATGTGTCTACTCCGATGTAATAATGAGCGGGCTCGTCAAAGGCACTATTAACGCACCTATAGCCCAACAGACGAAGTTCGGTTGGATTTTAACAGGTAACATAAAAACTTTCAATTGCAGCGTAGCAATCAACAATTTACAGGAGATTTCTAAGTATTGGGAAATGGAGGAAATTCCTAAATTAAACTCGACGCTTACTGAGGATGAACAACGCTGTGAAGAGCATTATGTAGCTACCACAAGACGCCGCAAGGACGGTAGATATGTTGTAGCATTACCTATGAAAGCAAATTATGAAGCAAAGCTTGGGTCTTCGAAAGGAAGAGCTATAGCACAATTTAAGCAGTTAGAGCGTAAGATGTCAAAAAACGAAGCATTTTCTGAAAGCTAAAAGCAGTTTATAAAAGAGTATATATCCTTAAAGCATATGCGTTTAGCTACTGAAAGCAAAGCTCTTACATACTTCCTACCACATCATGACGTTATCAAACCTGACTCTTCTACCACTCAGCTACGCGTAGTGTTCAACGCGTCCTCCAAAACTAGCACTGGATACAGCCTCAATGATGTAATGGAGCGCGGTCCAAATCTACAACATGATCTTCAATTATTGATACTGAACTGGAGACAATTTAAATACGTCATCACTGCGGACATAGAGAAAATGTTCCGACAGATTTTAATCAGAGAAAGCGACCAGCATCTTCAATCTATTGTCTGGAGAGAATCCCAGCATGATCTGCTTCAGGAGTACCGCCTTACGACCATAACTTACGGGACAAGGGGTGCTCCCTATCTAGCACTACGCACATTAAGACAACTAGCTATCGACGACGAAGCCAAATATCCCCAAGCATCCTTAGCACTGAAAAATCATTTTTACATGGATGACTTACTTAGCGGAGAGAATTCACTAGAAGCGACCAAGGATCTATTGAAACAGCTTATTGAAATTTTGAAAGGAGCGGGAATGAACTTACGAAAATGGTCAGCTAATGATCCACAGCTTCTAGATGGTTTGTCATCTGAACAGCTCGATAAGCCTTTCGATTTCAAATGTTCTGAAACTCGAAAAACCTTAGGCCTTAGGTGGACTCCCTCATCGGATTCTTTTACTTTTACTAACAAGGTTGAAGCGATACAGACTAACAGGTCGAGCACGAAGCGACAACTACTTTCAGATATCTCGAAAATATTCGACCCTTTAGGCTGGCTTTCACCACTGACAGTTAGAGCTAAAATTATATTTCAAAAAACATGGTCTGCCAACATAGGATGGGATGACGTTGTACCAGAACAAATCCAAGGAGAATGGATACAACTTCAGCGTGATTTATCACACGTCGATCAGATTGAAATTCCGAGATATTTAGGAAATACTCAAAAAGCATACCAAATTCACGGTTATAGCGACGCCTCAGAAAAATCTATTTCGTGTGCCATCTACTTAGTAGCGCGCAATGATAAAGGAGTGTACACATCACGACTAGTCGTTGCAAAAACTAAACTAGCACCTCTGAAGCAAAAGGTTACTCTGCCACGTTTGGAGCTATGTGGAGCGCTACTTTTAGCTCAATTAATGAAAACTGTGAAAGCATCTTTAATAAATAATGACTACAGCGTTTATGCATGGACTGACTCTATGGTAGTCTTAGGTTGGCTCCATGGAGACATCACTCGTTGGAAACAATTCGTAGCGAATCGAGTTCAGCAAATTACTGAAATAATTCCGGCAGTGCATTGGAATCATGTACGGTCAGAAGAGAACCCTGCCGACTGTGCCACCCGAGGTTCAACTCTAAGCAAGCTGCAAGCGAATTCCCTCTGGTGGAACGGGCCAGAATGGCTCGCTCAATTTAACCCTAGCAACATAAAAAACAAAACTTATGAAGCACCAACTTTAGAAGCGAAGAAACTTAATGTAAACGCAGCTTTACAACAGAGCAACTCAAGTTTCATTGATAGCATATTAGTAAGCAATAGCTCCCTGACACGTGCTGTGAAAACAATCGGTTGGATATTACGTTTCACCGTACGTCACAGAGCTAAGGAACATGACGCCTTTTTATCATCTGGAGAAATTATTAACTCTTATAACTTTATTCTCAAACACGTCCAAGCTATCGAATTTGCGTGCGATTTGGGAAATATTAAGCATACAGGTCATGTTCGATCTAATAGCAAATTAGCGAGTCTTTGTCCTTATTTAGACGAAACTGGGATATTGAGAGTGGGTGGCCGTCTCGGTAATTCGAATTTAAACAGCACAGCTAAAAACCCGGTTATTTTGTCTAGTCATAGCCGATTTACAGACTTAATAATCGACCAAGCGCACTCTACTACTTTGCACGGTGGCCCACGATTAACCCTTTCGTACATAAGAGAAAAATATTGGATTTTAAGCGGTATGAGAACAGTCAAGCGACAGCTACGGAAGTGCGTCAAATGCAGACGATTTAGCACTGAAAACCAACAGCAGATTATGTCTCAACTTCCGAGAACGAGAGTAACCCCTTCACGCCCTTTTTCTTTTACGGGGGTGGATTTTAGCGGGTATGTCAATCTTAAATTAAACAAGGGAAGGGGTGTAAAAACCTATAAAGGTTATGTCGCGGTCTTCGTTTGTCTAGCGACAAAAGCGGTCCACCTGGAATTAGTGTCGGATCTTAGTACACCAGCATTCTTAGCAGCTTTTCGCCGTTTCTGTGCTCGGAGAGGGACCCCTCGTCATATGTACAGCGATAACGGCACAAATTTTATCGGAGCTAAGCGAATACTGGACAAGGAGTATCGAGCGATTATACAGACTATCAATCAAGACTTATTTAAAAAGGTCAGCGAGTTCAATATCGAATGGTCATTTAACGCTCCAGCATGGCCAAGCGCGGGTGGTATATGGGAAGCAGCCGTCAAAAGCTTCAAGCGGCATCTAAAACGAGTCTTAGGTGAGCAAAAACTTACCTACGAGGAGTTTTCTACTTTACTTCAGCAAATAGAAGCCTGTTTAAACTCGCGTCCCTTATATCCTCTGACAGAGAACCCTGAGGACTCTTACTTGACTCCTGGTCATTTCTTGATAGGTGACTCCTTACTATCTAGACCTCAAGCAGATCCAGATCATATCAATTTACCTGCTCGCTGGCAACTGGTACAAAGCATGAACAAGCAATTTTGGAAACTTTGGTCTACAGACTATCTTCAGCAGCTTCAAGAACGTTCAAAGTGGAGAGTACCCACTAAAAACTTAGCGATCGACGACATCGTAGTTATCAAGGAAGATAACTTACCTCCAGGCAAGTGGTCACTCGGTAGAGTTCAAGAGTTACACCCTGGAAAGGATGGGTACGTCAGAGTTGTTTCTATAAAAACTGAAAGCACCGTCCTCAAACGTCCTATAAATAAACTTATACTATTACCTGTGAAACCAGCATCCGATGATGATTCTCGAAAGGAACGTGTCGTTGAACAACCAGCTGCATCTCAACCAGGTAGCTCGACCACACGAGTCCGTAGAAGTAACAGGAAAATTAAAAGCTTCTTTACTATGACACTTTTACTACTTACCATGATTATTTCGCCTTCCTGCGCAAAGGATATTCCCAGTATAAATTTCACATCATTAAACGACAATAGAGCTTTATACTTCGACAAGATTTCGAACTTACAATACATTCGAGACGAGTGGAGGCTGATAGTCTACTATAACCTTTCTAGCTATTGGCAAGCGATTGATGACATGGAAATATACGTGAGACATCTAAAAGGCATGGCGATGAAATCTAACTCACAGTCTAAGGGAGTTTCTGAACAACTAGCGCACGAGTTAACAGAAATTGAGCACTACAACCGTTTACTACAGGCGCCTAAAAGCATGCGACAGAAGAGAGGCTTAGTGAATGGCGTCGGAAGCATAGCTAATTATTTATTTGGTGTATTAGATGATAATTTTGCTCAACGATACGCCAAGGACCTCGAAAAGATTAATTACGATTCTAAGCATATTAAAGATCTTATAAAAAACCAGACAATCATAATTGAAGCAGAATCCAACATAATACAGCGCAATGAAGAAATTATGAACAAACAACTGTCTTTATTTAATGATCAGCAAAGAAATATGTCGGCGGAAATAAACAAACTTCGCTCAGACTTTAGCAACGATATCTATATTACATCCTCAGCTTTATCAGCCAGCATTGTTCTTGAAAATCTGCGACGTATCCAAGACACCCTAATTGATACTGTGACCGATATTCATCATGGTCGCATCGACACACATCTTCTGTCAAGTGAGCAACTGGAAGAACAAACTAGTTATATATCTAGCCACCTACAGGGTGATTTGAAAATAGCAGTTGAACCCGGAAATATTCGAGAATTATATAAAATGCTAAAAGTATTCGCAAGCGTCTTCAAAAATTACCTTATTATAGAAATAAAAATTCCGTTAGTTAGTAGCGAAATATATGAGCTCGATAAAATAATAAGCATTCCACAGAACATCGGAAATATTTCATATCTTGCTATACCTACTTACCCGTACCTGGCATTTAATCTACGAAAAGATGTCATAATATTCTTAACAGAAAATGACCTACAAGCTTGTATACATATATCCGAAGAAAAGATAATGTGTTCCTTAAACAAACCACATTACGATTTAGATTTGAGACAAAGCATATGTAACATAACTTTAATAAACGCCGACAGAATAATATCATCCTGCAATTACGAGCAAGCGCCGTGTGTAAACAGATGGATTAAGTTACAGCGCCCGAACGTCTGGCTCTATTCGTGTTGCAACGAATGCAGTGTTCGCACATTCTGTTTATCAGGTATGACAATAAATACAGTTACTGGCAATGGCCTTCTTGATATAGGTCAAGGTTGCACACTTAAGAGCGATTCCTTTACGATACACGCTCATAATAACTTTTTGAGTAAGGTGCATATCCAAGCTACCATCGAAGTCCCAGAGGTATCTATGTTAAACAACATCTCCAATATGTCTGTATCAAGCTATCACTTCACAACAGAGAACCACCAGCAAGCGTATAAAAGGATAATGGAGGAGATAAACGACCTGAAACATGAACCAGCTTCCACCATCAGCGGTCACGATATCCACCAATACAGCGTCAGCTATGGTATGCTAGCGGTACTCCTGCTGTTAGGAATTGCTGCAACAGTCTTCCTAGTCAGAAGGAGGAGGAGACTTCAGCGCAGGTGGCTTCCCGCCCCCCTCGGGAGGGAGCGCCCGCCGAGAGACGCCGATCGAGACCACATGTCAAGTGACCCAGTAATAAGTGAAATTAGTGAGTTGCGAAAAGCAGTGAGCATGAACGTTTTAAGCGCGGCTCCACCTAAACCCCCGCGGGCAGTGTCAGTTCCGATTCCTACCGGATCATACAGTGAAATTTTAAGACCAACCGGGGGTCAAAAAGCTCCATGTGAATAGTTTTTAACAATAGACATTTTACGAACATTGAAGTGTATTTTTAAGCAATTGTATTAGCAGCTAGCATTGTTTTCACCTTATACCACAAAAAATATATTATTATAACATTTAGAATACATTCAGCTTTATTGTGTGGTTGCTATTGTAGGTATCATTTTAGAACTAAGCTATCTACCCTTCCTTTTTGGGTTGGCAAGATGTACGGTTTACCGTACACATATATAATATCCATGCCTACATAGATATAACAATTACTTGAAGATAAATTTAGCATAGCTTGCAATATGCGCCGTATGTGGCTATGTTGCAATTAGGTGAATACAATTAATTTATTAAATTAGTGTACGTTCAACACTCGACGGGTTTGGTTATTTATTAGCTCTCCTCGGAGTCACCAAACCCTCAGCTCAGCTCAGCAGCATCAGCTCTTAACATAAGCATAGCTCTATGTAAAGGTCCCCACAAGGTCCCTTACAAAACACAACCATAAAGTTAATTTAACAGCTTTATTTCTTACATTAAAATCCATTTGCAGATCGATCATGCGTAGTGTGCATGCGCGACGCGCCGCGCGGCGCCGCGTTCACAGATTATGTAGAAAAATTTTTTGCAACCTGTTTAAAATACCAGTATTTTAAAATTTGCATTGCAACCTGTTTAAAATACCAGTATTCAGGGCTGAAGCAGTATCGAAATGGAAAAAAAGTTATTTTTCCATTTCGATACTGCTTCAGCCCTGAATTTGTCGTACGGACAACTGTATCGAAAAATAACTTTTTAAATTTATTTTGATAGCTTGTGCGTAAAGACTGTCATTATGATACTGTGTTTAGTTTTTTAATGTGTAAATTTCAGTAAGAGATTAGATAAAAGTATATAATTAATTTATATTACCTTACTGCTGGTACCACCTAGGCGAAGTCGGGCGAGACGCATCAAAAGAACATTCGGAGACAAAGAAATGACTTTAAAATGACACTTAATTACATTGCGTCGTTCATTACGTCGTCTCATATCAGTTATATCCCACGTTAACTCATCTCCCTTTTACATTTACTTTACATCACGCAATAAGCGTGATATACAATGTACTCTGTGATAAACTCACCAAACATTTTGTAGCGATACATTATATGTATCATATTATTTTTATCATATTTGACGAGCTCGGTAGATATTTGTATCATATTTGACGAGCTCGGTGGCGTAGCGGTCAATGACGCGGCTTCGACACCAACGCTCGTGGGTTCGATTCCCACACAGGACAAACATTTGTGTGCATGAACATGTCTGTTTGTCTTGGTCTGGGTGTTTTCTATGTATCATAAGTATGTATTTACAAAAAAAAAAATATATTTACGTATGTTTATCAGTTGTCTAGTACCCATAACACAAGCTTCGCTTACTTTGGCGCTAGATGACGCTGTGTAATTTGTCTGACAATATTTATTTATTTATTATTTATTATGTAGTATTAATCATGCATCACTATAATTTTATTTACGAAATCGTAGGTTTTACACAGTTTAATGTCATGGCATATGTCTAAACAGTTGACACATGACATTGACATTTATGACTAGGATTCGCGCTGCGTTTAGTGTGGCGATAGTGTTACTACAATTTGAACTACGTATGTCATCATGTGTTCCTAGTCGACTTTTGAGTGAAGTCACAAGAAAGGAAGGATAGATCCGTTGGTGGTGGGAGTGGCTGGCCTGAGCGAAGGAAATACTTTGCATCCCCCCCCCCCCCCCCATTTAGGATTACAAATAAATCCAATCCGGTACTGTGGTACTTCAGACCAATCGCCACTAATTTATAGAACGAAGTGGCCCACCACGATCTTTAGAGCCAAAGTCAACCTCACCTTTACCGTCACAGCAAGACGTTAGAGAAAATAAATAAATAAATATTTCTGGACAATTTACACAGCGCCATCTAGTCTTAAATTAACTGCAAAGCTTGTACTGTGGGTACTAGACAACTGACAATTGTACAAATGTACTTTAATACATTACATACATACATAAATACATACTTTTAATACATAGAAAACACCCAGACCAAGACAAACAGACACATTCATGCACACAAATATTTGTCTTGTGCGAGGATTGAACCCGCGACCTCGGAGTCGAAGTAGCCATTGCTAGCCATTCGACCACCGGGGTCGTCAAATAATTAATCAATAACTATTGAACTTCCTGTGTGCTCACCTTTTTTTTTCCTTAGAGTACTGCATGCATACATGCGTAAGTATTGAGTAAGCGCTTAGTAGCCCATTTTTACTGCTGTGATGAACCCCTCGAAGGAAACTCCACACTCCCAGGAAGGTTGGAAGTGTGTATGAAAGTCCTATGTTTTTGCAGCATGAGAAGATTTGAAGTATAAGAATGATTGAAAACCACTACTTACTATTATAATGAGGGATTTAGCTTTTTCGAATAAAATTAATAAAAATAAATAAATAATAAAAAGACGTGTGGCACTCGGGGACTGCCGCGGTAAAGCTATTGCATAGCATTTTGTATTAACTTATGCAATTATAATTTTATTTATTTATTTTATTCATGCAGTTTCGTAGAGTCGTACAATACGTCTAATCGCACGCACACAACGCCGTGTCGAAGACTGCCGTACTGAAACGACGTTAGACGATGCACGGCGTGAGGTTTTTTCGTTACGGAATTTCTGGATTCGGTCCCCGCGCTCAAGGCCCGCGATAGAAGCTATGCAATAGCTTAATAAGAAATATTGCCAGACAAATTACACAGCGCCATCAAGCCCCAAAGTAAGCGAAGCTTGTGTTATGTTATAAATACATTTTTTTTTGTAAATACATACATATTATGATAGATAGAAAACACCCAGACCAAGACAAACAGACATGTTCATGCACACAAATTTTGTCCTATATGGGAATCGAACCCACGAACGTTGGTGTCGAAGCCGCGTCATTGACCGCTATGCCACCGAGTTCATCATAATCATTATCATCAGGTCATTTTAGTCTCCACTACAGGAGCATGACCCTCTCTCGTCCGTCCCAGACAGAAGGAGGATTTGGCCTACACTCCCCACGCTGGCCAGACGGGTTAGGGAGGCCTGATAGATGTTTTATAATGTATTTCCCTTAGTCGCCTTGTACGACATCCACGGGAAGAGACGGAGTGATTCTATTCTTGTCTGCCGGAAACCACACGGCCAAAATTATGTGCAAATAACTAACTCCACGCATACGAAGTCGCGGGCAGCCGCTAGTAGAATTATAATAACATTAAAGCAGTATTCTAATTTGATTTATTACGTCGCAATAAGCACCCAACGCCCTGTGTCTCGTGCATGGTCAGCCCTAATCCACTCGGTCCTATTTATAGGGTTGAACATTAAATATTAAAATATTCAGCTAACAGACGTAGTCCGTGAGGTAGAATTTTAGGGATCCATGAATAATATAAAGACAAAAGAACCCGTTGTTGGTTTTGTTAAATAAAAATTATTTCATAGATTTTTTTATTTTTCACTTTTTTTTTAAGTAAACAGAATAGATGTCTATTGATTCCGATTTGATTTTTTTTATATTTATAGCTTTGATTTATTTTAGTCTAGAACCATGTTTTATGCACTAAGACAGTGATTTTCAAACTGAGGGTCAAGAAAACATATGCCAATTTTTTTTTTTTTTTATTTTGCTTTGGTTTCTTTTAGTTTTTCGCGACCTCCAGGGGGGGGGGGGGGGGGGGGTCATTCAATACGGGGGGGTCGCGGGAGAAAAAACGCAAATGTTTGTACGTCATAATTTATAAACTGTTCGATCTGCTTTTGGAAGTAATGATTAATATTTATTAGCATGAAATACAACATACAAGTCTGTCCTTACTAATATTATAAATATGAATGTGAGTTTGTTACACCTTCACGCCGAAGCTACTCAACCGATCATCATGAAACTTTGTACACTTATTATCAGAGGAAGGACATAGGACACTCTTTATTAAAAAAAGTAAACGCGTGCAAAGCCGCGAGTGGAAACTAGATCAAACATAAATCAAACCTATCAAACAGAAGTACATTAAAGGTACATTTTTACATGTAGTTTTTTTTATACTACGTCGGGTGGCAGACAAACATACGGCCCGCCTGATGTGAAGCGGTTACCGCAGCCATATGAACTCTCGCAACATAAAATATCACTCGCGCGCCGCTACCCCCGCTGCCTGCGCAGCATCGCCTTCCTTTCTGGTGACCTCACTCACCCGCAGGAACACGACAACCCTCAAGGGAATTGTTATTTGGCTGCGGTATTCTGTGAGGTGGAGGTAGATTACGCAGTCGGGTAGCTTACAATTACGCTCCCTACCTTTATTTTAGCCAGAGCATTGTTTGTCAGTCAGCACGGTGCACCGCGTGCAGATGAAGTTGGCTTTGATTCAAAGATGTTGATGAACCACTTACACCCCCGAAGTAGTAAAATAGAATAGGCATTTTTTTTTCTTGTTTCGATGTTGCACTTATAGTTAAAGTTGTTTGTAACGATGGGTACTAACTATATCATCATCATCATCATCAGGTCATTTTAGTCTCCACTACAGGAGCACGACCCTCTCGTCCGTCCCAGACAGAAGGAGGATTTGGCCTACACTCCCTACGTTGGCCGGACGGGTTGGGGAGGCCTGATCGATGTTTTATAATGTATTTCCCTTAGTCGCCTTGTACGACATCCGCGAGAAGAGACGGAGTGATTCTATTCTAGTCTACCGTAAACCACACGGCCAACTAACTTTATACAGGTCTGCAAACCTTCAACAAAATATTTGAACGAGAGTTGTACTCAACATGTCCATTTTCACAAAAAAAAGTCGAACCCAACGTTGTTTGTTACATAACAATGTACAACCCTGCGTAAGGGATGGTTTAAATTTAGACAGATCAATAAATAGGGTGGGCACAACTGATTATTTCGTACTTGATTTGATAATGAATGAACGGTCTAGTGAATGAATGATTCATTTGAATCAGATTTTATTTAACTTTTTTTTATAGTAAGTCAAGAGAATCAAAGAAATATTGAGTACATTGGGTGCCAAACAAGTTTATGTACCGACTGATGTAAAACGGTTACTGAAACCCATTGACTCGATATGCTCTACTTCTTTCGTTAGAGCTTTATTGGCTTAATTCGTATGGTGCACCGCGTGCATGTGATTGGCTTTAATTATGTGAATGTGTGACTTATAATCCATACATACATAAAATGGTTTTACACTGTTGATATTTAAGGTTATTTAACTGCATCTTGGTATTATATCTTTACTTATCTATTTAATATTGGGCCGCCCACGCTTCGCTGTGGTTCAATCTTCTTGTTCCCATCTCATTCCTTTTTGACGAACTCGGTGGTCGAATGGTTAGCAATGGCCACTTTGACTCCGAGGTCGCGGATTCGATCCACACCACACGACAAACATTTATGTGCATGAACATGTCTGTTTGTCTTGGTCTGGGAGTTATCTATGTATTATATGTATGTATTTAAAAAAAATGTATTTAAGTACATTTATCAGTTGTCTAGTACCCATATTACAAGCTTTACGCTTAATTTGGGACTAGATGGCGCTGTGTAAATTGTCCAGAAATATTTATTTCTTTATTATTCCTGTGGATTTCCCATACAAACCTTGTTCCTGACAATTTCAAACAAAAAAAAAATATTAATGCCAATTGAAGCGAGATGTGTGCAGAATTTCAAACATACAAAAAAAATGGGATACAATTGTGTCATAGACACCACCGTGTGTACGTGAATATGTTATATGCACTAAAATTATCTCAAAATGGCAGCGCTTCTCCCTCCCCCGCACGCGATGTTCCATAGTCCTCACTTAGCGTAATAAATTCTTTGATCCTTCATCTATCCAGTGGTGTGATTGAATTTTGGATGGAGATGATAGATATGTAGCTGCAACACCAAACTATATCCCTCTATTTTGTTATCATTCGTTTTTTTGAATTGCATCCCTATGGAAGCAATATTAAAGACGCATTCGATTCGGGCATGACGAGCTCGGTGGTCGAATGGTTAGCAATGGCCACTTTGACTCCGAGGTCGCGGGTTCGATTCCCGCACAAGGCAAACATTTGTGTGCATGAACATGTATGTTTGTCTTGGTCTGGGTGTTTTCTATGTATAGTAAGTATGTATTTACAAAAAAAAATGTATTTAAGTACATTTATCAGTTGTCTAGTACCCATAGCACAAGCTTTGCGCTTAATTTGGGACTAGATGGCGCTGTGTAAATTGTCTAGAAATATTTATTATTATTTTATTATTATTATTCACATCATCATCATCATCATCACATCAACCTTCTAGTTGGTCCGATGACCCTGAGAAAACGGCTGTAAATGCCTGGATGCAGAAGGCGGAGGATCGTATTTGGTGGAAAGCATTGGGGAAGGCTTATATTATTATTATTATATCTAGCAGTGGGTAGATACAGGCTGATGATGATGATTCATATCAATACGCTCCCATACAAGGACGGAACCCTTAGTGCGCGAGTCCGACTCGCACTTGGCCGGTTTTTTTATATACCACATCAGGTGACATACAAGAATATGGCCCACCCACGATGTGAAGCGGTCACCGTAGCCATATTAACGCTCGCAACTTGAAATATCGCTCGCGCCGCCACCCCCGCTGACAACGCAGCAACTCCCTCCTTTCTGGTGACCTCACTCACTCGCAGGAGCACAGCAACACTCAAGGGAATTGTTATTTAATAATAATAAATATTGTCAGACAAATTACACAGCGCTACCTAGCCCCAAAGTAAGCGAAGCTTGTGTTATGGGTACTAGACAACTGATAAACATACGTAAATACACAAATGTTTGTCCTGTGTGGGAATCGAGCCCACTAGCGTTGGTGTCGAAGCCGCGTCATTGACCGCTATGCCACCGAGCTCGTCATTTGACAATATATAAGATACCATAAGTCAATATATAAGATGCAGTTGAATAACTTTAAGTCTCAATAGTGTAAAATCTTTTTATATAGTAAGGTGTAAGTGATACATCAACATCTTTGAACCAAATCTGTTGTGTACCTGTACGTGGTGCTCCCTGCTGACTGACAAGCGAGGCTTTGACGGAAAGTGATGTAGGACATTGCGTATTTTTAAGCTGCCTGATTGGGGAAGTACCTATACCAAATCCAGAATACTGGCCTGGCAACCAAATGGACGAGCTCGGTGGCGTGTCGGTCAATGACGCGTCTTCGACACCAACGCTCGTGGGTTCGATTCCCACATAAGACAAACATTTGTGTGCATGAACATGGCTGTTTGTCTTGGTCTGGGTGTTTTCTATGTATCATAAGTATGTATTTACAAAAAAAAAATGTATTTACGTATGTTTATCAGTAGTCTAGTACCCATAACACAAGCTTCGCTTACTTTGGGGCTAGATGGCGCTGTGTAATTTGTCTGACATAATTTATTTATTATTATTATTATATTTCTTTATATTCAAAGATGTTGATGAACCACTTACACCCCAAACCCGTGGTTTCTTTACAGCTTTCATTTATTTACATATCGATTCTCTAGTACAGGTTTATATCGAAGGCAAAGTCTAGAAACCAAATAGTAAAATAGAAATCACCTTATTGAGTTCAGTCGATTTGCAGACGATTGTCAATAAATGAACCGCCAGTCGATCGACTGTGTATCGATACACAGTGTAAAGTATTCAGTAGGGCAAATATAAATAAGAAGAAAAAATTTTTTGCCGTAAAATCACTCCAATACATAGGGTATTGCTCCAATAAATAGTAACAAAGGTGTGTGTTCAGAGGAGTCGTTTGACATGATGTCCACGACCTCATTTTACAGTTGCACCGCTCGCCATCGACAGGGAATTCATCCTCACACATTGGAACCGAAGTGGTCACGTACTGTGCGATTCCAGCGGAGTTTTCTTCCACGTACTACTAAGCTGTGGAATGAACTGCCTGTTGAGGTTTTCCCAGGAGACTACAGCATGAGGTTCATCAAAAAGGGCGTAAAGAGGTTTTTACAGGGTCGGCAACGCGCACGTAATGCCTCTGGTGTTACAGGCGTCCATAGGCTACGGTAACTGCTTTCCATCAGGCGGACCGTATGTTTGTTTGTCGCCTTAGTGGTATAAAAAAAAAACAGGTGCCGCCAAAGATGAAGCCGATCCCGTCGATTTTTTGGAATGCTAAATCACATAATCAAACTCATAAATCAAATGGGGAAGGTTGAAGGCACAAGACTACGGGGCAGATCTCCCATGCGTTGGACCGATCACGTGAAGGCGGCGGTGGGCACCCCGGTACACGAATGTACCCGATTGACGACCAGCAGGCAGAGGTGGCGAGAGGTCGTGAGGCAAGTCCTGTCTGCTGCCTCATCATGATAACTACGACCACCAAACTGGCAAGAGTGAAGCGACAAAGAAGAAATCACATTTCCGCATAGATTTGTGGTAATTGTGTTCAGCTTAGCCGGTTCAAGCTTCAAGTTTACAAGCTAAGTTAAACCCGATTACCAAACATGACCGGATTTAAAAGACGAGCTTGGTGGTCCAATGGTTAGCAATGGCCACTTTGACTTCGAGGTCGCGTGTTCGATTCCCGCACAAGACAAACATTTGTGTGCATGAACATGTCTGTTTGTCTTGGTCTGGATGTTTTCTATGTATTGTAAGTATGTATTTACAAAATAAAATGTATTTAAGTACATTTATCAGTTTTGTAGTACCCATAACACAAGCTTTGCGCTTAATTTGGGACTAGATGACGCTGTGTAAATTGTCGAAAAATATTTATTTATTTATTATTTATCGAAGAAGAAGTTTGATTAGATTTTGAACTCTCTGTTAACTTACCAAAAATCTTATCCGACCGAATAGACCTTATTCTGCTGTTTTTCTTATTTTGAAACGTCTTTAAAATCACTCCAATACATACGGGTATCTGCCCCCTTACCACCATCTCTTATTGCGGTTCAATAATTGAATAGATTGCTTATTCATACCAATGAATAAGCGACTCTATGCTATTTGAAATAGAGTCGCTTATTCATTGGTATGAATAAGCATTCTATCCAGTTATTGAATCGCAATAAGAGATGGTGGTAAGGGGGCAGATTAGGAAACTGGACTGTAACGAATGGGGATGTTTGATATTTTTTTCTGACACCAAATGTCGCTAGGTAGGCGTCGGGTCCAGATTGTCAAATTGTACTGAATTTCTTGACAGTGGAACTTCAATACGACAAGACAACACAAGACGTCAACAAGACATTTGACAAGATGCTATGAATTGACAGACAGTCTATATCGTCTTACCTCAATTACATAACTTTATGTCATACAAACATGAATCGTGTGTTATTCATTATGTAGTGTATATAGCCAGCTCGCTGCTAAGACCTTAAGTTTGCATCGGGGCCGGGCGGGGCGGCGGGGGAGCTAGGGCATGCTGGTTTGACCGGATTTAAAAACAAAGTCCCGTTTTAAAAAAAACTGAGAAATAATATAATAAATAAATATTGTCAGCCAAATTACACAGCGCCATCTAGCCCCAAAGCGAAGCTTGTGTTATGGGTAACTAGACAACTTATAAACATACATAAATATTTTTTTTTTGTAAATACATACTTATGATACATAGAAAACACCCAGACTAAGACAAACATACATGTTCATGCACACAAATGTTTGTCCTATGTGGGAATCGAACCCACGAGCGTTGATGTCGAAGCCGCGTCATTGACCGCTACGCCACCGAGCTCGTCTTTTTTATTATGTACCGATAACGATCAGTCCTCTTACAAAAAAGGCTATGACCATCATATCAAATAACTCACCTGAACCACAAATTACATAATAGTTACTACGTAACAGATACTTCACTCGGTAGAAAATTTCCAATACCTACTGCTATAATAGCCTACTCCGTCGCGTCAGCAACCGCTGCATGCTAAAATGTGCCTAAATGCTCAAGCGTACAGTTGTGATTGCTTCGCACCGCGCGCTCCCACAGCAATCGCTGGGCCTGAATTTGGTCCGCAAACGGCCCGAGACCGCTCGGCCGGGCAGTAGGTAACTATAGCGCAAGCACATGGAGAACCCTGAGCATTATACGTGTACAATCGGCAAAAAACATAAAAAAAGACGTGTGGCACTCGGGGACTGCCGCGGTAAAGCATAGCATTTTGTATCAACTTATGCAATTATAATTTTATTTATTTATTTTATTCATGCAGTATTGCTTTTTCTTTGATATTAATTCAAGTTACACTTTTTGAGCGTAGTGACCGATAAGAAAACAAATTTTTCTATTATTAAATAAATAAAACGAGTTTCTTAGAGTCGTACAATACGTCTAATCGCACGCACACAACGCCGTGTCGAAGACTGCCGAACTGAAACGACGTTAGACGATGCACGGCCTTCAAGCCACACCTCCTTGCCCGTCGGAGTGGGGAGCGTGAGGTTTTTTCGTTACGGAATTTCTGGATTCGGTCCCCGCGCTCAAGGCCCGCGATAGAAGCTATGCAATAGCTTAAAAAAACGCAAAGAAAAATAGGTATTTTAGCATCATATTGGCCAATTCAAGTCCCTTGACTACTGATGAAAGATGTATATCGTTATAAGCTTTTACATTTTCAGAAAGCGTTTTAACTGTCGTGCATATTTTATGAACACACGTGTCCACAACTTTATACGACTAAATAAAATACCAATTAATATAAATAAAATCCAAATTAAGCGCAAAGCTGTACTTAAATACATTTGCTTTTTTTTAATACATAGTAATCTATAAGACATAGAAAACACTCAGACAAACAGACATATTCATGCACTCAAATGTTTGTCTTGTGCTGGGATCGAACCCGCGACCTCGAAGTCAGAGTATCCATTGCTAGCCATTCGCCCACCGAGCACGTCAAAATATAGTCAAAATAAAGTAGCTTTAATAAAAATTAAAATACAAAAAAAAATGTTTAGATTTTTTGTTAGATTCGACCACCGGATTCGATATAGTTTATTGTTAGGGAGACAGGAGAACGTCATTCGGGCCTGTTAGTCAATTAAATATACAACAAATTATATATATATATAATAGGCTATTTTCCTATCTTTAAAAATTGTATAAATTATTATATCTAATATCATACTGAAATTTACACATTAAAAAACTAAACACAGTATCTTAATGACAGTCTTTACGCACAAGCTATCAAAATAAATTTAAAAAGTTATTTTTCGATACAGCTCTTGTATGGACAACTGTATCGTAAAATAACTTTTTTACCATTTCGATACAGCTTCAGCCCTGGATACAGGTATTTTAAACAGGTTGCAATGCAAATACATTGCAACTTTGCAAATTTTTTCTACATAATCTGTGAACGCGGCGCCGCGCGGCGCGTCGCGCATGCGCACTACGCATGCTCGATCTGCAAATGGATTTATAAGTAAGAATTATAGCTGTTAAAATTAACTTCATGGTTGTATTTAAAATATTATTATCATATATTTCATGAGATTTGATAAAGTAGTGTATGAAACTGCACATAATTAGGTATTAAAATACTCGTGTGGTCTATTATGACATTCGCCTTCGGTTCATGTTATAAACTCACACTCGTATTTTAATAGCCCTTATTATGCAACAGTTTCATAAACTACTATAACAATATCGTAAAATACACAATACTATAAAGATCTGCAAACTTTCATTCTAATATCTTCAGTCAGACTTTTTTTATCCTCGATCAAAGTTTGGCGGGAAAGTTCATTTTAAAAGTATGAAATTATTAAAAAATAATATTCCCATTGGAGAAGCAATAAAAATGCTATAACTTTTATTATGATACTAATCATATAAACGTAATATTTAACATAGCTATCGTACAAATTTCTGATTTGATGCATATAAAATACAAACCTGTGACGTCATAATTCGGTAGTCTTTTGTATGGAGCGTTTTCGGGACAGTTTAAAAATTGTGAATTTCATATTATCATATCTCGAGAGATTTTTGTGGTATCGAAATAATTCTTTCACCTATGGTTATAGTATGGAGACGTCCCTACTTATCAAACTGAAAAAAATTGTTAGTCAAATAGCCTATTGTATTATTTAGTTTTGAAGAGTTCAATGGCTTCGTTGCGCGCATCAGTCTAATCGATCAGGCTAGTTAGGCAACGTTGGCCGTGACCTGTCCATGAATGGAATTATTTATCTCGAGAGCCTCTATGGTTCAGAGGGCACGTTAAGCCAAGTTAGTGGCCTTTGGGCGGCTTGAAAACACTGAACTCCGCCAACTCGCAGTTGAGCAGAGTAGTGGAGTATGCTCTTCACCCTTTCGATTGGGGGGAGGCCCGTATCCCAACAGTGGGATGATTATGGGTTGATGACGTATTATTTATATATATATCTTATATAATTTATTAATAATAATTGTAATATACGAGCATTAATCAAGTTAAAATGGTTATCATTACTACACATTTACTTATTATTACTAAAACTTACTTACTTGTTATTACTAAAACCTTTATACACTACATTTATTTACACTATGTCCATCTGAACCAGAAAGTTGAATTTAATCTTAACCTTCATAAAATAGGTACATTGTCAGACATAATGTATTGAATTGAAACGCAGTGAAACAAACAATGTAATTATTTTTTTGTTATTATCATGGGACATTTTAGAGTAATTAAACACGTATAAGGCAATTTGATCTACACAACTTTGCGTGCTTGGGCCACCAATTTGTCCATGTTAACTACTCCCGGTCGGCACCCACCCACTACCGTTAGTAGATGCATACACAGCACCATCTAGTCCCAAACTAAGCAAAGCTTGTATGGGTGCTAGATCACTGATATTATACTTAAATTAATTTTTTTGTAAATGCATACATATAATACATAGAAAACACCCAGACAAAGACAAACCGACATGTACAAGCACACAAATATTAAAATTTGTTTTATTAGTTGGTCCAATGACCAAGCAAGCGGCAGGAAGCTGCGGGATGCGGAAGGCGGAGGATCGTATTTGGTGGAAAGCATTGGGAAGGCTTATATCCAGCAGTGGCTAGATACAGGCTGATGATGATGATGATTAAAATATATATATAGATATAGTAGATAGGGATAAAACAATTATGCGAGGTTTTAATCGCGCTGAACTAATGTTAGAATCTGAATTGAACTGATAATGTTAGAATCTGAATGCTACATCTGCCTTAATTTACTCTGTGTGGCGTTTCCTCGGTTCCATATTATGTGAAGCGAGAAGGACAGCAGTTAGGTCCAATCAATTCAGAATATTTTAAGCTTTAAGCTCGGTACCGTTGTCAAAGTCATGCCTGTGAAATTAGGTCACGTTTGGAAAAATACAAATAGAGTATTAACATTAAATAGGTTTTTAGGGAGCCATTCAGTAGTGAACCTAGTATTCAGGAAAAAAAAATGTTGTCTGTAAAATCAGTTTACGGACGATAATTTTTTACCGACTCCAAAAAATGAGGAGGTTCTCAATTCGGCTGTATATTTTTTTCAATGTTTGTTACTTAATTAATTTATAAATCGATTTGAAAAAAACTTTTTTTATTTGACAGAGTATCTAATCATCATCATCAGCTTGTATCTACCCGCTGTTAAATTTGTTATTTCATTACTCAGTCATTTATAAACCGATTTGAAAAAAGAGTTGTTGTGTTCCTGCGAGTGAGTGAGGTCACCAGAAAGTAAGGAGATGCTGCGTTAGCAGAGGGGGTAGCGGCGTGCAAGCGATATTTTGACCGCTTCACATCAGGCGGGTCATATGCTTGCCACCCGAGGTATTATAAAAAAAAAACATCAAAAAGCAGTTTCAGTCAGGTGCTACGCGTTTGTGCCATTTTAAATTTTGACCATACCAAACGATTGTTAATAAATAAATGTTATATTTTGTTAACATGATAATAACCACCGGTATTAATGCGATTATACATGTAAGGTATTTTTACATACTTTTATTATTAACACCCAGACCAAGACAAACAGACATGTTCATGCACACATATATGTGTCTTGTGTGGGAATCGAACCCGCAACCTCGGAGTCAAAGTGGCCATTGGTAGCCATTCGAACACCGAGCTCGTCGATTTATGGATGCAGTTTAAAAGTTATTATATTCTCTTCTTCTTGCGGTTATTATTCTTCTGAATTTTGTTTCACTGTCTTGTCTTTTTAGGGTTCCGTACCCAAAGGGTAAAAGGGAACCGACCTATTACTAAGGCTCCGCTGTCCGTCCGTCTGTCACCAGGCTGTATCTCATGAACCGTGATAGTTAGACAGTTGAAATTTTCACAGATGATGTATTTCTGTTGCCGCTATAACAACAAATACTAAAAAACAGAATAAAATAAATATTTAAGGGGGCTCCCATAGAACAAACGAGATTTTTTTGCCGTTTATATAGATAATGGTACGGAACCCTTCGTGCGCGAGTCCGACTCGCACTTGGCCGGTTTTTTGTGTAGGTGTTTGTTGAAATAATATTGAAACTAGATTGTATGCTTGTAAAATGTATAATGTAGACATATGGAAGCATCACAGAGAGAACAAAAGAGAACCTTAGAAAAAGTGACATGGATTGTATCAAAAAGTAAATATAGAATTTTCAATTATAAAACATTAATTAATATAGGCCAGTACTTAATAATATAAAGGAGCCTATATTTACAACAGTGTTGTTGTTGTTCTGCCTCTACTTCTTCATCTGCCTCTCTTTCTGACTCATCAACGGAAGTCAGAAGAAAGAATTTTTATCTTCTTCTGCCATTGCTTTGTATTTTATTGCTTTTTAAGGTTCCGTACCCAAAGGGTAAAAAGGAACCCTATTACTAAGGCTCCGCTGTCCGTCCGTCCATCCGTCTGTCACCAGGCTGTATCTCATGAACTGTGATAGTTAGACAGGCAGACCCTCCACCTCCCATGGCTCCACCGACCTCGCGGTCATATGAGCCGAATCGCGGGAGATGCGCACGGCACTTTGCTCTAAGGCTCTTTCGTACCGCGGGCAATTCTTGACTCCCTACAAATTATTTATTCTACGTCCTTTGCCCTAATTGGCACTCTCCCCCTTCTGGGGCGGCCACATTCACAGCAACGTCTTCACTGCCGTCCGGTGATGTCCATCGTCTCTTCTTCATCTCCCTCTCTTCGGCGCTTCTGCGCGCGTGCCATGTGTGGGCGAACCTGCGCAAAGCAGCGAAGTTCGCCGCCGACGATACAAGGTCAGTGTAGTACACCGGCCCCGGTTGGTCTTCATCGCGCTGGATCCTGTCTAACATCTCTTGCCTAGCGTCATCGTACCTACTACAGGACCACAAAATGTGGTCTCTGTCGTCATCTCCCTCTCCGCACAAACACGCGCCCACCTCACACAGCCCCAGATCGCGGAGGCGTTTGCCAAATATGCCGTGACCCGTAAGGATTTGCGAGGTCTGATAATCCGGCTCGACCCAAAGTGCCCTGAGTCGGCCGGCCACTTCTGGGAAAAATCGATACAAATCCCTCCCCTTTGTGTCACCAGCCCAACGATCCTGCCACTCCTGCAGCGTGGCGTCCCAAATACCGCGTTTTCGCCTGCTCAACTCCCCACCGGCCGCGGATCTATGCGCGCCTTCCATACGTCCAGCACGAGTCACCTCCAGGTCTCCCGGGAGAACTCCCGCCAGTACTGGCAGGGCAGCAGTACTGGTGGACCTATACGCTTTAGTCAGCAGCACTAGTGCCTGCCGCTGACTTCTCAGCACGGCACTACGACAAACATACTTACATAACCGATGGCACCAGATGGCAGCTGCGTACGTCAGCGTTGCCACGTATGTCCCCTTGTAGAGCACCCTAAGCGCCGGAAACCTGACCCCCCATGATGAGGCTGTGACCCTCGACATTTTGCCGAAGCATGCGGCAGCCCGCTCCCCAATGTAGACAGCATGTTGGACAAACAAAAGACCCGAATCTATTTGCACGCCGAGGACCATCGCCGATGCGACGCTCCTCACAGAGTCCTGGCCGAACTTAATAACTGGGGGCCGCTGAAATTTCCCCTTTACCGTCATAGTTAGCGACTTTGTGGGTGAGAAGCTCAGCCTATTACGGGCACCCCAGTCGCCTACTTGGCTTAAGACCGCGCGAGCAGTCGTCTCTATGGCCGCACGAGAATTCGACTCTATGATGAGCGTCACATCGTCGGCATAAGCCACCATCTTAACCCCCCCAGGAAGGGGCAGACGCAGCAGGTCGTCCATAAGGACGTTCCAGAGTGTCGGCCCCAGCACGGAGCCCTGCGGACACCCCATGGTGGACTCCTTCCACAGCACACGGCCACCCACGAAAAGGCCCACTCGCCGCCCGGTGAAGTAGTCCTTTAACATCTTGTAGATGTTTGGCGGACAACCCCCCCGCTTGGCCTTGAGCAAGATCATGGGCCACCATGCGTTGTCAAAGGCACCAGAGATGTCAAGGAAGATTAACTGTACATACTTACATACAGAGTTCTCAACCGTGCTTAAGATTTCTTGTAGTGCCGTGACTGTAGACTTCCCTGGAGAAAACCCGTGCTGGAACTCGGAAATCCCAGATGCAATCTGCGGAGCACACCTCAAAATAACGCGTTCTAATATTTTGCCGAAGATAGGGAGGAGCGTGATCGGGCGGTACGCCTTTGGGTCGCTGAGTGGTTTTCCGTTGCCCTTCGGTATGATTATGACGCGGCCATCTTTACAAATGTTCGGGAATACTCCCTCCAAAACGCACTGAGTTACGACCCACAAAAACTCACTAGGCGCCGCGTCCCAAACGTGTTTCAGGATCGTTGCGCTGATACCATCGAGTCCCGTCGCAGTGTTAGGCAGTGCCTTAATTATCTCTCCCAAATCCTTACGAGTCGGAGCGGAGGAAGCTCGACCAGAAGGCATGAAGGAGGCCATTAAGCGCACCCTCCTCTGATACTCCGTGTCCTGGGTCATGTCATCGTCAGGACACAGACCATACAGAAGATTATGCATGGCCTCCTCCAGTCCCCCCGTGTGTCCTTCCGTAAGCTTAGCCCCGTTAATAACATTAGGGGGAGGTCTGACCCTCCCACTAGCCAGTCTATATGCCTGACCCCACGGGTCTGTGTTACCCGTTTCTGCGATTCCCCGGAAGTAGTCGAGCTGCGTCCGCTCCATTGCCTTTCGGTAACTTAGGCGTGCCTCATGATACCTCGCGCGCGCAGCTTCTTCCTCTGATCCACCTTTCCTACGTCGGCGTTGCCACGAGTGGCGAAGCCGGTTGCTAGTACGCCTAAGCACATTGAGCTCCTCTGTCCACCACTCGTAACCCCCCGCACGACCCCGGCGTTTAACACCTAGGCATTCGCTGGCAGCCTGCTCAACGATACCGAGAAAGGATTCGCATAGCTTCCCAGCAGGTAACCCCAAGTCCAAGTACCCCAACCTCTCCAGGATCCGCACTTTGAAGCCGGTCCAGCTGACCCCACGATCCCGGTATCGCGGCGGCTCCCCAACTGCCTCTGTGCGCTCAGGTCCACCCATATCGCCTCTTGATGCCACCTTATAAGTGATGAGCCGGTGATCCGAGGAGCTAGCCGAGGGGTGTACGACCCAGTGAGACACAACGACGGTTCCTGTGGAAAATGTGACGTCTATGTTGCTGACCCCATTAGGGCCGCAGAACGTGTGCGGCTGTCCCTCGACGTTGTGTATCCTGAGCCGCAACGCGTTGACAAGGCCCTCCAACTGCTGTCTGCGATGTTCCGGCAGGGGGCCCCTTCCCACGAAGTGCCTCCTCTCACTGAACCACAACGGGGAGTGGGTGTTGGTGTCCACCCCAAGAACTACTTCCTTGCCCCGAAGTTCGCCAAGTATGTGTTCCATATTGTGGATGTGTCCTTCAATGTTGTCCGAGTACTGGAAGTATAGCGAGACAAGGTGCAGCCCTGGGTGAACACAGATCACGAAGCCGTGCGTAGAGCATAGATGGTTCAGGACCGTTACGGGGGACCCCCTGTTGGCGATGAAGATTCCAGCCTTGGCGCCGGGCCCGTGATCCAGGATGCTGTCATCTTTGTAATGTTCTTGGACCATGATGAAGTCCAGCCCTTGCTCCTCGGCTACGATTCGAAGTTCGCGCGTGGCCAGCTTGGAACCTCCTAGATTAATTTGGCCAATCTTCAGTCCGGTAGTGGCTTGGTGGCGTCTAGCCATAATTTATAGTGGCGAGATAACGTGTGATAGTTAGACAGTTGAAATTTTGAAAAACTTCTCTGGAACCGCACAGTACGCGACCACTTAGGCTCCAATGTGTGAGGATGAATTCCCTGTCGATGGCGAGCGGTGCGACTGTAGAAGGAGGCCGTGGGCATCATGTCAAACAACTCCTCTGAACACACCCCATTGTACAATCAGTAGAACACACAAAGGGACTTTAATGAAAATTACTCACTTATATATTATTCCATAAGCAAAAATGTAAGGTTAATCAATTTTTTAGTGTTTACCTAAAGAACGAGAATTAAAAAAGGTAATTTACTTGCTCAGTTCCAAAACCACAGCCCTCGTCCGCCCACTCAGTAAGTTGTTAACTCAATATGGTAAAAAAATACTTTATTCGTTTTCCGCGTAGGTACATGTGTCCTCTCGTTATTATTACAAGGAATAAAAAGGATTTTTTGCTGAGTTATATGTTATTTTTATAGAAAAATCATATCTCGACGACGATGTATATATTTCTACTATATTATTATGTAATGTGATCGTAGAATAATAATCTAGGTATATGTATATAAAAATGTATCTCTATTTCTTTTTTGGTTATCGCATCACGCGTGAACGGCTGGAGCGATTTCACTAGTTCGTTTTAACTCCATAAAAGAATGAGGTTCTCAATTCGGCTGTATTTTTTTTTAATGTTTGTTACTTAGGTACTCCGTGATTGATAAACCGATTTGAAAAAAACTTTTTTTTATTGGAAAGAGTATACTTCCAGATTGATCCCATATTTTTTTCATCATCATCATTATCATCATCAGCCTGTATCTACCCACAGGTTTGTTATTTCATTACTCCGTCATTTATAAACCGATTTGAAAAAAAACTTTTTTTATTGGAAAGAGATTGGTTGATTGGTCCCATATTTTTTTCATCATCATCATCATCATCAATCTGTATCTACATACATAAATGTAGAGTAATGTTTGGAGTCGGTTCTTTTTTTGTTAAAATTATTTTGTTGTTTGTTATTTTCAGGAGAAGGTTCTTATGAAAGAAAAAATAATAGGAAAAACCGCGGAATATTAGAAAAATTAAGAAAACTTAATCACCATATTAACTTTTCTGGTGTAAATTTAAGTCATTTGACAGAACTGTCAGTTACTTGACAGCGTGCGCGAAACTTATGCTAATTAAATATTCATAGTCAGCTATAAAATAATAAATATTCCTGGACAAATTACACACGCCATCTAGTCCCAAACTAAGCAAAGCTTATACTATGGGTACTAGATAACTGATATTATACATTTTTTTAAATACATAGAAAACACCCAGACCAATACAAACAGATATGTTCACGGACACAAATATTTGTCTAGTGCGGGATCGAACCCGCAAACTCGGAGTCAAAGTGGCCATTGCTAACTATTCGGCCACCAAGCTTTTCAAAGTGAAAATATTACTCTACAATACAGTTATATATTAGTTAAGGCTATTATAAATTAATAACAATACGCTTCGTGTTTGTCTAAGAACCTCCATGTGCTCAACAGAGCAAAGCTGTACTTTAAAATCAAAAATCAAAATCAAAAAATTCTTTATTCCTTGGACTTTATAAAGCACTTAGAAACGTCATACAAATTAAATATAAGAACATGTATAAATCATTACTACTCTAAATCCGCAGAGCTTAGATTCACTTTCATCACACTATCTTGAATGTGAAAGTGAATTTAAGTGCCAGTTCCGGCGACGGGGCTTCTTGAGAAGAACTGGCAAGAAACTCAAGGCCGACTCTTTTAATTGCCAATATCGTTACATTAAATACAAATACAATCATTAACATAACATAACAAGAGCAATTCATTTCCAAATACTTTTATCATTTATGTAATCTGAGATACAATAGTAAGCCTTTTGACATAGTCTAGTTTTGATATATTTCTTAAATTTACCCATGGATAATTTAAACGCGTCGTTTGGAAGTTTATTGTAGAAGCGTATACATTGACCTGAGAACGAGTCAGAGATTTTATGGAGCCTCGTAATATGCATAGCGAGTTTGTTTTTATTTCTTAAATTTAATTGATGGAGATCACTGTTTTTTCTAAATTTAGTTCCTCGCAAAGACTTATTGTATAAGCCCCAAGTTCGAGCTCATATGGAGTACTGTTCTCAGCTATGGGCCGGGGCACCGGGATTCGAGCTTGGCCACGGCATCACGCGTGAACGGCTGGATCGATTTCGATAATTCTTTTTTTGTTGTATTTGTTAATGTCAGAAGAAGGTATTCTTCTTATGAAAGAAAAAAAATAAGAAAGTTTCGCGGATAGTTAGAAAATTTAAGATAACTGAACGACCATTATTAACTTTTCAAATGTAACTTCATGGCGTTTGACAAAACTGTCAGTCATTTGACAGCCAGCGCGAAATTAATGGGCCTTTTCATCACAAAAAAAATTTTTAGCGCATGCGTTAGCATTAGCCGCCTTTTTCGTACTGTTTTTTGTAAATAACCATACTAAAGTGCCCGCTACCCGTATCAAAAATTAAAATATTAATTAAAGCCGGTTTATTCATTTTAAAAAGTGAAAAAAAAAGGAAGTAGTATGTCAAAATTACCGGTAAAAAGAATTTATAATCCATTATTATTATGTTGTCTGTACGAAAAGGAACAACAAAACGGTGTTGTTATGGAGTATGTAAATAAAATAAATAAATATTTCTTATTATAGGTACTAGACCACTGATAAATGTACTTAAATACAGTTTTTTTTGTAAATACATACTTATAATACATAGAAAACACCCAGCCCAAGACAAACAGACATGTTCATGCACACAGATGTTTGTCTTGTACGGGAATCGAACCCGCGATCTCGGAGTCAATGTGGCCATTGATAACCATTCGACCACCGAGCTCGTCAAAATGTTAAAGTGATGCATGGTACAAATAATTAAAAACAAATACACTTCTGGACACATCTATTGGCCCACCTTAGAGTTTAGGTTTCGATGGCCCCTACCGAAATATGATTACTAGATTGAACAAAAACTATTGATGCAGTTTTAAACCTGATACATTTTACCATCTTTTTCGATCATATTGTTTTAAATTTGAATTCAGAATACCACACGACATGGAGCTACGCCTAACTAGTCGGGTATGCGCCTTGATTAAGGCAGTTGATTTTTGAATAAAAAACATTTTTTATCAAATAAAAGTTTAATTTAATAACGCGTGTTGCCTCCATGGGCATCTACCACAGCTCTCATACGATTAGGCATAGAGTTTATCAACCGCTCTATGAAATTTTGAGGGATCCTCCCCCATTCCTCTTCTATGGCAGTTTTCAACTCCTGCATCGTCTGGGCAACTGGCTGACGAGCCCTAACACGTCTTTTTAGCTCGTCCCACATGTGCTCAATGGGGTTCATGTCTGGGCTTCTTGCTGGCCAGTCCATAACTGTGATGTTCACATCCCGAAGATATTCCCTGACGATGCCGGTCGTATGGGCTCTTGCATTATCATGCATAAAAAGGAAATTTGGGCCCACATAGTCCGCGTATGGCATCACGTGAGGTTCTAAGCACTCACGAATGTACCTTTCAGCATTTAATGTTGGCAGCTGTGGTCCCGTAACAACCTCAAGTTGAGTTTTGCCGCTCGCGGATATACCGCCTCAGACAGTCCATGAGCCACCGCCATAAGCAACCCTCTCTTCAAAGCAGCATTGTGCGAAACGCTCTCCCTTACGTCGGTAGACCTTCTTCCTTCCATCATTGCCATGTAACACAATTTTAGACTCATCAGAAAAGAGTACACGGCTCCAATGCTGCTGAGTCCAATTTAAATGAATGCGCGCGAAATGAAGGCGCGCTGTTCGGTGGGCTCGCGTTAGTTTGGGGCCATTAGCTGGCTTGTGTGGTACCATATCGCGTTCTTTTAACCTTCTCCGAACAGTTCGAGCGCTCACAGATACTCCGTGGAAGTCACGAAGTTGGTTTTGTATCTCAATGGAGGTAAGGTGACGATTTCTCAAGCTGGTCGTCACGATGAATCGATCCTGCCTTTCAGTTGTGACCCGAAATCATGGCCTTCCTTGGTGACGAACAAAGCCGCCAGTCTCTAGGTACCTCCGATAAACATTTCGGACCGCAGATCGACTTAAATTAAGTTGAGCACTCACATTTCTTTGGCTGTGTCCGGCCTGGATAAGTGCCACAGCTTGGGCGGCGACTTCAGGCGAAGTATCCATAGATTATTGATAGAACCTCACTTTAATGTTAAGAATAAGTAATGTTTGTTGCAAAACCAAAGAGAAAAATCACACTTTCAAGAATTAAATCCAAGTAAACCAATAAAGTCAAGTTTTCTTAGTATTCGATTGTTGGATATCAACGAACAGGCTCCAAATTGTCTTTTATTTCTTTAAATTCTGTGTTCGAAATTCAAAAAAAGACTATTGAATGAAATTATGAATGTGCCAGGTTCAAAACTGCATAAAAGCTTTTTGCTCGACCTAATATAAAATTTTAGCTAGGACCAAACGAAACTGAAAATGCAAGGTGGGCCAATAGATGTGTCCAGAAGTGTATATACTATTTTATAAATTTATACTTTTTTTTTTGACAATTAACACAGCGCCATCTAGTCTTATGTCATATATAGCCTCAAAATATTAATTATTTTATAAATTACTCCTATTAATAATCCTCAAAATATATTTTCAATTCTTACAAATAAATTAACATTATTAATAAGAATAAAATTGTAAATATTAATTTCGTTTATAAGTTTTTAGCTAGTAAACAAATGTTGATGCCCAACCTCTCAATCAGCCCACATTTTTCTCTTTTTGTGGACGCCTATGACATTTTAGCCACCTTTTTATTGTTCACAATTTATGAGCTTCAACTGAATCATAAATAAATGAAGCCCCATCTATGGTTTTTTCCAGTAATTTATTTGTTTGTGGAGATAATATTCCTTGCCCAGGCATTGTTGATTAAAACAGTACGGAAGTGTTTTTTTTTTTATACGAGAGGGGGGCAAGCGAGCCCGTGGGTCACCTGATGAAAAATCACCACCGCCCATGGAGATCAGCAACACCAAGGGGTTGCCGATCCGTTGCCAGCCTTTTAAGGGAAATATTGCCTATGTTCTTGAAGGCCCCCATGTCGTACTTATTTGGGAATACCGCTAAGGGAAGTTGATGCCACAACTTCACAGTTCGTGGTAGAAAATGTCTTAAAAAACGTACTGTAGTAGATCGCCAAATAACAAAGTGATGTGGATGGAATTTTAATTTTTGGCGAGTTTTGAATTACCGCCATTTTGAAATGGCGGCTACACTTTCGTCTTATGATTAAAAGGCCTATTCAATATTCATAGTTAAGAAGACAGGACAACGTCTCTGGCGTCAGCTAGTCTAAACTAATATTATAAAGAGGTAAGATTTGTTTGTTTGTTTGTAACGAATAGGCTCCGAAACTACTGAACAGATTTCAAAAATTCTTTCACCAATAGAAAGCTACATTATCAGGGAGTAACATAGGCTATATTTTAATTTCGAAAAATTAGGGATCCGTAAGAAAATTGCAATATTTTGTCCACCCGTTCGAAGCCGGGACTGGCCGCTAGTCACTTATAACTACGTAGATTTTCTGTCTAACTGTCTCGCTCACAGAATAAATGATATGCTTCCTTGACTGCAGAATAAACGGAGACAAGGCACGGATAGTGAAGGCAAATCAGAAATTGTCGTGGCAGCCTGAGCTTGTAATAAATTGTTTGATAAAGCCCCACAGCCTTAGGCCTGGCGTGAGAATTGGGTGAGGCTATAGAAGCACGGAGCGGTGAAATATAAATAAAATAAATAAATATTTCTGGACAATTTACACAGTGCCATATAGTCCCAAATTAAGCGCAAAGCTTGTGTTATGGGTACTAGACAACTGATGAATATACTTAAATTCATTTTTTTTTTGTAAATACATACTTACAATATACATAGAAAACCCCCCGACCAAGATAAACAGACATGTTCTGTTCATGCACACAAATGTTTGTCTTGTGCGGGATTCGAACCCGCGACCTAAGAGTCAAAGTGGCCATTACTAACCATTCGACCACCAAGCTCGTCTAAAATGCTTTTTACTTACAGAATTATTTTATTTCTTTAGTTTTCTAACTTTCTGCGCAAATTTCTTACTTATTTCTTTCATAAGAACCTTCTTCTGATAATAACTAACACAACAAAAAAAATATTATTGAAATCAATCCAGCCGTTCATGTGTGATGCTGTGAACAACGGAAATAGGGATTTTATAAAAAAAATTGTATATATTTATAGCTTGTTATAATGTGATTCTTGCTTTAACTTTAAAGTACTTTAATGCGGTGATGATATTTGGGGGTGTAAGTGCTTCATCAACATCTTTGAACCAGAGCCAATCTCACCTGCACGTGGTGTACCCTGCTGAATGTCACAACATGAATGACACCTGAGGGTCTGGCGAAAAGGGCATAGCGTAATATTTAAGCTGTCCGGGAAGTACCTACATTTCACAGAATACCGCAGCCAAATAACAATTCCTTTGACGGTTGTTGTATTCCTGCATGTGAGTGAGGTCACTGGAAAGAAAGAAAGGAAGGAGTATTGGCTTTTTTTTTTATACTACGTCGGGTGGCAGACAAGCATACGGCCCGCCTGATGTGAAGCGGTTACCGTAGCCATATTAACGCTTGCAACATAAATAATTGCTCGCGCGCCGCCACCCCCGCTGCAGTCGCAGCATCTCCTTCCATTCTTTCTGGTGACCTCACTCACTCGCAGGAACACAACAACCCTCAAGGAAATTGTTATTTGGCTGCGGTATTCTGTGAGGTGGAGGTACATTCCCCAGTCGGGTAGCTTACAATTACGCTCCCTACCTCTCTTTTCGCCAGAGCTTCGTTTGTCAGTCAGAAGGGTGCACCACGTGCAGGTGAAGTTGGCTTTGGTTCAAAGATGTTGATGAACCACTTACACCCCATTGTACGGCTTTTGTTAGGATTTTTAATTTACGCAAACGAGCGAGAGCGCAGAGCGTGGCCGAACCATTTACACCCCAAACCAGGCTGGCAACGGATCCGCGACCCCTTGGTGATGCTGATCTCTATAGGCTGTGGCTGTGACCCACATGGTAGTTTGACCCCCTCTAATATAAAAAAAAAATATATAAATTTTTGAAAAATGGAAAGATTCACCGCTGCGCCCCCTAGGTGGGAAAAAAAAAATATTTGTCTGGCAAGTTGGCCAAGACAACTATTTAAATAATAATAAAATAATAATTATTATAATTTAAGAGTGTTGATAGTTAAGTATTTGAAATATAAAGGTAGTATAGATAAACAGAGTGATTAATTCATTTATTCATCATTCATTAGACAGAGTATTGATGAACTACATATTGGTAGATTGTTAATTAAAAACAAAAAACAGAGGCACTCCAGCCCCCCTAGCCAAGTGTAATTCGTAGCGTAACGAACGTTAGATAGATCATTTTAATTGACAAATGTCACGTGATCTATCTAACGTTCGTTACGCTACGAATTACACTTGGCTAGGGGGGCAGGTGAGCCGACAGAAGTGAAAACTTGAACAACTACGTATGTGTATTTTTTGAATCGTCAGAAAATATTTTGCACTACTGAAAGTATTCCCAATTTCTAACTCTCTCGTACGTGTATTTCGGAAACGAGAATAGCGTGGACTCAACGCGAAGAGCAAAGGTCGACTGACGAACCAATAGCGCACAGGCGAGAGTGAGGCGCGCGAGTACCACATACCGCACCAAATAGACCGGTGTCGGTTATGGTAACAGTGGCGTGAGTTCAATGGCTATCTCGCATCTCATCTTGGGGTGTAAGTGGTTCATCAATATCTTTGAAACAAAGTCAACCTCACTTGCACGTGTGCTGACTGACAGAAGAGGCTCTGGCGAAAAGAGAGGTAGGGTCTAGCGTATTTCTTAACCTGCCCGACTGGGGAAGTGCTTCGACCTCACAGAATACCGCAGCCAAATAACAATTTCCTTGAGGGTTGTTGTGTTCCTGCGAGTGAGTGAGTGAGGTCACCAGAAAGGAAGGAGTTGCTGGTTGGCAGCGGGGGTGGCAGCGCGCGAGCGATATTTTATGTTGCGAGCGTTAATATGGCTACGGTAACCGCTACACATCAGGTGGGTTGTATGCTTGTCTGCCATCCGACGTAGTATAAAAAAAAATCTCAAAAAATGCCTAACGCGCCTAATGGAGTTTTCACTTCAAAAAGTATGCATTGTGATCTCTACCTTACTTTCCTAGTAGGTACGGATAAACAGCGTAATAGAGGAACAATGCTTTGAAATAATCTGTTTAAATTAGATTCGTAAGGCTTATTCCGGCAACTTATAAATAATTAATATCACTGTAAATATTTATTCTACGACACGCCAACTTGTTCGTCCCGTGAAAATAATCTAACTAATCAAGAGGGATGAAAGGAGATGAAATTTAATTCCTGAAGAAATAATATTACTTCCTGCTACTGTAATGAATACTGTAATAAATGAGGAGCTCGATTTTTTTTAATACTACGTCGGATGGCAGACAAGCAGGTGGTGTAGTAAGCTCTAAACCCCTTCTATTAAGGGGAGATCCATATCCCAGCAGTGAGGTGAATAAATATTGACGACTGTAATAAATGCGAAACTTTGTGTGGATGGATGTTAATTACTAAATTACGCCAGAACGGCTAAACGGATGTGGATGAAATTTGGCACAGAGATAGACTATAAACAGGAATAATACATGGGCTACTTTTTATTCCTGGAAAATTTTATGGTGCAAACGAGCATGTGAGTCACCCTTTTTCATCCCACTGGGCTACGAGTCTCCCCTCATTTGAAAGGTTTTAGAACATACAACACCACGCTGCTCAATTGCGGGTAGATGGAGACCAGTAAAGTCAGGCCACTGACTTGTCTTAACGACGGTCATCTAACAGCCCATGGCTTAACGTGACCTGCAAAGCACGGAAGAGCTCGAAGTAAATAAACCCATAGACACCATGGAACTATACCAAATTTCATACAAATCCGTTCTGTACTTTTCTCATGAAAGTGTATCAAATATCCACAAATCCTAACAAAAGTCAACATTTATAATAATAGTAAGAAGCTGGATAAATCATGGTTAAAAAAGCAATATACGACGTCTCTGACTACCCCCAAGGGCGCAATGTTAAAGAAATATATTGCATTTGGGGAACTTACTGCAAATTTAATTAAAGTTAATTAATATAAGTAGGTAGGAAGTTTATATGCATTTTAATAACATCCCAAAGGTAAACTGGGAGTTTTGGGATGGTGGGATATATGCGTTAAGTTAGCGTATTGAACACAAAACATGCTTTTAAAAATGATAGTTTTTTTAATATACTACGTCGGGTGTCCGTCCCCGTCTGATATGAAGCGGTTACCGTAACCATTTTAACGCTCGCAACATAAAATATCGCTTGCACGCCGACACCCCCGCCACCAACGCAGCATCTCCTTCGAGCGATTCGACGAGCTCGGTGGCGTAGCGGTCAATGACGCGGCTTCGCCACCAACGCTCGTGGGTTCGATTCCCACATAGGACAAACATTTGTGTGCATGAACATGTCTGTTTGTCTTAGTCTGGGTGTTTTCTATGTATCAAAAGTATGTATTTACAAATTTTTATTTATTTATTATTTATTTTCCTTTCTGGTGACCTCACTCACTCGCAGGAACACAACAACCCTCAAGAGAATTGTTATTTGGCCGCGGTATTCTGTG
This sequence comes from Hypsopygia costalis, assembly GCA_937001555.2. Classification (NCBI taxonomy): domain Eukaryota; kingdom Metazoa; phylum Arthropoda; class Insecta; order Lepidoptera; family Pyralidae; genus Hypsopygia; species Hypsopygia costalis. The sequence goes on from OW443347.2 coordinate 19,340,178, forward strand.
AGGTTGAGGTACATTCCCCAGTCGGGTAGCTTACTATTACGCTACCGACATCTCTTCTATACGATATTTTTATATGATAGTGAACATTTCTAGCCACTATTGTTGCTAGAAATTATTAAATGTGATTACGCGGGGATTTCAATACTTACAATTCCTTATTAACTTTCTCAACAGCATGCACAGCAGTATTAATCTACGGCTGATCATTGGTCCTCTTCAACGGAGACTTCTTTGGCCCCTGGCTTACTCCTGAACCACCCGGCTCATAATCGTCGAAACTGATCAAATTAGGAGCATTGCCTCTAAATATACAATTTGGTATATTGCTCTGTGTGTAATAAAGTTAGTAAATAAAGCAGAAAGCATAAACTGGTCAAATCATCTTCACATTCGTAGAGCGTCTACGACATGGCTACGCTAGCTACGACATGGTTACGTTAGTTACGACATGGCTATGTTAGTTACGGCATAGATACGTTCGCTACGAAATGGCTACGTTAGCTACGACATTGCTACGTTAGTTACGACATCGTTACGTTAGCTATGGCAATCATAGCTACGTTCGCTACGCTCTGTGCTACGACGCTCTACGCGTATGCTACAGGCGCGTAGCAAGCGTAGTGCACTTGCTACGCGGCTGTTGCAAGCCGCTCGTGTTTTTTTTCTGTAACTACTTATAACGGAACGCGGGCCAGTCACAGATTCCCATCACTCTCTCTCTTGTGTAGACAGGATTAACAGCGACGGCCTCCAATGAACAATGAAGTCCACTGCAGTCCCGGAGGTAAAATTAAGGCTGTCTTGGAACTCACAACGAATCTAATCAGACGAAATTAGTAGAAGCAGAAAGCTTTTGAAATTTGACTTCCCCTCTTAGCAATGTGAGAGACAGCGATATGACAAATAAGGCATTAAAAGCCTAAAGAGATGGCTAGTCAAGCGAAGCTCAATTACCGTGCACCACGGATTTTAACTATCTAACACTATTGGGGAGTAAAAACATTGAAGTGTTACCTAACACGTCGATTCCAATAATATCAGATCCGCTGGTTCTCAAAATAGAATGTCAGATATGTTTAAATAGGATTGTCCCTCGGGCGCGCATTATACAAATATATTATTTAGTTTAATCCCACTTCGAATATTAACTATTTTATACCCCTGCGGAATTTTAGATCCTCGTTAAAGCCCACTAGCCCAATAAGGATTCGCAAAATTTAGACCAAAAGTGACGGTTTACAAACGCATTTTTCGCAAATCTAAATTCAAATTAGCGTGGCTTGGCGATCACTTACACGAACAGCTAATGTACAGGTGCATGTGCAACAAATGAAGTGGGTAAAGACTATGTCTACCTCGGACATTCCATACAGCTATATTCTTCAGAGTTTGTAAGCAGAGTTATCACTCACGCGTTGCCGACACTGTAAAAACCTCTTCACGCCTTTCTGTAGTCTAGTGATGTGACGACTTGACTTTTCAAACCGATTTGAACATAAACCGAGTTGCGTCGATTAGCGAGTCTACTAAATCGGTTTGGCTGCGTCGTCTCGCGTCGCTCTGCGCGCATGCGCGCCTGTTCGCGTCGCGCCGTCTGACCAATCAGAACAGACGGTGCCCATTCTGATTGGTCGGGAATGTTTATTACATCATACTCAGTTCAGTATTATAAATGAATCAACGGTCTGATCAGACTTAAAACATTTCGTACTTAAAATATTAAGTACAATAACAAAACAGTGTGAAATATGACTCCAGCCAGCAGGTTTTTTTTAAATTTAAAAATAAATGAAATTTAATCTTGAGATTATGTTTTTTATATCGACAAAAACCACAAAAACAACATAAGAAAGTATGGTAATAATTAATAGGTAATTGTTGTTCTGGAACGCGTACCATACGTAGATAGATAGGTACCTAAACTACCAATCATTTCATATTACAGTTCAATTTCCCGCATATATACTCTCTGCGAAACTGCGAATCGTTGACAAACTGTAAACCGTTATAATAACTCCGTACCGATCTCGTCGATTCATATTACTCGTCGATTTCGTAAGTTTTACTCGTTCGTCGTCAAACGATTCAAACCGGTTCAAATCGGTTTATTGCGATTTTTTCGATTCGGTTTGCATGAATTGTCTAACTGATTCAAATCGGTTTGACAAAATTCAAGATCGTAACATCTCTACTGTAGTCTATTGGGAAAACCTCAGCAGGTAATTCATTGCACAACCTGAGAGTCCGTGGAAGAAAACCTCACTGGAACCGCACAGTTCGCAACCATCTTGACTCCAATGTGTGAGGATGAATTTCCTGCCGATGGCGAGCGGTGAAACTGTATAAGGAGGCTGTAGGCATCATATCGAACAATACTTCCGAACATAACCCATTGTACAATCGGTAGAACACAGAAAGGGAAGCGAAGAATCCTTAGAAGAAGAAGATCCTTAGAAGAAGAATCCTTAAACTTAAGGTTACAATATCATGGGTAAGTTTATGGTTGTCGTCGATTCTCATGACTCGTCTCTGAATCCACGGGATATCTATATCACATCAGACCATATTACGAGTATTTAAACATGTATTGTTGCATACACTTGGGGTGTAAGTGGTTCACCAACATATTTGAACCAAAGCCAACTTCACCTGCACGTGGTGCACCCTGCCGACTGACAAAAGAAGCTCTGGCGAAAAGAGAGGTAGGGGGCGTAATTGTAAGCTACCCGACGGGGGAATGTGCCTCCATCTCACAGAATACCGCAGCCAAATAACAATTCCGTGTTGTGTTCCTGCGAGTGAGTGAGGTCACCAGAAAGGAAGGATATGCTGCGTTGGCAGTGGGGGTGGTGGCGGTGGTGGCGGTGGCGCGCGAGCGATATTTTATGTTGCGAGCGTTAATATGGCTACGGTAACCGCTTCAAATCAGGCGGGCCGTATGCTTGTCTGCCACCCGACGTAGTATAAAAAAAAATACACATAAAAAATTTTTTTTGGTCTATAAATCTTGCTTACCGTATTGTATCTTATACACACATAATATGTAAATATACAGGATGTAATCTTAAAGACTGGTCAAATTAATAGTTTTTATCTCATCTTAGAGTGGATCCAGTGCTGCAGACCGGTGACACGTCGACCCTCATGGATCTTTTGTGTTCTCCCTAATCCTTTAGTCACTCTCCCCTGACTGTCTGTAGACATGTTCCATGTACTTCAGTATTCCGCTTATAGGGAAGAGCCTGTAGTCCTCCAGGTCCGGGTTTGCCTTTCCTAGGATTTCCATTCGTTTACCCGCTAGTGCGTCACATTGACACATTAAGTGTTTCATCGTCTCGTTAGACTCTTTACATGTTCTAAACTGTAGGCTTTCAACACGTCTCATTTTGAATATGTGTCCGTGGCAGGCATAATGGCTCGTCAGTGCCCCAAGCAAATTGATAGATGCCACTGTGTAGCTGTTACTGATCACGAAACAATAAAAAACTATACCTTAAAATAACATCAAAATCAGTTTAGTTTTTGTAGTATCTGTCATTTTAGCGTATACTATAATGTTGATAACCGTTGAAAGCGGTCACTACGGAAAGCGCACATATGATCAACTTGAATGTCGGAGATAAACAAGCAATCTTTCGATAGCCATACTATTGATAAATTTTGGGGATTTTTATTGATTCGTGATTAATACTAACAACAAAACAATCGTTTCCTTGAATTTGACAAGCCTTTAAAAATACTTCTGTATATAGTACATCAGAGCCATAATTATTGAAACATGTTGCATACACATTATTATTATTTTTTGGTCTTTAAATCTTGTTTGCCGGAAGACGTGCGGGAACGCGTTGGGCGCCCCCCTTCTAGATAAATAAATAAATATTGTCAGACAAATTACACAGCGCCATCTAGCCCCAAAGTAAGCGAAGCTTGTGTTATGGGCACTAGACAACTATTTTTTTGTTAATACATACTTATGATACATAGAAAACACCCAGACCAAGACAAACAGACATGTTCATGCACACAAATGTTTGTCCTGTGTGGGAATCGAACCCACGAGCGTTGGTGTCGAAGCCGCGCCATTGACCGCTACTCCACCGAACTCGTCAAAGATGGTCCGAGTACCTTAAGGAACCGGCTGGGAGCGGCTGGATGCGGAAGGCGGAGGATCGTATCTGGTGGAAAGCATTGGAGAAGGCTTATATCCAGCAGTGGGTAGATACAGGCTGATGATTATGATGATGACGACATATATATTATAATACTCTATTAAAATGAATTGCTCAAATCTCCGTATAATAACTTGCAGACGCTAATTCCACTCGATCTTAATTAACTTTCCCACTTCGCTTCAGCTGATTATTTCATGCGATTAAATGGAATTTCATTTACAGAATAGGCTGTGTTGGATAAGACACAGAGCGACGAAATTAATGTGAAAGTAATGTTTTATTACATAAAATTAATATTTTACTTAATATAATTAGAATATTAATTAAAAACGGGATTCTTTTTTTAATTAAGCAAGAAACGGCCATTTTGTCAAATATTGTTTTAGTAATTGCTAAGTAAATTTAAATATTTTTTTTCAGTTTGATAAGAATAAATTAATGAAATTAACTTTAAAATTTTCTTAAATTAATTTCTAGAGAATGAATAAGGCAACAAAATAAAATAAAGAAATTTTTAATATATCGGTGGTCGAATGTTGAGCAATAGCCACTTTGACTCCGAGGTCGCGGGTTCGATTCCCGTACAAGACAAATATTTGTGTGCATAAACATGTCTGTTTGTCATGGTCTGAGTGTATTCTATGTATTATAAGTATATAGTTACAAAAAGAAATGAATTTAAGAACATTTATCAGTTGTATAGTACCAATAACACAAGCTTTTCGCTTAATTTGCGACTAGATGGCGCTGTGTAAATTGTCCAGAAATATTTATTTATTTTTATTTAATTTTAAAGGTAAGGTAGATGGTATCTCACTTATGAGGGGGATGTTTGATATTTTTTCTGACATTATATGTCGCTAGGTAGGCGTCGGGTCCAGATTGTCAAAATGTACTGAATTTTTTGACAGGGAAACTTTAAGACAACACAAGACGTCAACAAGACATTTGACAAGATGCTATGAGTTGACAAATGATTGGACCCTACACTACAGTGCTGCCAAAAGACCCTCATTCTTTGGCATGCTTTACAATCAAAATTGTTCAATAGATTTCAACATGTGATTTTTAAAAGAGGTAGGGTATTTGTAAGTTGCCCGACTCTAGCACCTCCACCTCAGAGAATACCGCAGCAAAATAATAAATATAAATGTATAAATATTCCTGGCACCTACCCACTACCGTTAGTAGATGCATGCGACTGCCGTGGCTGCTTTGGTCATCTCTGCTAACGGTAAAACGGGACGGGAGCCCACCACACATTCCCACCACTGTGTCTCCTGTGTAGCCAGGATTAACAGCGGCGACCACCAAAAAAGGCAATGAACAGTGAAGTCCTTTGCAGTCCCTGGGGTACCCCAGGGACTGCAATGGACTTCACTGTTCATTAACAGCTGACTTGGAACTCACAACGAATTTAATCAGAAGAAATTAGTAGGAGTAGGAAGCTTTTGGAATTTGACTTCCCCTCTTAGCAATGTGAGAGACAGCAATATGGCAATTATGGCATTAAAAGCCTAAAGAGATGGCTAGTCAAGTGAAGCTCAACTGCTAACTGTAGTGGTTGGGTACCGGCTGGCAGTAATTTGCATGAACTAAATGGTGGTGTGGCCGTGTGGTTTCCGGCAGACTAGAATAGAATCACTCCGTCTCTTCCCTTGGATGTCGTACAAGGCGACTAAGGGAAATACATTATAAAACATCGATCAGGCCTCCCCAACCCGTCTGGTCAGCGTGGGGAGTGTAGGCCAAACCCTCCTTCTGTCTGGGACGGACGAGAGAGGGTCGTGCTCCTGTAGTGGAGACTAAAATGACCTGATGATGATGATGATGAAATTAATAATAGATGTTTACATAGCCAACGTGAACCTTCTATACTTATTCAAATTGTCATTTGCGTTTTAATAGCTATTGAATAAATTAGCCTAGCTGATCAAAATCCGATATCTTCCCTTCGTCTCTAACATTCACATTATTGTATATCCGTCCCTTTTTGGTTTCCTTTTAATTGTGTCAAGGCAAGAGAAAATTGGGTGATTAAAGTACCTGTTACGGATATTACTATAATCTATATTGATTTTTACATAGAATAATTAAAAAAGATAACATTTTCAAGGTTATTAGTCCCAGCAGCTTTGGGATACAATATTATGTTTAACATTTTTGGTTTGGATGCAAATGAATTTAATTGTTATTTAGATATTGGAGTATAAATGGTTCATCAACATCTTTGAACCAAAGCCAACTTCGCCTGCACGCTGGTAACTGACAAACGAAGCTCTGGCGAAAAGAGACCTCTCTTTTCGCCAGAGCTTCGTTTGTCAGTTACCGCAGCCAAATAACAATTCCCTTGAGGATTGCTGTGTTCCTGTGAGTGAGTGAGGTCACCAGAAAGAAAGCAGATGCTGCGTTGGCAGCGGGGGTGGCGGCGCGTGAGCGATATTTTATATTGCGAGCGTTAATATGGTTACGGTAACCGCTTCACATCAGGCGGGCCGTATGCTTGTCTGCTACCCGACGTATTATAATTTTTATTTTTTTCATACATGAGAAGAGTGCAAATTACATGAGGGTCACCTGATGGAAAGTAATCACCTCCGCCAATAGAAATCAGTAACACCACGGGATCGCCGATCCGTTGCCAGCCTCTTGAGATAAAAATCGACTCTGTTCTTGAAGGCTCCTATGTCTAGGGTCTTTTGGCACCACTGTAGCGCCTACGCTACAGTGGTGCCAAAAGACCCTAGACATGGGATAGATGCTATGAATTGACATATGATTGGACTATGGTCCAATCATATGTCAATATGTCAATGCTCATATGTCAATTCATAGCATCTATTCCAAATGAATGGAAACAACACGGCCAATTATAATCGGCCGTATGGTTTCCATTCATTTGGTTTATACAGTATGAATATATAATCGATTCAATGAATTAAACCAATTTTAGTTAGGTCACTTTTGAGCGCAAAACCGAAGTCATATGGTTAATTAACATTACAAAAAAGAGTCACCTGTCAGTAGCTGGCTCTAGATTGAGGAATCTATCTCCTCACATTTCGAGCTGTATGCAGAAGATCTTCTGCATCCGTTTCTTGATCCAGTCACCAAGCGAAAGCCGTTCAAGGTGAAGATCAAGGCTGTTTGCTATAAGACGGTTACTGTCACTGGGTACTATCGGTACGTTTGAGTCCACGTGCCATATAACGGTAACCTCGTGGGCCAAGTCCAAGTACTTATAAAGTTTTTCTTTCTTGACTTTCACGAGGTTCTCGTCATGGCAATCATGGGCAATGACAACATCAAACTCCCATCTCTCGGTCTACTACTCCGATGTCAGGTCTATTGGTAATGATAGTCCTGTCGTGAGAATAGATTCTGCCCAAACACGTCTGGGCCAAGGGCGTACTCTATTCTTCTAGATAGAAGGGAATATCCGGGCCCTTAAAGCTAGGGAGCCACGTACCCTTGATACAGCTGTTTCAGCGATAGCTCGACCCTGGTATTAACAGGACGGGGGCCCACCACACATTCACACCTCTGTGTCTCCTGTGTAGCCAGGATTAACAGCGGCGACCACCAAAAAAGGCAATGAACAGTGAAGTCTATTGCAGTCCCGGAGGTAAGGCCTTGGAAATCACAACGAATTTAGTCAGAAGAAATTAGTAGTAGTAAGAAGTTTTTGGAATTTGACTTCCCCTCCTAGTAATGTGGCTCACATTACTGATAATATCTTAGAAAATTAAAGAACAATATTTTAATATAACTATTCTCGCATTTTTTTTTCCGAGGAGCAAAGGTTCTCGACTGACTCCTCCCTACCAATGGATGCAGTGTGGAACAACCTCTCACTAGATGAAGAGATGACCTCATAAATGTGGTCTTAATCACTTTATTAAAGTAGTAGTAGTCATCGACCCTTTGATGGTGCTGATCTCCATGAGCGGAGGTTTCCATCAGGTAACGCACATGCTCGTTTGCACCCCTCTCATATAAAAAGAAATGATAATCGAGCCTTTTATAACTTAATTCAGTATCCATTACACGATTTGCTTTCTTCGATAGGAAAATATGAGAATTTCCTTTCATATATTCCGGTGTTGATTTCGCAGGGCCTATTATGCGTGCGGAACTGTGCCACAGTAAAATACTCCATGCAGTATAGCCACTTTGGACCTACCCCTGGATCTAATATCACCTTCTTAGCGACATAATGAATTCCGAATAAACCAAGTTAATGCCTCATTTGCTATATTGCTGTTACTCACATTGCCAAAAAGGAAGTGAAATTCCATAAGCTCCTACTAATTGATTTTGATTTAATTCATTGTGAGTTCCAAGTAAGCATCCCGGGGTCGGCGGTCGACTTTATTGTTAATTGGCTTTTAAGTGGTTGCCACTGTTCATCCTGGCTATACAGGAGACTTCTTCTTCTCAGTCGTTCGCTCTTGACATAGCAGTAGAGGTTATGGATTGGCTCTCACTACCAACACCAACTGTCGCGATTCTTCTTCATCTCTCTCTGTTAATAGTTTCACGGGAATACTGAACGAACAAGCATGAGAGAGATACGAAATCAGACAGAAAAGGGACACAATATTCGTTTCAGTTACTCGCAGTAAACGTTTGTGAACCGGATTGCTCCGGATGCGGGCTGAATATGTAAACTGCGCAATAGTGCGTAATTTTCACCAAATCCCGAAATTCTGTCGACACGTACGAACTCGTCGTGACCAAGACGACGCTGTTTCGTTTCGCTTTCGATCCGCTCTCGATGTTAACACTCACAATCAAAATCGTACTAGACAGAATTTCGTCGCTAAGCTGATGTTTCATATCGGTTTGATTACGTTGTTCTTTCGCTGCAATGTGCTAAAGACGGACAGAGCCTACGTTCCGGTAGGGTTTGTATATCGCACATAATCCCTCTAGAGCTGCCTGCAAATTCAAATTCATAAACCTATCTTTTTTTGCCAAAGGGCACTTGAGGGCACTCGGCCACGTCATATATTTTTGAAGTAAAACTTCTTTACGCACCCTTGATTTGGGATGTAAGCTGGTGAATACGTGACGAGAGCGTCACTGAAAGTGATCGGGAGTGGCGAACGCAAGTTAAGACGGTGATATAAGTTAGTGAAGATAGAAAGAGAGACAAGTTACGTAGGGGCAAGAGAGAGAGGTGCAAGCACACATAATGTATACAGTATGGATAAAATACCGGCACAATGTTTCAACAGCGACTCGAGCGCTGAATAAATGATTTTTATCGATGCATTCTGAACGCTTTTTTTTTTTTTTTTATACTACGTCGGGTGACAGACAAGCATACGGCCCGCCTGATGTGAAGCGGTTACCGTAGCCATATTAACGCCTGCAACATAAAATATTGCTCGCGCGCCGCCACCCCCGCTGCCAACGCAGCATCTCCTTCCTTTCTTTCTGGTGACCTCACTCACTCGCAGGAACACAACAACCCTCAAGGGAATTGTTATTTGGCTGCGGTATTCTGTGAGGTGGAGGTACATTCCCCAGTCGGGTAGCTTACAATTACGCTCCCTACCTCTCTTTTCGCCAGAGCTTCGTTTGTCAGTCAGCAGAGTGCACCACGTGCAGGTGAAGTTGGCTTTGAAGCGCAGTTACGCTAGAAATACAACATCTTAAAAGTTTTTTTATGTAATGACTCGTCATGTATATCTTTTTAATTTTGAACTTGTAATAAATGAATGCGTCATAGTAATTACAATCTGAATGCTCACTAAGGCTATTTTGAGGATGTAGGTACAAAATAGCCGTGTATTGACCTACTGTACTACATATATACTGTGGTAATAGGCTTTTCTGTTCCACAGGGCAATTTGAATAAATTAATTATTTAGATAAACACACGTAAGTCGATTATGTTGACCCAATTTGGGAAGAATAGGCAATTATTTAAATACTGGCGGTTGATGGTTTCGTTGCACGTGTCAGTGGAATACGGAAGATAAGCAACATTGGGTCTGTCTTGTCATAAGATGGGTATTTATTCCGAGGTAGACTTACGGCGTTGCGGAGGGGTACCCTAGCCGGCAAAAAACGTTAAAAAAACAGTAAGATTTTTGTTTCTTCGTGTATGTAATGAAATTGCAGGTTTCAAACGAATTGTTTCAAAATCCAATCTCGCAGGTAAAGTATCTAAAGCGTTGTAAAAGGTAATATTAAGAAATGATGGATGGGTAAATTAAAATGCCTATCTTTAATAAAAAAAGTTTCATTTTATTCCGTTATTTATGACCCACGAGATTAACAAGATGGATGTTTTAGCAGTTTCAGGAACGTTATGATTTTCACGGAAGCATATTAAATAGGCCAATAATTTTATTAAAAATATCTTTGAAGTAAAACTTCTTTACGCACGCTCGACTGTAATCTGGTGAATGCATGACGAGAGCGTTACGGAAAGTGTGCTCGGGCGAGGCGAACGGAAGTTGGGACGGAGATATAAGTATATCAATATATATAAATTATTATTTTATTATTACTATATACATATATTGATATATACCAATAAATATCTTAATCCACAAAACAATTTTCAAACAACTTTCGTGAAAAGTGAGTGACCAATCGATTTGACATTTTTCAACTGACACTATTTTTTTCCAAATTTCAAATGTTTACCAAGACACATCCAAATACACAAAAAACCGGACAAGTACGAGTCGGAATCGCCATCCGAGGGTTCCGTACGTAGGATCATTATAAATAGTTCAGGAATCTAACCCCCTATTTTTTAAGATTTAATTACAAATGTATAGTTTTGAGATTTATTCTTGTACTTGTAGTCTATGACGATGTTACTTGCCAAATTTCATAGTTCTGGATCAACGGGAAGTACCATATGAGTTTTGATTCCTTTGTCGAAACATGCGTTTTTTGCTGAATAAACGGCCGTATCTTTTTTTTTCGTAAACTTAGCTGTTTGATTTTTTTACAACTTCATGGGACCGTAGACCTAAGTATACAGTTCAAATTACAGTTTGATACCTCCACGGATGCTAGACATAGAGGGTCTTGACAGATAGACAGACGGACAACAAAGTGATCTTATAAGGGTTCCGTTTTTCCTTTTGAGGTACGGAACCCTAAAAAACATAAAAATCCATCCAGCTGTTCTTGAGTTATAAATGGAGTAACAATCCCGACTTTCTTTTATAATATATATATGAGGTACGGAACCCTAAAAAACATAAAAATCCATCCAGCTGTTCTTGAGTTATAAATGGAGTAACAATCCCGACTTTCTTTTATATATATATAGACTAGCAAACCCGGCGAACTCCGTTTGGCCACCAGATGGCTTCAAGATTTTCCCGCTTTTCTTTTCAAATTTTTCCAGAATTTTCTTTGCTATAAACCTCACGGAGCCCGAGACCTTTCCAACGAATCCAAAACCGTGGAAATCGGTTCGTGCGTTCTGGAGTTATAGCGTCAGGAAGGAAAACCCGACTTATTTTTATATAGTAGATAGACTAGCAAACCCGGCGAACTCCGTTTCGCCACCAGATGGCTCCAAGATTTTCCCGCTTTTCTTTTCAAATTTTTCCAGAATTTTCTTTGCTATAAACCTCACGGAGCCCGAGACCTTTCCAACGAATCCAAAACCGTGGAAATCGGTTCGTGCGTTCTGGAGTTATAGCGTCAGGAAGGAAAACCCGACTTATTTTTATATAGTGGATATCACGGTGTAGGTATCCCTCATTCCTTGTTTAAGTGCCGGAACTACCGTCCATCTCATCGTGCACATTCTCACGCAGTCGAAATCATCTACCGCCTAACTCGAACTAAAAGGCTGAGCCAATATTTTCTCTGCCGAGCCGCTGACCCGTGGAATAGACTGCCCGACGATGTTATTTTGATTTAATATTATCAGTCAGTCAGGACTGTGAATTTTATATGTACAGATTCTTTGTATTACTTCCATAAAATATTATATTTAGTTAAGGTAATAAGTACGTGTTATTTATTAGCTTAACTACATTCATTGACTGTTAGGCGGTACGAAATTCGCCTGGTCAGCTGGTATAGACATATAATATAAGCAACTTACTTTAAAGTAATAAGTACGAGTATATCTAGATCTGCTTAGATTCAAGTTGAATATTAATATTAATTTTTGGTCAGTAAGTGGTTCATTACCATCTTTGAACCAAAGTCTACTTCACCTGCACGCGGTGCACCCTGCTAACTGACAAACGAAGCTCTGGCGAAAAGAGAGGTAGGGAGCGTAATTCTAAGCTACCCGACTGGGGAATGTACCTCCACCTCACAGAATGCCACAGCCAAATAACAATTCCCTTGAGGAATGTTGTGTTCCTGCGAGTGAGTGAGGTCACCAGAAAGATAGGAGATGCTGCGTTGGCAGCGGGGGTGGCGGCGCGTGAGCGATATTTTATGTTGTGAGCGTTAATATGGCTACGGTAACCGCTTCACATCAAGCGGGCCGTATGCTTGTCTGCCGCCCGACGTAGTATAAAAAAAAAATGTCAAAACGTTCTGTATAAGTACTCGGTCGAAATTCCAATATTAACATTAAGAATCTTAGCGGAGATATTAAGTGTCTCACTTGCCACCTAAGCCTTCAAAATGTTAGCGAGAAAAGCTAATAAAAACTGTTCGAATAACTATTCGGTAAAGTTAATCCCATCAACGTAAATGTGAAAAACAGGCCAAGTTCTCATTGGGCCATCTAAAATAGTGAAATCAGAAAAATATTCCTAAAATAAATAAATATTCCATTACATTTAGGGTGTAAGTGATTCATTAGGGGTTCAACAATATCTTTGAAAAATGAAAAAATCAGGAAAAAGTGCAATATGGCCATTCGCTGCCGTTTTCTCGTATCGCCCCCCCCCCCCTCCCCCCTGAGACGAATCTTGAACAGTTTGTATAGCGCCGCAAGTACTCACGCTCATTCTCGCTCTGTACATACGTCATTGTTTATGTAATAGTGAACGACACGATATTAGTATGGAGTGACTAAGGTGTAACTGTACTATAATATGGTAAACTATTATTATACTAGGATGTGTCCTCCCCAACCCGTCTACCAGCGTGGGGAGTATAGGCCAAATCCTCCTGTCTGGGACGGACGAGAGAACGTCGTGCTCCTGTAGTGGAGACTAAAATGACCTGATGATGATGATGATGACTAGGATGTGTTAAAAAAGTTACTAAGATGGGCAATAATAGTCCTGGAACGAATTTGTTTGCACATATTAAATATTCATTGTATGTCGCATCCGGCAAAATCTTCTCTGTTGATATCAAATCAGAATAGTATACTAATACTGTTACGAGCTAGGGTTCTGGATTTGGATGTAAAACGCCAATGACAACTTGCAAGGATGTATTCACGCAGGGTCTGGTCTGCAGGTCTTCACAACACGAAGTCCACACGAAGATTCCAAATCGCAGGTCAAATCGAAGTCCAATAGTATCGCTGAGGTCGTAGGTTATCACTTGTCTCGCAGGTAGATTCGCTCGAAGTTTACTCTCCCGAAGTCCAAACTGAACTGCCTATGCGCCGCGGCGGTCGCTATTTATATTCGCCGGCAAGGGTTCTCGAATATTCTCGTAGAATACTTCCCTTCGGTAAGTCATCGTAATGTCTCGAGACACATCTCGAACATTTTCATGTCATAGTGTTATGAACTTTATGGCAGTAGACATACGGGTCATTATTGCTTGCAGCGAAGTATGCGGCGACTATTCTAGAAGGTTCCATTCTAGATCGTTCGAGACAGGACCGCGACACTGCTCCCCTCTTAGAGATGCTCGTCCCGAGCAGCTTCATTACTGCCATGATAAGAAGCTAAGCGGTCAATGTGAACCACTTTTTGTGCACCTCTCGGCTGCCGTTGAATTCGATATGTCACGTCATTCAACCGAGTGACCACTTTGTACGGCCCTTCCCATCTTGTCTGTAATTTCGGAGACTTTCCTTTTCGTCGAGTTACGTTGTGAAGCCATACTAGTGCTCCTTCTTCGAAGCCGTTTGTATTTGCTCGACGGTCGTACCTGGTTTTCATCTTTTCACTCGACTGCAACCCATTTTCCCGAACTATGGCATGAATTTCTCGCATTTTCTCACGTAACTCGGAAATGTAGTCCTGTAGAGTACGTGGGTCGTCAGGAGGTCCTCCAGTTAGCAGATCTACTGGTATTCTCAGTTCTCTCCCAAAATTGACACGTGCTGGGGTTACCTTTGTGCTTTCATGTTCAGCAGTTCGGTAGGCCAGGAGAAACGGCGGTATATATTTGTCCCAATCTCTCTGGTGGTTGTCAACGAGTTTCGCCAAATGTCTCTCAAGTGTCTGATTAAATCTCTCTATCATGCCGTCGGATTGAGGATGATATGGGGTGGTCCTAGTCTTATGCATACCCAATATTTTGCAGAGTTCTTGAAATATCTGTGACTCAAAGTTCCTACCTTGGTCGGAGTGTATTTCCAAAGGCACACCAAATCGGCAAACTACTTCTTCAAACAACTTGGATGCAACAGTTGTGGCTTCTTGATTAGGTATGGCGAATACTTCTGGCCACTTAGAGAAGTAATCCATAACTACCATGAAGTACTTATTTCCTGATTCCGTTACAGGGAATGGTCCAGCCACATCAACTGCAATGCGTTCCCATGGCGCACCAACATTATAAAGTTGCAGGTTTCCTCGGCTTCTAGTTGATGGACCTTTCACCGCAGCGCAAGTAGCGCACTTGCGGCACCAATCTTGCACATCCTCTCGACAATGAAGCCAGTAAAACCTTTCCCGAATCTTTGTTAAAGTCCGTTTCACGCCCAAGCGTCCACCCCACACGCCATCATGAACTTCACGAAGGACATCCTGTACCCCATCTCTTGGGACAACTATCTGAAGATAGAACTCTCTGCCGTTAGGCTTCTCCCATTCACGGTAAAGTATTCCGTTCTGCAGAATAAAACCGTCCCATTGAGCCCAGTATGCCTCGGTGACAACACTAGTAGGGGCGTCCTCGCACCATCTTGGCTTGTCCTCGCCTCGGAGTCAGTGGCATCTCCAAATCCCCAATTCTGACACCAAATGTTACGAGCTAGGGTTCTGGATTTGGATGTAAAACGCCAATGACAACTTGCAAGGATTTATTCACGCAGGGTCTGGTCTGCAGGTCTTCACAACACGAAGTCCACACGAAGATTCCAAATCGCAGGTCAAATCGAAGTCCAATAGTATCGCTGAGGTCGTAGGTTATCACTTGTCTCGCAGGTAGATTCGCTCGAAGTTTACTCTCCCGAAGTCCAAACTGAACTGCCTATGCGCCGCGGCGGTCGCGATTTATATTCGCCGGCAAGGGTTCTCGAATATTCTCGTAGAATACTTCCCTTCGGTAAGTCATCGTAATGTCTCGAGACACATCTCGAACATTTTCATGTCATAGTGTTATGAACTTATGGCAGTAGACATACGGGTCATTACTGCTTGCAGCGAAGTATGCGGCGACTATTCTAGAAGGTTCCATTCTAGATCGTTCGAGACTGGACCGCGACAATACTTATTCTGATTTGATAGCAACGCAGGAAAATTACCAAGGGTTCAGACGATTTTGCAATTTATATTATTGGAAGCGATATGTTAGTTAACTTGGTGTTTAGGCTTTTAATGACTTATTTGCCATATTGCTGTCTCTCACTTTGCTAAGAGGGGAAGTCAAATTTCAAAAACCTTCCTACTACTACTAATTTCTTCAGATTAAATCGTTGTGAGTTCCAAGGCAGCTGTACTCTTACCCCCGGGACTGCAATGGACTTCACTTTTCACTACCTTTTTTGATGGTCGTCGCTATTAATCCTGGCTACAAAGGAGACACAGTGATGTGTGATGGGCCCCCGTACCGTTACACATTAATGCACTTTTTCCGAACTTGGCCTGATACCCTGCCGTGCATCTTGATAAGCTTTCAGCCATTTTCGAATCCAGACCCGAAACTATTGGCTAAATTGAATACGAACTGACAAGGCGTGAGGATCGTTGGCCGGTTATTTCCCAATACATCTGACCCTTGGGTTCATCGCTACATAAAATACATTAAAATCTCGCGTTCACTTTATGATTGTTCATGTTAACCTCAGAAACTATGTGCGAACCTTAATGCGGTTTTCATCAATGGAAATGATGAAAACATTAAGATTTCGGGTATTTTCTGTAACATATAAATAAATAAATAAATATTGTCAGATAAATTACACAGCGCCATCTAGCCCCAAAGTAAGCGAAGCTTGTGTTATGGGGACTAGAGAACTGATAAATATACGTAAATACATTTTTTTTTATAAATACATACTTATGATGCATAGAAAACACCCAGACTAAGACAAACGAAAGAAAGAAAGGAGTACAATAGATCGGAGATGCCTTGGTGTTGCTGATCTCCATGAGCAGTGGTGATTGCTTCCCGTCAGGTAACCCACATGCTCGTTTTATATATGAGGGGGGCCCTCTTATATAAAAAAAAATGTATATGTTTTTTTTTGACGAGCTCGGTGGCGTAGCGGTCAATGACGCGGCTTCGACACCAACGCTCGTGGGTTCGATTCCCACATAGGACAAACATTTGTGTGCATGAACATGTCTGT
The DNA here is from genome assembly GCA_937001555.2 of Hypsopygia costalis. NCBI lineage: Eukaryota > Metazoa > Arthropoda > Insecta > Lepidoptera > Pyralidae > Hypsopygia > Hypsopygia costalis. The sequence continues at coordinate 19,357,005 of OW443347.2, forward strand.
TTGTCTTGGTCTAGGTGTTTTCTATGTATCATAAGTATGTATTTACAAAAACAAAAAATTACGTATGTTTATCAGTTGTCTAGTACCCATAATAGAAGCTTCGCTTGCTTTGGGGCTAGGTGGCGCTGTGTAATTTGTCTGACAATATTTATTTATTGACTCCTTTTTAGAAGTCGGTTAACATTCGAAGCTAAAAAACCAGCGACTATTAAAAATTGCTACAACAATATATTTTTCATTATTGTCCAGTCTAAGGCATAATTGACCCCTAGCTAGCTATTTCGGAGGCATTAACCTCTTGTACAGTCTTGGGCCATAAATTGTACACATCATCCCATAACCTTAACTGAAATACACATTTTTTTATATGGGGGGGGGGGGGGACGAGCATGTGGGTCACCTGAAGGAAAGCAATCATCACCGCCCATGGAGATCAGCAATACCAACGGCTTGCCGATCCGTTGCCAGCCTATACTCGTTCCTTTCTTTATTTCTGGTAACCTCACTCACTCACAGGAACACAGCAACACTGATGAGAATTTTTATTTTTTTTATTACTTTTATATAAAATATATAAACGGTATTATGTGAGGTGGAGGTATTTCCTTAGTCGGGCCGCTTAAAATATTTTTTAACCTGCCCGACTGAGGAAGTACCTCCATGCTCAATGCCCTACCTCTCTTTTCACCAGAACAGTGCAGGTGAGTTTGGTTTAGACGACTGATAAATAAACTTAAATACATTTTTTTTTAAATACATACTTATAATACATAGAAAACACCCAGACCAAGACAAACAGACATGTTCATGCACACAAATGTTTGTCTTGTGCGGGTATCGAACCCGCGACCTCAGAGTCAAAGTGGCCATTGCTAACCTTTCGTCCACCGAGCTCTTCAATGACTTAAACTGAGTATAAAAACCGAAAGCTGTAGCATACTAGACATAGATTTTCAGCTAGATCCAGTTGCGACATCACGGACATACATGCTCAGAAACGACAAGATACAACAAACGATTAATACACAAAAAAAAGAAGAACTTAAAATAACAAATTATGCTAGGCATTTCACAGAAGAATTATTGTTGGGATGGATACATTATAGCATTTAATAAAAAAATATATAATAATAATATATTGCCATTCGTCATCAATCAGAAGCCCCTCATTCATTCACACTCAATCGATAATCTACTTACATACGTCCAATCACTGATCCGTACATTCCATTCTATCTGACAAACGAAGCTCTGGCGAAAAGAGAGGTAGGGAGCGTAATTGTAAGCTGAAAGGGGAATGTGCCTCCACCTCACATAATACCGCAGCCAAATAAAAATTTGCTTGGAGGTTGTTGTGTTCCTGTGAGTGAGTGAGGTCACCAGAAAGGAAGGAGACGCTGTGTTGGCAGCGGGGATGGCGACGCGCGATTTTATAATGCGAGCTTTAATATGGCTACGGTAGCCACTTCACATCAGGTGGGCAGTATGCTATGTATGTTATAAAAAAAAAGTATCACGCATTCATTTCATTCAATCATTTGGAGTTACAAACCAAACAAGAAAGCGTCGCTGTCCAATATTAAATGTCTAGCGCTACACCAAGATGGCCGCCACTAAAAACGTTGGACGAACACCATATTGTAGTAAAACTTGCATTATTGGTTTATCGAAGTTAGTGTCATTGGCTATTTCTCGAGACTTCTATCGAATATCGATTGAAATTGCATTAGAAGTGCGTTAAGTTTTTAATCGATCCGAATGGACCTAATCAATCCTGATATTTTGGAATGTAAGGTAAGTTCATCTTTGAACCAAACCGACAAACGAGTTCGAGCATGAAATTGACAAACGAGTCTCTAGCGAAAAGTAAGGTAGGATATAGCGTATTTTTTAAGCTGCCCGAGTGTTGTACCTCCACCTCACAGAATACCTCAGACAAATAACAATTCCCTTGAGGGTTACTGTGTTTCTGCGAGAGAGTGAGGTGACCAGAAAGAAAGGAAGGAGGCTATAGGCTGGCCACGGATCGGCGAGTCCTAGAAGTTGCTGGTCTCCGTGGGCGGTGGTGATTTCTTTCCATCAGGTGATCCGCATGCTCGTTTGCCCCTCTCATATATAATAAAAAACATCTACTGCGTGCTACAGCTACGAGTTAATTCAAGCTTTTATCTGTTGTAGTAGTTGTTAATAATAATAGTAATAATCGTAACTGTTGTGTGAGTAGCGACACCACGGACCCGAGTCTCCAGAGAGTCGGTCAGGGCCTTCGTCTCCGACGTGTCTTCATCGGTCGGAGTGTAAACACAAGAAGGCCCGCAGGACTCTCAGCTCTGGCTTGCCTTCATTGGCCGTCCAGAGAGGAGCCGCTAGAGCTATATGCTCCAGGGGTGGAAGTGTTAAAGGGCATCACGCCGCGAGTAACTTCGGAGAAAGCGCAGCACACCTCTCGACATCCCTGAGTCACTCACACCGGTGTTGCCCCCGGCCGTTTTCCTGGCATTTCGGGGGCCCATCTAGTGAGTGGCAAGCCAACGCCTGCCGCAAATAACTAGCAATAAAAGCAGTTATGGCAGGCGTCCGTCCCTCTTCTGTAATAGCCCGGTATTAAGTTCACCCAGACCTCATCTCCATAGCCCATTTATTTTCCATCACACTTCGCAATAGTCTCAACGCCTGCCGAGACCTGCTCATGGGTATGTCGTTCCATTGACATATCCTGGAGCGGGTCACGGCGGGCGTACAACATTACATCAAACTTCTCAAAGGGGCCTCTACGCGTTGGATCCATATCCCCGCGCATGCCTATTAAATGACCGGGCTTGACCCGTGATTAAAAAGAGATACATAGTAATAAATTAATAATAAGTAAAAAAAAAGTGCATTTACTGTTCGCTCAATTTCACTCATAAAGCTCTTTCATTTGATTCCCTTATCATAGGGATTATGTGCATTGTCACGACAACCACACGAGTGTGCAAAATTTCTGGTCAACCGTTGGATAAGTGAATCATAATTGGACACTATTATCAGCTGTTTGTTTTGGGGTGTAAGTGGTTCATCAACATCTTTGAACCAAAGCCAACTTCACCTGCACGCGGTGCACCCTGCTGACTGACAAACGAAGCTCTAGCGAAAAGAGAGGTAGGGAGCGTAATTGTAAGCTACCCGACTGGGGAATGTACCTCCACCTCACAGAATGCCGCAGCCAAATAACGGTTCCCTTGAGGGCTGTTGTGTTCCTGCGAGTGAGTGAGGTAACCAGAAAGGAAGGAGATACTGCGATGGCAGCGGGGGTGGCGGCGCGCGAGCGATATTTTATGTTGCGAGCGTTAATATGGCTACGATAACCGCTTCACATCAGGCGGGCCGTATGTTCGTCTGCCACCCGACGTAGTATAAAAAAAAAAAAAAAAGAAAAAGCTGTTATGCTGAACACATCCAACCGACATTTTGTTACTTTTAAGTTAAAGGTATTTAAAGTTTAATAGGAATAAAAATATCACGCAGTATAAGTTTTGGTCAGCATATTATGTCATCGAACTGCAAGAATCTATTGCGAATATATAGCAGTTTCTCGCTATGTATAGCTCCCAATCTGAGGGGCAATTCTCGTAATTAAAATATAGTCAAAATTCAATTTCGATCCAGTCTCGATCTCACAAATGTCACATTTGGTATTCTCGTAACACAATATGTAACTTCAAAATTAAATTTAAACGGGATTATATCGAAATATGAGTGAAAATTAAACAAACTAAGAATGTTACTTTACCAACAACAAAAATTGATAATAATTATTATATAGCCAACGTCACTATACCCGTAAAAAACAATGCCATGAAAAACAGAACTTGTAAAAAAAAAACAAGTCTCGCAACTCAGATCTCCTACCGAAAAAAGTATGAAATCAAGTATTATAATTTTAGTCAATTCACAATTCAATCTCGATTCGGTCAACTTTCAATCTGCGTTCGTAGAAAAATTACTAGAATTGGCCTTCTGGTATAGCTTGTCAGTTGAATCTATTGTAGAATAGACAAAAATGACAGATCAGTTGGATCCTGTTATGTAGATAACAGGATCCAATTGATCTGTCATTTTTGTCATAAGTGAGTTAAATACTTACAGTCACCGCAGTGACACTAAATAAAAGCATTTAAAATAGATTATATGGGCTTTTTATAGGTACCGTTTAGCGGCTTAAAAGCTCAGCTTAAGTCCCGGAAAGATTTAGTTTAAAAGCTCCAGTCCTTCGCAACATTCACAGGAATTGAAATACTAAACAAAGCCCATTGCTGCCCACATTAATTCCACTTAAGTTACCAATGCTTTAAGTTAAATTTAATACGTACACACAAAGTACAATGCATAAGTTATATATAACGGTAGTATTTACTTGAAACTTATTTTATAACCTTGTAAGGCTACGTTTTCATTGAGGCGGAGCGTAATGAAGCAGAGGCGTGATTACCTTTTTGACGTGATAGCGTTTTATAAACCGATGAATGCCGGCTGCACGAACGAAAAAGCATGAATCATTGTCACGCTCCGCCTGAGCCGAACGTGCAAGCGAGAGAGCGGAACAAGCGATAGAGAGGCACGATCAGCCTCAGATCAGATCTCTCCTCCACTCCATCGATCGATATTTTCTTATGATGATGTAAAATTATCGTACGTAAACCGACTTTATAGATAACCAATTTTTTAGTAACTCTACGCACTGTAGCCTACATATTTGTATTATACACACACATGGCCGTGTGGTTTCCGGCAGACTAGAATAGAATCACTCCGTCTCTTCCCGTGGACGTCGTACAAGGCGACTAAAGGAAATACATTGTCAAATATCGATCAGGCCTCCCCAACCCGTCTGGCCAGCGTGGGGAGTGTAGGCCAAATCCTCCTTCCGTCTAGGACGAGAGAGGGTCGTGCTCCTGTAGTGGAGACTAAAATGGACCTGATGATGATGATACACACACTCAGTCAGACAGAGACCCGTATTCCAGCAGTGGGGTGAATAAAGGTTGTCAATATATAAAAGGACTGTACTGTAATATTAAAAAATCTAAAACAAAAAAAAATGTTAGAGTTTCCAGTCGACTTTTTTGTTTTTGTTACAATCTCTTGTCTCAGTTACGCTCCGCTCAGCGCTACTTCGCTTAGCGCCGCTCCGCTTCACTATAGTGGAACCACAGCCTAAGTGTTCATTGTTACCTAACTTATTCTGTTCTACCCATTGTATAGTAGTTTGTATATATAGATAGAACGCGTACTACGTTGTTCCAAAGAGAAATTTTCTTCGTTGAACTTTCATGCTGTGGAGTGAATCCCTTGTTTTCCTTAGTGAGTACAGCGGGATTATTCCAGGTGTGAAGGGATTTAACAAGGTATTTATATATTGCACTATGTCTAAGAACTTACAACAAATTAATGGGCTACATATCGAATAACATGTTTTACTAGAATGAAAAATAGCCAACGTATACACGTAAAAAACTATGCCATCAAAAACAGAACTTGTAAAAAAACCAAGTCTCGAGCGAGCCTGCACGTGATGTTCTGTGACGGAAAGGGGAGGAAGGGATAAGGGAAACAGTTCTTCAGAGCACTCTCCGTGATATAGGCGGTAAAATACGCTTATTGAGCCAATATTCCTGCGGAGCTGAAGGTTCAAGATTCTCAGGTTTGAGTTAATGACCTTCAGCTTAGTCGGTAGAGGTCCATGCTTTCTACCAATTAAGCTAAACACAATTACCAACAGCCAATCTAAGCTAAAGTTTGAATTTGATAGTCAAAAAAACCGGACAAGTGCGAGTCGGACTCGCCCACCGAGGGTTCCGTAGGTACGTAGTATCATTATTAAATTTGATATTTTTCCTTATAAATAAGAAATAATGCGTCGAAAAAATAAATAAAATATATTTTGCAATGTGTACATCAAGCCCTTTCATATGATACCCCATTTGAACTAGTAGTTTCAATTTGAAATTTCGACACACTATAAAAAATATAGACCCCCTATTTTTTAAGATCTATTTACAAATGTATAGTTTTGAGATTTATTCCTGTACTTGTAGTCTATAACGATGTTACTTGCCAAATTTCATAGTTCTAGGTCAACGGGAAGTACCCTATAGGTTTTGATTCCCTTGAGTGTCTGGAAATATGCGTTTTTTGCTGAATAAACGGCCGTAACTTTTTTCTACGTAAACTTAGCAGTTTGATTTTTTTTAACTTCATGGGACCGTAGACCTGAGTATACAGTTCAAATTTCAGCTTGATACCTCCACGCATTCTCGACATAGAAATTCTTGACAGACAGACAGACAGACAGACGGACAACAAAGTGATCTTATAAGGGTTCCGTTTTTCCTTTTGAGGTTCGGAACCCTAAAAAGCAGATGGTAATGGACTTCAGCTTCGGCGGTAAAGCCCTAGGTGCACCGACCGTGGTCACAGACTGACTCGAGTCAGAATGAAAGTACATTTTTTGTCAGACAAATTACACAGCGCCATCTAGCCCCAAAGTAAGCGAAGCTTGTGTTATGGGTACTAGACAACTGATAAACATACGTAAATCCATTTTTTTTTGTAAACATATACTTATGATACATAGAAAACACCCAGGCCAAGACAAACAGACATGTTCATGGACACAAATGTTTGTCCTATGTGGGAATCGAACCCGCAACCTAGGAGTCAAAGTGGCCATTGCTAACCATTCGACCACCGGGCTCGTCAAAGAATGAAAGTACATTTTTTGTCAGACAAATTACACAGCGCCATCTAGCCCCAAAGTAAGCGAAGCTTGTGTTACGGGTACTAGACAACTGATAAACATACGTAAATACATTTTTTTTTAAATAGATACTTATGATACATAGAAAACACCCAAGCCAAGACAAACAGACATGTTTATGCAACCAAAAATGTTTGTCCTGTGTGGGAATCGAACCCACGAGCGTTGGTGTCGAAGCCGCGTCATTGACCGCTACGCCACCGAGCTCGTCATGTACATGTCAGTACATGGCATGTAATGTCATGGAAAAACCCTATGATCGCGTTATTTCCCGTTGTTATTTTGACTCACCGGACCGGCTATGGCTAGCCGGCTATGGCTAGGCTAATGGCTACTTTGACTCCGAGGTTACAGGTTCGGTCCCAGCACAAGACAAACATTTGTATGCATGAACATGTATGTTTGTCTTGGTCTAGGTGTTTAATACATACATATAAACTATAGAGTATTATATGTATGCATTTATAAAAAAAAATTATTTAAGTACATTTATCAGGTGTCTAGTACCCATACAAACTTTGCCCATACATTTAGTCCCAAGTTAAGCAATTTGGGACTAGATGGCGCTGTGTAAATTGTCCAGAAATATTTATTTATTTTCATAAATCGTGTCAAAGTCAAAGTCAAAATTATTTATTCTGTGGGCCCTCGCGGGCACTTAGACACGTCTTTTACAATTAGGTATATTTTTTTTATCTACCAGCATTTCGGATTGACCATTGACGAGAAGAAATGCCGAAAGAAACTCTGTCAATATAGATCTTTTTTTTTAAATCGCCATACAATAATGCAACGCGAAAGTTAAAAAGTTATCACAGCAAGTAATTTGATAATACCCACTACTTCCTTTTACAAAGGGAAGTCATCCTGAATTTTCCTATCTATTAAAACTTCAAACGTGGTACGTGAAACAAGTTTCAGGTTTCACGTGAAATCGGTTACATGAAACCCCAAAAAAAGCTCGTTCGTTTTTTACACAGCCCTGAAAAGTACAATATCACATTTCACAAAGAATATTGCTGTCAGCTTTTATGAAGGTATTAGCATACCCGTACATCGGGTGGAGCTTTTGCTGAAATTGTGAAAGCTCTCTGACGTATTAGCCAAATGTAAATAAAACAATGAATACTTACATTTTCTATAAGTGCTTTGATTCTTAAATATTTGGGGTGTAAGTGGTTCATCGACATCTTTGAATCTGAGCCAACCTCACCTGTACGTGGTGCATCCTGCTGACGGACAAACGAGGCTCTGGGGAGAAGAGAGGTAGGGCATAACGTATTTTAGAGAATGGAATATTTGTGGCTTTTGAGTATTTGAACATTTGGGGTGTAAGTGGTTCATGGGGTTCAAGTAGTTCAAGGGGTGTAAGTGGTTCATCAACATCTTTGATTCTAAGCTAACTTCACCTGCACGCGGTACACCCTGCTGACTGACAAACGAAGCGCTGGCGAAAAGAGTCACCAGAAAGGAAGGAGATGCTGCGTTGGCAGCGGGGGTGGCGGCGCGCGAGCAATCTTTTATATTGCGAGCGTTAATGTGGCTACGGTAACCGCTTCAGATCAGGCTGGCCGTATGCTTGTTTGCCACCCGACGTAGTATAAAAAAAAATAGAAGGCTTATATCCAGCAGTGGGTAGATACAAGATGATGATGATGAGCCTTAGTAAGTAGTAATAAGGTCCAAAGTAGTATAAAACAAAAATTCTTCAGCTTACCCCATTTACTGACATCAATTACCATTTGTTCCAGGTACCACCGATAGACTACCTTCGCCAAGTGACTTTAGACCTGGGCGGCGAGGGCGTGTTGGGAGCTGTTAGTGAGCGGCACATGATACGCAGGGCTCCACCGACGCACACCCAGCAGTCTAAAAGTACTGTCAGAGCACTCATTAGGCGATTTAACGAGGTAAGAACATTTTGTTTTTTGGGTAGTTCACCACCATTAACCAAACCAACCTGCACGTGGTGCAAACAGCTAATTTATTAACGAGAATTAGCGAGTAATTTTAAGCAGCTCGGCTGAGGATATACCTCGACTTCACAGAATACCGCAACCAAGGAGGGTTGCTGTATTCCGGCGAGTGAGTGAGGTCACCAGAATGGAACGAATTGCTGCGTTTGACCCCCCTCATAAATAAAAAAAGCGGGCAAAACTGCGGGGTACATTAGTTATCATAAAAGTATGGAACCTTCAGCAAATATAACACTCAGTTGACCAGTTTTTTTTTTAAAGAATCGTTCTGAATTTCTGATCTAAACATTTTCTGTAACTTGCTCTACTGGCGACTTCCGTCGCGTCGCCGAGATTTGAATTTACATGTTACTTTGCGTAACTTAAATTTAGATAAACTTTAGCGATTTGCACGAAATAAATACTAAATTTAACGGAATGTGCGCTTTATAATAACCTCTATGTAATTCCTATTTCTTATTCTGTTACTTGTTTTACCAGCATCTATTATCCTTTCTGAACTCGCGCTATTCTCTAGGATACATAAACTCGCGTTGGTCCGCGACACCGATAACTTTCACATAAAATATAAATGTATTTATTTAGGTTTGCTCAATTATTCATTTATTTTATTAAATAATGGTTATTTATAAGTAAAACTAAAGTACAGATACAGATTTATTTTTAATAATTTGCCTTACGAATGAGACCCTGATAATATTGAGCAAAAAGTACTACTTCTAAGATAAAGGTGACTAACATTAGTTTTTTAATACTTATAACCTTTTTTTTACTAAAATTGAGAAATAATACGTTAAATTAAACTTAGGTTAAAATTCTAACCATTTTCAAATAAAACAACATAACAGTCTATAAACATATAAAATTATTTACCCAATTTTCCTAACAAATAAACTCGCGTCGGTCTTACTGACCGAAATCCTTCACAGAGAACACGTCTAGAGCATTAATTATAACAACTGATGTGAGATCGTCAGATGTTGTGAAGGTACAGAGAGCACGGGGAGGTTGTTGTAAACAGAATCCGAGAAATTCGATGCTTTCGATTTCGTCGGTCAGTGACAACAACACGCGAGTTCAGGAAGGTACTACGATAACCGCTCACATCAGAGTCCGATGTGATTATGGAATACATGGCGAAGCAGTACTTCAACCCGCGCCAAAGACTTTTGCTATACAAAGCGCAAGTACGGCGGCATATGGAATACTGTTGTCATCTACGGGCGGGAGCGCCTAGATACCAGCTTGCACCTTGTGACTTGATTCAAATGCGTGCTGTGAGGATTGTTGACGATCCCAAACTGATAGACGGTTTAGAACCTTTAAGTCTGAGAAGATTTTGCGTCCCTTTCTGTGTTCTACCGATTATTCAATGGGGTGTGTTCAGAGGAGTTGTTTGACATGGTGCCTACGGATTCATTATACAGTCGCACCGCTCGCCATCGACAGGGAATTCATCCTCACACATTGGAGTCTAAGTGGTCGCATACCGTACGGTTCAAGAGAAGTTTTCTTCTGCGTAGGTGCTATCAAGCTGTGGAATGAACTACCTGTAGAGGTTTTCTCAGGAGACTACAAGTTGGGGTTCTTCAAAAAAAGCGTGAAGTGATTTAACAGGGTCGGTAACGCGCGTGTGATGCCCCTAGTGTTACAGGCCTTATGCTTGTTTGCCACTTTAGTGGTATAAAAATCAAAATCTAGTTAAATAGATCGACGAGACAAGGAATCCAAATTATACAGACGTACATTTGAATAATGAATATGTTATATGCACTTAAATTATCTCAAAATGGCAGATCTTCCCCCTCCCCCGCACGCGATGTTCCATAGTCCTTAGTTAGCAAACAAATTCTTTGATCCTTCATCTACCCAGTGGTGTGATCGAATTTTGGGTGAAGATGATTGATATGTAGCTGCAACACAAAACTGTAACCACGATTGCGTTATCATTCGTTTTTAGGGTTCCGTACCCGAAGGGTAAAAAGGAACCCTATTACTAAGGCTCCGCTGTCCGTCCGTCCGTCCGTCCGTCCGTCCGTCCGTCTGTCACCACACTGTATCTCATGTACCGTGATAGTTAGACAGTTGAAATTTTCACAGATGATGTATTTCTATTGCCGCTATAACAACAAATACAAAAAAATATAATAAAATAAATATTTAAATGTTGTATGCGAGCCATACAACAAATATGATATTTTTGCTCGTTTTTGCTCACAATTGATAGCGGCAATAGGTAGACGCTTGAAATACTCACATAATATTTAGTTATATATTCACTTTAAAATATTAAATTAAATAAAAGTAAATATTAAATTTAAAAAAAAAATTAAGGTTCCCATACAATAAACGCAATGTTTTGGCCGTTTTTATTGATAATGGTACGGAACTAGGGATTGCAAACCGGAAAAACGGATCCGGTAATCCGACGGATCCGGCATTATTAAAAGTTTACCGGATCCGGTACTAATATACCGGATCCGTACTACGGATCCGGTGCTAGCAATTTTTGGCAAAATAATAGATCTGCTGCATGAGTAGTACTTTAAATGCATTGCGCGTGGTGTCACAATTAACACTATTTATTTTCTACGATCCTTTTTTCAAAATAATAATGATTTTCGTATAATATATAATGAATACTAAGACAATTATTACTTTAAATTCGACTTAAAATAATTATTTATCGTAAGGTGATTAAACTAAAGAGTTGTAATTATAAAACCAACTCATTATTGTGATAATTGTGCCATTCTTAGACAGATTCATCAAATCATGATGGTGTCTGTCATAAATATAAGACTTGTTTGTTAGCATATTCAATTACTTTAATGATTATTGTGAACTCATCTCAGTAAATTACGTAAGGTTAATTATATTAGATTTTATAAAGTTACTTACTAAAATAATGGATCTGTGAAAGTGAAATCTAGGAAGACTGAGCTATTCGTTAGTCGTTACATCATTAAAATTTTACTGGTTACCTACACTACTAGATTTTATTTGTTTGCTCGTTGTCTAATCTTAACATTGGATTAGAAATAAAATTGATTTTATATACCTATATGTTTTATTTTTTATAAACTACCTATATTAAGTATGTACATGACACTTGATTCACTTACTAACAGTTCATTTTGAACCGAAAAGTGAATATTATTCTAATTTGATCAATCCGGCCGGATCCGGTCCGATCCGGCCGGATCGATGGGAATCCAGTCGGATCCGGCCGGACTGAAAATGATGCCGGATTGCAATCCCTATACGGAACCCTTCGTGCGCGAGGCCGCCTCGCACTTGGCCAGTTTTTTTGAATTGCCTCCCTATGGAAACAATTTTAAAGACGTATTTACGTCAATAAATGAGCTATGTAGATGATTTGGGACGACTAGATACAGGACTATTGTTATATTATTGACCAAAGGGGGACGGACGACTGCCATAACCACGGTTATCGATTGATGTTTGCGGCAGGCGGTGGCCCACCACTCACTAGATTGGCTCCCGAAATGTTAGGATATCGTTCGGGGACAACACCGGTGAGAATGACACAGGGGTGTCGAGAGGTGTACACGTACGCTCAAAGGGGCCTTTTGAGAAGTTTGATGTAATGTTGTACGCCCGCCTTGACCCGCTCCAGGATATATCAATGGAACGATATGCCCATGAGCAGGCAGGCGTTGAGATTATTATCAAGTGTGATGGACAATGGGCTATGGATATGAGATACGGGTAAACTTAATACCGGGCTATTACAGAAGAGGGACGGACGCCTGCCATATTTTTTTTATACTACCTCGGGTGGCTGACAAGCATACGGCCCGCCTGATGTGAAGCGGTTTACCGTAGCCCTATTAACGCTCGCAACATAAAATATCTCTAGCGCGCCACCACCCCCTCTCGTTCTTTTCTGGTGACCTCACTCACTCGCAGGAACACAACAACCATCAAGGGAATTGTTATTTGGCTGCGGTATTCTGTGAGGTGGAGGTACATTCCCCAGTCGGGTAGCTTACAATTACGCTCCATAACTCTCTTTTCGCTAGAGCTTCGTTTGTTAGTCAGCAGGGTGCACCGCGTGCAGATGAAGCTGGCCATGGCTCAAAGACGTTGACAAACCACTTACATCCCTAAAAACTGCTTCTATTGTTAGTTATTTGCGGCTGGTGGTGGCTTGCCGCTCACTAGATGGTCCCCCGAAATGCCAGGAAATCGGCCAGGGGTAACACCGTGAGTGACTCAGGGATGTCGAAAGGTGTGGTGCGCTTTCTCCGAAGTTACCCGCAGCGTTATGCCCTTTAACACTTCCACCACTGGAGCATATAGCTCTAGCGGCTCCTCTCTGGACGTCCAATGAAGGCAAGTTAGAGCAGATAGTCTTGCGGGCCTTTTTAACCGACTTCAAAAAGGAGGAGGTTCTCTATTCGGCTGTATTTTTTTTTTATGTTTGTTACTACGTGTATTCCGCCGTTAATTAATGAATTACTCCGTTAATTACTCCGTGATTTATAAACGGATTTGTAAAAAACTTTTTTTATTTGAAAGAGTATCCACTAATCCCATGGTTCCGAACCTAGGGGTAATTACCCTCGCAGGGGTAAAATAGGAATTCTGTAGGAGTAATTAAGGTTAAAAAATAACAAATTAGTTCAGATCAATACAATCTAATATAAGGACGGGGGTAAAATCAGTTACCTTAATTTCTCATAAGGGTAAAATAATTGAAAAGGTTAGGAAACGCTGCACTAATGACTTCCAGATTGGTCGCATATTTTTTTATCATCATCATCATCAGTCTGTCTCTATCGACTACCTCTACCGACTGTTAGGTTTGTTGTTTCATTACTCCGCGATTTATAAACCGATTTGAAAAAATCTTTTTTTATTTGATAGAGTATACTTCCAGATTGGTCGCATGTTTTTTTCATCGTAATCATCATCATCAGTCTGTATCTACATACATAAATGTAGAGTCATGTTTGCAGTCGGTTTTATTTTTGTTAAAATTATTATTGGGTTTCCATTCCGACCGACGACGACACGCCGGAGAAGCAGACCCTGACCGACTCTCTGGAGATTCGGTACCCGTGGTGTCCTTACTCATCACAGCAGCTTTTTCTTTTTATACTACGGCGGGTGTCAGACAAGCATACGGCCCGCCTGATGCGAAGCGGCTACCGCAGCCATATTAACGATCGCAACATAAAACATCGCTCGCGCGCCACCATCCCCGCTGCCAACGCTCTCTCCTTCCTATCTGGTGACCTCACTCACTCGCAGGAACACAACAACCCTCAAGGGAATTGTTATTTGGCTGCGGTATTCTGTGAGGTGGAGGTACATTCCCCAGACGGGTAGCTTACATTTACGCTCCCTACCTCTCTTTTCGCCAGAGCTTCGGTTGTCAGTCAGCAGGGTGCACCGCGTGCCGGTGAAGTTAGCTTTGGTTAAAAGGTGTTGATGAACCACTTACACCCCAAATAATCTGGCATTAAAAATCTATTTATAATTTATCTCTACAACAAAACGCATAACAAATGCTAAATCTCTATAAAAATTCTCAGTACACATGCGGACAAAGAAACCGTTTACGAATAACGACGCTAATTTTAACGCATTCTTTTATAAAATAATTTACAAAGGTTCTGTCTGCTTTTGTACTTGCTTCTACTTAAGTGGTAAGGGTTGTACATTATTATAGCAGCGATTTTAAATTCATGTTCAAACATCTTGGATTTATTTGTCTATTGCATACAGTTTTATATTAATTTAAAAATAAATCATGCTGCTAGCCTTCTGGCCACGTTACCCTTTGATGGCGATGCGGATGAATTTTTGATGCTATTTAGATATTATATTTTATTAATTTTAATTAGTTTTTGTTATTTCCGTTTTTTTTTGTTTGTATATATAGTTAGTCATATTTAGTATTTATTTTAATTGTATATTTTAAGTTAGCTATAATAATTTTATTAAAATGTTAATATAACAAAATTAATAACTTAAATACATATACGCAGAAAAAAAATATCATTATATTAATAGTAATGACAATTTTCGGGGATGGTGACGTTTTGGCCGCATTTCCAGGCTGTATAGCGATGGAAATATTTTGACCTAGAATTTGGCCAGCCCTTTGGTCACCCGAAGCCAAGACCAGCTTCTTGGACAACTGTCGTGCCAATGGTCCCGTATCTACACCGAACGCCTTACATATATGACATAAAAATCCTAAAAATTTTGATAAGTTGTTCTAACAAAACAACTCCAACCTAATGAATGATTTTTTGTTTAGAAATGAATCGGTCATTTCAAAAACCTCTATAGTCACATTTTTTTCCAATGAATGAAATGTTTGTGGTGATCCGCACATGACAAACATTTGTGTGCATGAACATGTCTGTTTGTCTTGGTCTGGGTATTTTCTATGTATTATAAGTATGTATTTCCAAAAAAAAAATGTATTTAAGTACATTTATCAGTTGTCTAGTACCCATAGTACAAGCTTTACGCTTAATTTGGGACTAGATGGCGCTGTGTAAAATTGTCCAGAAATATTTATTTATTTATTTATAATGGTTCCTTAAATTCTCGGTATATATATATTGGCCATATTATAAAAACATATTTAGCTGGCCAACTGCAAATCATCATCATCATCAGGATCATTTTAGTCTCCAATACAGAAGTACGACCCTCTCGCGTCCGTCCCAGACAGAAGGAGGAGGATCCTGATGAGAATGATGGAGATTATTTTTTTTTTATACCACTAAAGTGGCAAACAAGCATACGGCCCACCTGATGGAAAGCAGTTACCGTAGCCTATGAACGCCTGTAACACCAGGGGCATCACACGCGCGTTGCCGACCCTGTAAAAACCTCTTCACGCCCTTTTTGAAGAACCCCATGCTGTAGTCTCCTGAGAAAACCTCGACAGGCAGTTCATTCCACAGCTTGACCGTACGCGGGAGAAAACTTCTCTGGAACCGCACGGTACGCGACCACTTAGGCTCCAATGTGTGAGGATGAATTCCCTGTCGATGGCGAGTGGTGCGACTGTAGAAAGAGGCCGTGGGCGTCATGAATATGACTATGTACCTTAAAGATATTAAAACATGACAATTTAATACATGTAAAATGTTAATAAGTTATTTTTAAGTGTAATTTTCAATAATAAGCAATAAAAAATATGATTACTACGATTGTTTTGGTTAAATTTATATTACACTAACCCTATAAACTAAAAACTAAACAACATAAATCAAGAACAGTATTTCAGGTTTTTTTCATTATTTTTATTAATAAATAGAATAGAATAGATCATTTATTTGCTTAAATGTGGGTATAATGGTAAACTGTTATTCGCAATATATTTTTTTTACCACTCAGATACTAAACTAAGCTAAAAGTCCTTTAAAACTCATTTATTTGTTCATGAAACAGTTTTTATTGATTCCTGAAAAAATATAATTGAGTGACTTATGAGCTTTTTGAAATGACCGATTCAATTTTGTGAAATGTGAAACATGGGAGCCGATGAAAAATTACCCCTTACAATCACTCCAATCAGCAATTGTATTTGAAATATTTTGACTATCGCATTGGGTTCCGGTATAACCCATCATGACCCATCGAACAATTTCACCTTTCTCATACATAAACCCGTCTTCCCTAATAACGTTGAGTGCGGACTCGAAGAGTACCTATGCATCATTTTTATAGCTTAGCTCAAAGGCAAATGGAACCCTTACAGAATCACTTTGTTGTCTGTCAAGGCATTTATTTGTCAATTTTCGTATGTTGCCTTTGCGTGCGCTGTAAAACCTTAAAAATACTTCTCACCAAATTTCATGTATCTATGTTGAGGAGCCCTGTTCACATTCACAGAATATTTAGTTCTATATTCACTTTAAAAATAAATAATTAAATTAAATTAAAACAAAAATTTAAAACGGGAAAAAAATCATGTCTGTTGTATGGGAGCCCCTCCGTCCGTTTTCACTGTACAAGGTATAGGAGGTGGTACATTGCAGATTTATATGAAAATTCATTTTATTACAACTTTGAGTAAAACCGTTCTCTATGTTATAGAAACCGCTTCACATCAGACGGGCAGATGTAGTACTCGACCTTGTTCTAAAATCTAAAGATACTAAGTGTAAACTAGTCATTTAAAAGTAGGATAACCACACGTTGATACTTTCCGCTCTAATGACAAATAATAAAATTTGGTGAGGGGGATTGCTTGAACGCATGACAGAAGTGAAAACTACATCTTTTGCTCTCTATCTCGCCCCCTCTGCCGACTTTACTATCATCATCATCATCATCAGGTCCATTTTAGTCTCCACTACAGGAGCACGACCCTCTCTCGTCCGTCCTAGACGGAAGGAGGCCTTGGCCTATACTCCCCACGCTGGCCAGACGGGTTGGGGAGGCCTGATCGATATTTGATAATGTTTGATCGATATTTGATAATCCCTTAGTCGCCTTGTACGACATCCATGGAAAGAGACGGAGTGATTCTATTCTAGTCTGACGGAAACCACACGGCTAACTTTACCAGCATTAAGGAAAAAGAAATGGAGGCTGTGTTTAGAGCAACAGAGCAGTGCTGGATTGATTCCAGCCCCCTTACCACCAACTCTTATTGCGATTCAATAACTGGATAGAATGCTTATTCATACCAATGAAATAAGCGACTCCATTCAATTTGAAATAGAGTGCTTATTCATTATTCATTGGTAAGGGGGCAGTGCACCCAAAATGATTTCACAGACTCAAATAATAGTTTTATTACGCAAAATGTTTGGACGTATTTTTTTTATTGTAATTAAATTAGAATTTTATTTTTGTAAATGTTTTAATAACTCTTTATAATAAAGTTATTTTATTATATTCATCATCATCAGTCTGTATCTACCCACTTTTCCAAATGCGATCCTTTGCTCATCGAAAGGCACTTCCAGGCTTTTGAGGTCTTCGGTCCATCTATGGAGGGGGCGAGTCCAACACTTCGTCATTCCATATGCATCCTCCACTCCTCTAGTACTTTTCTACCTCATCTCCCATCGCTGACTCGGTAGAAATGGCCAGCCCACTGCCACGCTTGCTCACCCTTAGTCTGTGGACTAGCTCAACCATCAGAGTTCAAGTCTCTATACTATATTCATGGCGGGAAGAACGCACTGGTTGAAGACTTTATTTTAAACTATAACGCTAATATACGCCGAAAAGTCATTCTTGGAAATGACTAGGCTCTAAAACCACTGAATTGATTTTGATGAAACTTGTCACAATGAAAGACCTCGACATGCTTGAGGTTTGTGTAGAAAAAAAATTGAGATCGATCATGTCCTTGAGGAATGATCATCAAATACATTTTCTATTGAATTATTATAAAAATTAAACGCAAAGCTTGTACTACGGGTACTAGTTATAACTGATATTATACTTAAATACATTTTTTTAAATACATATATATAATACATAGAAAACAACCAGATCAACATAAACAGACATGTTTATGCACACAAATCAATGGAAAACATACACTCGGCGAATCAACTCGCTCCACGCAAACTCAATTGCAGCACGTATAATCCAGCCTAGTATTACATAACCGTATAAAAATATCCCAAATTTTTCACAAAATATTGCAACCCTGCACTTCAACTCACGTGGTTACTTGACGGTCAAGGAAATAGGTCACTAGGTCTGTAGGAGAAAAATTGTATACAGAACTTCGCCCGGTTGAGCGGCATTTCTAGCTTATGTTTAATGAGTAGCTTTCATCATCATCATCATTATCAGTCTGTATCTACCCACTGTTGGATCTAAGCTTTCCCCAATGCCACAGCATAGTAATACAACCAGTACTTTGACTTCATACTAGCGCCCAAATCAGCGCAGGAAGTTTTGGTGCGCGGCGCACCAAAACTTCCTGAGCGGTCGTGTAAATGACGCTTGTGCGTGCGCCGATTTGGGCGCTAGTATGAAGTCAAAGTACTGATTGTATTACTATGCTGTGCCAATGCTTTCCACCAAATACGATTCTCTGCCTACCGCATCTAGCCGCTTCCAGCCGCTTTCTTAAGGATTAAATAAATAAATATTAATATTTCTGGATAATTTACACAGCGACATCTAGTCCCAAATTAAACGCAAAGCTTGTACTACCTATGGGTACTAGATAACTGATATTATACTTAAATACATTTTTTTTTGTAAATACATAATATATAGAAAACACCCAGACCAAGACAAACACACATGTTAATGTACACAAATATTTGTCTAGTGCGGGGATCGAATCCGCGACCCCAGAGTCAAAGTGGACATGGTTAGCCATTCGACCACCGGGGTCGTCTAATGGCTAATGGTCGAATGGCTAGTTTGACTCCGAGGTCGCGGGTTCCCCGCGCAAAACATACATTTGTGTTCATGAACATGTCTGTTTGTCTTGATCTGGATTTTTTCTATGAATTATATATGCATTTACAAAAAAAGTATATACATATGTATAACATTAGTTACTTACTAGCTAGCTTTGCTTAGTTTGGCACTAGATGGCAGTGCGTAATTTTTCCAGGAATATTTAATTATGTAAGCTTATTTATTAGACTACAGCTCGCGCGCAATGGTCCTGGCCAATAAGTATGTATTTACAAAAAAAAAATGTATTTAAGTACATTTATCAGTTGTCTATCACCCATAGTATAAGCTTTGTGCTTAATTTGGGACTAGATGGCGCTGTGTAAATGTTCCAGATTTTTTATTTATTATATGCAGGCTAGAGTCCCTTGTGACTTCCTATCTATTCAGATACCTGATCTGCGGAAGTATACAAAGGATAAAGCTAGGCTTAGCCCGAATCTTAATTACTTGGACGTAATGCCTCTTTTATGTTCATCTACTTGAAGGACAACACCCGTACTGATAATAAACTTGCTTCGATGGCTCAGGGAACCGACATGAGTATTGGCATACGACCATAGATAAACTTTAACCATAGATTAACTAATTATTTTGAGGTGTAAGTAGTTCATCAAGATCTTTAAACCAAAGCCAACTTCACCAGCACGTGGTGCACCCTGCTGACTGACAAACGAAGCTCCGGCGAAAGGAGAGGTAGGGAGCGTAATTGTAAACTACCCGACTGGGGAATGTACCTCCACCTCACAGAATAACGCAGCCAAATAACAATTCCCTTGAGGGTTGTTGTGTTCTTGCGAGTGAGTGAGGTCACCAGAAAGAAAGGAAGGAGATGCTGCGTTGGCAGCGAGGGTGGCGGCGCGCGAGCAATATTTTATGTTGCAAGCGTTAATATAGCTACGGTAAGCGCTTCACATGAGGCGGGCCCTATGCTTGTCTTGGCAGACAAGCATAGGGCCCGACGTAGTATAAAAAAATAAACTTCTATATAGATAGCTCAGATTTGACGCATGGGTGGTGAGGGGTACCATCCGTCTAATACGAATGGCAAATAAGCATACGACCTGCAACTAAAAGCAGTTACCGTAGCCTATGAACGTTATTAACACCAGAGGCATCACAAGTGCGATGATGATCTTGTAAAAACCTCTTCACGCCCTTTTCCAATAACCCCAAGTGATTTTTTCACCACACATTCCCACCACCGTGTCTCCTGTGTAGCCAGGATTAACAGCGGCGACCGCCAAAAAAGGCAATGAACAGTAAAGTCCATTACAGTCCCGGGGGTAAAACTACAACTGCATTGGAACTCACAACGAATTTTATCAGAAGAAATTAGTAGGAGTAAGAAGCTTTTGGAATTTGACTTCCCCTCTTAGCAATGTGAGAGACAGCAATGTGGCAAATAGGCATTAAAAGCCTAAAAAGATGGCTAGTCAAGTGAAGCTCAACTGCCGTGCACCACAGATTTTAAGTATCTAACACTATTGCGGATGTAAAACATTATATCAAAATTCTAATAATATAATAAATAAATAAATAACTATTCCTGAACGAATTACACTGCCATCTAGTCCCAAACTAAGCAAAGCTTGTACTATGGGTACTAGATAACTGATATAATACTTAAATACATTTTTTTGTAAATACATACATATTATATTACCATAGTAAACACCCAGACCAAGACAAACAGACATGTTCATGCACACAAATATTTGTCTTGTGCGGGACTCGAACCCGCGACCTCGGAGTCCTAGTGGCCATTTCTAACCAATCGACCACCGAGCTGTCGTATATACTACAATTCGAAGTAATTATACAATTTGAAGTTTTTTTAAAGGTTTTAAAATTACAGCGTAACTGAAACTCACCGACATAATTTACTGAAATACATTCATTCAGAAACCATTACACTTCTGTTTTGAGCAGTCGTGTACAGAGAGGCGTTATTCAGTCCTCGCTGTAAATTTTACCGGAATTTGTTTCGAAGCTGAAGAACTTCGCATTTGCTCGCCGCGCTGGACTTTTTAGGTTTCACGGGTTCCTTTTGTTGTGAACTTTCTTTTGATTTGCATTTTCTACACTTCTAGCGTACTTGCTAAGGCTTATCATCATCAGCATCATCATCAGCTTATATCTACCCACTGCTGGATATAAGCGTTCCCTAATGCTTTCCACCAAATACGGTCCTCCGCCTTCCGCATCCAGCCGCTTCCAGCCGCTTTCTTAAGTTCATCAGACCATCTAGAAGGCTGTACTATCGTCAACCCTCATTCATTCCACTGCTGGGATACAGGTCTCCCGATAATCGAATGGGTTTAGAGCATATTTGTCTATATTTCATAATTGTTCTATATCGTCTTACCATAACAATTACAAGTCATAGAAACATGAATCGCCTGTCATTATTTAGCGTATAATTATAGTCAGTTTGCATGTTTATTTGAATTCGTTCACGTGCCTGGGATTTAGCAGGCTTAGTATAGCAGCTATTTGCGACGCAGTCTACACTGTTGCGGCGATTTGCATATTACGTTTTAATTTAGCCCTAAAAATTGAGCAAATAGACATTTCCACGTGGAATCTGGTGCATCGATAAACAAGGGATACATAATATCTATTATAAGCTATATGAGAGTTTTCTTTCCCCAACACAAAGGAGGTCAGATCTTTCTTTAATACATCCGATACGATGTCTGTACGACACGACAATATGTAACACTAGCGGTCCACCCACGCTTCGCTGTGGGTTCAATCTTTCTATTCGCATCTCATTCCTGTAGATTTCACTTTTTTTTTAATGTATATTCTGCTTTTCGGGATAAAGACAAATCCATCAATAAAGATTATAAAATTCGATCCTGCTGTTCTTGAGCTATAAATGGTGTAAATAACTCGACTTTGTTTTATATATTATATACATTATTACAGTAGGTACCGTATAACACTAGAGTGGAAATCATACGATCTGCCTTATGGTAAGTAATCATCGCAAACGCAGCTCTCCATTTGCACAACCGCTCTCAAAATAAAACTCTCATTTTTATAGATTGTTAAATAGAACTGACTATAAGCACGTTAGTAGATAAAAGTATGATAGATTTATTTAAAAAAGGGTGTGTTTTTTTATATGAGAGGGGGGCAATCGAGCAAGTGGGTCACCTGATGGAAAGCAATCACCACCGCCCGTAGAAATCAGCAACACCAAAGGGTCACCGATCCGTTGCCAGCCTTTTAAGGGAAATATTGACTCTGTTCTTGAAGGCCCCCATGTCGTATTTATTTGTGAATACCGCTGGAGGAAGTTGATTCCACAACTTCACACTTCGTGGTAGAAAATGTCTTAGAAAGCGTACTGTAGTAGATCGCCAAATATCGAGATGATGAGGATGGAATTTTAAATTATGGCGAGTTGTACGATAGTTTACATAGCGTGTGTGTTTAATTATACGACGTCAAGGGATGGACCGTTAGCACTACTAGCGCAGTGATGGTATTCCTCCCATTAAATTTTCACTTATACTTTCCATTAGTCATTAGGCATTTACGAGCCCGGTGGTCGAATGCAATGGCAACTTTGACTCCGAGGTCACGGGTTCGATCCCCGCATAAACCAAACATTTGAGTCTATGAACATGTCTGTTTGTCTTGGTCTGGATGTTTTCTATATATTATAAGTATGTATTTACAAAAAAAATGTATTTAAGTATATTTATCAGTTGTCTAGTACTACTCATAGTATAAGCTTGGAGCTTAATTTGAGACTAGATGGCACTGTTACAATTGTCCATAAATATTTATTATTTTGACCGACCACATTAAAAAAAAATTGTTAAAAGTTCATCTCTCTTTCCAACCTTGCCGACTTTACCCGAACGAACATTCGCGTTCGTTCGTGACGCGTCGTGACAGAGGCGAGCGTGACGGCTCATTCACTGGCCACAAAATAAAATTCACAGCGCGTCTGTACACATATATAAATATGAGAGAGAGGCATACGAGCATGTGGTTCACCTGATGGAAAGCAATCACCACCGCCCATGGAGATCCGCAACACCAAGGGGTCGCCAATCCGTTGCCTGCATATACTCCTACCTTTCTTTCTTCCTTTCTGGAGACTTCACTCACTCGCATGAACACAACAACCCTCAAGGGAATTCTTATTTGGTTGCGATATTCTGTGAGGTGGAGGTACTTCCCCAGTCGGGCAGCTTCAAAAATACGCTATGCCCTACCTCTCTTTTCGCCAGAGGCTCGTTTATCAGTTAACAGTGTGCACCATCTGCAGGTTAGCTTTGGTTCAAAGATAATGATGAACCGCTTATACCCCTATATAAATAAATATTGTTAGACAAATTACACAGCGCCATCTAGCCCCAAAGTAAGGGTTGTGGGTACTAGACAACTGATAAACATACGTAAATACTTTTTTTTTTGTAAATACAGACATGTTCATGCACACGACCACCGATCTCGTCAAAAACAAAATAAAAGTTCCATGAAAGTCGATGTCTCACTGGTGTTGACATGTTCATGCTCACAAATGTTTGTCCTGTGTGGGAATCGAACCCACGAGCGTTGGTGTCGAAGCCGCGTCATTGACCGCTACGCCACCGAGCTCGTCAATATAAGTTTTCATATCAAAAATATGTGATTTAAAAAAAATACGAAATCGTATGGTATAAAAAACTGTTTCATAAGAATGTAGAAACAAAATTATTGGGGAGCGAGAAGCCGAATCCTTCGGATAATTACATAGAGAAAGTCTTTAACGGGGGATCCGATATCGGTGTAGGGATGGGGCAACGTCGATAAAAATGAGTTATCGAGTAACTCTATTACGTTCCTGTTTGCGAAATTGCTTCCATATGAGTACAGTACTTAATTATGATTGTATTTTTAACCGACATAAGAAAGGAAGTGGTTATGTGTTTAGCTGACTTAAAACGAAATATTGTCTAGTAATGTTTTTTTTATACCATATATAAACTGGTATATAAGCATACGGCCCGCCTGATGGAAAGCAGTTCACGTACCCGATGAACACCTGTAACACCAGGGGCATCATACTCACCTTGCTGATCTTGTAAAAATCTCTTCACGCCCTTTTTGATGAACCCCATGCTGTAGTCTCTTGAGAAAACCTTGACAGGAAGTTCATTCCACAGCTTGATACTACTCGGGAGAAAACTTCTCTGGAACCTTACAAAATTGTATTTGACCTCCGTAACAATTGAAAAACCTACTTCTGTCATCGATATTTTATTATTGGGATGTCTCTTTCCTGCTGTAAATATTTTTTTTTATACTACGTTGGGTGGCAGACAAGCATTTGGCCCGCCTGATGTGAAGCGGCTACCACAGCAATATTAACGCTCGCAACATAAAATATCGCTCGCGAGGTTTTGCCCCCGCTGCCTACTCAACATCTCCTTCCTTTCTGGTGAGCTCACTTACTCGCAGGAACACAACAACAGTCAAGGGAATTGTTATTTGGCTGCGGTATTCTTTGAGGTGGGGGTGCATTTCCTAGTCGGGTAGCTTACAATTAGGCTCCCTACCTCTCTTTTCGCCAGAGCTTCGTTTGTCAGTCAGTCAGCAGGGTGCACCGCGTGCAGGTGAAGTTGGTTCAAAGATGTTGATGAACCACTTACACCCCAAAATTATGTATCTCTGCAAGAGAAAATTCGTGGTACAATTGCAACTTTTCTCGTCCCTTTTTCCAGCACTAAAAGCTTAAACGAACCAAAATTTAAAAGTCAACACTACTTTATCGATAACAGCTACAAAATTACCTCGCCATTACATCGTGCATTTCTTTTTAATGTTATAAGAAACTGGGGGTTGGATCTGTCGACAATTACGTAAAGAGGGTCTTTAACGTGAGGTTATTTGATATAGTCTAGTGTTGCGCTGGCAGTATATCGATAAACATATTATGCTTATGTTAAGATGTTTTAAATTAGTATTTTGTTTATATATAGAAAGGATATTTAGCGAAAGCTTATATCGACTAAAAACTAGTGAAATGGTTTCCTGTTGATGTGTTATAAACCCTGATGCTATCAGAGGAAAATTATGAGCTTAAGTGGAATATCTTGTCAAGATTTCGTAAAAAAATGTTTTATGTACGGCATAAAACATTTCGGATTTTTACCTTTGCTTCATTGCACGTGCAGTGGATCAGATTATTACCCTCAATATATCACAAAATTTGCAAACTCTTTATAACATTAGTTAGACTTGCGACTCGCCCCGGCTTCGCACGTGTCCAATAAAATATAGCTTAAGTGATTTGCTGGTCATAAAAAAATCTGTAGGAGAATTTTTAAAATCGGTTCATTAGTTTCTACGTTTCAAACAAAAATCAAATTATATAAATCTTTCAGGCCATTAGAAAATCATTCAGTAAATTCGTTTTCAAAAATAATTTTCAAGCTTATTAACTTGAGAATTTATCTAAGCAATAATCATTATTGTCCTATTGTTTTTCCTTTGCGTTTTTATGTATAATTATGTATATTGCATAATTGTATATTTATGTATGATTATGTATATGTGAGTAATTAGCATATTTTAATTTATGTATGTATGTAATTTTAAGTTTTCATAGGTATTTGTTGTGGATACTGTATTTCCTTCGCGTTTCCGTGTACAATTATGTATTTGTATAATTAGCTTATGTCTATATATCGTATGTAATTTTATGTTTACATAGGTATTTAATGTCTGTATATTCATTACTGTTATTTTGTGAACTGCATTCGAGTTTTATCCGCTTTTCCCAAAGATTGACTGGGAGAGAATGCTTAGCATTAAGCCCGCCTTTTGTACCCTTATGCTATGGCCAATAAAATTAAAATAAATAAATAAATCTTCTCTCTTAATATTATTACTATCGATAAAGCCATAAAAAGCTATGTACCACTAAATAAGTAATGAAATTAGAATAGAATACGATCTTATTGCTATGCAATCTCGTCTTTTATTTTCCTTGCTGAATTTAATTACGCATAGACGCCTTTAACGTGAGGTAATTTGATTGAATAGAGCCGGCGGAGTGTCGATAAAAGGTATCGATATTGGTTTTATAATTTTAACAATTTGTTTTTGATTTAGTGGTGATGACATGAAGATAAAAGGAATTTATACTTTTTTTTTTATAAACCGTATCTTATGTCCTTTCTTACTACCTTTGTGAATATGTGTACAAAGTTTCATGATGATTATGAAAGTAGGCATGCGGTCCTTGCCCCAACATATTCGTTCCTAATTGTGTCAAGTATAGTCATTACCTCTTAAGGGTTGAATGAGATAAAAAGTAACCTCTCAACTCAATTTAAACTGCATAGAATACACACAATATAGAAAAGTTCTTTATTTTTTATTATATATATATATAATAAAAAATAATTTATATAATTTGACGAGCTCGGTGGTCGAATGGTTAGTAATGGCCACTTTGACTCCGAGGTCGCGGGTTCGATTCCCGCACAAGACAAACATTTGTGTGCACGAACATGTCTGTTTGGCTTAGTTTGGGTATTTTCTATGTATTATAAGTAAGTATTTACAAAAAAAAATGTATTTAAGTACATTTATCAGTTGTCTAGTACCCATAACACAAGCTTTGTGCTTAGTTTGGGACTGGATGGCGCTGTGTAAGATTGTCCAGAAATATTTATATTTATTATATATTTATATATACATGAGAGAGGGGCATCCGAGCTTGTGGGTCACCTGATGGAAAGCAATCACCACCACCTATAGAAATCAGCAACACGAAGGGATCGCCGATCCGTTGCCAGCCTTTAAAAGATCAGTTATTTTGGAGTTTTTTTCACGAAATCTTGACAAGATTTTTTTCTATTATTTTTTATCGATATTTCTAAATAAAATTCCTTGTTCAACACAAGTTATATAACGATGGTACTTCAAGTAAAGCTCACTATCGATGAATTACGTACGAGAGGGACCTACGCAGCTGTGCCGTTTTCATGATATATATAATACTAGCTGGCCCGGCGAACTTCGTACCGCCTAATTGTCAATGAATGTCGTGGTATACATATTAGTTGAACAAAATTTATGATGTCTTGAAATTAATATAATGAATAATAGAAAATAATAGAGAAGCACGATGGCGTCATTGCGCGTGTCAGTCTAATTGTACACGCAAGTTAAGCAACGTCAACCGTAGCCTGTCCATGGATGAGTTTATATTATCTCGAGCTCCTCCGTGCTTCGGAAGGTACGTTAATCCGTCGGTCCCGGTTGTAATCATTAGATTAACTCGAGGTCCTCCGTGCTTCGGAGGGCACGTTAATCCGTCGGTCCCGGTTGTTATCATTAGATTATCTCGAGCTCCTCCGTGCTTCGGAAGGCACGTAAGACGTCGGTCCCGGTTGTTATCATTAGATTATCTCGAGCTCCTTCGTGCTTCGGAAGGCACGTTAAGCCGTCGGTCCTGGTTGTTATCATTAGATGGCAGTCGTTAAGCCAAGTGGCCTTTAGGCGGCTTGAAATTACTGGCGTCCGCCAACTCGCAGTTGAGCAGCGTGGTGGAGTATGCTCGAAACATATTCAGTTGAAGGAAGACCCGTATTTAATATTACCCAGCAGTGGGTAAATATTACCCAGCAGTGGGTAAATATTAAGTTCAGTATTTTACTATGTCACAAAATAAAGTACCATGACACTTGACAACCAATTAATATTCATTTTCAAGCATTCATTCATAAACAATTTTCAAAACAACAACGGACAACTTTCGCGACGTAAAAGTTAGACCAATCGATTTGACATTTAATTGAAAATCAATAAATATCCCAATCCGTTTTCAAATTTAATTTTTCGACAATTTTGTCAATGTTTTAATACTTATTATCCTATACCCACATTTCTGAACGCACGCATACATTTGACGTACGCACGTTAACGTCACGTTTGACAGGTCCGACATCCACGAACATTTTGTATGGAAAAATGATTTTCCTTTTATTTTATTTTTTTCGTAAATTTTCCAATGTTTTTAATAGTTATTCTGCTATTCTGGACGGAGACAAATCCAACAAATCAAAAACCATGGCAATCGGTCCAGCCGTTCTCGAGTTATAAGTGTTGTAACAAACACGACTTACTTTTATATATATAGACTAGCGGCCGCCCGCGACTTCGTACGCGTGGAGTTGGTTATTTGCAAATAATTTTTAATTACATTCGAAAAAGCTAAATATAGATCTAATGAAAGGAAAAAAATCTAAAAAGTTAAAAACAATCAATATCTAGACGAATTTTTAGAATCAATGAAGTCGACGGATATTATTTTTTAAAACCTCTTTGTAAAACCTAAAGTACTTTTTATTGTTATAATAAAACATTCCTCCTTATAATAGTAAGTATGTAGTTGTTTTCAATATTTTTTATACTTAAATATCATTTAAAATCCTTCTGCCATAATTACTTTAACTTCAATAACATTGGATTTTCATACAAATTTCCAACCCCCGTTTTAACTCCAAAAAGGGGTTGATTTCTAAAGATACATTATTAGTACACCTCCACACCATCTATAGAGCATACATTTTAAATTTCAAGTTTCTTACTTCAAAAACATAGGACTTTCATACAAACTTCCAACCCCCGTTTTAACACCAAAAATGGGTTGATTTCTAAAGATACATTATTAGTAAGTACACCTCCACACTATCTATACATTTTAAATTTCAAATTTCTTACTTCAAAAATATAGAACTTTCATACAAACTTCCAACCCTCGTTTTAACCCCAAAATGGGTTGATATCTAAAGATACATTATTAGTACACCTCCACACCATCTATAGAGCATACATTTTAAATTTTAAGCTTCTTACTTTAAAAACATAGAACTTTCATACAAACTTCCAACCCCCATTTTAACCCCAAAAAGGGGTGAATATCTAAAGATACATTATTAGTACACCTCCACACCATTAATAGAGCATACATTTTAAATTTCAAGTCTCTTACTTCAAAAACATAGAACTTTGATACAAATTTCCAACCCCCGTTTTAACCCCAAAAAGGAGTTGATTTCTAAAGATAAATTATTAGTATACCTCCACACCATCTATAGAGCATACATTTTAAATTTCAAGTTTCTTACTTTAAAAACATAGAACTTTCATACAAACTTCCAACCCCCGTTTTAACCCCAAAAAGGGGTTGATTTCTAAAGATACATTATTAGTACACCTCCGCACCATCTATAGAGCTTACATTTTAAATTTCAAGTCTCTTGCGTCAAAAACATAGAACTTCCATACAAACTTCCAACCCCCGTTTTAACCCCAAAAAGGAGTTGATTTCTAAAGATAAATTATTAGTATACCTCCACACCATCTATAGAGCATACATTTTAAATTTCAAGTTTCTTACTTTAAAAACATAGAACTTTCATACAAACTTCCAACCCCCGTTTTAACCCCAAAAAGGGGTTGATTTCTAAAGATACATTATTAGTACACCTCCGCACCATCTAAAGAGCTTACATTTTAAATTTCAAGTTTCTTACTTCAAAAACATAGAATTTTCATACAAATTTCCAACCCCCGTTTTAACCCCAAAAAGGGGTTGATTTCCAAAGATATATTATTAGTACACCTCCACACCATCTATAGAGCATACATTTTAAATTTCAAGTCTCTTACTTCAAAAACATAGAATTTTCATACAAATTTCCAACCCCCGTTTTAACCCCAAAAAGGGGTTGATTTCCAAAGATATATTATTAGTACACCTCCACACCATCTATAGAGCATACATTTTAAATTTCAAGTCTCTTACTTCAAAAACGTAGAACTTTTATACAAACTTCCAACCCCCGTTTTAACCCCAAAAAGGGGTTGATTTCCAAAGATACATTATTAGTACACCTCCACACCATCTATAGAGCATGCATTATAAATTTCAAGTCTCTTGCTTCAAAAACATAGGACTTTCATACAAACTTCCAACCCCCATTCTACCCCCTTAGGGGTGGAGTATCGTAAAATCCGTTCTTAGCGGATGTCTACACCCTATAAGGAACCTACCTGCCAAATTTCAAGTTTGTAGGTGTTATAGTTTCTGAGATTTCGTGATGAGTGAGTGAGTGAGTGATTTACTCTTTTATATAAATAGATATGTCGCAGCCAATTCGTAGAACTCGCCGCATTACATAACGGCTAACTTACGAGTAAGGCGGATTGTCTTTAAATAATCTTTTGGTTAGGTTTGTCTTGTAATTAATTAGAAATGCGAGGTTCCACAAACTTGGTGGATACCCAAGTGAATTGTCACCGGATAGCTGGCCGCATATCTGGTGACAATTCACTAATATGATAAAAGGGCGGTTTGAAATAATGGCGTGGCCATTTTATAAAACAGTTAGCCGTTATGTAATGCGGCGGGTTCTACGAAAGAAATACAATAATCACATTGTGTATAACAGTCGCGTTGCTTATTTACTCATTACAAGCAAATATCCGAACATTTTCTGAAGTTGGATTATATATTAATGTAAATATTAATAATGTTTTGTAAAATATTATAACCCATAAATGTTATGTATTACAAGAGTAGGATTGCCACTGAGAAGAGGGGACTCCTCTAATACAGGTTGTTTTAGCTTAACTGAGGAGATCCTAAAATCACTGTAAACTGAACTTATAATGGCTAATAAACTGAATTTCAATTGAAATATTAATGTGCCTCAATCACATAACATAGTATCTATTCTATTGTATGTATTACTAGCAAAGTACCCGTGCTTCGCTACGGGAACACGGGTACTTTGCTAGTACAGAAATAATGAAGAATCCATTGGAGATACGGGGATTTGCGTCTATTTTTGTTAAGATTCCAGATATTTCATTTTTTCCCCGTAAAGGTCTGATTCGTATTGACCATTATCACAAACATGCACCATTTAGGTTAAGACGTCCCGGAAAACAATATATTTGGCATTCGCACCAGGAGCCAAAATAAAATAAATAAAATAACTTACTCCTGAGCAAGCTACATACAACTGATCGTGAGAGAAGCAGTCCTGTCTCAAGTCCACCCCAGCGACCTTTAGAGACTGCCCCTGAGCTTTGTTAATGGTCATAGCGAAACACCTTTATGGGAAATTGAAGTGAAGTCTCTTAAATTAAACAGGTGGTCTGATAGAATAATGGGAACGCGGGTTATAAAGAGAGATTCCTCAACAGCGAATCCTTTACTGTCCTCACTCAACAACTCATCGTTCCAGGTGTTTAATACGTGAACAATGGTGGCACGAACCTCTGATGATACACCTCCGTTCCATGCAAGTGGTAGGAGATGGAGCGGAACAGGCCAGCTCTATCACCTTCCAAAGCTATAATGGTATGGGGCATCATCACACCTTCCACAAGTATCAATTTAGTGAATCTTGACTTCATTGTTTGAAAAATACCGAAATTATTACATTAAGTAGGTATACCACATAAAGTCGGTAGGTACTTATAGTTTTCGGCATCAGATGTAGCTTCATTTGAAGGACGCAATTATTTTACGCCCTACGCGCGCGATGGATTACCTCCGGGGCTAACTACTGGAATGAAGTGAGCGATAAACCGTCATGGATAACCCCATGATTTGAAATAATCTCTCGTATATACCCTTTTCTTAATAACGAAACCATATCACGCTTTAGAAATGCTAGGTATATCCATCCATCTAGGTAGCTAGGTATATCCGCCATCTAGTGATAAGTTAATTAAAATATAAATATAACATTTTTAGACATTTGTTGGCTGGCTGGTATGGCTTGGCGCTGGTCAAAAGTTAATCAGTTACCCAAAAACATCGCCTTTTTTATAAACAACTATTCCACCAAGTCTCAAAATCGTACGTGAATCGGTTTCCAAAAAGAGGGTTTTTTTTCAACCCCCTATTTTCAATCTCTTTGGGGTGAAATTTCGGAAAATGCCGTCTTAGTGCGCGCTTACATTGTATAGGGAACACATATCCAAAGTTTCAAGTTTCTAGCTTCAGTGGTCTGGGCTGTGCGTTGATTAGTGAGTCAGTCAGTGAGGACAAAGCCTTTTACTATCTAGCTTTTGCCCGCGGCTTCGCTCGCGTGAAGTTCACGCATTTTAGATTATCCAAGTCAAGTCTAACACGCAACGCAACTCGCTACGCAATCTCGTTTCCCTACATAAATTTTGGACCCCCGTTTCACCCTTTTAGGGGTCAAATTTGAAAAATCCTTTTAAGTTATTTCGTGTCCACTATGTTATATTTTCAAATCGATGCCATTTTCGTAACTGACGTCCCAGAAAACCATAGAATCAACACCCATATTGATATTATGACATTTCAACCCCATCGCACTCCCATAGGGGTGATTTTATGTCACGTTGGCTATGTTAGATTATAAAATAGTTGTTGTTTTCGTAATCAGCGACCCGATAAACCATAAAAACAATACCCATGACGATGTTCAGACTTTTTCACTTCATTTTACCCTTTTAGGGGTTGAATTTTGAAAAATCCTGAAACACGTGTTTACTCATTTATCTATAGAAGTACTCTTGTAAAGTTTCTGATAAAATAATCCACCTAATCTTGTTTCCCCATACAAACTTTGGACCCCCGTTTCACCCCCTTAGGGGATGAATTTTGAAAAATCCTTTCTTAGTGCAACCCTAGACGTCATAAGGAACCTACTTGCCAAATTTGGAATCTCTAGACCCAGCGGTTTGGGCTGTGCGTTGATTAGTGAGTCAGTCAGTCAGTCAGTCAGTGAGGACAAAGCCTTTTATTATTATAGATTTATGTGTGTAGGTATATTTATGTGTAAATAAATAAATATTCTTGGAAAAATTACACACCGCCATCTAGTCCCAAACTAAGCAAAGCTTGTACTATGGGCACTAGATAACTGATATAATACTTAAATATATTTATTTTTTGTAAATATATACATTTAATACATTGAAAACACCCAGATCAAGACAAACAGACATGCTCAATGCTAAACCACACAAATATTTGTCTTGTGCGAGGATCGAACCCGCGACCTCGGAGTCAAAGTGACTATTACTAACCATTCGACCATCGGCCTCGTCAAAAAAAAATTAGATTCTTTGCTAAAAACAAAAACAGTACAAATTTGGTCGACTATGTTAACTAAAAATAACATGTACGTGTAAACCCTGGAGATTTCGTTCTACAAGATAATCTGGTTATTGGCTTGGAAGAATCACATTCGTAAGAAAATGGCGAATTCAATGAAAAGGGATTTTCGGTTCAATATGATCCTGTCCTTGGTTTCGATTTGTTTCTTCCCTAAGATTAATACTATGTTCATGTCAAAATCGGTTTTAAAGTAACAGAAACATGCCATTTAAGCGAATAATTGACTATGTTCTTGAAGAGTCCCATGTCTTATTTATTTACAGTTGAAAGCAACACTGCAAACCCTCCGGCAGTCTTCTAAAAAGTAAATATGTCTAGAAAATATGTCTACCGTCAAGAGCAAAGAATGATCTGAGTAAACTACAAAATTGAGCGCCTCTCGAGACGGAAGTACGATAACTAAATGCGACGTATATGGGTAACCCCTCGGGATTTCGTCCTTTCACATAATCCGGTTACTGGCTTCACGATATTATATTTGTAGTGAAAGGGGTACGCCTTTTATCACTGATAATATAAAAATATTACAAGCAGATTCGTTTATTGAATCACATCCAAGATGCTTTTATCATAGACGCGTTATGTCTTTATTGTAGTGGTGGGTCGTCGACGATTTTACAGTCGACGCAACGAGACCGTTTACCGTCGACGATGAACTAGTTTAAAAAACAGTCTAATTTTCGACTAGTTTACGTTGTCTTCGATAAAGACTATTTCTTCACATAAACAATTGGTAAACGTAAACGTAAACGAAATCTCATTTGTCAAGTCACTAGACGATACGTGACGATCGCGACGCGACGCAACGGACTCATCAACCAGTCAAAGAATAAAATAGTTTATCTGTGAACTGTAATAGTAGTTTATGAAACTGTTGCATAATAAGGGTTATTAAAATACGAGTGTGAGTTTAAAACATGAGCCAAAGGCGAATGTTTTAATAAACCACACGAGTATTTTAATACCTAATTATGTGCAGTTTCATACACTACTTTATCTAATCTCATGAAATATATGATAATAATATTTTAAATACAACTATGAAGTTAATTTAACAGCTATAATTCTTACTTATGAATCCATTTGCAGATCGAGCATGCGTAGTGCGCATGCGCGACGCGCCGCGCGGCGTCGCGTTCACAGATTATGTAGAAAAATTTTGCATAGTTGCAATGTATTTGCATTGCAACCTGTTTAAAATACCTGTATCCAGGGCTGAAGCTGTATCGTAATGGTAAAAAAGTTATTTTACGATACAGTTGTCCATAGAAGATCTGTATCGAAAAATAACTTTTTAAATTCATTTTGATAGCTTGTGCGTAAAGACTGTCATTAAGATACTGTGTTTAGTTTTTTAATGTGTAATTTTCAGTATGAGATTAGATAAACTAGTTTAATCGTTCACGCACAAAAAACTGTTTAAAAAAACGGTTCGTTCATTCAACGCCCATCTCTACTTTATTGTGGCAAAAAAAAACAATATAATTGCCCGACTTTTACGCAGTCCCGCACCAATTACCGTTGCAGCAAGACGATCCTGTAAAAACCCCTTCTTAAAGAACACCATGCTGTACTCTCTTGTGAAAACCTCGCCAGATAATTCATTCCACAACCTAAAAATCTGTGGAAGAAAACCTGGGGGCCTACCGCTGAAGATGAAGCCGATTACCATCCGATTTTTTCAATGCGACAGTAACACAACTGCTTAGATCAGTGTTTCCCAACCATTTTTACATCAAGGCTCCCCGGATCACAAATAATATTTTCATGGCACCCCCCCCCCCCCCCCCCCCCGAATAAATTTTTCAGTAAGTAAGTACCTACAATAACAATCGCATTATTTTAACAACATTTATTTTTATGTAATTTCTACAAAAAGAATCACAAAATGAACTTTGACTAAATTAAAACGTTTTTATCAACCAATCTATAAGAGTACTAGGGAGTATAGTGACAATACTAGTGAGATACTTGAGCTTGCATTCTCCCTACAGTGTTTACTTCATATTCTACCTACAGTGTTTACTTCATGAACGCATTGAAATATTTTTTCTATTGAAAACACAAACCTCTCAAGCCCCCCTTGACATCCCTCTACGCCCCACTAGGGGGGCGCGCCCCCCTGGTTGGGAAACCCTGGCTTAGATTATTGGTAACTAGCGACCCGCTCCGGCTTCGCACGGGTGCAATGCTGATACTAAATGTACTACAGAAGGTCTTTGCGCTTTGTCCTATCCAGTCCTTCCCCAGTTATAAGCACACGCCGCCGGCTCCGCGGCCGGTACCGCCACAGCCGTTATGTCCCTGCATTTTAAATGTGTAATATCTTCTAAACTATTCATTTAAATTACATGCTGTGAAGGGCCATATTGATCTATATTAAATGCGCAATGTATTTAAGGTACTTAATTGGATAAGGATTAATTCTGTATTGCTTAAAATCGCTTCGTAAATAAGGCATTATTTCTTGTAAAAAGCAAAGGATAAAATAACGGTTATTGTGTGTTACCACTAAGAGATAGACATATACCATCGCGAACTTTTTTGTAGACCATTTTAAGGTGAACAATACTGTACTACATTATTTTGATCTATCTCGTTGGGTTCAGCCAGCGTTTGCAATGAAAGAGCAAAAAAATGTGTTTATTTACGACATCACATTAGAAACCTCTAAATTATCAGTGTTTTTCTACTATGTTATGCATATATTATACATATAAACTTTCCAGTTGAATCACTCTATCTATTAAAAAAAACCGCATCATAATCCGTTGCGTAGTTTCAAAGATTTAAGCATACATGGGGACATAGGGACAGAGAAAGCGACTTTGTTTTATACTATGTAGTGATAATGTTTAGCTCAGCTGGAAGAAACCCTAGAGCTCTACTAACTTAACTGGGTATGTTTACCAATAACTTTAATCTAAGACCAATTGTTGGCATTAAAAAATCCGACGGTAATCGGCTTCAGCTTCGGCGGTAGGGCCCCTGAGCCATGAAGAAGTGGAGAACCGCTAAGACGGTTTGGCACTTTCCTTGACACACGTTTACGCATATCAGCAATCAATAATTACATCAATATAGGACAGTATTTGCATTGACATTCCGCAGGGATCCTTTCTAGGACCGTTGTATGTGATATTTGTATATGACATCCAACACTGCTTACGGTTCTACAGTCTGCTTTCCTTCGCAGATTGTCGCAGTTTCTTCTGCGAGTAGATTGATGTGACATCGCGCCGGAGTTCTATCCGCTTCGGTCTGCATATTTATATATAGACGGATGTGCGATCTAATGATTTGGTCACACACTGCGCTCTTAGTAATACATTGCATTCGAAAATAATAATTTGAGTCATAATTATATATTTACTGATGCTAAAGCAATTATAGGGATTTTTAACTCTAGTTGATGATAAATATATTCTGACAAATATACAATTGTATAAAGGTTACATTCATATTGTATTTAGGCATTTAAACAGATTCAACACAATATACTACTGCATATATTTTTTTAATTCGACATAAGTGGAGACTTGCTAAGATGATTGTTCTCCTTCATTGCCGGACGTTGACGCATATCATTATTCAATAATTATACATCAACATAGGACAGTATTTGAAGTGACATTCCGCAGGGATCCTTTCTAGGACCCTTGTATGTAATATATGTATATAACATCCAACATTGCTTATGGTTCCATAAACGTATAAAGCTTACATTCATATTTTTAAAGGTTATGCTTTTTTTTCATTGAGATATACGAAACCCTAATAAGAACTTTCTACATGAAAAGAACACTCCATTAGCGACCTTTGTAATAAGGAAAAGGCAGTCGATGAGCCCACACATGGGTTATCGCAAAAAAATCCAACATCAACAATACATCTCTGATTAAAATCCATTCAGCCATTCAGTTAATACATGAGTATACTGATTGTGATTAATACATACATAGATTTATGTAGGTAGTAATGGCTTGTTTAACATTTTTTTTTTCGATTTAAAGACGTCACAATAAAAGAAATATAGGTGAAATAATTACTTCGATTGTATAAAAACTTCTCGAGATATGATAACTTGAAGATCACAATTTTGGACTATCCCGAAAACGCTCCATACAAAAGGCCACCACGTTATGACGTCACACCTTGCTATTTTATATGAATTAAATCAGAAATTTGTACGACAGCTATGTTAAATATTGCGTTTATGTAGCCAGTGCCGTAACAAAAGTGATAGTATTTTTTATTGTTTCTACAATGCAATGGTAATATTTATTTTTTATAATTTCATACTTTTAAAATGAACTTTCCCACCAAACTTTGATCGAACATAAAACACGTCGAACATAAGTTATTAAAATTTTAAGATCGTAGATCATTCTAGTTTTATGTATTTTACGTTACTGATAGACAGTTTATAGAATTTTGTAACATTGGCAACTAGCCTATTCTCTTTGGTAGTACATACCCTCTTGTAGCAGAAACACATGAAGATGCAATTGGGGCAAACCACACTCCGGCCACTCTGTACAAATGTCGCCTAGTTTACTACTACATAAACAATGGCGCCATCCAAACTCTTCCAGATTTGTCTCAGGAAGAGGTGAGGTCGACACGACAGGACAGGAGATGGGCAAAATGCTGGGCATTAACGATAAATGCCCAAAAAGTACTTATTAATCCCCTATTTATGCCCAAAACTAGGCAATTCTTTGGCATTTACAGGTACTTATTGGGCACTTATTGTAAATGCCTGGCATTTCGGCGTATATAAGCGTTTCGCTCACTCCGGAGTGTTTTACACGTGTACAGAAAATAACTTCATTCAGAGCAAAAATCAAATCATGTTATAACTTTGCGTATCACTGAACTCAATGTAAATTAGAGTAAAATTCTCCTAAATTGGATCATTAGTCTGCCAAATTGATTTGTTTGGATTATTGATGCCTTTCATCTTTTTCCTTAAGGCCTCTTGTACACGCTAAGAAATTTCACCGTGTCTACTGCAGATAGGTTATGAGACAGGATATAGGATAGGAGACGAGCTCTCTCCTATCCTATATCCTGTTATTTCTAATATTATAAATATTTTTATTTAAATGCAAAAATTCACCTCCCCACCAGTGGTGATTTGAATCCACGACATCTCGAGTTTGTTTAGTAGTGTAATACTTAATAGTTAGATGGCGCCACACTATGACTCACGCAGTAAAATATAAAAAATGCAAAAATTCGTCACAAACACAAACCTTCCTGATAGCTCAGTCAGAAGAGCACTCGATCGGTCATCGAGCGGTCGTTTGTTCAAGTCCCAGGCGGAAGTGAAATTTTCCATTAAAAATATATAATTAAAGGTTATTAACCCAAAATAAAACTTTGAAATCTTAAGTACCTTTAACAACATCCCCAGGGAGGGTGGCTTAAAATCACCCTTGCTACCACCTCCCTTGCCTCCTTACTTAGTATTATATAGGTTATTTCAAAACAACATATTTATTGAAGCGAAGTTCAACTTTGACAATAGATTTTGTGTTGTTAATTTTGCGAGTGAATTAAGTAGATAACTCGGTGAGTTTTGCTCGGTCTCGTATTACACGATTTATTAAAATATCTATATCTATACATATAATAAAACAGTAAAAATAATGTGTCTGTACATTGAATATATTTACAAAAAAACAATTGGAGGCGATGGAGATATAGTAATAGAGTAAGAATTTTAAAAAAAATGTCTGTCTGTTTGTCTGTATGTCTGTTTGTCTGTTTGTCTGTTTGTCTGTTTGTACACGCTAATCTCTGGAAATACTGGACGGATTCGAATGAAACTTTTTTTGTTATATAACTGTTAAGCCTGGGCAACATAGGGTATAATTGATTTTGGAAAGTGGAACACCTGATGCAGAACCATAATGGTTCAGGTAAACTATAAGAAATATAAAAATGACGCCTTAGCAAAAGTTATTCAACCTGATGAGCATTTTCTGTTGAGGTATAAAAATCCAAGATTTGGAACACCTGATGCAGAACCATAATGGTTCAGGTAAACTATAAGAAATATAAAAATGATGCCTTAGCAAAAGTTATTCAACCTGATGAGCATTTTCTGTTGAGGTATAAAAATCCAAGATTTGGAACACCTGATGCAGAACCATAATGATTCAGGTAAACTATAAGAAATATAAAAATGACGCCTTAGCAAAAGTTATTCAACCTGATGAGCATTTTCTACTGAGGTATAAAAATCCAAGATTTGGAACACCTGATGCAGAACCATAATGGTTCAGGTAAACTATAAGAAATATAAAAATGACGCCTTAGCAAAAGTTATTCAACCTGATGAGCATTTTCTGTTGAGGTATAAAAATCCAAGATTTGGAACACCTGATGCAGAACCATAATGGTTCAGGTAAACTATAAGAAATATAAAAATGTCGCCTTAGCAAAAGTTATTCAACCTGATGAGCATTTTCTGTTGAGGTATAAAAATCCAAGATTTGGAACACCTGATGCAGAACCATAATGGTTCAGGTAAACTATAAGAAATATAAACATGACGCCTTAGCAAAAGTTATTCAACCTGATGAGTATCTTCTGTTGAGGTATAAAAATCCAAGATTTGGAACACCTGATGCAGAACCATAATGATTCAGGTAAACTATAAGAAATATAAAAATGACGCCTTAGCAAAAGTTGTTCAACCTGATGAGCATTTTCTACTGAGGTATAAAAATCCAAGATTTGGTACACCTGATGCAGAACCATAATGGTTGAGGTAAACTATAAGAAATATAAAAATGACGCCTTAGCAAAAGTTGTTCAGCTGGATGAGCATTTTTTGTTGAGGTATAAAAATCCAAGATTTGGAACACCTGATGCAGAACAAAGTTAAATTTATTTGCATAAACAACATGTGTTTACAATAAATTATAGTTTAAAAAAAGTAAAAATAACACGCTATAATAGCAAATAGAACTAAAAAAAATATTTAAAATAATATTAACAAAATATCGAATGTATTGCAAAAAAAAAACCGCGAGGTGCTACTTTTATTCATATCTGCTACAAGTTAGACGCAATCGTTTTATTTTATTTACAAAGGTAACGAGGTATATTTAGTCAGTTTATTATAGACGTGTACGCTAAAATTGAAATGGAACGATTGGTATATATTTGCACAAACCAGAAAGAATACATTTGCGGGACGCTATGTAGAAAGTGTTTTAAGCAACGAGTTGAAACTGTTTTTCTTAGATGCTCACATTACTTCTAGGCGGAAGGACGCAAATACAATGTTCAATATCCTACTCGATTTAAACAGAACTGAAACACGGACATGCTCTGTGACACGAAACTGTGACAAACCGAAGGTGTTTCAGGACTGCTGTCTAATCGTTTGAGATGATTGCGAAATAGCCAACAGTAAGGCACTAGAAGCTGTATATAGAACTTTACGTGCCCAACAGTTTTCAAGAATATTATTAAAATTTGGGGAAGATCTCCTTCCTGAAGTAAAGTCAATGTCTGGCAGCGAAATATAATTGAAGCTGAGATTCTCACTGGGAGTGGTGCCGGTGAAACTGTATTTATTCCGCGTATACCATTCTTCTCCAAAAAAATACATTTTAATTTTAAACGTACACAGTTCTCTGTGACCAGTTGCTTGGCTATGTTTATAAAGAAATCACTAAAATTCGCTGGTCAAGCTTAGGACTGGGTGTTTTTCGCATGTCCAACTTTACGTGGCTTTCTAGAGAGTTAGTAATGCTTCAGGTCATTTCATATTAGCTCCCGAAGGAAAGACTTAAGGTTGACTGGAAGAGATCCCCGTGTGGGATAAGTCCGCCTTTGTATCCCTTTATTTTACATGTACTCATTCGTTGTAATCTGAACAATAAAGATAATACAAACAAACAAAGAGTCCCTTAATTTATTTTATATATTTTTAAAACCATGGTTACAATGTTAAATAAAAAAAAAATAATAACTTATTGACTTTTAACGTATAACAAGTATTTTCTAATATATCTACATTAGTTAGTATTTGTTTTAATACGTCGGAATCATAAAGTCCACGCGAACGAAGTCGCGGGCATCAGCTAGTAGTTACATAAAATAGCAACAGATGGCGCCTCAAAAAAAATTTTAAACGCGCTATGGTTTTCGTGAAAAGTATAAATACAAGCTGATTATTTTGCTCCCTACTTAAGACCTTTTCATTCTTTTGTGATTTGGTAGTTACTGTTGTTGAATGTGTTGATTTTATACTGATATACCTACTTGGCTATGAAAATACGGACTTTCTGATCTTGCTTTGTGGATTGGTTATATATATACCTACATAAATTATTCACCATAAGTTTTTTTCTTAATTATACGATTATGTTAAGTACTTGATTTCCTATGGTCTTACCACGATAACTGATATTCACGCGGACGAAGTTGCGGGCAACAGCTAGTAATATATAAAAATGAATGTTTGTCTGTTGGGGTTTTGTGGTTCATCAACATCTTTGAACCAAAGCCAACTTCACCTGCACGCGGTTCACCCTGATGACTGACAAACGAAGCTCTGGCGAAAAGAGAGGTAGGGAGCGTAATTGTAAGCTACCCGACTGGGGAGTGTACCTCCACCTCACAGAATACCGCAGCCAAATAACAATTCCCTTGAGGGTTGTTGTGTTCCTGCGCGTGAGTGAGGTCACCTGAAAGGAAGGAGATGCTACGTTGACAGTGGGGGTGGCGGCGTGCGAGCGAACTTTTATGTTGCGAGCGTTAATATGGCTACGGTAACCGCTTCACATTAGGCCGTATGCTTGTCTGCCACCCGATGTAGTATAAAAAAAATATCCTTTATGCATTCGTTTACCGCTCATCCGATTGCAATGAAACTTTGGTGGGATATTCTGGGTATACTGGGTAAGGTTACTGGACAACGTCTGACAGGTCAGCTGGTAATATATAAAGCCGATCTCGGTGGTCGAATGGTCAGCAATTGCAACTTTGATTCCGAGGTCGCGGGTTAGATCCCCGCACAAGACAAGCATTTTGTGTGCATGAACATGTCTGTTTGTCTTGGTCTGGGTGTTTTCTATATATGTATTTTACGATAGTGAAGAAATTTCGTGACCCATTAACGTTAAAAAACCGGCCAAGTGCGAGTCGGACTCGCGCACGAAGGGTTCCGTACCATTATCTATAAAAACGGCAAAAAAATCACGTTTGTTGTATGGGAGCCCCCCTTAAATATTTGTTTTATTTTTATTTAATTATTTATTTCTAAAGTGAATATATAACTAAATATTATGTGAGTTTTTCATGCGTCTACCTATTGCCGTTATCAATATCGAGCAAAAACGAGCAAAAAAATCACTTTTGTTCTATGGGAGCCCTCTTAAATATTCATTTTATTCTGTTTTTTAGTAATTGCTGTTATAGCGGCAACAGACATACATTGTCATCATCTGTGAAAATTGCAATTGTCTAACTTACACGGTTCATGAGATACAGCCTGGTAACAGACAGACGGACGGACGGACAGCGGAGTCTCAGTAATAGGGTCCGTTTTACCCTTTGGGTACGGAACCCTAAAAAATGAGAAAAATAGAAAGGGTTCCGTACCCAAACTACGTACTGTAAAAATGAGAAAACACTTTATCTTGCACTAGCTGTTGCCCGCAACTTCGTCCGCGTGAATATCAGTTATCGTGGTAAGACCATAGGAAATCAAGTACTTAACATAATCGTATAATTAAGAAAAAAACTTATGGTGAATAATTTATGTAGGTATATATATAACCAATCCACAAAGCAAGATCAGAAAGTCCGTATTTTCATAGCCAAGTAGGTATATCAGTATAAAATCAACACATTCAACAACAGTAACTACCAAATCACAAAAGAATGAAAAGGTCTTAAGAAGGGAGCAAAATAATCAGCTTGTATTTATACTTTTCACGAAAACCATAGCGCGTTTAAAATTTTTTTTGAGGCGCCATCTGTTGCTATTTTATGTAACTACTAGCTGATGCCCGCGACTTCGTTCGCGTGGACTTTATGACTCCGACGTATTAAAACAAATACTAACTAATGTAGATATATTAGAAAATACTTGTTATACGTTAAAAGTCAATAAGTTATTATTATTTTTTTATTTAACATTGTAACCATGGTTTTAAAAATATATAAAATAAATTAAGGGACTCTTTGTTTGTTTGTATTATCTTTATTGTTCAGATTACAACGAATGAGTACATGTAAAATAAAGGGATACAAAGGCGGACTTATCCCACACGGGGATCTCTTCCAGTCAACCTTAAGTCTTTCCTTCGGGAGCTAATATGAAATGACCTGAAGCATTACTAACTCTCTAGAAAGCCACGTAAAGTTGGACATGCGAAAAACAACCAGTCCTAAGCTTGACCAGCGAATTTTAGTGATTTCTTTATTATCATAGCCAAGCAACTGGTCACAGAGAACTGTGTACGTTTAAAATTAAAATGTATTTTTTTGGAGAAGAATGGTATACGCGGAATAAATACAGTTTCACCGGCACCACTCCCAGTGAGAATCTCAGCTTCAATTATATTTCGCTGCCAGACATTGACTTTACTTCAGGAAGGAGATCTTCCCCAAATTTTAATAATATTCTTGAAAACTGTTGGGCACGTAAAGTTCTATATACAGCTTCTAGTGCCTTACTGTTGGCTATTTCGCAATCATCTCAAACGATTAGACAGCAGTCCTGAAACACCTTCGGTTTGTCACAGTTTCGTGTCACAGAGCATGTCCGTGTTTCAGTTCTGTTTAAATCGAGTAGGATATTGAACATT
Organism: Hypsopygia costalis; assembly: GCA_937001555.2. Taxonomy (NCBI): domain Eukaryota; kingdom Metazoa; phylum Arthropoda; class Insecta; order Lepidoptera; family Pyralidae; genus Hypsopygia; species Hypsopygia costalis. The sequence goes on from OW443347.2 coordinate 19,401,240, forward strand.
GTATTTGCGTCCTTCCGCCTAGAAGTAATGTGAGCATCTAAGAAAAACAGTTTCAACTCGTTGCTTAAAACACTTTCTACATAGCGTCCCGCAAATGTATTCTTTCTGGTTTGTGCAAATATATACCAATCGTTCCATTTCAATTTTAGCGTACACGTCTATAATAAACTGACTAAATATACCTCGTTACCTTTGTAAATAAAATAAAACGATTGCGTCTAACTTGTAGCAGATATGAATAAAAGTAGCACCTCGCGGTTTTTTTTTGCAATACATTCGATATTTTGTTAATATTATTTTAAATATTTTTTTTAGTTCTATTTGCTATTATAGCGTGTTATTTTTACTTTTTTTAAACTATAATTTATTGTAAACACATGTTGTTTATGCAAATAAATTTAACTTTGTTCTGCATCAGGTGTTCCAAATCTTGGATTTTTATACCTCAACAAAAAATGCTCATCCGGCTGAACAACTTTTGCTAAGGCGTCATTTTTATATTTCTTATAGTTTACCTGAACCATTATGGTTCTGCATCAGGTGTACCAAATCTTGGATTTTTATACCTCAGTAGAAAATGCTCATCAGGTTGAACAACTTTTGCTAAGGCGTCATTTTTATATTTCTTATAGTTTACCTGAATCATTATGGTTCTGCATCAGGTGTTCCAAATCTTGGATTTTTATACCTCAACAGAAAATGCTCATCAGGTTGAATAACTTTTGCTAAGGCATCATTTTTATATTTCTTATAGTTTACCTGAACCATTATGGTTCTGCATCAGGTGTTCCAAATCTTGGATTTTTATACCTCAACAGAAAATGCTCATCAGGTTGAATAACTTTTGCTAAGGCGTCATTTTTATATTTCTTATAGTTTACCTGAACCATTATGGTTCTGCATCAGGTGTTCCACTTTCCAAAATCAATTATACCCTATATGTTGCCCAGGCTTAACAGCTATATAACAAAAAAAGTTTCATTCGAATCCGTCCAGTATTTCCAGAGATTAGCGTGTACAAACAGACAAACAGACAAACAGACAAACATACAGACATTTTTTTTAAAATTCTTACTCTATTACTATATCTCCATCGCCTCCAATTGTTTTTTTGTAAATATATTCAATGTACAGACACATTATTTTTACTGTTTTATTATATGTATATAGATATAGATGTATAGATAAAATCGTCCATAGAAAATTTTTCTGTAAACTATAATGACTTTTTTATGAAACAAAGCCTATATGTTGCTCAGGGATGAGCTTAATCTTTTAGTGAAAACCGCGTAAAAATCTGTTCAGTAATTTTAAAGATTAGCGAGTACATACAGACAGACAGACAAAAAAATCAAAAATATCTTTTTTGTGTTCTGTTACTCTTTTTTTTATCGCCCACACCCATTTTTTGTTAATTTTATCAAATGTACATACACGCGGTTCCTACTGTTTTATTATAATATATATGTAGCTATTGATAAAGTGTGCAGTGCACACTGGCAATTACCTATAATTAAAAAGCAGCTGACGGACTGTATTTCATGTGGCAGCCGTCAGTCACTTTGTCAACTTGGACTTTAATTTGCAATCGGACCAGCGTTCATTAATTGAAAGTATGCACAGCGAGCGATGGAGAGAGCTCTAGTGTAGCTCTCTCCATCGCTCGCTGTGCATACTTTCAATTAATCATTTCCCAAATGCTGCGGCTACACTACCTTACCGTCTACCGGGCTGTTACCGCAATAATTATGGCATTAAATTACCGTTTAAATTATGCTGCGGCTACACTACCGTGATATGCCAATATTTATTACCATAACTTCAACAACGCCTAGGTGTAACCACGATTTATGGCCATAATTTTGCCAATCAATATGGCAAATGGCGGTAGACAATAGCTCCGGCGGCGGTCTTTTTTCGCACATCAAAGAGACTTACCGCGGTAATTAATGCGTTTGTGGCCACACTACCGTTTGTCCAGTGTGCAACATGAGCTCAACGGCGACGCACGTATCGACCGACATGGAGTAATCAAATAAAAAAAGCTCGAGTTTTGGAATTATTCTAATTCGAACCGTATCTTTTTATGGGCTTTCTGTCGGGTATCCCCACTATCCCCCGATAAAAATCGCGGTGTACAATAGATGAATTGAAGAAGAAAAAAGACCGAAACCATCTAAATAAATATAACAGCTAAAGCTTCAACCTCCATTTTGAAAAATGATATTTTTACCGCCTAATTTATTGACCTATCTAGGTAAACTCAACCACCCCACTTCACACAGTAATTTAAACGGTAATTCAATGCCATAACTATTGCAGTGACAGCCCGGTAAACGGTAAGGGACGGAATCAAGAACTAGGGACTAACTAATTAGGGATATATCCAGCAGTAGATAGATACAGGCTGATATGATAATGATGTACAGGCCAGGGCCCGTAGCAGTACCATAGCGCGGCGCTATGCATAATCGTGTCATTCACGACGCCGGCGCGAGCTCACTTTGTATCATATTCATCATCATCAGGTCATTTTAGTCTCCACTACAGGAACACGACACTCTCTCGTCCGTCCCAGACAGAAGGAGGATTTGGCCTACACCCCCCACGCTGGCCAGACGGGTTAGGGAGGCCTGATCGATGTTTGATAATGTATTTCTCTTAGTCGCCTTGTACGACATCCACGGGAAGAGACGAAGTGATTCTATTCTAGTCTGCCGGAAACCACACGGCCATTAATGGTTGTATCATGTTATCATTTATTGAATACAATAGTCATATCGAGATTTAGTCATATCCAGACTTGATCATAAAGTGATTTAGTCATATCCAGACTTAGTCATAAAGTGATTTAGGTATACCGTGCATCTAGTCTTATCGCGAAGTAGTCCTAAAGCTTCTAACCCTAAAATCCGTTCCATATTAAATATCACTATCAATCAATCACCTATCAATCAACGCTGTGTATTTAGCAACAGGTAGTAAAATATATTTTATACCGTTGGAATAATTTACATTTCTGAACAACGTTTGGCGGGTTTATTTTTAAAACTTTCCATACAAAAACATACTTCTTTGATTTCTTTCTTTGTAATTAGTTGAGTTGGAATTTTTTTCCTAAACAAATAAACAACATCGAAGTTTCTGATGGACGGATGTCTGTCAATGACTCGTGAGAGGGGGGCACACGAGCATATGGATCACCTGGTAGAAGCAATCACCACCGCCCATAGACATCAGCAACACCAAGATGTCGCCGATCCGTTGCCAGCCCTTTAAGGAAAATATAGACTCTGTTCTTGAAGGCTCCCATATCGTAGTTGTTCGAAAATGCCGCTAAAAGAAGTTGATTCCACAGTTTTACCTTTCGTGGTACAAAATGTAAAACGTAAAATAAATCGACAATTTATCGAAATGATATGGATGCAATTTTAATTTATGTCTTATTGGAGTTATACGAAATCTGGCTAAAACTTATATAAAAAAAAAATTGGGTGTGCTTGTGTCATGGACACGGCCTTGTGTTGTACGTGAATACGTTTTATGCACTAAAATTATCTCAAAATGGTAGCGCTTCCCCCTTCACCGCACGCGATGTTCTATTGAACATCGCTAAGAGAAGGGGTCTCCTACGCTTCATCGCCCCATACGTGGCCTACACTCTCGAACTTTCCTCCCCGCTGACTTGGCAGATGTGGCCAGGCCACTGCCACTTCAACTCGCTGACTCTGAGAGGTATGTCGACCACTTTGTATCTCCGTCGAATTTCTTCGTTCCGGATTCGATCCCTATAATACACATGGTAAGTACGAATTCAACTGTATGCCAATTGGATTACAGTGCGCTCCACGTATCTGCCACTTTTTATTGAATAGGCTGCGTGGGTCCGTGAAATATAAATGAGGGTATTTGCATATTATGACGTCTTTCAACGGATTATATAGATGGGACATGTCCTCATTTATGTGCAGGGAGAATATTACTTTGTGTTTTTTTCCACGCTCCCATTTTTAGGATGAATTTATTAATCGCATTTGCGTGTGATAGCTGATGATAATTTATATTATTTTTTTCTTGAATACGTTTTTAAAATTGCTACTAGACAGGGGCAATCCAAAATGATAACAAAATCGAAGGGGAAGGGGAAGCGCTGCTATTTTGAGATAATTTTAGTATATATAACATATTCACCGTCTCCATGACACAGCCATACCCTTCGGTATTTCGGTAGATCTTAGTGAACAAAGGGAGTTCAGCTTCGAATGTTATGAAGGTTGACACATTTACTACAATTATTTCAATGTTGCTTGTTCCAGGTATCAGCGTGGGTAACAGAGCTGGTCCTTTCGCAATCCACAGCTGAGGATCGGAAGGCTGCGCTAGCTTGCATCCTGAGGGTGGCACTCACTTGCTGGAACATCGGCAACTTCAACGGGGCCATGGAGATCGTCGCTGGGCTCAAGTAAGTAATTTATTCTTTAGCAACCCAATAAGAACAAGTATTATGGAAAAAGAATGTCACGGTTGTATTTGGGGAACACCTTTTCGAAATGTTAGAAAAAGAAACACAATTTAACCTTCCTGAACTCGAGTGCTGGTGTCACAGACCGACGATATCGAAAACATCAAAATTCTCGGAATCCGTTTGCAACAACCTCCCCGCGCTCACTGTACCTTCCTAACATTTGACGATTTCGCGACAGTTGCTACAATTTATATACAAAAACGAGACCCTTTTATTATAAAACACTTTGTTAAAAACAATGTCAAAGCGCGCGTCGTATGTCTAGGAAAGAGAGGCACTTAACCCTCGACAGGCCTGATGGGGTCCAATAAATAATAATAAATATTTTCAGACAAATTACACAGCGCCATCTAGCCCCAAAGTAAGCGAAGCTTGTGTTATGGGTACTAAACAACTGATACACATACGTAAATACATTTTTTTTTATAAATACATACTTATGATACATATAAAACACCCAGACCAAGACAAACAGACATATTCATGTACACAAATGTTTGTCCTGTGTGGGAATCGAACCAACGAACGTTGGTGTCGAAGCCGCATCATTGACCGCTACGCCACCGAGCTCGTCAATAATACTCGTCACTTGAAAAATTCGGTTATATTTTTTCATAAACTTTCTCGTTGCGTGTTGTTGGCAAGCTTCATGTTGTAAACTAGAAGTTTTATTGCAGTTTCGAGTATTTCGCAATATGCTTGTGTTACATTTGTTACGTTCTGTAATTTTGTCGACGCGAGAGGGCTGGCAGTTGGGTTAGATCGAAACTACAGAGTAGATCTTTTAATGTGACCTACAGGGCAAGTACTCTAATTAATTGAGTTAGGGTCTTTCTCTCAAAAAAAGATACATATATTTTTGAAAAGAAACAAAACTGCATATAATTTTTTTAAAGTTACGCTTCCCAAACCCAAGAGCGGTGCCGCCTAAAATAAAAATGGAGACATTCTGTACATTAAGTTGCCGGTAAATTTTACACAATAATTTTCAGGTAGTGCAGACTATTGAACTCTTGTAAAATATGTAACCAAAAAAGGAAAATACACAAAGAGTCTTGTTTATGCTGAGATATTTATTATGTAAAAAATAACATAGATCTAATGTCAAAATCCTATAAAAATCACATAATATCTTTAAATTATGAAACCCACCTTCATTCACTCACTCATTCACCCATTCACTCAATCACCCATTCACTCATTCACTCATACACTCATTCACTAATTCACTCATTCACTCATTCACCCATTCACTAATTAACTCATTCACTCATTCTCTCATTCACTCATTCACTCAATCACTCATTCGCTCATTCGCTCATTCACTCATTCATTCATTCATTCACTCACTCACTTATTCATTCATTCATTTATTCATACACGCTTCGTGAAGATGTTAATTTCACACAAGTTTTTGTCTTGTGCAAAATCAACTTGTGACCTTTGGACATAGCTATATAGATAAAGCAACCAATCACTTCGCAATAATCAAGATAATTAAAAAAGCAATAATGGATGGACGTTTGTCATTTTCAGGAATTTCATAAAATTAACTTACAAAGACATGCCTTTGGCACAAAAAATGTCGACTTGCGTGGGCTAAATGCTTCACTAAATGAGACATATCAGAGCGTTGGCGTTTCATTGATTCATGTTCAAGCTGGGCGAAGCGAAGCGATACGTTATGTTTTGACAGATATACATAATGTTCCTGGACAAATTAATCACGGCCATCCAGTCCTAAACTAAGCAAAGCTTGTACTAGATAACTGATAATATATTTAATATACAGTTTTTTTGTAAATACATAGTAAACACCCAGACCAAGACAAACTGAATTTTTCATGCACATAAATTTTTGTCTTGTGCGGTTTACGTTTACTTTTCCAAAAAAAAAATCTATTTAACGAGTAGGTAAATTAACTGTTCCGAATTGCCATTTAATCCCTGTTAGAAGTTTCGACTAGTTACAACACGCCCCACCTTCCTGCTTGCATCCAACTAGTCTTGTGCTTAATCGGACACTCTTAGGTGAGCACTGTAATAGTACAGTCCGATTAATGTACTAGTACACCTTAATAGTACTATTAGTACCTATTAGTACTTTATGTGATTAATGTAAATTTGGTAATTACAAGCACTACACAGCGCTGTTTATGATTTTCTATGAATGAAACACACGGCGCTGAAAGCGATTTATACCAGTGCAGTGTGCTTACCTCCTATCTCGCTTACTCTTGCGATAACATTGCGAGACGCTTTATTCTTTGTCTCTCGGACAGACCACAGACAGACAAGTGTTTCGGGCTTGGATAACCTAGTACACTGTACGAATAGTCCGATTAGTCCGAATAAGAGTTCGTGTTTGGTAACGTTTCTTTTAGTACAGTGTCAAGTACCGTCACCTATTAGTACATCGTACATGTACTACTCAAGACTACATCCAACTATCAGTCATAAAAACTCTTAAGAGGGGCATGAAAATATTATTTTTGGTTCTGGGAGGTTCGGGGAAATAAAGGAATCCCTGATAGAGGCGATTGTGTAGCTTTTACTGATCACGAAACAATATAAAAAACATCAAAAACAGTTAAGTACCATCATCATCAATATCGTCAAGGAGGGGTGCCCTAAAATCACCACGCTTTCTATCAACAGCATTTTATCGTATAGCGACAACACTGCTCAGGTGGGACAAATTCTATTATGTTAAATGTTGTAATGTGTAAAGCTAAATACCCACGCGGGTTAGTTAATTATTTTAAAACACACATTTTCGACCCACATTTTGTCCCCTACGCGACCTACACACATGTACATAAGGTGTGTTTGATAGATATATAGATAGATATGCTTTATTTATCATCATCCTGTATCTACCCACTGCTGGATATAAACCTTCCCCAATGCTTTCCACCAGATACGATCCTCCGCTTTCCACATCCAGCCGCTCCCAGCCGCTTTCTAATGTTCATCGGACCATCTAGAAAGAGGGCGTCCAACACTTCGTCGTCCTACGTGCGGTGTCCACCCTAATACCTTCCTCCCCTATCTGCCATCAGTTACTCGGCAGATGTGACCGGCCCATTGCCACTTCAGCTTGCAAATTCTGAAGGCTATGTCGACAACTTTGGTTTTTCGTCGAATTTCTACGTTCCGGATTCGATCTCGCAGAGAAACTCTGAGCATAACCCTCTCCATCGCTCGCTGCGCGACCTTTATTTAGCCTGTGGACCAGTCCGATGGTCAGTGTCCAAGTCTCTGCACCATATGTCTATGAGATATGCTTTATTCGTACTATACAAACTACATATAATAATATCATTCAATCGGTTTAAGTCCGAACTTCAGACGTGGCTTATAGTACAATGCTTCTATTCAATGAGAGAATTTGGATGATAATTTTGTTTTTAGGGTTCCGTACCTCAAAAGGAAAAACGGAACCCTTATAAGATCACTTTGTTGTCCGTCTGTCTGTCTGTCAAGAATTTCTATATCGAGAATGCGTGGAGGTATCAAGCTGAAATTTGAACTGTATACTCAGGTCTACGGTCCCATGATGTTGTAAAAAAATCAAACTGTAAAGTTTACGTAAAAAAAGTTACGGTCGTTTATTCAGCAAAAAACGCATATTTCGACACATTCTCAATGGAATCAAAACCTATAGGGTACTTCCCGTTGACCTAGAACTATGAAATTTGGCAAGTAACATCGTTATAGACTACAAGTACAGGAATAAATCTCAAAACTATACATTTGTAAAGAAATCTTAAAAAATAGGGGGTCTATATTTTTTATAGGGTGTCGAAATTTCAAATTGAAACTACCTACTAGTTCAAATGGAGTATCATATGAAAGGGCTTGATGTACACATTGCAAAATATATTTTATTTATTTTTTTCGACGCATTATTTCTTATTTATAATGAAAAATATCAAATTTAATATTGATACTACGTACGGAACCCTCGGTGGGCGAGTCCGGCTCGCACTTTTCCGGTTTTTTTTTTAAACTTAATTACTCCGTGATTTATAAACCGATTTGAAAAAAATAACTTTTTTTATTTGAAAGAGTATAATTCCAAATTAGTCCCATATATTTTTCATCATCATCAACATCAACCTGTATCTACCCACTGTTAGGTTTGTTATTTTATTACTCCGTCATTTACAAACCGATTTGAAAAAAAAAAAAAAATATTTGAAAGAGTTACTTCCAGATTGGTCCCATATTTTTTTCATCATCATCATCATCAGCCTGTAGAGTAATTTTGGAGACGGTTTTTATTTTGTTAAAATTATTAATTTAAACATTGATAATATATTTTGTAAACTATATATATACTTTTGACATAAGTAATTCTTTATTTATTATAAATTTGACTAATTTAATTGCAATAGTTGTAAAGCCATGAATTAATGTTTTAATTATTTATATTACTATTTAAGTACAATTCGTTTTAAAAAAAAAGAAAAATTGCATGCCTCTATATAATGAACATTTTGTAACTTGACTGAAATATGACATCTTACTAAATTGTTGTATGTTCTAAGCAAATTAATGTTGATTAACTTACATATTACTGTATGTAAGTGAAAGAATTATTTTTTTTCTTGGACTAATTACATACTGCCATCTAGTCCCAAACTAAGCAAAGCTTTGTACTATGGGTACTAGATAACTCGTATACATAAATATTTATTTTTAAAGTACATATAATACATAGAAAACCACCACCAGACCAATACAAGCAGACATGTTCATGCACACAAATATTAATCTTGTACGATGATCGAACCCGCGAATCGTGAGTTAAAGTGGCCATCGCTATCCATTCCACCACCGAGCTCGTCAACTCTCACAAAGGGCAGCAATCCTGAGTCTCTGGCACCAATTGGCATTGACATCTCTTTCAAACTCCTTGACGAGGTCGGTGGTCGAATGGTTTGCATTGTTAGCAATGGCCACTTTGACTCCGAGGTCGCAGATTGGATTCCCGCACAAGACAAACATTTGTGTGCATGAACATGTCTGTTTGTCTTCGTCTGGGTGTTTTCTATGTATTATAAGTATGTATTTACAAAAAAAAATGTATTTAAGTACATTTATCAGTTGTCTAGTACCCATTACAGAAGCTTTGCGCTTAATTTGGGACTAGATAGCGCTGTGTAAATTGTCCTGATAATATTTATTTATTTTTAAATTCCCGCAAGTACCCGCGACTCGGGAGTCAAAATGGACATGGTTAGCCACTCGGACCACCTCGAAGTCAAATTGAAAAAGAAATTTGTGTTTGAAGATTCAGAAGAAAGAAGAATCAGGTACAGTCTGCAGGGGTTTCTTTCGGCCTTCAGCTGTTTATAGACTGTAGGCCGGCGGAAACTACTTGCTGACTGTACCGATTGTCAACAGAAGATAAGAAGAAATAGAGAAGAATCATTCGCGTAGAGGAGCAAATCTGAACCTGAGAGTAAGTATCCCCTATTAGAGATCCCTAAATAGAGATAATAAAGCGAATAACGATTTGATTGATATAATTGATTCTACTTATATGTATATGAATATTGTATATATGTGTGTGTGTATATGTATACATATAGATATGTACATATAGATGTAACAAAATATAATTTGTAAATAAGAAACTGCGCAAGATGTTCAATATATGTAAAAGTACCTACGACGAGAATGCTCTTAAACTATCCTGTAGTTTGGCATGTAACTAATGTGTAAAATATGCTTGTTATCCTTATTCATCTCACTGCTGGGATATGGCGACGGTCCCTACGTATAAAGCGACATGTCATTTCAGACATGTCTGCTTATACTACGATATAGTAATTAGAGAATATTATTATTGGACAAAAGAGTTAATTTCTTAATTTTTAATTATATACAATCAATAAAATAAAAAATAAAATGTTTTTTACGGGCAATCTATAGCAATTTATACAATTAAAAAAAAATGCCATTTTTGACATGTCGCTTTATTCATAGGGACCGTCGATGGGTCTCCCTCAAATGAAGGGGTTTAAACCATACTCCACCACGCTGCTCACATATAACATAAAAAAGAAATATCGAACTGGATCCAGCCGTTCACGTGCGATGGTGTGACCAAGGGAAACAAGGATTCATTTTTATATTATAACTAACTTTCGCCCGCGGCTTCGCTCGCGTGAAATTCGGGGCAAACACGTGTTTACTCTTTATCTATAGTAGTACTCGTGTAAAGTTTAAAATAAAATAGTCCAACTAATCTCATTTCCCCATACAAACTTTGGACCCCCCGTTTCACCCCTTAGGGAATGAATTTTGAAAAATAGTTTCTTAGTGTACCTCTAGACATTATAAGGACCCTACATGCCAAATTTGGAATCTCTATACCCAGCGGTTTGGGCTGTGCGTTGATATATATATCAGTCAGTCAGTCAGTCAGTCAGGACTTTGAATTTTATATATAGATAAAAAAATAGCTTAGACCAATAAGATCTAATCTAGAGAGAAATCAGTCTCCTTTATTGGTCGTATCTAATCAATTCTAAATCTATGTTTTAACCCTACATCACATTCAGGTGATTAAAAAGGACATATAGGTCATCTTTGATATCGTATCCTTTGTTAACCCTCCCGCCCCGTCCGCTGACAGAAGTATGCTCTTGTATAAAACTATAGTGACCATGAATAAATATTACGGCGGGATATATCGCCATTCTTTAAAATTACGAGTTTTTGGCCCGATCTTTTGATAAGGGGCTATTCATTTATTACGTAAGACTATTTTCGCTAGTTTTTGACCCCTTCCCCCCCCCCCCCCATTATAAGAAAAAATAAGAATAGGCCGACCCCCTCACCCCCTGTTAAATATTTATTACGTAAGAATCTAAAGGAAAAAAACAACTTTTATAAGTAACAATTTTTAGAAATGTTTATTTGTACTTACAAATGTGCTAATAATTTTTATTTTTTGCTAGTAATAAACTTTGGTTTTAATCATTCATCTTAAAATCATACATCTGAAAATCTTTACCTACATAAGATTTTCAGTACAGGGGCTCAAAACCCACTAGGAAAGTGGATATGCCACTGGAACATCTCTAATAATAGGTGCTGCTTCTATACACGTCGGTCGTCGTCGACGTTCATCCATTCCACATCAACCCCGATGATCTTACGTAATCTTACGTAAGAACTATCAAGACTCCCTCCCATCCCCTTGTAAGAAAAAATAAGACATGGCCGACCCCCCCCCCCCCCCCCGTAAATCGTCTTACGTAATAAATGAATGGCCCCTAAGCCTGCGCGTTACCAAAAGATTGACTTGACAATTATATTGGGCGGTCTACGTGTGATTTCATGTACTCAAATTAAATTGTTGTTTCATGGGTATTATCTGAATCGTGATGTTGAAATGCTTGTAAACGGTTAATGTTGATGTTTATATGCGGAAACATATAATGGCATGTTTTTGTGCATATTGTTATTTATTTTTGTTATAAGATGCTGTTTGTTTTCCGAATAAAAAAAAGAAAATAACGGACATCTGCTAGTGGCCTATAGATATATATAAATAAATATTTCTGGACAAATTACTATCTAGTCCCAAACTAAGCAAAGCTTGTACTATGGATACTAGGTAACGGATATTATACTTGAATACATTTTTTTTTATAAATACATATATATAATACATAGAAAACTCCCAAATCGCGGGTACTTGTGGGAGTTTAAAAATAAATAAATAAATAAATATTATCTGGACAATTTACACAACGCCATCTAGTCCCAAATTAAACGCAAAGCTTGTGTTATGGGTAGTAGACAACTGATAAATGTACTTAAATACATTTTTTTTTGTAAATACATACATATAATACGTACAAAACATCCAGATCAAGACAAACAGTCGTGTTCAAGCACACAAATATTTGTCTTGTACGGAGATCAAACCCGTGATCTCGGAGTCTAAGTGACCATTGCTAGCCATTCGACCGCCGCCGAGCTCATCAAATATGCTTATTACTATTTAGTTAATATACATTATGCCGTGTGGTTTCCGGCAGACTAGAATAGAATCACTCCGTCTCTTCCCGTGGATGTCGTACAAGGCGACTAAGGGAAATACATTATCAAATATCGATCAGGCCTCCCCAACCCGTCTGGCCAGCGTGGGGAGTGTAGGCCAAATCCTCCTTCCGTCTAGGACGGACGAGAGAGGGTCGTGCTCCTGTAGTGGTGACTAAAATGGACCTGATGATGATGATGATAATATAGATCAAGTGCCCTACCGCCTATCCTGAAGCCGATTGCGATCAAATAAACATCATCATCATCTTTATTTATTTTTTCTTTTTATACTACGTCGGGTGCCAGACAAGCATACGGCCCGGCTGATGTGAAGCGGTTACCGTAGCCATATTAACGCTTGCAACATACAATATTGCTCGCGCGCCGCCACCCCCGCTGCCAACGCAGCATCTCCTTCCTTTCTTTCTGGTGACCTCACTCACTCGCAGGAACACAACAACCCTCAAGGGAATTGTTATTTGGCTGCGGTATTCTGTGGGGTGGAGGTACATTCCCCAGTCGGGTAGCTTACAATTACGCTCCCTACCTCTCTTTTCGCCAGAGCTTCGTTTGTCAGTCAGCAGGGTGCACCACGTGCAGGTGAAGTTGGCTTTGGTTCAGATCTTGATGAATCACTTACACCCATCATCATCAGGTCCATTTTAGTCTCCACTACAGGAGCATGACCCTCTCTCGTCCGTCTTAGACGGAAGGAGGATTTGGCCTACACTCCCCACGCTGGCCAAAAGGGTTGGGGAGGCCTGATCGATATTTGATAATGTATTTCCCTTAGTCGCTTCGTACGACATCCACGGGAAGAAACGGAGTGATCCTATTCTAGTCTGCCGGAAACCACACGGCCAAATAAACATACATAATACTATTCTGTTAGTGAATAGATGCGAAATAAAAAAATCTCGCGAATATTCTCACGAATTATCAAGATAATGGTACACGGGGCGTCATGCATGATAGCTAACCCATAACAAAGGCGTTGTTATAATTATTGCGAACCGGAAACCTGAAATCTTAGAGTTTCAAATCTAAACGGACAAGTCTTTGAAACTCAAAGGCAACTGAAAGATAATGTACTTGAAATTCAGAGGTCATGTTAGTTCTAGGATCACAAAGACGACGTTCTAACTGTACCTGTAATTTCAAGCCTTCTTTCAGACCTCAGTCCTTTTATTCACTGCAAATGACAAGTCAAGGCTCCCGTCTAAAAGTACAGTGACCATACTCAAGTATAATTTACTAAATCCAATAGCTTCTTTAAGAAATAAGTAACTTCAATGAAAATTAAGGGTGTAAGTGGTTCATCAACATCTTTGAACCAAAGTCAACCTCACCTGCACCTGGTGCACCCTGCTGACTTACAAACGAAACTCAGGCGAAAAGAGAGGAAGGGAGCGTAATTGTAAGCTACCCGACTGGGGAATGTACTTCCTGTACCTCACAGAATACCGCGGCCAAATAACAATTCCCTTGAGGGTTGTTGTGTTTCTGCGAGTGAGTGAGGTCACCAGATAGGAAGGAGTAGCTGCGTTGGCAGCACGCCGGCGATATTTCATGTTGTGAGCATTAATATGGCTACGGTAACCGCTTCTCATCAGGTGGGCCATATGCTTGTTTGCTAAGCGACGTAGTATAAAAAAAATTGATTAACTTACTAGTGCGTTTTACACTATCTCTTCATCTTATTTTCCCCTTCCCATTTCATATGGGATCGGCTCTCCTAACTCTTTTTCGCCAGGTTATTCTGTGCTAGTTGTCTGTGGATGTAATTGTGCCTTGTCCATAATTCGGGCCATACTCGTCCACCACGTTGCGGACGGAGTACGTTTTAGACTATAACTCTGGCTTTTGTCGTTTTGTACAATGTTTTATATACTAAAATATTTTCCTAAAAAATATGCAAAGTAACAGCGAAAATCTCAAACAAATCGGATCGGTAGTTTTTGAGAAAATACGATATAGAACGAACTGCAAGGTGGAACATTCTTATGAGACTACAGTATGGTGTTCTTCAAAAAGTCGTGATTGAAGCCTCTGTAGTTACTGGTAGTGATCTTTTTAGGGTTCCGTACCCAAAGGGTAAAAAGGAACCCTATTACTAAGGCTCCGCTGTCCGTCCGTCCGTCCGTCCGTCCGTCTGTCACCAGGATGTATCTCATGAACCGTGACAGTTAGAGAGTTGAAATTTTCACAGATGATGTAATTCTGTTTTCGCTTTAACAGCAAATACTAAAAAACAGAATAAAATAAATATTTAAGGGAACTTCCATACAACAAACGTGAATTTTTTGCTCATTTTTGCTCGCAATTGATAACGGCAATGGGTAGACGCTTGAAATACTCACAAAATATTTAGTTATATATTTACTTTAAAAATAAATAATTAAATAAAAATAAAACAAATATTTAAGCGGGGCTCCCATACAACAAACGTGATTTTTTTGCCGTTTCTATACATAATGGTACGGAACCCTTCGTGCCAGAGTCCAACTCGCACTTGGCCGTTTTTATTTTTAGTTTTTCACATCGACTATTAACATAATTTTACGATAAAATTTCAAAATATATAAATAATATGATAATATTTATTTCTTTACAAAAGCCCAATTTTTTAGACATGTTTTAAGAATTTTCCTATCTCATTTATTTTCAATAACATTCAATCTGACATTAGCTCCCCATAAATACGTAACAAATGTATTTACAAAAAATAATGTAATTTGGTGCACCCTGCTGACTGACAAACGAAGCTGTGGCGAAAAGAGAGGTAGGGAGCGTAATTGTAAGCTACCCGACTGGGGAATGTACCTCCACCTCACAGAATACCGCAGCCAAATAACGGTTCCCTTGAGGGCTGTTGTGTTCCTGCGAGTGAGTGAGCTCACCAGAAAAGGAGATGCTGCGATGGCAGCTAGGGTGGCGGCGCGCGAGCGATATTTTATGTTGCGAGCGTTAATATGGCTACGGTAACCGCTTCACATCAGGCGGGCCATATGCTTGTCTGCCACCCGACGTAGTATAAAAAAAATATATGTATTATACCAGTTACCTAGTACCCATAGTACAAACTTTTCGCTTAATTTAGGATTAGATGGCACTGTGTAAATTGTCCAGGAATATTTATTTATTTATTTATTTAATAATATTTTTTATTGTACCGAGCGTTTCGCAAAGCATGGTCGGCGTAGTGGGACCCATCTCACGCAATCCGTCACAATTTGTACTACGTTGATCTACTACATGCCCGGCACGTTTTAAGTGCGTATAACTTACATTAGGGTTGACACCTGAGAATACTTTTTGACGATAAATTCGAAGGTCGGCCTAACTTCAGATAACTAGGGGTGTTAGAGCATAAAATAAATCATTTATTTTTAAGAAGGAGGACGTTCTCAGTTCGGCTGTTTTTTTTAAATATATGTTTCATCTTATGTGAAATTCCAAAAGCTTCCTACTCCTACTAATTTCTTCTGATTAAATTCGTTGTGAGTTGCAAGGCAGCCGTAGTTTTATCCCCGGTACTGCAATGGACTTCATTGTTCATTGCCTTTTTTGGCGGTCGCCGCTGTTAATCCTGGCTACACAGGAGACATATTGGTGGGAATGTGTGGTAGGCCCCCGTCCTATTATATTATATATTATATAATATTATATTATATTAGATTTGATTTTCTCGACTCTAGGTCGGTATTTAAATGAGTATCTCGTCCCAAAACCCTCAGGAAGAGAGATATTCATTGTCCCATATATTTATGTTTGAGTGAGTGTATTTTCTACTATAGATTGTTGTGTGGCTGTAAGTTGACTGTTTGAGGATGCCTGTTGAGTTTCGTTACCAGTACTATTTATGAAAATTGTGTCCCCTAGAACCTTGCTGATTATGACAGATGTGTGTGTTGCTGCTTGTTTTTGTAGTATTCCGATGTCTATTTTAGCATCAAGTTTATCACAATGTCTTGTGATACTTTTTGCCACTATCCCTGTTGCCCCTATCACAATTGGTACCACAATCGCCTGTGTGTTCCATAGCCGACTAATTTCTGTTTTTAAAAGATGGTATTTGCTTAATTTTTCTATTTCTTTAGCTCCAATATTATAATCAGAAGGCACTGACACATCTATGAGGTATGTTTTATTATTGCATTTGTCAACATATATTATATCCGGTCTATTGTGTGTAACGGTTACATCGGTTTGAATGGAAATTTCCCATAGAATTTTAGCGCCTGCATTTTCCTTGACTTGGGGTTGCTTCAGTTCTTCTTTCCACCATAACTTGGAAACTTCAATGTTATGCTTTTTCGCTAGACACCAGTGTATGTATTGAACCAAGTTATTATGCCTCTTCACGTAGTATGTGCCAGCCAATTTTTCACATCCAGATATGATATGTTGTGTTGTTTCATCTCTACTCGAACAGAGTCTACATTTACCATCGACCGGTCGCTTCAATATATCTCTCTCATGTTGTCGTGTTAATACTGCTTGATCCTGTGTTGCAAATATCGATGACTCTAATGATGGCGATAATGGGTGCTTTTTCAGCCACTTGAATGATAGTTCTTTATCGACGTTTGCCTGATCTAGTACTGCTTTTGGGAATTGTCCATGAAGGTTCTTATTTCTCCATGCTGTGTTCTGTTTCTTGACTATTGCTTTTTTAATCTCTGTATCTGAATGTGCTTGTCCTTGCGCCAGTTGTAACTCTGCTTCTATTTCTTGTGCTTCTTTTCCTATTGAAAACTTGTCTCTATTACGGTCGTGTTGTACTATTACTTTGATCATAACATCCTGTTCTTCTTTCAGATATTGGTTGTATTTAATTATTTGAGTTTTATACATGTTTTCTATATTTATTAGTCCTCTACCTCCCTCTGCTACCGACAGATACAATCTTTCCACCTCTGCTTTTTGTTGATGTGCCTTTTTAATTGTTAATAGTTTTCTTGTTTTTATGTCAATCTTTTTGAGATCCGTAATTTTAAAGTTAACTATGCCAAATGAATACAGCAGTACCGGTACTGCATATGCGTTTATACCTTTAATTATGTTACGTGCGTTCAAATGTGTGTTTGTAAGCTTTTTAACTCTTTTGATATAGTTCTTTGTTATGTGTTCCCTAAGTTCGCTATGTTTTATTTTCCCTGACTCATGAATTCCTAAGTATTTGTATTTCTGATCTAATTTCAGGTGCTCAAATTGTTCTCCGCTCAATAATACATGTCCCTCCCCTTCAGTGGAACTTCTGCGTCCCGCAGTCAAGTGCAGTACGTTACATTTGTTCAGTCCGAATGTCATTCCTATATCGTTACTAAAAATCTCAATACTATCTAGCAAAACTTTTAAATTGTTTTTGTTGTTTGTATAAATTTTAAGATCGTCCATGTATAACAAATGATTAATCCAGACACTATCTCTTAATTTGTACCCTTTTAATTCATATTTATTCAGTATATATGTGAGAGGATTAAGTGCTAGACAAAACAACAGTGGTGATAAAGAGTCGCCCTGAAAAATGCCGCGCCTAACGTAAATCGGTTCAGTAGTTATACTTTCCTTAGATCCACGCGCTGTCATAACAACTCTCCAAGATATATATCTTGCTATATATCCTATTATATAATATATTATATATTATATAATAGAATAATATATTATATAATATAATAGGATACTATTATATAATAATAATATATAAGAATAACTTGCTATATATCCTATTATATAATATATTATATATAATATAATAGGATACTATTATATATATATAGATATAACGTAACATCAAATAAACACATTGTAAACCTAACCTAACCTATTCTGCACATAAAAAAATACATATTGCACATCAATGCAGGATTTGATGTGCGATCAGATTAATTTGATGTGCAAATCAGGTTTTATTTGTGGATCAATTTAATATTTACCCATGTATTAAGCCAACTAATTACAATTACAATACAAAATTGGGCTGGCGTATAGGACACATACTTTTCGTCTCGATAATGTGTTCACGCGGACGACGCCACAGAAGGAAATTAGTTCATAATGACAATCCTCGGGGGCAGTAGCTCGCCTCATAAAACTTAACAACTTCACCGGCAAATAAGCGCCATAAAAACTGATTCCCGAGCTAACTACATCGGGCAATCAACTTTATGGGAGGTCGAATTATTTTCTCCCATTGGCGACCCACATTGGCTAATATATATACACAAATGAATGGCAAATATATATATTATATGCACATTATTGGAATAGATGTGTTAGGACTTGGGAAACAAAGGCTCAGATGGTACGGTCATGTACTACCACAGTTTAAGTATTAGTACTACGTACAGTAAGGCCTCTCCCTGCCGCTCTCTCGTGTCGGCCTCACCTCCCCTCTGAGACAAATATGGAACAGTGTGTATGGCGTCTCACGCACACATGCTTATTCACGCTCTGCACAGACGTCATTGTTTATGTAGTAGTAAACGTCGCGACATTTATATGGAGTGGCCGGGGTACTACGACGACCAGCTGACCATGTCGTGAGGAAGTGCCATGGCTACAGAAAAGAGGGAAAGGGGACGACCTCAAACCACCTGGATGACGGTCGTCCGTAAAGATATGACAGATTTTTAATTTGAAGACGAAGATGCACACGAAAGCCGACCCCGCGTAACGGGTGGCGAAGGCAAAGAAAGATATGTTAGGTAACAACTCAAGGTTTTAGGTCCCCAATTAGTACATACATATACATAAAATCACTGGTGCACGGTAGTTGACCTTCACTTGATTAGCCATCTCTTTAGGGTTTAATGCCTTATTTGCCATATAGCTTGCTCTAACATTGCTGGGGAAGTCAAATTCCAAAAGCTTCTTACTCCTACTAATTTCTTCTGATTAAATTCGTTGTAAGTTCCAAGACAGCCGTAGTTTTACTAACGGAACTGCAATGGACTTCATTGTTCATTGCCTTTTTTGTTGGTCGCCGCTGTTAATCCTGGCTACACGGGAGACACAGTGGTGGGAATGTGTGGTGGGAATGTGTGGTGGGCCCCCGTCCCGTTACAGTGGCAGTATTGTTTACAATTTTGCAAATAGGCAATAATATATTACACGATGTTAACGGATAGCACAGCCCTATTGAAGCAATTGAACCTTTCACTTTTTTATTATCAGGTTTCATGTACGGTTCCGAACAAAAGTTGTATCGCCGGACCGCAATAGGCTATTTGAGCAACATTTTTTTTTTCGGTTTGATATGTAGGGACGTCTCAATAATATAATCATAGGTGAAAGAATTACTTCGATAGCAGAAAAATCTCTCGAGATATGTTAATTTGAAAATCACAATTTTGGACTTTCCCGTAAACGCTCCATACAAAAGGCTACTGATTTATGACGTCACAGGTTTGTATTTTGTATGCATCAAATCAGACATTTCTACGACAGCTATGTTAAATATTACGTTTATATTTTTGTTAATTAGTATCATAATAAAATTTATGATATACAGCGAAATTTATTGAGCTTATAAAATCGTCCGGTCGTTCTGTCTGTCCGTCCGTTGAAATTTAGAAATTCTGACTTCGGATTCGTGTAAAGCATCAAAAAGTAGTAATGTAAAGTGACCTTGGTTTTCCGATATCAATTCGGGAAAGTGGCCAAAATAAATAAAATAAATAAATTTCGCTATGGTGGCGCACGCTGCGCGTCCGATGTTTTTATTTCTCCAATGGAAATATAATTTTATAATAATTTCATACTTTTAAAATGGACATTCCCGCCACCCGCAAACTTTGATCGACCCTAAAATAAGTCGGACGGAAGATATTAGAATGAAAGTTTGCAGATCTTTATAGTTTTGTGTATTTTACGATATTGTTAAATAATTTATACAATTTTTGAACATTTAAAAAGTAAACTCTAAACTAAACCAGGCCTCCCCAACCCGTTTGGCCAGCGTGGGGAGTGTAGGCCAAATCCTCCTTCTGTCTGGGACGGACGAGAGAGGGTCATGCTCCTGAAGTGGAGACTAAAATGACCTGATGATGATGATGAACCGCTCCGACTGCTTAATGCGAGTTTTTTGTTCGCATTCGATCATGTCAACGTAAACTATCCGACCAAATACAGAAGAACTCTCATGTTGTGAATTTATAAGACTCGTGTTACATATCAAAATTATGTGGCTTACTTGCTCACATTTTGAAGTGAGCAACCCGGCTAATTTGGATATGTAACACGCGTCTGGTAAATTCACAATATGAGACTTTTTCTCAATTTGGTCGGCTTGTAAACGTTAACACGTTCGAATGTGAGCAAATAACTCGCACTAAGCACTCAGAGCGCTTCATCATCATCATCATCAGGTCATTTTAGTCTCCACTACAGGAGCACGACCCTCTCTCGTCCGTCCCAGACAGAAGGAGGGTTTGGCCTACACTCCCCACGCTGGGCAGACGGGTTGGGGAGGCCTGGTCGATGTTTTATAATGTATGTCCCTTACTCGCCTTGTACGACATCCACGGGAAGAGACGGAGAGATTCTATTCTAGTCTGCTGGAAACCACATGATGATACATGATGACATAAGTTGCTCTTTCTTTATTTAGTATGAATGCTATAGTAACTATCCATTGACGAGCTCGGTGGCGTAGCGGTCAATGACGTGGCTTCGACACCAATGCTCGTGGGTTCGATTCCCACATAGGACAAACATTTGTGTGCATGAACATGTCTGTTTGTCTTAGTTTGGGTGTTTTCTATGTATAATAAGTATGTATTTACAAAAAAAAAAAATGTATTTACGTATGTTTATTAGTTGTCTAGTACCCATAACACAAGCTTCGCTTACTTTGGGGCTAGATGGCGCTGTGTAATTTGTGTGACAATATTTATTTATTATTTATTTATTTGTCCATAGATTTCTCTGTCAATGTCTCATCGTTTGTCAATCTTCGTTTTATTATCAACAGCTTAATAATAGATTTGATGGAAGGACGTTACTCCATTGTTTGCATAATATATGTCGCTCAACGTAGTAGGATTAAGTATTGTTTTGATTACACAAGTGGGGTATGACCAGTGATATTACATTATGTAGATATGTTATGTTTGCATGTCTTATACAAGACAAAATGTACATGGGAAATTGTCTACTGCCATCTTTATATGTACCTACATTTTGTGTCAATTAATAATAATAAAATGTCCGCAGGACAGCTTGTGGTGAGCTGTTGTGTGAGTAGCGACACCACGGACCCGAGTCTCCAGAGAGTCGGTCAGGGCCTTCGTCTCCGGCGTGTCTTCATCGGTCGAAGTGTAAACTCAAGAAGGCCCGCAGGACTCTCAGCTCAGGCTTGCCTTCATTGGCCGTCCAGAGAAGAGCCGCTAGAGCTATATGCTCCAGGGGTGGAAGTGTTAAAGGGCATCACGCCGCGAGTAACTTCGGAGAAAGCGCAGCACATCTCTCGATATCCCTGAGTCACTCACACCGGTGTTGCCCCCGGCCGTTTTCCTGGCATTTCGGCGGCCCATCTAGTGAGTGGCAAGCCATCGCCTGCCGCAAATAACTAGCAATAAAAGCAGTTATGGCAGGCGTCCGTACCTCTTCTGTAATAGCCCGGTATTAAGTTCACCCAGATCTCATCTCCATAGCCCAATTTTTTTCCATCACACTCTGAAATAATCTCAACACCTGCCGAGACCTGCTCATGGGTATAGCGCTCCATTGATATATCCTGGAGCGGGTCACGGCGGGCGTACAACATTACATCAAACTTCTCCAAAGGGGCCTCTACGTGTTGGATCTATATCCCCGCGTATGCCTATCAAATGACCGGGCGGTGACTTAAGAAAGATAAATAATAATAAATAAACCGTCCCGGTGAGTCACTCAGGCATATTGTTTCCAGTTGTTCTCATCTTGCTAACGGCGAGTACTTGCATAGACACAATCAAGTAGCTAGGATTATACGCCAGCAACTTGCTCTTAAATATCGCCTTGTGAGCTCTGCAGTCCCATACTACAGGTATGCACCTGCGCCACTTCTCGAGAACGGTACTGTCACGCTCTACTGGGACCGGTCTATTATCACTGACAGGACTATTGTTGCCAATGGACCTAAAATAATATCGTGTTAATAGTCCGGGAGACGAGTCGTGCAATTCTCGTTCACGTCACCATTCCCCATGATGAGAACCTCGTTAAGGCCGAGAAAGAGAAACTTTCTAAGTACTTGGACTTGGCTCACGAGGTTACCAACATGTGGCATGTGGACTATTACGATTATTGTTCCGATAGTCGTATCAGTGAACGGACTTATAGCGAAGAGCCTCGACCGTCACCTTGAGAAGCTCTCGCTCGACAGTTGAGTCAAGAACCAGATGCAGAAGGCGGTTCTTCTGGACACGGCTCGCATTGTGAAGAGATTTCTCACTCTGGAGCCAAATTCAAAATTCATCCCCTAAAGGGGTGAAACGGGGGTCCAAAGTATGGGGAAACAAGATTAGTTGGACTATTTTATCCGAAACTTTACATGAGTACTTCTATAGAGAAATGAGTAAACACGTGTTTCAGGATTTTTCAAAATTCAGCCCCTAAAGAGGTAAAATGGGGCGAATAAGTCTGAAAATCGTCATGGGTTTTGTTTTTATGGTTTATCGGGTCGCTGATTACGAAAACAACAACGATTTTATGATCTTTGGGGTGCAAGTGGTTCATCAACATCTTGGAACCAAAGTCAACTTCACCTGCACGCGGTGCACCCTGCTGACTGACAAACGAAGCTCTGGCGAAAAGAGAGGTAGGGAGCGTAATTGTAAGCTACCCGACTGGTGAATGTACCTCCACCTCACAGAATACCGCAGCCAAATAACAATTCCCTTGAGGGTTGTTGTGTTCCTGCGAGTGAGTGAGGTCACCAGAAAGGAAGGAGATGCAGCGTTGGCAGCGGGGGTGGCGGCGCGCGAGCGATATTTTATGTTGCGAGCGTTAATATGGCTACGGTAACCGCTTCACATCAGGCGGGCCGTATGCTTGTCTGCCACCCGACGTAATATAAAAAAAAAAAAAAAAAAATCTAACATAGCCGAAGAAACTGAGTGACTGACTGATATATATCAACACACAGCCCAAACTGCTGGGTCTAGAGATTCCAAATTTAGCACGTAGGTTCCTTATGATGTCTAGGGGTGCACTAAAAAAGGATTTTTCACAATTCATCCCCTAAGGGGGTGAAACGGGGGTCCAAAATTTGTATGGGGAAACAAGATTAGTTGGACTATTTTATCCGAAACTTTACACGAGTACTTCTATAGATAAATGAGTAAACACATGTTTCAGGATTTTTGAAAATTCAAACTCTAAACCGGTACAACGGGGTGGAAAAGTCTGAAAATCGTCATGGGTATTGTTTTTATGGTTTATCGGGTCGCTGATTACGAAAACGACAACTATTTTATAATCCAACATAGCCGACATGACATAAAATCACCCCTGTGGGGGTGCGGTGGGGTTAAAATTTCATAATATCAATATGGGTGTTGATTCTATGGTTTTCTTGGACGTCAATTATAAAAATGGCATGGATTTGAAAATATCAACCCCTAAAGGGTAAAATGGAGTCAAAAAGTCTGAAAATCGTCATGGGTATTGTTTTTATGGTTTATCGGGTCGCTGATTACGAAAACAACAACGATTTTAAAATTCAACGTGGCTAACGTGACCATCATCATCCTCTATTGAGGAGCGATGAGCTTGAAAAGTATATATATATCAATATATGTGTCTTTTTACGGGTTTTCGGAACCAGTTCCAATATTAATAATTCAACGTGACAACTCTGTAAGGGTGCAATAGGGTTGAAATGTCATAATATCAATGGGTGTTGATTCTATGGTTTTTTGGGGCATTAAACGACAATGGCATCGATTTGAAAATATAACGTAGTGGACACGAATAACTTAAAAAGATTTTTCAAATTTGACCTCTAAGAGGGTGAAACGGAGGTCCAAAGTTTGTATGGGAAATCGAGATTAGTTGGTTTGTATGGGAAAACGACATTAGTTGGACTATTGTATACTAAATTTAACACGAGTATTTCTATTGACTAATGAGTAAACACATGGCCACTTTGACTCCGAGGTCGCGGGTTCGATCCCCGCACAAGACAAACATTTGTGTGCATGAACATGTCTGTTTGTCTTGGTCTGGGTGTTTTCTATGTAACATGTACGTATTTACAAAAAAAAATGTATTTAAGTATTATATGTGAAACAGCCACAGCAGTCGCATGCAACTACTAACGGTAGTGGGTGGGTGCCGGCCGGCAGTAGTTTTCATGAACTAATTGGTGGCGGAAGCACGCAAATTAGTGTAGATCAAATTGCCTGTAAATTTGACTTCCGCAAAATAACACCTGAATCAATTAACTATCAAATATATATATCTATGCCAACATTAATACTCGATTAGACGCGCTTCATTGCATTGTGTATACTCTTAGAGCATAGTCTTTATTAGAGTATACACAATTTATTAATGGTAGTGACAGCATGCCTGCCCCCCTAGCCAAGTGTAATCCGTAGCGTAACGAACGTTAGTCATTAGTCATTAGTCATTTATTCCTTGAACAATATACATTGTGTCGGAAACTAAAATCTAATTACATTATTATGATCAAAAAAATAAAAAATATAATCATTAACAAATAAATACCACTTAAATTTACTATCAAAATAGAATTTAAAACAGAATTCACTTACGTTATTAAAATCAAAAAATATAATCGATACTAAATAAATACCTCTTAAAATTACAATCTGAATCAAAATACAAATAGAATTCAATTACACTATCAAAATCAAAATACAAATTATAATCAAAACTAAATAAAACCTCTTAAAATTACAATCAAAATAAAATTAAAATCACGTCATGATCTAACTAACATCAAATTTAAATTTACCCCTCCGGATCAGTAGTATAATTGACTAGTACCATTGATGGTACAACTGACACAACTTTGTCTATCATACATGTAATATCTAAAATCAATAACAATGTCAAAAACAAAATTAAAACAAAAACGCAGTGGAATTACAATCAGTACCAAATTTTAAACAAAATTATTTGAGATCTGTGCCTTGATAAGTCCAATATAAAAACGAAGTCGAGTTACCATGAACATAAATAGGTAACCGTGTGTCAATATAGAGTTATTGTAATCATACTAAAGTCAATGTGGAGATTTAATAAACTCATCTATTGTGTAGAAGCAATTCTCAACCAAAAACGATCTCAACCGCTTTTTAAAAATATTTGTACTATTTATCGTTTTAAGGTATTTAGGTAGTCTGTTAAATAATTTTACAGCTTGATATCGTACTCCATGTTCAACTATCTGTAATTTCGGTTGTATCAAATTAATAATATCTTTTCTCCTAGTGTTGTAACGTCTTGATCTTTCATCTTCAGTCTCATACAAGTCCGGATGCTTGACGAGGTCAGTGAGTAAGACTAGAATATATAGACAAGGCACTGTGAGAATTTCCAAATTTAAAAAATATTCTCGACATGATTGTCGCTGGTGTATGCGTACCATTGTTCTAATTGCTCGTTTTTGTATAACAAAAGCCTTTCTCAAATTATATTCATAACTATTTCCCCAAAACTTAATACTATATCTAAGATGAGATTCAACCAAAGCATAGTATACCATCTTTAATTGCGTTATTGTTAAATCTTCCCTCAAACTCCTTAAAGCGTAACATGCAGAACTAATTTTGTTATATATGTTTTTTAATTCATCTTTCCAGTTTAAGTCGGAGTCAATGTAAATGCCTAGTAACTTCACAGATTCTACGTGGGTCAGGTTGTAATTATTTGAATTAATATTCAATGTCTCTTTTTTCCTAGCAGTGGTTCTGAAAAGCATTGCCCTAGTTTTATCAGCATTAAGTTTTAGATTGTTGGTGTTAAACCACTGCGAAAAAGACTTAACTGCTCTAGTCACCTTATTATTTAGGTCATGTATGTTTTCTGACGCTATGACAGCGTTCGTATCGTCAGCAAAAACAACAAGTTTAATATCTGGTACGGTATTATACATAAACGAGATCAGGTCATTTACAAAAATTAAAAAGAGTATTGGTCCCAAGATGGAGCCTTGCGGTACTCCTCTATTGATTTTTGACAATTTTGACTTATACAGCTTCTCACAATTATTGTCTGTACTCCTAATTGCAACAAATTGGTATCTGTTCTTTATATAAGACTTCATTAACTGCAGGACTTTATGCCTTAGTCCGTAGTATTCCAACTTACGAATTAAAATTGTGTGGTCCACCATATCAAAAGCTGAACTTAAATCCAGAAATAACCCTGCAACTTTCATTTTATTATTCAAATTTGTAATGACATCATTAACCAATGCATCTATCGCCTCACTTGTACCCTTATTTTTCTGATATCCAAACTGACGTTCATACAAAATGTTATTTAGGCTAAGATGCCGGGTTAGACGTGCCTTGATCAGTCTTTCAAAAATTTTTGCTAAGGTGGTTAATAGTGAAATGGGTCTGAAATTCTTGGAGTCATTTTTTGATCCTTTTTTATGGACAGGTAGCACCTTTGAAATTTTGAGTTGATCTGGGAAGATGCCTTCATCATAACATTTATTAAAGAAACTTGCTAAAGGTGTAGCTAATAAATCAATGTTTCTTTTAAAGATTGATATAGGCATATCATCCCATCCGCACGATTTTTTATCTTCCATGGTTGTAACTATTTTAACAACCTCTGCAGGGTTAACCTTGTTCCAGCTCATATCTTTTATCCAAGGTTTATTATTTTGTTCAAGTAATGTCATTGCTTGGTCCGCATTGCCCCAAGTGGAGGGACATCCTTGATTAAATGTTTCCGCAAAAATATCCACTATAACCCTAGTATCGTCAATATACTTATTATTTACTTTCAACGAAATTTTATTCGCGTTTCTATTCGATGTGCTCTTTCTACATTTGTTCACTACATTCCAGATTGCTCTAGCTGAGTTTTTTGTTTCCTCTATTTCCTTTTGCACAGCGATTTTTTTCGCTTGTCTTACTACTTTTCTATATATTTTTATGTAATTAAGTCTATAATCTATCAAGGTCTTATCATTTATGGATACATGCGCTGGCATCAAAAAACGCTTCATTTTGCTAGATGTCTTTAGTCCCTTGGTTATCCATTTCAGATTTCGCTTTATTTTTGTACTAATTTTCCTCTTTCTTTTTTTAAAACTCTCCTCAAATATATTATTTAGATGTCTTATAAAACTATTTATTCCAAATTTTTTCCAATCATGCTTTAGTAAAAGTTCACG
The DNA here is from genome assembly GCA_937001555.2 of Hypsopygia costalis. Classification (NCBI taxonomy): domain Eukaryota; kingdom Metazoa; phylum Arthropoda; class Insecta; order Lepidoptera; family Pyralidae; genus Hypsopygia; species Hypsopygia costalis. Next base: position 19,429,205 of record OW443347.2, read on the forward strand.
AAACATGTCATTGTTAGCGTCATTAAATACTCTGTGTTCCCTGGTTATGGTTTCATTTATATTTCTTCCAGTACCCACAATTGGTACAGCCACGTTGCAAATAAGTGCCGCATGACCATCAGATATACCATTGTGATCTACTGCAATGTTCTCTATAGTGTTATCAGGAAGATTTGTGATGAAATTGTCTAAACAGGATTGTGCATTACCTTTTATATAAGTTACAGATGAAATCAATGGTCGGAAATTAAAACATTTTAACAAAGACAAGAAATCGGTTTTTTGTTCAGATTCAACTAAAAGATCTACATTAAAATCTCCACATATTATGCACTTTTTGTTAAAAAAATGTTCCAAAAGTATTTCTAGTTGATCTAAAAAGTCATTGAAATGCTTCTGAAGTGGGTTTCTGTATATACAGATTACATTAATTCCAGTTTCTGTATCTTTGACACCACAAACCTCAAAATATTCCACTCTATACAATGTCTTACAAACTAATAATTCTGTGTAATTACAGTCCTTCAATCCCATAATGAGACTACCACCTCTTAGTTTATTTGTCCGTGTATTATATGCTATAATATCATAATTAGTTAAATTAAATAATTCAATTTTTTTGCTGTTAAGAAAATGTTCTGTAATACATAAAAAACGAGGCTTTATATTGCAAAGTGTCTCAACATGTAACTCTAATTCATTCTTTTTTGTCATCAAACTACACACATTTTGATGATATATACAAATATTCTGTAATACTTTAATGTCATTACTATTATTATTTACCATGTCACAAGTTGATGTAATATCTACATCTACTACGTTCATTTTTTCGCAATCGTCATTTAATATAGTGGCAATTACATTTTTTCTACTCTGTGAAACTTGTCTTACGAAAAAAATATTTTTTTATGTTGTTAAAAATATTCTCAATGCATTATTAATCTTGCCAGATTTCTGTGAAAACATTTCAAAAGTTAAATGCCAATTCGAATCAAAACAATATGCGTGTTCAGGGAGAAGTATGTTATGATGCAATTTAATGTTAAAAAGTTCTACTCTGTAGTTAAATAGCGGTGCCCCACAAATGTACGTTGGCAGGGCTATTACTATATTAGTATGAATGACTTTCCTCACCTCTTCACATAAAATGTGTATGAGTCTATTGTAGTCTTCAGTTCGCTTGAAATCTTCTTCCCCAAGAAGTATAACGCAGTAGTCATTTTTAGTGTAGTCTTTAGTTTTGATATCTAATCCCTTCAAAAGTTCTTCTATACCTGCATTTGGTTTTATATGATGGCAATATTCAAGTTGTGCAATTTCTAGTCTCTCTATCGCTTGTATAATTTTATTCTTATTATTACTGCTTAACACACATAGTTTTATAGGATTACAGCATGCAATATCAACTGGAAATGCTGTCACGTCTGAGCTTTTCTCTAGTCTTGTCGCGGTTGTATTTTGTCCATGTTTATTTCCTTTATCGCTCATTTCAATCGTTTCGTCTATTGGCGTCGTTAAATTTAGCACGTTATCGTTTGATTTGTTTGTTTTAAAATCTATTTTCTTTTTGTTACTTGTACTCTTTCGTCTTCTAAACTTGTCTATTTTCGGTGTTGATTTGCATATGTTAGTTAGAGTATCTGTTTTCTTTTCATAAGTTAATATTTGCTTTTTTAGGAAACTGTTTTCCGAAGATAAATTGTCTATCTCTATTTCAGCACTTTGTAGCTTCTTTTCCAAGGTCTCTATTTTAGCCCTCAGTTCTCTTAACTCTTCTTTTATGTTATGGCTAGTTTCAGGACAACTTCTGTTTAATCGAGTTGTATTAGAACCGTCTTCATACTCAGACTCGTCAGACTGTAGCGATTCAAAAGAGTTTCCCGTAGATACATTTATTTTATATTTTGTGCGTTGGGTCACAAACTGTTTCGGTGTTTTAGAGTTGTCTGCAGATATCTCAATTGTTTCAGATGGGGTTTCAACTTCGATTAAAGTCTTTGTTGGAGGAACTGGCGATAACGTCGGCAGTTCAGGAGCTTGCTGATCTGCAGCTGGGTCGTTAGATACTGGGAGATTATTTGCATCTTGATTATTTTTTGTAGGAACTGATGCTGATGTTAGTGGTGAGCTGGAGCATTCCTTTCGTTTTCGCGTGCATCCAGTGCAATTCCAGTTGCTATCCTTTTTGGCTTTCATCAAGTAAAACAGTTTCTCTGTTACATTTGTACAATTTAGGTGAAGTGACTTTCGGCAATTACTACAAGTGAGAACTTGCCTGTCAGTAATCAGTGCCTTACATATAGCACATTTTTTCGCCATTTGATATTAAGTATTATCAAAGCAACGTATATAAAAACTTCCGGTCGTAAATGATTAATAAAATAGATTCAATATTATTTGTAATAATAAATTCAATGTTACTGTGCGTGAATAGGCTGCATTAAATTCATCCTCTCTCTATTAGGTGATCGCCAACAGCAAAAATAAAAAGAAGAAAATTATCGACTGCCAGGTTGTCAGCTGTGTTAACTCGACAGAAATGAAAGCACCAATCAGCTGTTCAGAGTTGTGCGTTGTCAAAAATTGTGTGGAAGATACCAGTGTTTTTCATAAAATTTAACTGTATTTTAAATTTTTAACTGTAAAAATATTATGGAAACGTCTTCTCACCAAATATAATTTGCAAGTTTTGTGGTATTTGCAGTGCAGTTAAATGCTTCTTGTTCCTTGTCCATTTAAACTAACCTCCAACGCAACAGGCACCACACAAATTACAGCGTTCTTATTGACTTTTCACAATTATTTTTAATTAATAACGGGAACAGTACATTTAAACAATGTTTACAAACTGCGGTGGAAGCGGAAAGCCCCCGAGCCAAGTGTAATTCGTAGCGTAACGAACGTTAGATAGATCACGTGACATTTGTCAATTCTCATATTAAAATGTTTGATATTGACAAATGTCACGTGATCTATCTAACGTTCGTTACGCTACGAATTACACTTGGCTCGGGGGCTGGGCATTCTATAGAATACCGAATTATACAGTTTACCAATAACATTAATTTTCCGCTCGCCAAAATCTGTCCTCTGAATTAAAATAAAGGATTCAATATTTTGATTAGAATATTAATTATGGCTAAAGTTTGCACAGAGGTACAGTGCGCACAAAATTTGTAGAAATGGAATTAAATTTATAAATAATAGATTGTGGGCTGGCCGTGTGGTTTCCGGCAGACTAGAATAGAATCACTCCGTCTCTTCCCGTGGATGTCGTAAAGGCGACTAAGTTATCTACTATATAAAAATAAGTCGGGTTTTCCTTCCTGACGCTATAACTCCAGAACGCACGAACCGATTTCCACGGTTTTGCATTCGTTGGAAAGGTCTCGGGCTCCGTGAGGTTTATAGCAAAGAAAATTCTGGAAAATTTTGAAAAGAAAAGCGGGAAAATCTTTTTTCACATACAGCGCCATCTCTAAGGAAATGGATGGAAACGAAAAGATTGAGCCACAGCGAAGCGTGGTCGGACCGCTAGTACATTATAAAACATCGATCAGGCCTAACCAACCCGTCTGGCAAAAATTCAGACGCGTACTCCCTCACGCACAGAATGCTTAGTTCGTGGTTTTTTGGTCCCATTCGAACGAGTTAACAATTACAAGTCGACCAAATAAAATAAATAAATAAATATTGTCAGACAAATTACACAGCGCCATCTAGCCCCAAAGTAAGCGAAGCTTGTATTATGGGTACTAGACAACTGATAAACATACGTAAATACATTTTTTTTTTTTGTAAATACATACTTATGATACATAGAAAACACCCAGACCAAGACAAACAGACATGTTCATGCACATAAATGTTTGTCCTATGTGGGAATCGAACCCACGAGCGTTGGTGACGAAGCCGCGTCATTGTCCGCTACGCCACCGAGCTCGTCAAATTGGGAATAAGTTCGTCAATTGAGAAAAAGTTTCACATTGTGAAGTTACCAGACGCGTTACATATCCAAATTAGCCGGGTTGCTCACTTCAAAATATGAGCAAGTAAATTCGCACTAAGCATACTCCCAGGCCGTGTGGTTTCCGGCAGACTAAAATAGAATCACTCCGTTTCTTCCCGTGGATGTCGTACAAGGCGACGAAGGGAAATACATTATCAAATATCGATCAGGCCTCCCCAACCCGTTTGGCCAGCGTGGGGAGTGTAGGCCAAATCCTCCTTCCGTCTAGGACGGACGAGAGAGGGTCGTGCTCCTGTAGTGAAGACTAAAATGGACCTGATGATGATGATGATACCAGAAGGGCTTTTCCGACAAAAATACTTCAGTGACCCATTTAATTGAATTAATCAATTGACTATGATTTCTGATTTGAGTTTAAAGTTATAGTGTTTTTTATTGCTTCTCCAATGAAAATATTACTTTTTAATATTTTCATACTTTCAAAAATTCAGACGCGTCTGAATTTTTGCCCTGATGAAGATTTCCGTATGAGAGATCGAATCGCATCAGTTTTTCCGACAAAAATAATAGCATCTATGATCTGAAATAATTGGCCATCAGGTGGGCTGTATGTTCGTTACCTAAGTGGTATAAAAAAATGAATCGTGGCTGTGTCATGGACACGACCGTGTGTTGTACGTGAATACGTAATAATGCACTAAAATTATCTCAAAATGGCAGCGCTTACACCTCCCCCGCACGCAATTTTCCATAGCATTTACTTGGCATAATAAATTCTTCCTTCCTTCATCTATCCAGTGGTGTGATTGAATTTTGGATGGAGATGATAGATTTGTAGCTGCAACACCAAACTGTATCCCCCGATTTTGTTATCATTCATTTTTCTTAATTGTCTCCCGATGGAAGCAATTTTAAAGACATATTCACTTCTACATATAGGCCGAGATATGTCAACATTTTTTTTTTTTCTCTAGACCCCTGATTCCCTAATTTCCATTCCCATCTCGTACCTTATTCAATTGTAACCAGTTTGATCCAGAAAACAACGCAAATATTTGCTATCACTGCTTAATATTCGGCGCAGCTTCGATTCCCGAATAAGGTTTGGAAAAAGGCGCGAAAAATGGGTCGCAAGAGGAACAAATCACTCTAGCGTTAAGGGTACATTCTTGTAGTGAGGGTAAAATGGATTGGCGAAGTTTACTATGAAGTAGAAGATGTACAAGAAGTACATACCTAAGTCTATATATATGTTACGGCTAAAGGTGTGTGTGAACATAAACTTAAGATTAGCCGGCTAAACTTACGTCTAACTTCGAGGAGGTGTTAATGTTAGTTTCTTCTATCTTTAGCCGGCTAAATTACCTTTCATATTTCATAGACTGTGGTGCTATTTCGACGATGGGCTCCTATTTCTGTGTAAAGGGTTTAAAGTAACCTAAAAAAAACCTAACCTCGGGGTGCCCTTCGCTCGCTCTTGCATCCTACGTCGTAATTCATTAAAATAGTATTCTATTCGGAAGTTTCATTGCCACGTGTGCGCGCATTGTCTCCCCACCGCCCCCTCAAGCCCTCCACCGGGCCGGCGCGTCCATCATCGAATACATTTTTTGCCGTTTCGTTTCGGTTAATGTGCACATTAGCCGGCTAATCTTAAGTTTATGTTCACACCCACCTTTAGCCGTAACATATATAAAATAAAATCGTGTACCATACCATTTATAACTCAAGAACGGCTGGACCGATTTTTATTATGTGTGTGTTTTTGTATAATTGTCTTGGTCGGGCGTAGGATAATAAGTATTATAAACATTGGAAAATTGTAAAGAAAAAATTTAAAAACATTTTCCCATACAAAGAATGTCAGTTGAAAAAGGATAGAGATATTATTAGTTGTCAAATAAATGTCAAAACGATTGGTCTCACTTTTACGTCGCGAAAGTTGTGTGTGATTTGTTTTGAAAATTGTTTTGTGGATTGGGATATTTATTGGTTGTCAATTTGTAGTTTTATATTAATTTTGTGTCTTAGTAATGTACTGAAAATGACATTTACCCACTGCTGGGATTCGGGTCTTCCCTCAACCGAAGGGTTTTAGAGCGTACCACGCTGCTCAATAGGGTTGGCGGAGGCCAGTATTTTCAAGCCGCCTAAAGGTTTAAACTTGGTTTATCGACTGTCAAGGATAATGATAATAGATAATAATAACAACCAGGACGGACCGCTTTACGTACCTTCCGAAGCACGGAGGAACTCGAGATAATATAAACCCATCTATGGACAGGCTACGGTCCATGTTGCTTAACTTGCGAGTTTAATTAGACTCACACGCGCAATGACGCCATCGAGCTTCTCTATAATTTTTTGTATTAATTCCATAAAATCATAAATTTTGTTCATCTAATATGTACCACGACATTCATTAACTGTTAGGCGGTACGAAGTTCGCCGGGTTTTCTGTGCTTTGTTTTGAAAATTGTTTAGTGGATTGAGATATTTATTGGTTGTCCATACAATACATTATAAAACATCGATCAGGCCTTCCAACCCGTCTGGCCAGCGTGGGGAGTGTAGGCCAAATGCTCCTGTCTAAGACGGACGAGAGGGTCGTGCTCCTGTAGTGAAGACTGATGACCTGATGATGATGAAATACATATGCGAGCGTTCAGATTTTTTTTTTATGTGAGAGGGCATGTGGTTCTCCTGGTGGAAAGTAATCACCACCGCTCATGGAGACCAGCGACACTAATGGGTCGCCGATCCGTTGCCAGCCTTTTAAGAGAAATGAAAACTCTGTTCTTGAAGGCACCCATGTCGTAGTTGTTCGGAAATACCGCTGAGGGAAATTGATTCCACAGTTTCACTGTTCGTGGTATAAAATGTCCGAGGATTTATATCAAGGCCTTAAATATAGAACAAATAGCAAATTACTTAAGTATGAAAATAAAAATATTGTCAGACAAATTACACAGCGCCATCTAGCCCCAAAGTAAGCGAAACTTGTGTTATGGGTACTAGACAACTGATAAACATACGTAAATACATTTTTTTTTGTAAATACATACTTATGATACATATAAAACACCCAGACTAAGACAAACAGACATGTTCACACAAATGTTTGTCCTATGTGGGAGTCGAACCCACGAGCGTTACGCCACCGGCTCGTCATGAACTGACAAATCGATTGGTTCATTTCATTGTGACGTACGAATCTGCTAAGAAAATATTTTTAAAAAAACCCACAGGCGGTATCCTATGGGTTTTTTCGAAAATATTTTCTCCGAATACGTGCGTACGAAGTCTCGAGTACAAACTAATATAACATAATGTCCATATTAAATCAAAGCAAACCCCTTTTTGTCAATATCGCTTCTCATAAAACTGTCGTTGGCGATATTCCTGACCTCCATAAGACCGGGAATTATTTATTACGTCCAATAAAGCAAGAGCCTTGCTTGCTTTCATATAAATAATTCTTTACGCTCACTATTAGCTGTGATGAGGTAATCAAAACAAACAATATTTTCTTTATATATACTTAATCCCAAGCCGGTACCCACTATACACTGGATATAATACATATAAACAAAGCCTGTCATACCCTAATTTTTATATAATAAAACCGGCCAAGTGCAAGTCGGACTCGCGCACGAACGGTTCGGTACCATTATAAAATTAAATATTTGTTTTATTTTTATTTAACTATTTATTGTTACAGTGAATACATAACTAAATATTGTGTAAGTATTTCAAACGTCTACCTATTGCCGTTATCAATGGGGTTGGCAAGTTAAAGCTGATCTCAGATGACCACGACTGTACGAACCTTTGTCATTTATCATTAAACGTTTCGGATTTGTTTGTTGCGTTGATTTCTTGACAATTTTACGATTTAAAACATGTATTTCAATTGGAAAATATGCGAGTTAATAATTAAAATGGTTAATAATAATAAATAAAATGGTTAATAATATATTTTATCGCTTTGAGCCACAATTTTTTAAGTTTCTCATCTCGAGGAAACTGGTGGCCTCCAGTTTCTTTACAATTTGGTACACAACATCTAGGCATTTTCTCAATAATGGTCTCTATCTAAGAATTCACTACTAATTTCATACAAAAACTGCTTTGTTATTGGTCTTTGCGCTGCTAGCGCCACTTTGACATTTGTCGACCCCATTGTGAGCAAAAACGAGCAAAAAAAAACCGGCCAAATGCGAGTCGGACTCGCGCACGAAGGGTTCCGTACCATTATCTATAAAAACGGCAAAAAATCACATTTGTTGTATGGAAGCACCACTTAAATATTTGATTAATTTTTATTTTTTAAGTGAATATATAACTAAATATTATGTGAGTATTTCAGTGCCTACCTATTGCCGTTATCAATTGCGAGCAAAAACGAGCAAAAAATAATCACGTTTGTTGTATGGGAGCTCCCTTAAATATTTATTTTATTCTATTTTTTAGTATTTGTTGTTATAGCGGCAAAAGAAATACATTATCTTTGAAAATTTCAACTGTCTAACTATCGCGGTTCATGAGATACAGCCTGGTGACAGACGGACTGGTGACAGACGGACGGACGGACGGACAGCGGAGCCTTAGTAATAGGGTTCCTTTTTACCCTTTGGGTACGGAACCCTAAAAATGCCAAATGGTCACCTGATGGAAAGTATTCACCACCGTCCATGGATCAATAACACCAAGGGGTCGCCGATCCGTTGCCAGCCTATACTCCTTCGTCTCTTTCTTTCTGGTGACCTCACTCACTCGCAGGAACACAACAACTCTCAAAGGAATCGTGGCGGCCAGGCGGGCAGCTTAAACAATACGCTATGCCCTACCTCTCTTCTCGCCAGAGCCTCGTTTGTCAGTCAGCATGGTGCACCATGTGCAGGTGAGGTTGGCTTTGATTCAAAGGATGTTGATGAACGACTTACACCCCCTTATTCATATAAATTAATGGCAACTAGATGTAGTGAATAAATGTATTTAAAAATAAAACTTTAAAGCAAATGAAAAGAGAAGAAATTCAGTTAAAATTAAAAAAAATGCTAATTATCCTTTGGCGTGCTGTGTCGGGACGAGCGTTGAATAAAATTTTAATTTCAACCTTTTTGTTAATAGTTTATCACTACGCCATTAGGTTATCTTACAAGGAGACTCCGAGACAAAGGCCACACGAAGACGATGCCTGGACGATCTGGACTTTTTTTTAAACTTTTTCGCTATTATTATTTTTGACATTCGATTTTGACATCATTACAGGTATTTTGACATTACTGATTTTGGGATATTTTTTGATAAAATTTATTCAACGGAACGAAATCGGAGTTTGACGTTTACTGATACGGGTGACTTACTATGATCATACGAGCCCGACACGAAAATTCGAATTTGACATATAGTTTTTCGGGCGTTTAACCTTTACTTTTCACAAGAGCTTAAGTGCTACCGTAATAGTTTCGGATTAACATTTTATTTCAAATATAAGTATGTTATTGTCAATTCGACGATATCGCTGGCGTAGCGGTCAATGACGCGGCTTCGACACCAACGCTCCTGGGTTCGATTCCCACATAGGACAAACATTTGTGTGCATGAACATGTCTGTTTGTCTTAGATATATATTTACGTATGTTTATCAGTTGTCTAGTACCCATAACACAAGCTTCGCTTACTTTGGGGCTAGATGGCACTGTGTAATTTGTCTGACATTATTTTATTGTAATTCTATATCAGTTATTCTTTATTGAGGGTTTTGTATGACTACTGAGAAGGTGTAAATGTTTTATTAAAAATACTGCATAAATAAATAAATAATTATAAGTTGATAAAAAATGCTATGCAATAGCTTTACCGCGGCAGTCCCCGAGTGCCACACGTATTTCTTTGGTTGTAAAACTTTAATTTTATTGTACAAAGTATTAAAATTACAAGTACAGAATATCAAATACTATGGCGACCTAGCCCAGAAGGGATCTCTTCCAGTCAACCAAAGTATGCTTGAAAGTGAACTATCTAGGTAAGGGTTAGGTACATTAAGTACTGTAGATACAAAAGCAGATATTATAAACACAAATATAGACAGTACAACATATAAATACACAGTAAAACACACAGTAGTACACACAAGTGCCTACAATAATACATAACTTAGGTAGATACAATGAATCAGGTGTGGGAAACATCATCGAAGTGAGTTCTTAGCTGGCTCTTATAAGAATTAATTGATTCATTTTTGTTACCAATTAATTAACATCGGACGCGCAGCATGCGCCACCATAGCGAAGTTTATTTTTTTTTTTCGAAATCCCGAATTGTTGTCGGAAAACTAAGGTCACTTTACATTACTACTTTTTGATGCTCTACACGAATCCGAAGTTAGAATTTCGAAATTATGAGTTTCATGGCAACGGACAGACAGACCGACCGGACGATTTCATAAGCTCAATGAATTTCGCTGAACATACGCTTCAAAACGACAGTTGGATTTTAACAGGACAAAGCGGTCCTCACGTTTAGTCTTATTGTGCTTTCCATCAGGCAAGGTGGACATCTATACCGACCACATTAAAAAGAAATGGAATATTTCGTTCATCACGTCACCTTGAGTGAAGTAAAGGGAATTGTCCACGGAGAGTACTCTTAGATTTATTAGTTGTCTCTTAGGAAAAAATTTACGGTCAAAGATCTAAAAGAAAACATTAATTTTACAATAGGTTTTCATAATAGTTCTCATCGGGGATAAGTTTGTCAGAATTGTTTCATCATCATCAGGTCCATTTTAGTCTCCACTACAGGAGCACGACCCTCTCTCGTCCGTCCTAGACGGAAGGAGGATTTGGCCTACACTCCCCACGCTGGCCAAACGGGTTGGGGAGGTTGTTTAGTGTTCATATAATGTGTAGAGAGCTTATGAACAAGCTCAAAGTAGCCCAACGAGCTATGGAGAGGGCTATGCTCGGAGTCTCTCTGCGAGATCGAATCAGAAATGACGAGATCCGTAGAAGAACCAAGGTTACCGACATAGCCCAGCGGATTAGCAAGTTGAAGTGGCAGTGGGCAAGGCACATAGCACGGAGGACGGATGACCGATGGGGTCGAAAGGTTCTCGAGTGGAGACCACGTACCGGCAAGCGCAGCGTAGGACGTCCACCCACAAGGTGGACAGACGACCTCATTAAGACCGTAGGATCGCGCTGGATGCAAGCCGCTCCCAACCGGTCTTATTGGAGATCTAGAGGGGAGGCCTATGTCCAGCAGTGGACTTCCAATGGCTGAGATGATGATGGTGATGATAATATGTAGAGAGATAGCTTAATATTATCTCAATAAGTAATCATGCTATATATAATAATTCATCGCTTTTATTCTTCAACATTCCAACTTAACCATACAGTTACAGATCTAAGCTAAAAAGAGTACACACTTTAAATGCACAGCCCCCTTACCACCATCTCTTATTGCGATTCAATAATTGAATAGATTGCTTATTCATACCAATGAATAAACGACTCTATACCATTTGAAATAGAGTCGCGTATTCATTAATATTGAATAAGCGACTCTATTTCAAATGTAATAGAGTCGCTTATTCATTGGTTTGAATAAGCAATCTATTCAATTATTGAACCGCAATAAGAGATGGTGGTAAGGGGGCTGAACATTAACACTGCTAATTCGCTGGGGGTATATTTATGTAGTACTATGAGTACTTATACTGTGGTATGGTCAGACATAACCTATGCATGAAATGCATTTTATTTTTTAATATTTCTGAACTCCGAAAAACAATACCCTCCAAACATTCTAGAACGTATCAAGTGATAATATAGAACTAAGTGAAGTTTATTTAGTGACACAATAATTTTTTTATCAGTACTTTTATTCATACACGAATGGGCAATCTCGTTTGATGATCATACTGTTATAATAAAGCACTTATACTGTTCCACGTAATTATATTTAATTTTACCAACCGGTTTCGCCGCTAAGGCATTATCAAGGTACACAGATGGTGTTTATGTGTCTACTAAACATTTTTTTACCGTGCAATAAATGACATTTAAGCTGTGTGGTTTTCGGCAGACTAGAATAGAATCACTCCGTCTCTTCCCGTGGATGTCGTACAAGGCGACTAAGGGAAATACATTATAAAACATCGATCAGGCCTCCCCAACCCGTCTGGCCAGCGTGGGGAGTGTAGGCCAAATCCTCCTTCTGTCTGGGACGGACGAGAGAGGGTCGTGCTCCTGTAGTGGAGATTAAAATGACCTGATGATGATGAATAAATGACAAAAAATATCAAAAATAAAAATGTTAAAAGGGTATTCTGAAATCATTTACACACCTGTGTTGTCGCTTCATGGAGATTTACCACTAAATAGGGGTAAATTTTAGAATTGAATATAATTAAATAATGCAAATCAGCATCGTTAATCAAGTTATCTTAATATATAAAAATTTCGTGTCACGTTGTTTATCCGCGATGGAATCCTAAACTACTGAATCGATTTTAATAAAATTTTGCACTGTGTTTAATCCAACTTTTATATAATAATTATAGGATAGTTTATAACTCATCGAAAAAATTAACGTAAAAATATTTAAAGACGATACGAAGTTCGCTGGGCCAGCTAGTATATTATTAAATAGTTACATTATATTAAAATTATAAATTTGTCAAGATAAATACGATAATTAATATTTTATCGACAAATTTATAATTTTAAATGTGTGATAATTAAAGATTATGTCAATTGAAAATTTAATTAATTAAGTAATTGATGCCACGTAATAAAAATAATAATATATCCAATATTAATCGTTTGATGGTAGTTTCTGTAAGAAGTTCTAACATTCCTAACCCTAGATCTCAGTCATTATTATGAAAACAAAACTAATATTCGGAGCTGGCAAGATAAATGTAGGATTGAATGTTATTTATCTTCAACTATATTGCTTCGAAAGTTTCTCTAGAGTTCGTCTATTTTACATAATAACAATGACTACTACAGTTTCAGGCAATTTTCATCGTATATCTATATTTAACCCAATCAGTGCCAAGACCGCCCATTGGCGTCCCAAAAATCATTAATTACATGCCAAAGTCGCCCATTGGCGTCTAAGTTTCGGTATTCAATGTCTAGACCAAATAAGGTATATGGCAGCATGAGAGTTTTAGGGGTGTAAGTGGTTTATCAACATCTTTAAACCAACGCCAACTTCACCTGCACGTGGTGCACCCTGCTGACTGACAAACGAAGCTCTGGCGAAAAGAGAGGTAGGGAGCGTAATTGTAAGCTACCCGACTGGGGAATGTACCTCCACCTCACAGCATACCGCAGCCAAATAACAATTCCCTTGAGGGTTGTTGTGTTCCTGCGAGTGAGTGAGGTCACCAGAAAGAAAGGAAGGAGATGCTGCGTTGGCAGCGGGGGTGGCGGCGCGCGAGCAATATTTTATGTTGCAAGCGTTAATATGGCTACGGTAACCGCTTCACATCAGGCGGGCCGTATGCTTGTCTACCACCCATCGTATGTAGCTTTTAAAAAAAATTTTCACCCTTCTACCGTCAACCTCTATTTTTTAATAGCGATTTAATAGCAAAACAACGTTTGCCGTGTCAGGTACTGTTGGGATTATTGGTAGAGTTGCAGCAGTGGAAAAAGAAAGTTAGAAAGAATTAATAGTAAAAACATCCTTCAGGTAGACAGCCATATATATTGTGTAAGTGACATTCCAAAAATAAAACTTACTACAATACAAACCAGCCTATATGACCATGAAGGTGATATATTTCAACACACCTCCTTCAGCTACATGGTCTCATTAACAATGATACCTAATTGTTCCGCACACACAAACCTAAATTAGAAGTCATAGATTCGTGCCTTACACGGGACAAAGGCTTGGTGAGTATATCTGCCAACATTTTATCAGTAGACAACTAAACTTATAGCTTTATTCTCACGCAGCACATCTCTTATAAAGAAATGACGGATATCAATGTGCTTACTTTTCGCGTGATAAACGCCGTTATCCTCAGTTAAGCAAATAGCACTTAAGTTATCAGCATGCATTCTTACCTTGGAAAATTTGTTTAGACCTAATTCGTTCAACAAACTATGTAAGTACATAGCCTCCTTCATAGCTTCCGCCAAACTCACGAATTCAGCCTCACAAGTCGACGTTGCTACAATGCGCTGCTTATGTGAAGCCCATGAGATACCTGCACCTCCTAAAATGAAAACGTATCCACTAAACGAACGTCTATCATACGTGCAACTACCCCAATCCGCATCCGCATACCCATGAATGCATAAACCAGTCGGTTTGAATACCAAACTGTAACCTATCGTACCTTTCAAATAACGAAGAATCCTTTTCGCTGCTTTCCAGTGACATTCTTGCGGATTCTCCACGAACTGCGCTAGTTTCGCTGTTGAATTTGCTATATCAGGCCTCGTCGCAACACTTAAATACATGAGTGAACCTATTAGTTCTCTGTAGGGAAATGCTTTCCCCTCCTCTGTTTTCTTCGTGCTCAACACTGGCCTCCCAATCACCATAGGAGTCTTAACAGGATTGCAGTTCTCCATTTTGAATTTCTTCAATATATCATTGATATATTTCTCCTGCGACAAATAGTATTTGTCCCCATTTCGCTTTATATCAATCTCTAAACAAAGGTTCGCTCGACCAAAATCTTTAAGTTCGAACCTTTTTGCTAGTTCATGCTTGAAGGTATCAATAACCAACCTATTTTGACTTGTAACCAAAATATCATCAACGTAAACTACTACGAATAGGTCTGATTCGTCTTTATTTCGCTTGTGGTATAAACACGGCTCATTTATAGATGGTTTCAAGCCCATTTCTTGTAACTTCGTATCAAGTTTTATGTTCCATTGACGTCCGGCCTGATTTAACCCATACAAAGATTTCTTTAAAAGACATGTATTTCCACCTTCTCTCAAATCTTCAAGCATCTTCATTGCTCTCTTACCAGTGAGGCTCTTAACTCCATCACATTTCACAAGCTTTTCCAAACTCTCTTTCAGCAATTCTGGGATGTTCATATAAATATCTTCATTTAGATCACCATTTAAATATGCCGTATTAATATCTAATTGATCAATGTCCATGTTCATTTCGAAAGCTAATGCGACCAACAAACGTACGGTTGATATTCTCGCAACCGGCGCGTATGTCCTGTCATAATCAAGGCCTGGTCGTTGACTATATCCCTTCGCGACAAGTCTTGCTTTCTTTTTCTCAGTTTTATCGACATTAAGCTTCGTCGTTAACACATATCGACATCCTACGACATTACGATCAATTGGTTTCTTTACTATTTTCCACGTGTCGTTCTTCACTAGGCTCCGAATTTCCGATAAAATCGCTTCTTCCCATTTACTCTTTTCGTCACTAGACAAAGCATCTTTCAACGAGATTTCAATAGTTCCTGCAAAATCATCCGTGTCAAAGAATTCATCTTCGTCCCTCGATGATTCACTCTCCCTATTTTCTTGAACTTTGACCATATTGTAGATTTTTTGAGGTCGACCTACGTGGCCTCTTTCAGTCTTTGGTCTACCAGGACCTCTTTTCAGAATAGTTACTCTTTCACCTTCAGCACTTTCTGTACTGACTGTAATTGGTTCCTCATTCGATAGTTCTGGTACGTTCTTCTGCATTTCGATGAAATTTCTCGGTGTGCACGGTTCCTCTTGTGACGTACTTGGCGTACTTTCCTTATCTGACGTACATGTCGTACTCGGCGTACTCGGTACTCGACTTGTTGACACAATAGTTTGACTACTTACACTTTGATGAATCGGTTCATTTGACTGACTTTCCAATGGAATATCTATTTGAATACTCTTTCTCACAACATTCTTCTTACATTGTGAATCAAGAAGCGATTGACTCGAGACATTACTTTTACTTTCAAAGAACTTTCCTTCTTGAAATCTTACGTCTCTGGACACGATGAACTTTCTCCACTCAGGAATCCACAGCTTGTAACCGACAGCTTCTTCTGGATACCCTACAAAATAACCAACAACAGAACGTGATGCAAATTTATCTTTACCTGGCTCCTTAACTAAGACATGAACTTTTGTATCGAATGTTCTCAAGTAACTTACGTTCACAGGCTTATTGAACCATTTTTCATATGGAGTTTTGCCGTTTAAACTGTATGTTGGACACCTATTACGAATATAACACGCAGTTGCAATCGCTTCTGCCCAAAAACTCGGTGGCAATCCAGACGATATTAACATACATCTCGCCATTTCTACAAGCGTTCTGTTTTTCCGTTCGGCTACTCCATTACTCTGCGGAGTATAAGGGGTCGTGTACCTTCTTCTAATCCCATTTTCGTGTAAAAATTCATCAAAAAATTTATTTTTGTATTCCGTTCCATTATCACTTTGAAATGTTTTGATTTTTACACCAGTCAAATTTTCGACGTGACATTTGAAAATTTTAAATTTTGACAATACGTCACTTTTATTTTCAACATAAATACTTCACACCAACGAGTATGGTCGTCGATAAAAGTCACGAAGTATTTATTACCTCCGTTCGATTGAACTCTCATTGGGCCTACCACATCAGAATAGATGATTCCCAATTTTTTACTACAGGGCTCCCTGGACTTCACAAAAGGCAATGCAACCATCTTACCCTTAGCGCACACGTCACAATCCTGCAAGTTACTATTTACCTTCGATAGGTTAATACCCGATTTCTGCAGTACTTTCATAAGATCCCTAGCATTCAAATGACCCATACGCTCGTGCCATTCATACAAATTCACACCATTCCCTGATACTGTCGATGCCGAGGCATCTAGTTCCCTCAAGTAATATAAATCCCCTCGCCTATCAGCAGTTAGCTTGACCTCACCGTCTTTCACAGCATAAGCTATATCCCGCTTAAATATAACATCGCAGCCTCGTTCAGTGAGTTTGGCGATCGAAATGAGACTATTACGTAAATCAGGAACTAACAACGTATCTCGAAACTCAATTTTACGCATACCGTCATTATTACATGCTAATATCTTAACTGTACCCTTACCTTGCACGGATGACAAAGATTCTGTGGCTAATTTTAATATTTGATTTGATGGCAGTACCTCACCAAACCTTGTTTCGTCATTGCACATATGAGAAGTGCAGCCGCTATCAAAGAGCCACTCGTGTCGGCGTTTGATATCAACAGCACGGCATTCATCTGAAACTTCGATAGAGGTTAAAGTTTCAACACACTTTTCACTTGAACACGACTCTACTAATCTGGTTTCCGAAGTACTTTCCTTCTTTTTACACTCCGATGCCTTATGTCCCAACTTGTGACATTTAAAACATTTATATTTAAATCTCTTCTGTCCAATCTTTTGTCCATTCTTAGTTTTCAGCTTTGGTGTTTCCTCTCGAATTATATTCTTCGACTATCTTCACCCGCAATTGTTCAGGCGTCGGAAGCTCGTCCCTTGACTCTATCGCACATCTAAAGTTTTCATAACTAGCTGGCAAGCTATATAAAAGCATTATCGATAATAAATCGTCATGAATCTTTATGCCCATCTCATCAAGTTTGTCGACGGCTTCGAAAAAAGAGTCGAGATGTTCGCTCACTTTATCACCTTCGCTCATTTTTTGAAGCATGAGCCTCTTCATCAAGGTTTCCTTCTTGGCAGGACCTCGTGATGCGAACAATCTCTCTAACTTCAGCCATAGCTCTCTCGCAGTAGTCACCTTCTTAACATGACGTACTACACTCGGATCCATCGCCAGAATAATTTCGGACTTTGCTTTCCTATCGGCAGTCTCCCAAATTAATTTATTGGCTTCATCCGACGGTTTCGACCGTTCACCGGTTACATATTCCCAGTAGTCACTCTTTACTAGTAACGCTTCTACCTGTATCTTCCAAGAATCATAATTTTCGCCTTGTAATGGCTCCACTCGTACATTCATTTCGTACCTTTTTGTGTAAAATTATTTATTCACTTTTTCCACTACTTCGGGGCCTTCGCCCCTGGGCCCATAACCTTTGTTGGGATTATTAGTAGAGTTGCAGCAGTGGAAAAAGCAAGTTAGAAAGAATTAATAGTAAAAACATCCTTCAGGTAGACAGCCATATATATTGTGTAAGTGACATTCCAAAAATAAAACTTACTACAATACAAACCAGCCTATATGACCATGAAGGTGATATATTTCAACAGGTACTAATAAATATATTGCACTGTTAAATGCGACTTTTAATTATTAATCATTGATAGTAGAGCACGGCATCAACCCATAATCATCCAACTGTTGGGATACGGGTCTCCCCTCAATCGATGGGGTTTAGAGCGTACTCCACCACGCTGCTCAACTGCGGGTTGGCGGAGGCCAATGTTTTCAAGCCGCCCAAAGGCCACTGACTTGGCTTAACAGCTGTCATCTAATTACAACAGCCGTGCTTAACGAGCCCTCCGAAGCACGGCATACATACATATCCCACTAAAGTGTAATTTCTTTGCACACTTTCAGATTTTCTTTTCGATTCGGCATTAACTCGGACAATGTGAATTTATGGACTTAGATCAATCAACCATTCAAATTTAATTCACAATAAAAAAATATGCAAATGCATTACGTTTTGACAAAAAAAAAACAGCCGAGAAAGCGGAGTGCAATTACAACAAAGTAATCTGCAATTCAAATTAATATTTAACAAAATATCTTTCAGGCTTCATAATTATATTCCTAAATGTGCATATTTTATTACAACATAGTTACATGAAAAGTGTACAAAGGTGAGCTTATCTCTACAAGAGATCTCTTCCAGCCGACCCTATAATTATTACAACGTAGTTACATTAAAAGTGTACAAAGGTGAGCTTATCTCTACAAGAGATCTCTTCCAGCCGACCCTATAATTATTACAACGTAGTTACATGAAAAGTGTACAAAGGTGAGCTTATCTCTACAAGAGATCTCTTCCAGCCGACCCTATAATTATTACAACGTAGTTACATGAAAAGTGTACAAAGGTGAGCTTATCTCTACAAGAGATCTCTTCCACCCGACCCTATAATTATTACAACGTAGTTACATGAAAAGTGTATAAGGGTGAGCTTATCTCTACAAGAGATCTCTTCCAGCTGGCCATATAATTATTACAACGTAGTTACATTAAAAGTGTATAAAGGTAAGCTTATCTCAACAAGATATGTCTTCCAGCTGGCCATATAATTATTACAACGTAGTTACATTAAAAGTGTATAAAGGTAAGCTTATCTCAACAAGATATGTCTTCCAGCTGGCCATATAATTATTACAACGTAGTTACATTAAAAGTGTATAAAGGTAAGCTTATCTCTACAAGAGATCTCTTCCAGCTGGCCATATAATTATTACAACGTAGTTACATTAAAAGTGTATAAAGGTAAGCTTATCTCAACAAGATATCTCTTCCAGCTGGCCATATAATTATTACAACGTAGTTACATTAAAAGTGTATAAAGGTAAGCTTATCTCTACAAGAGATCTCTTCCAGCTGGCCATATAATTATTACAACGTAGTTACATTAAAAGTGTATAAAGGTAAGCTTATCTCTACAAGAGATCTCTTCCAGCCGACCCTATAATTATTACAACGTAGTTACATGAAAAGTGTATAAGGGTGAGCTTATCTCTACAAGAGATCTCTTCCAGCTGGCCATATAATTATTACAACGTAGTTACATTAAAAGTGTATAAAGGTAAGCTTATCTCTACAAGATATCTCTTCCAGCTGGCCATATAATTATTACAACGTAGTTACATTAAAAGTGTACAAAGGTGAGCTTATCTCTACAAGAGATCTCTTCGAGCTGGCCATATAATTATTACAACGTAGTTACATTAAAAGTGTATAAAGGTGAGCTTATCTCTACAAGAGATCTCTTTCAGCCGACCCTATAGGCAGTGAGAGAAATAGGCACTTGACGGATAATTACATTCGTGTAGAGCATCAAAAAGTAGTAATGTAAAGTGACCTTGGTTTTCCGATATCAATTCGGGATTTCGAAAAAAAAAATTACTACTTTTTGATGCTCTACACGAATCCGAAGTCAGAATTTCGAAATTTTGAGTTTTATGGCAACGGACAGACAGAACGACCGGACGATTTCATAAGCTCAATGAATTTCGCTGAAAATATTTTTCATTTATGGTGTACCGCCAAAAATTTTCATTTTCCTAGATGTACCTTAAACACAAAAAGTTTGCGAAACACTGATATACGCTACCATTCTTAATAAGCGAATTTCATTGCCAAGTATTCTACCCACGTCGCGTTGCAGCTTTTACTGTGAACCAATTCATTAGCGAATTACACATAACCTTATAGGTATTTTCATAATTTAACAGTTTATTTGCCAAGCACTGGAGCGTGCTAGACGAGCTAATTCAAACATTAGCCGTCAACACACGTGTCTATAATTTGTTACAGTGCCGGAGGAAATCGGTAACACGCGACCACCTATCACAACATACGACAATGAACCGATACGATGTTTTCTTTATTTGAAATATAAGTCGTAGTGGATGTTTTCCTATTCCCACACTGAAATTGGAAAACATGACAGTGTGAAAACCGGTAAAGTAATTTGCCTGACCCTCAAGGGAATTGTATTTGACTGCGGTGTTCTTTGGGGTATAGGTACTCATCTAAATACGTCTTTTCTTATAATCATATTTGACGAGCTCGGATATCGCAATGGCCACTTTGACTCCGAGGTTCGGATCCGATCTCCGCACAAGACAAATGTTTGTGTTCATGAACATGTCTATTTGTCTTGGTCTGGGTGTTTTCTATGTATTATTTGTATGTATTTACAAAAAAAATGCATTTAAGTATAATATCAGTTATCTAGTACCCATAGTACAAGCTTTGCTTAGTTTTGGACTAGATGGACGTGTGTAATTTGTCTAGAAATATTTATTTAGTTATTTATTATTATATTTTTATTGTTTTGCCTTTAAATTTACTAGCATAATTTATCGGAAAGTGTAAATTGCTTTTAAACTTAGCATATAATATTTAAAGCAGGTTTCAGCTGCTTGAATAACAATATTGTTACATGTAATAACCTGAACTCTAGAAGCTTTATATTTATCGTATATTCTATGTGGTATAAGCACACCCCGGCTACTCCATACAAATGTCGCGTCATTTTTTTTTTTGAACTACGTCGGGAATAGACAAGCTTATGGCCCGCCTGGTGTGAAGCGGTTATCGTAGCCATATTAACGCTCGCAACATAAAATATCGCTCGCACGCCGACACCCCCGCTGCCAACGCAGCATCTCCTTCCTTTCTGGTGACCTCACTCACTCGCAGGAACACAACAACCCTCAAGGGAATTGTTATTTGGCTGCGGTATTCTGTGAGGTGTAGGTGCATTCCCTATTCGGGTAGCTTATAATTACGCTCCCTACCTCTCTTTTCGCCAGAGCTTCGTTTGTCAGTCAGCAGGGTGTACCGCGTGCAGGTGAAGTTGGCTTAGGTTCAAAGACGTTGATGAACCATTTACACCCAATCAAACACGTTCACTATTACTTCAACCATGACGTCTGTATTAAAAAAAAAACGTGAGTACGTGCTCCGCCATACAAACTGTTCCAGATTCGTTTCAGAGGGGAGGTGAGGTCGATACGCGAGAGCGGCAGGGTGTGGCCATACTGTCCGTAGTACTATTACTTATACTGTGGTATAAGTTAGTACTACGTACTGCCACTCCCTACCCCTCTCGTGTTCACCACACCTCCCCTCTGAGACGAATCTGAAACAACGGACCCTGTCTACAGCTAATGCACCCCTGTGCACCAACCTTTCTGTTATATCCAGTGATCGGCGTTAGTAGTGCCATTTGGGGTCAATGGACTTGAATGTTGATGTTAATATGGATATGACCACGGGATTCCGGGATTACGTTTAGTCTAGTTTAGTAGTACATTATATTTTTCCAGTTGTTGCTGTATCGTTAAGTGAAAACAATAATACGTGAAAATTAGATTATATATAAAAAATAGAAAAAGAAATCCTCCAGACGAACAGTTGAGAAAAATATTAAAATAAAAGTTAAGTTAAATTAAATAAAAGGTAAAGTTAAATACATGGTAAAACATATAAATCGGTAAGTAAAATACAAATAGTACTAAAATAATTCAAAGTTAAACAAAATTGTTTAATGAAAATGCCGGGGTTTGGGAGGCATATCCATATTAAGACAACGGTCACAAATCCCGCGTAATGGCACTACTTAAACCGATCACTGTATCGTAGGGTTCCGTACCCAAAGGGTAAAAAGGAACCCTATTACTAAGGCTCCGCTGTCCGTCCGCCCATCCGTCTGTCTCCAGGCTGTATCTCATGAACCGTGATAAAAAGACAGTTGAAATTTTCACAGATGATGTATTTCTATTGCCGTTATATCAACAAATACTAAAAAAATATAATAAAATAAAATATTTAAGGGGGGCTCCCATACAACAAGTGTGATTTTTTTGCCGTTTGTATAGATAATGGTACGGAACCCTTCGTGCGCGAGTCCGACTCGCACTTGGCCGGTTTTTTCTGGTGAACTCACTCACTCGTACTCGAATATATCAACCCTCACGGGAATTGTTATTTAACTGCGGCATTCTGTGAGCTAGAGGTACTTCCCAATGTCGGGCAGCTTAAAAAATATTATTATAACGCTATGCCATAATTCTCTTTGCCAGAGCCTCGTTTGTCAGTCAGCAGGGTACACTACGTGCAGGTGAGGTTAACTTTGGTTTAAAAATGTTGATGAACCACTTATACCACACACTATTATACAATACTACAATTTGCTCCATTTTGTGCAATTAAACGATTTGAATTTAAGTATGAACATTCCTGCCGACTTTGCCCGAACGAGCGAGCCGAGTATTTCAGCTCTCATGCGCTCGCCACAAAATTTGTACACACCGCGCCTGAATTTTTTTTCTAAAAAGTTAATTTAAAAAAAACAAATTAAACCGACTTGAGTTGGCGAGCGCAGCTTATTGGTGGTATACCCCGGCAGACGCTGCTGCTCGTCTTCCGGGAGAAAAGTTATTGCATGACAAGATTCCTTAGTCGCCTTGTACGACATCCAGCGCAGAGCAATGGAGTGGCGGAATTCTATTCTGCTGGCAACCACAGGGCAAATTTAAGGGTTTCTCTCGAATTTTTCTGGGATCCCATCATCAGACCCTGACTTGGTGAATATGTGACCACCTCGCAATTACCCTTTCAAATAAAAAAAATAAATTTGAACATACGTGCCTATAAAATTTAAGGGTTTCCCTTGATTTCTCTGTCTTCCCATCCTCAGATCCTGACTTGCTGAATATGGGACCACCTTGCAATCATACCCTTTCAAATAAAAAAAGAATTATGAAAATCGGTTCACAATTAGCGAAAATATCGAATAACATACCTACATACAAAAAAAATATTCAGTCGAATTGATAACCTCCTCCTTTTTTGAAGTCGGTTAAAAATACCTGAAAATAAGCCTGAAACTTTTTTTACTCGCGTGGCTCTAATTAGTGTCCTAGAAAGCCTCGTTAAAGTACAATAGTTTAAAACTCTTTTACAAACGAAATGTCTGAGCCATTTGGCGATGTGTCAAGAAACTCTAAACTTAAAAGCTCCTAGCTACTCGTACATGCTCGTAGCATAGCCACATCTCTAACTAGTACCTAGTGACTTTTGACAATTGAAATTGCTTCCATAGGGAGGCGATTCAAAGAAACGAATGATAACAAAATCGGGGGATACAGTTTGGTGTTGCAGCTATATATCTATCATCTCCATCCAAAATTCAATCACACCACTGGATAGATGAAGGATCAAAGAATTTATTATGCTAAGTAAGGACTATGGAACATCGCGTGCGGGGCAAGGTGGAAGCGCTGCCATTTTAAGATAATTTTAGTGCATTTAACGTATTCACGCTCAGCATACGGCCGTGACACAGCCACAGCCTATTTATTTATATCACTAAAGAGTAAAACAAGAATACGGCCCACCTTATGAAATGGAATTACAAGGTTCGTTTGTCAGCCAGCAGGATACACCGCGTGCAGCTAAAGTTGGCTTTGGTTCAAAGATGTTGATGAACCACTTACTCCCCAAAACATTTATGACATGAGAGCCTTCAAAAACAGTCTTTAATTCCCTTTAAAGGCTGAGAACGGATTGGCCACCCCTTGATGTTGCTGATTGCCATGGACGGTGGGGATTGCTTTCCACCAGGTGACCCAGATGCTCGTTAACTCCCACCTCATATAAAAAAATGCATTAAAGTTTCTTTTCACCCAAAAAGCAGTCTCGTTCTTTGAAACATGTGATAGATTAAAACAGTATTACCTTCCAGCGTCCCTGGCATCTGGCATCATGCCCATAAACTTGTTCAGCGAGCACTTCAGGCATGGCCTTTTGAAATGCTGCAATATTTTAGCTTCAGTTTCAGCTTGAGGGTCCCACGTTTTTACATAATGCATCGAGGCAAACAGGCGTCATTTTAAA
Source organism: Hypsopygia costalis (assembly GCA_937001555.2). Taxonomy (NCBI): domain Eukaryota; kingdom Metazoa; phylum Arthropoda; class Insecta; order Lepidoptera; family Pyralidae; genus Hypsopygia; species Hypsopygia costalis. Next base: position 19,453,779 of record OW443347.2, read on the forward strand.
TACTTTAAATACCTAACACATCGATTCTAATAATATTAATTTAACTGATTCGTTGCTGATGGCACGTATGGCGTACGTATGTTTTAATGTATGGCGTATGACACGAGAGGCGTGCCATCTCTTAAACAATTATAATTCCCTCAAATTAGGTTTTTAAAATATTTACCCCGAATAAAACTATCTAGCTTGTTACAGCCTTAGTTTCTGGATATTGCATAAATTTTTAAAAAGGGTTGTAAGTGGTTCATCAACATCTTTGAACCAAAGTCAACCTCACCTGCACGTGGTGCACCATGCTGACTGACAGAAGAGGCTCTGGTGAAAAGAGAGGTAGGACCTAGCGTATTTCTTGAGCTGCCCGACTGGGGAAGTCTAATGTTTAATTTGAATTATTTGCACTGTCAACTTATTTAAACTTTTGACTGCACTGGTTTATGATTGGCTAACCAATCACAGGCTAGCATTCCGTTATTTGTGATTGGTAAACAACAACCAATCATAGAATTTGATTTTTACCGCGAAAATCAGACTGAGGCTTGGAGCGAAAGCTGCTTTTTGAACATTCTTTTTTCGACTGTTGGACGTGGAGGTTGTTAGCAGAAAATAAAATTAATACATCATTCTTCATTCTTTTCTTCATATATAATACTAGACTGCATTTAAAGCATAGTAACTGTATATATTACATGGAAGGTAAGAGGTCGTCTTGTACAATTAACTTAAAATTTTAGGTATTAAGCTTGTTGCCCATGTCATAAAATTATAAAAAGTCTCTATCAGTAATGTAAAATACATAAAACTAGAACGATCTGCGATCTTAAAATTTTAATAACTTATGTCCGACGTGTTTTATGTTCGGTCAAAGTTTGGTGGGAAAGTCCATTTTAAAGGTATGAAATTATAAAAAATAAATATTACCATTGTAGAAACAATAAAAAATACTATAACTTTTGTTACGGCACTGGCTATATAAACGCAATATTTAACATAGCTGTCGTACAAATTTCTGATTTAATGCATATAAAATAGCACGGTGTGACGTCATAACGTGGTGGCCTTTTGCATGGAGCGTTTTCGGAATAGTCCAAAATTGTGATCTTCAAGTTATCATATCCCGAAAAGTTTTTATGCAATCGAAGTAATTATTTCACCTATATTTATATTATTGTGACGTCTTTAAATAACAAATCGAAAAAAAAAATGGGATACAAGCCTATTCTCTCTGGTCGCCACTAGGTCAGAATAGTATACTACCCTCAATGGTGTTATTATCTACGAGCTTTCAACCGCGGTTTCGACCGCGTTTACGAATAAGTCTTTCTATACATTATTGGTAGCAACAAGGGAGAATTACCAAGCGTTCAGACGATTTTGCAATTCATATTATTGGAATCGATGTGTTAGGTAACAACTCAATGTTTTAGGTCCCTAATAGTGTTAGAAACTTAAAATCCGTGGTGCACGGCAGTTGAGCTTCACTTGACTAGCCATCTCTTTAGGCTTTTAATGCCTTATTTGCCATATTGCTGTCTCTCACATTGCTAAGAGGGGAAGTCAAATTCCAAAAGCTTCCTACTCCTTCTAATTTCTTCTGATTAAATTCGTTGTGAGTTCCAAGGCAGCCGTAGTTTTACCCCTGGGACTGCAATGGACTTCATTGTTCATTGCCTTTTTTGGCGGTCGCCGCTGTTAATCCTGGCTACACAGGAGATACAGTGGTGGGAATGTGTGGTGGGCCCCGTCCCAAAAAAAAAAAAAAAAAGTTTCTATTTTTTTAATTAATTAATTTATAGCCTATGACAGTACGTAGATATACTGTGCTATGATACTCACAAATAACGTAGCTTTCTATTGGTAAAAGAATTTTCAAAATCGGTTCAGTAGATCTTAAAATTACCTCCTACAACCTCACAAACTTTACCTCTTTATAATATTAGTATAGATTGAGTCGCCGTTACGAATGTGTCTAATCGATCACGCAAGTTAAGCAAAGTCAACCGTAGTCTGTACATGGATGGGTTTATCTATTGCGAGCTCCTTTGTGCTTCGTAGCGCATGTTAAACAGTCTGTCCCGATTATCATCATTAGGTGATCAACATGCTCGTTTGCCCTCTCTATTGCTAGGCCCTCTCTATTGATAGCCCACGGGGCCGAAATCGGGGTTAAGTGCAGCGAGTAGATTCACTGTGTGTATGTTTTCCATTGATTCCAATGGAAAATGTATTTGATGATCATTCCTCAAGGACATGATCGACCACAATTTTTTCGACACAAACCTCAAGCATGTCGAAGCCTTTCATTGTGACAAGTTCCATCAAAATCAGTTTTGGAGCCTATTAATTTCCAAGAGTGACTTTTCGACGTATATAAACGTTCCGCGCTCCAGTCAATCAACCGTGTGGTTTCCGGCAGACTAAAATAGAATCACTCCGTCTCTTCCCGTGGATGTCGTACAAGGCGACTAAGGGAAATACATTATAAAACATCGATCAGGCTCCGGGTCAGCGTGGGGAGTGTAGGCCAAACCCTCCTTCTGTCTGGGACGGACGAGAGAGGGTCGTGCTCCTGTAGTGGGGACTAAAATGACCTGATGATGAAATAAACTCTAATCTTTCTTTCCAGGTCAAATAAGCTGAAGGCTTTCTGGTTCAGCATATCAGACGAGCCTCTACCAGCGCTGGACTTCCTATCGGCAGCTCTTCTCTCGGCCGAGTACGAACGTGCACTGGGGCGGGCTCTGGCCATGCCTGAATGCCGGCTTATACCGTTCTTTGGCGCCTTCCTAAGGGAACTGAGGTGAGATTTATGTGAAACCTCTAATGCGGCAGCCAAGGGGCCCTACCGCTGAAGCTGAAGCCGATTACCATGAGTTATTTTTAATCATTTTTTTTTTATACTACGTCTAGTGGCAGACAAGCATACGGCACGCCTGATGTGAAGCGGTTACCGTAGCCATATTAACGCTCCCAACATAAAATATCGCTCGCGTGTCGCCACCCCCGCTGGCTTTTTTCAGAAATATTTCTTCAAAAATATTTGCAAATTGGCTCGCAACATAATATATCGCGCGCCGCCACCCTCGTGGCGAACGCAGCATTATATTCCTTCCTGTCTAATGACCTCACTCACTCGCAGGAACACAACAACCCTCAAGGAAACTGTTATTTGGCTGCGGTATTCTGTGACGTGGAGGTACATTCCCCAGTCGGGTAGCTTACAATTACGCTCCCTACCTCTCTTTTCGCCAGAGCTTCGTTTGTCAGTCAGCAGGGTGCACCGTGTGCTAAAGATGTTAATGGACCATTTGCACCCCAAAAATCTTAGGTTGAAGTTATTGACAAACATTTTCAGCTTGGTCTGTAGAGCTCTAGGGTTTCTAACAGCTCAGATAGACACAATTACCAACAATGTAAGCAGTAGTTACATTTACGCATTCCAAAATTCCGATGGTAATTGGCGTCAGCTTCGGCGGTAGCCCTGCAGCCTTGGCCGGCTATTGGCGTGGTGACGCGTCGCCTCGCATTCTTGTTCATACCGTTCTTTAACGCCTTACCTTCTGTGAATCATGTAAAGCTATCTATGTATCCCTTTCATGTATCCCTTTGTGTGTTCTACCGTCTGTACAATGGGGTGTGTTCAGAGGAGTTGTTTGACATGATGCCCACGGCCTCCTTCTACAGTCGCACCGCTCGCCATCGACAGGGAATTCATCCTCACACATTGGAGCCTAAGTGGTCGCGTACCGTGCGGTTCCAGAGAAGTTTTCTCCCGCGTACGGTCAAGCTGTGGAATGAACTGCCTGTGGAGGTTTTCTCAGGAGACTACAGCATGGTGTTCTTCAAAAAGGGCGTGAAGAGGTTTTTACAGGGTCGCCAACGCGCGTGTGATGCCCCTGGTGTTACAGGCGTTCATAGGCTACGGTAACTGCTTTCCATCAGGCGGGCCGTATGCTTGTTTGCCACTTTAGTGGTATAAAAAAAAAAAAAAAAAAAAAAAAGCTAAGCGTTACCCATCAATTAGCAAAAATAGATCCTTCGATTTATTTTTGCCAATTTGCAAATACTACAATCTTCTTTTTCTGCCTAAAGACGAGGCTCGCTTCGTCTTTAGGCACCAGGATAGTCTACCCTGGGTTGTCTGTGTCCAGCTGAGCCCGTTCCCGGGGCCCTACCGCCGAAGCTGAAGCTGATTACTACCGAATATCTTGAATCGAAAAATAGGTCTTACGTTTAGGTTATTGCCAAACACCTTCAGCTTAGTCTGTAGAGCTCCATCTTTTCTACCAGATAAGCTTTTTTTTTTTTTTTATACCACTAAAGTGGCAAACAAGCATACGGCCCGCCTGATGGAAAGCAGCTACCGTAGCCTATGAACGCCTGTAACACCAGGGGCATCACACGCGCGTTGCCGACCCTGTAAAAACCTCTTCACGCCCTTTTTGAAGAACCCCATACTGTAGTCTCCTGAGAAAACCTCGACAGGCAGTTCATTCCACAGCTTAACCGTACGCGGGAGAAAACTTCTCTGGAACCGCACGGTAAAAAGCACGATAAGCTAAACAGAAGTAGCATAAATCTAAATTGAAGTTTGATTTTCGCAATCAAAAATTCCGAAGGTAATCGGCTTCAGCTTCGGCGGTAAGGTCCCAGGTCTACCGTTGAAGCTGAATAATTAAATAAATAAATAAATATTTCTGGACAATTTACATTGCGCCATCTAGTCCCAAATTAAGCGCAAAGCTTCTGTTATGGGTACTAGACAACTGATAAATGTACTTAAACATTAATTAGATAAATTAAACGGGTCACTCACGTCTTTTTGTCGGGAAAGCCGACTAGTTTCGATCTCAAAAGGAGACCTTCTTCAGGGCGAATGTCCAGACACGTCCACCCTTTGTCTCTCTCGCCGGACACTGCACGCCAATGCGCGCGCCGCACGACTGGAAAGGGTGGTGGGGGGTTGGTGCGTTGATTGGCCCGTGACGTGAGTGACCCGTTTAATTTATCTAATTAATTTAGTATAATGTCTCACGTGAGTTTTAATAATAGTACTTAAACATTTTTTTTTGTAAATATATACTTTTAATACATAGAAAACACCCAGACCAAGACGAACAGACATGTTCATGCACACAAATGTTTGTCTTGTGCGGGGATCGAAACCGCGAACTCGTAGTCAAAGTGGCCATTGCTAACCATTCGACCACCGAGCTCGTCAAGCTCGAAAACCTGAAGCCGGTTACCATCGGATTTTTTTTATGGAAAAATTACACTACTACCACACCCCGGCCACTCCATATAAATGTCGCGTCGTATACTACTACATAAACAATGACGTCTGTGCAGAGCGTGAATGAGCGTGTGTGCGTGCGGCGCCATACAAACTGTTCCAGATTTGTCTCAGAGGGGAGGTGAGGTCGACACGAGAGAGCGGCAGGGAGTGGCCATACTGTACGTAGGGTTGCCAACCATACTGTTAAAAACAGTATTATACTGTTTTCTATGCTTTAATACTGTTGAAAAAAAACTTAATTTGACCATAGCACTGTTTATTGTACTGCTCCGCATGCACTGGGCCTTTTGTTTTACTACGCAGCTTTTAATATACTGTTTTTCTTGTAAAAAAAGTTGGCAACCCTAACTGTACGTAGTACAATTACATATACTGTGCTACTACTTACGTTGTTGGTAATTATATTTAACTCAGCCGGAAGAAACCTCAGAGCTCTAACGACTATGATGAAGATGTATGTCAATAACTTTAACCTATGAGCTATTTTTCACCTTCGGCTTCAGCTCCGGCGTAGGCCCCCAGGTCTTTGGATACGGTTGTCCACCGTAGCTAAGGGGATTGGCATCGTCAAGGCCTCCTAGGATCGCCAAGGCGTACAAATACTATAAAAAATTTGTACTCATATCTTCACTTGACTAGCCATCTCTTTAGGCTTTAATGCTTTGTTTGCCATATTGCTGTCTCTCACATTGCTAAGAGGGGAAGTCAAATTCCAAAAGCTTCTTACTCCTACTAATTTCTTCTGATTAAATTCGTTGTGAATTCCAAGGCAGCTGTAGTTTTACCTCCGGGACTGCAATGGACTTCACTGTTCATTGTCTTTTTTGTTGGTCGCCGCTGTTAATCCTGGCTACACAGGAGACACAGTGGTGGGAATGTGTGGTGGGCCCCAGTCCCATTATACTCATATATATACTACACAATAGTACAAATATAATACAGCTATACATAATTATACATACACAATAAAATATAATATATAAAATTCATTACACTGATTACGGGTCGTTAAAAACAACTCGTTTAAGGATTTGAGTAGACAAGCCTTGAATGAATCTACTGACGGTGCCAGGCGCACATAGGTGGGCAGCGGATTTCGGAGCATTGCTGCCCTTTGTCTTGTGCGGGGATCGAATCTGCGACCCCGGAGTCAAAGTGGACATTACGAGCCATTCGAGTACAGGGCTCGTAAAATAGTACAAATGATTTCATTACATCAACATGTTAAGTTAAGCAGTATAATTCGTTCGCAAGCATGCTATGATTTAAAACGTTGCCCCCACACAACCTCCTAACAAAAGTCGGCTTAAAATATTACAGTGTAGATAATATTAATGACGAACGTATGCAAAATATGCTGTGGTTTCACGTGTCCCGATTGTGAATGTTTTCATAAAAAATCTACATAGAGATGTTGATACCACGTACGGACAATCGTAATGCCTAAGGGTGCGTCCAGATTGACGGCGGCGGCGTAACTCGCACCGAATGCGCATGAAATAAAAACGTTGCTGTAGAATCCAAATTGACAGACGGTTTAGAACCTTTGAGTCTGAGAAGAGATTTTGCATCCCTTTGTGTGTTCTACTGATTGTACAATGGGATGTGTTCAGAAGAGTTGTTTGACATGATGCCCACGGCCTCCTTCTACAGTCGCACCGCTCGCCAACGACAGGGAATTCATCCTCACACATTAGAACCGAAATGGTTACGTACTGTGCGGTTCCAGAGAGGTTTTCTTCCACGTACTACCAAGCTGTGGAATGAACTGCCTGTTGAGGTTTTCCCAGGAGACTACAGCATGGGGTTCTTCAAAAGGGCGTAAAGAGGTTTTTACAGGGTCGGCAACGCGCATGTGATGCCTCTGGTGTTGCAGGCGTCCATAGGCTGCGGTTACTGCTTTCCATCAGGCGGACCGTATGCTTGTTTGTCACCTTAGTAGTATAAAAAAGACCCTTGTGTAATTTATTTTTCATATAAGACGTGTAAGAGCGACTTTACAATGTCAAAGTCAAAGTCAAAGTCAAAATTCTTTATTCTGTGGGCCCTCGCGGGCACTTAGACACGTCTTTTACAATTAGGTATAATTTTATCTACCAGCATTTCGGAATGACCATTGACGAGAAGAAATGCCGAAAGAAACTCTGTCAATATAGGTCTTTTTTAAATAGCCACACAATATTATCATTATACATAATACAATAAAAAAATGGTATTCTACCAAAATAAGAGAAAAAAAAAATTAAAGTAAAATAAAATAGTAAAAAAAATTAAAATATAAAAAATCATAGTATAGAGTGTATATACATATTGCATAAAAGTCTAAATATGTATATCCACAATACTACTTGTAAAGATAAGACGCCTGTGCTTCACATCCTGTGCCGAGAATTTGCCATACATTTTTATCATTAAGGTGCAATGCATGTTCTGGTGTTATAGTTTCTTTTAATATTGATCATAAATAAGTAACATTTATGTCATCTTATTTATTTATTTATTGGCTTAGACTGATTGATTATAACATTGACAAAGCAAAACAAACAATTAAAGGTAAACACCGCATACATAAAATAACACATGAGACAACAACCTGATATGAGACGAAACAAAAATGCAAATTTTAAGTTACATTATAAAGACAAGACAAACGAAAACAAGAAAAATGAAGACAACCACGTTTCACAGTTGCTACAATAATCTATATATATAAAAATCAATGCCAGTTTTCGTTGTAATTTTATAACTCAAGAACGGGCTCACCTATCCAAACCAAATGTTTAGGGTTTATTCGGACTATTTAGTAGATGGTTTATGTGAAGTTTGCACAAAATCGGTGAAGCGGTTCTTCATTTATCACATTTTTTGTAACAATTGAATTCAATAAATGGCGGATCATTTTGCTAATGGCGATTTTGTTGTCAAATTGAAACTTTTTTCAGATGGGGATTGTGCTGTCAAATTGAAACTTTTTTCAGTGTTGACAGTACAGGCATGTTGTTATGTCATTCATGCGGTCATTTCATTTTGGACGTGCTTCGACTTTATGTTGCCTGTTCTAGAGTCAGTACCCCCAGCCGTTTGTTTATTCATGCTCAAAATGGAAAAACAAAAAATTTTGTTTTTCCATTTTGAGCATGAATAAAACAGCCGGTAATTTTTTTTTTTTTTTTAATAAATGAATTTCGTGTTCAATTTTTTTTTTTTTATTATTTCACTTTATACGTAGCGAAGCACGTACCGGGCCGCTAGTATACATATAAAATCAAATCAAAACAACACAAAACAAAAACAATCTTAAATTATTTTGCTTAATTTTTGTACGTCATTGTGCATCTAGTTTTAGTATTAATTCCATTTTTGTTCCTGCGTTCCATTTTGTTTATGGATCGATCTGTTCAGTAGTCCAAGAGCTTAGGTCTCTTTTATATGGTCTCACGAACAAATGAAATGTTAACGAAGTGGTATTAACATTTCTATACGCATATTAATCATCGCGCTTCACCGGCCGGCAGTTGTTATTTTTTAATTACCTCCCGCCGTTTGTAGCGCGGTTTGTTCACACGTAAATTAAGTCTCGATGGACCCCCTGGGCATGAGACCCCCTACAATATTATTATAAACCTCCATCTTGATATTTAAAATAGGACAGGCTCAATACACAATCAATTGCTGTAGTCCTTTCCACGGATAATACCTTAAACAGAAAATAACATCATCATCATCATCAGACAAGCATACGGCCCGCCTGATGTGAAGCGGTTACCGTAGCCATATTAACGCTCGCAACTTAAAATATAGCTCGCGCGCCGCCACCCCCGCTGCCAACGCAGCATCTCCTCCTTCCTTTCTGGTGACCTCACTCACTCGCAGGAACACAACAACCCTCAAGGGAATTGTTATTTGGCTGCGGTATTCTGTGAGGTGGAGGTACATTCCCCAGTCGGGTAGCTTACAATTACGCTCCCTACCTCTCTTTTCGCCAGAGCTTCGTTTGTCAGTCAGCAGGGTGGCGTGGAGGTGAAGTTGGCTTTGGTTCAAAGATGTTGAGGAACCACTTACACCCCAAATATATTTACTAGTGTTGTGGCTATAATCACTGACTGTAGCAGAATTATCAACGATTGGTTCGTTAGAACAAAACATGTAGCTAAGCTATAGCCATTTTGTGTTAATGCGGCACACATGATTCTTTTTGTGGTATTTTTTAACATTATGATAATAAGGTGAAGTATAAGCAAAGAGTACAGTATAGAGGAAACATAGAATGTGCATATCCCTTCGCTGACAACTGCAGGGCTCGAGAAAAAAAAACCCATCTATAGATTCCGTTGCTTAACTTACGTGTTCGGTTAGATTTGATTGACACGCACACGACAAGCTTCTCTTTACGCATATTATACTATACAGTTTAAACATGAACATGACATATGATTTTTGTTATCGTTTAATGATAATTTTAACAAAAAAATAACGATTTTTAAATCTACACTACATTATGAAAAGAATACCCCAATGCTTGAAGACTAAACTAAAGTCTTCATGGATGCGGAAGGCCGAGGGTCGTATCTGGTGGAAGGCATTGGATAAAGGGACGGGGGCCCACCACACATTCCCACCACTGTATCTCCTGTGTAGCCAGGATTAACAGTGGCGACCGTCAAAACAGGCAATGAACAATGAAGTCCCAGGGGTAAAACTACGGCTGCCTTGGAACTCACAACGAATTTAATCAGAAGAAATTAGTGTTAGTAGGTAAAGCTTATATAACAGTGGGTAAATACAGCAGCACTGTGGTGATTTATCCAGTGGTATGGTTTAATATTTAAAGACCCAGCATACCACCAGAGGTACGGCCAGGGGTACGGTGGGTCTGAAGTGGGCTGATGATGATGATGATGATGAAAAAAATATGGGACCAATCTAGAAGTATACTCTTTCAAATAAAAAAGTTTTCTAAATCGGTTTATAAATGACGGAGTAATGAAGTAACAAATATTTAAAAAAAAGAACATCCGAATTGAGAACCTCCTCCTTTTTTGGAGTCGCTAAAAATAGACACCAACGTGTATTGTTTTTTTTTTCGTTTCAGAGAGATCCTCGCAGCTACTCCGGCCCTCACAAGTCACTCAGTGGCAGCGACGCCCACACACCGGAGGGATTTCAAGAGGGAATCCACTAAAGAGGACAGGTAGGTAATTAGGAAACTGGAGAAGCGCGAATTTTTCCATACAATGTAGGTTTCGTAAGTTTTGACGTGTATAGGTCTTTAAAGTTACATCCATAGGGAGGTAATTCAATAAAATAACACACGACCTCTCGATTACCGGTCGAGTTCCAATATCGTAACTATACCATCAGGGGCCCGTGGCAAATTAGATGGGCACTCAGAGGCTGGGGCCCTCTCTAATATATCATCTAAGTAACCAACACTAAAGAAAAATTTTGTACATTTTTGGTTAATAATCTATCATTTTATTTACAAGAAATATGATAATGTACCTATCTATTAAAATTTTCTATATGATATATTTATAGCCTTATACAAAATTTTATATATATTTATAGCCGCGTGGTTTCCGGCAGACTTGAATAGAATCACTCAGTTTCTTCCCGTGGATGTCGCACAAGGCGACTAAGGGAAATACATTATCAAATATCGATCAGGCTTCCCCAACCCGTTTGGCCAGCGTGGGGAGTGTAGGCCAAATCCTCCTTCCGTCTAGGACGGATGAGAGAGGGTCGTGCTCCTGTAGTGGAGACTAAAATAGACTTGATGATGATGATATTTATAGCCTAACTTAAAAAAATACTATTTTTGTACTAAGCTCTTGAGCCTGGGGCCCATTTAGTCCGGGGGCCAGTGGCATTTTGCCCACTCTGCCACCCTGTAGTTACGCCATTGTCGAGTGCTCTTTCCGTTGTTTTTGTTGCATGTTTGAATTGTTGCATTTATATTTACTGCTGTAAAGTCACAGTGTGGCGCCATCTACCTATTAAGAATTAAACTACTAAACAAGGTATAGCAGTCCATCGTTGGATCAGTCATGAACTATACAAATTTGTTGTTTGCAATTTCATCTCGTGCAGAGGGACCTCCTCAGCAGGAGGCATCGTATTATTCACCATCTGTTCCCAAGCTCCTGAATATTATGGCATTTCAAACGCTTAGTGCAGCTTGTCGCGAATAGAACGTTACTGTTCCTTAGTTACAGAAAATAACTTCTAAATATAGAGAACGTGATCCGGTTGAAATAATTCTCTCTGTGATTGTAATATCTTATTCAGACAAAATAGAATGAAACGTAATAATTCTTCTAGTATGTGACGTGAAGTTATTTTCTGTAACTTAGCAACAGCGACGTTCTGTTTGCGACACAGCTGATGTTCGCAAATTTCGAGATCAGATGAAATTTGGCAATTTTTTTAATATCATTCTGTGAGGCAGGCCTCTGTTTATAAATGTGCAGTTATGGATACAGCACAAAGCCGTGTACACACATCCGAACAAATTTGTGTATAAAGCTTTGTTTTTGTCAAAAAAACCCAAAGATATACGAAATTGAATAAGAAAACTTTTTTTCAATTTTGTATATCTTTGGTGGCCGTGTGGTTTCCGGCAGACTAGAATAGAATCACTCCGTCTCTTCCCGCGAATGTCGTACAAGGCGACTAAGGGAAATACATTATCAAAAATCAGGCCTCCCCAACCCGTTTGGCCAGCGTGGGGAGTGTAGGCCAAATTCTCCTTCTGTCTGGAACAGACGTGAGAGGGTAGTGCTCCTGCAGTGGAGACTAAAATGACCTGATGATGATGATGATTTCTTTGAACGATATTTGGTAAATCTTACGTAACAACAAAAGAGATTGACCACAGTGCCCTTAGGTTATTTACTATCGTCACTCTTATTCTACAGGTTACCAATTTAATGATAGAGTTACAGATCTAAGCTAAAAAGATTTCACACTTTTTAGCTTTAATTTGTACAGAGCATTTAGACTGCTAATTCGCTGGATATATGATTATGTAGTACTATAAATAATAATAAATAAATATCGTCAGACAAATTACACAGCGCCATCTAGCCCCAAAGTAACGAAGCTTGTGTTATGGGTACTAGACAACTGATAAACATACGTAAATACATTTTTTTTTTATAAATACATACCTCTGATACATAGAAAACACCCAGACTAAGACAAACAGACATGTTCATGCACACAAATGTTTGTTCTATGTGGGAATCGAACCCACGAGCGTTGGTGTCGAAGCCGCGTCATTGACCGCTACGCCACCGAGCTCGTCATGATCAGTAACTATCAGTAGATAACTGATCATGACGAGCTACCGAGCTACCTACGAGTACCGGAAAAGGATACCCTCCAAACTTTCTAGAACGTATCTAGTGATGATATAGAACTAAGTGAAATTTATTTACTGATTACTTCAAAAAGAAAGTTTATGCTCACCTTTTGAACAGCTTAATTCAGTACTGAGTAATCTTATTTGGCATATTTATGTATGTATGGATATGTATGTATTATAGAATATGTGTGTATAAATGTAATATGTATATGTTTAAATATAGTTTATGTATAGTATATTAGTCACTTTTTATTGTTCAAAAGTTTCTTGTTAAAATATTTTTAAACCGCATTCGTGGATGTCTGCACTTCCCGAAGGTTGACTGGTAGAGAATGCTTTTAGCATTATGTCCGCCTTTTGTACCATTGGTCTTATTGTGGTCAATAAAGAGTTTAAATAAATAAATAAATTATCCATACACGAATGGGCAATCTCCTTTACGTCCCTATGTACAAAATGTTCATGTTAGTTCAGGCGTACAGAGCTTAAGAAAAGTTATTTTTTCAGAGGATCTCTAAAAAGGGACACTCGACGGGAAAGCGGCAAAAGGGTAGACCAAGGAACCACAACAAGCCCCCTGCGGGACAGCTGTAAACGAGACCCTAGAGTCAGCGAGCCAGCGAGACAAGTGGTAAGCTGATCAGCGAAATTCATTGAGCTTATGAAATCGTCCGGTCGTTCTGTCTGTCCGTTGCCATGAAACTCAAAATTTTGAAATTCTGACTTCGGATTCGTGTAGAGCATGAAAAAGTAGTAATGTAAAGTGACCTTGGTTTTCCGAAAAAAAAGTCGTTCTGTCTGTCCGTCCGTTGCCATGAAACTCAAAATTTCGAAATTCTGAATTCGGATTCGTGTAGAGCATCAAAAAGTAGTAATGTGATGGGATTTCGAAAAAAAAAATCGCTATGGTGGCGCATGCTGCGCGTCCGATGTTTTTACTTATAGATGCGTTTTGCGAAAGGTAATTGCCCGGTTTTCACACAGTTCTGCGCGACTTACCATCGGAAGATGTCAGCGCTAATCAAAAGCTATTGATAAGTTGTAAATGAAATGCCTTCCCGTATGTTTAGATCAGCATTTCTTAACCTATTCCACGGACCCTTAGAAAATCATGCACAATTTCAAGGACCCTTAGTCTCTTAGTCTTAGTAAAAAACACAGGAATAAATTTAAAACAATTTATTTTAATACTGAAAACGAATTACATTTATATAAAAATTAAAATACTGTATTTATGTGAAGATTGGTGCTCGTTATTTGCAAGTCTTGCTGGTATTATTTATTACTTCAAATGTTCATAGATAAGACAGCGGACCCTCATACATATATTCGCGGACCCCGAGGGGTCCACGGATCACAGGTTTAGAAACACTGGTTTACTTAGACTAGTATTTAAAATTTTTGAATTTGATTTACTCATAATTTTTGTGCCCGCTTAATTTTCAAAATACAAATTTCACCACTTGATAGATCAACTTCTTTACAAAAGAAATATGTTTATTTGGAACATTATCGGTAACTTTTTTCTAGAATTTACACCAATATTTGCGCAGCTATAAATAACACGTCTGTACACGCGTCACCCTTTCCTACTGGCTCCTGCGTCACCCTTTTTCCGCCCTTCATGTTATGAACGTGATTATGTAGTATAGATAAAAATCCTTTCTATTTTCAGTACATAGCATCCTTCGACGAGGAAGGCGAACAGGCGCCTGGCTGGCGACGAGTAGGGCCTGAAGGTCTAGTCAACCTGGAGAAGGTGTACAGGACGCAAGCTGTGATGGACCACATAGCAAGCTTCCACCAACATCACTACGCGCTGGCCAGAAACAACGCGCCAGTCTTCGGGGATTACTTAAGGTGGTGGGCTTTTGTCTGCCTTCATTATCAGTACAAATTACACAACCTTGCTAGATATGTTGGATAAGTACTTAAAATACTTGGTGCGCGACAGTTGAACTTCACTTGACTATCCATCTCTTTAGGCTTTTAATGCCTTATTTGCCATATTGCTATCTCTCACATTGCTAAGAGGGGAAGCCAAATTCCAAAAGCTTCGTACTCCTACTAATTTCTTCTGATTAAATTCGTTGTGAGTTCCAAGGCAGCCGTAGTTTTACCCCCAAGCACACGGCCGGCGTGTTCTCGATACTCGATACAAATATCACATCGTTTATTACTACATAAACAACGTCTGTGCAGAGTTTTAATGAGCGTGTGTGCGTTCGTTGCCATACAAACTGTTCCAGATTTGTCTCAGAGGGGAGGTGAGGTCGATACGAAAGAGCGGCAGGGACTGGCCATCCTATACGTAGTACTTATACTGGGACTGCCGTGGACTTCATTGTTCATTGGCTTTCTGATAGTTGCCGCTGTTAATCCTGGCTCTACAGGAGACACAATGTTTGAAATGTGTGGTGGGCCTCCGTTAGCTTGCGTCCACGATTTCCCAGTAAAGCTTGAAAATTTTAATTACTGACTGATCTATCAACGCACAGCTGAAACCAATGTAGGGATCAGGGGCCCTACTGCTGAAGCTGAAGCCGACTACCATCGGATTATTTAATTCCAAAAACTGATCTTAGGTTAAAGTTATTAGTAAACATCTTCAGCTTAGTCGGTAGAGCTCTAGGGTTTCTGCCAGCTAACCTAAACATAATTAGCAACAATCTAAGCAGTAAATTCAGTTTTGCATTTAAAAAATCCGGAAAGTAATCGGCTTCAGCTTCGGCGGTAGGGTCCCAGGTTCAAGTTTAGGATACAGGTTTAAGACTTAGGTATCCGTTAAGAAGTAAATTTTAAAATTTTCCACGGGATACGCGTATAACAACTCGCGAGCTCTAGCTAGTACTAGTACTCCCTTCCTCAGGGCCCCGCGTTCGATAGACCTCCTAATTTCTGCTAAATCCATCTTCATCAGCTTGTTTTTACCCACTGCTGGATCTAGGCCTTCCTCAATGCTTTCTTGAGGTTATCGGATTCAAAGGCTTTGTTGTCCAATCCAATACCTTCCTCTCCCATCGGCCATCACTGAATCGGCAGATGTAACCGGCCCTTTGTCATTTCAGGGGCCCAATCACCGAAGCAGAAGCCGCTTATCATCAAATATTTTGATTCAAGAAATAAGTCTTACGTTTTAATTATTGACAAACATATTTAGTTCAGTCGGTAGATTTCCAGAGTATCTACCAGCTAAAACAAATACAATTGCTACTAATCTAAGGCCAAATTTGATTTTTGCTATCAAAAAATTCGAAGGGAACCGGTTTCAGCTTCGGCGATAGGGCGAAGTTGCTAAATGTAAAGGCTATGACAACAACCTTGGTTGTCTTTCGAATTTCTTTGTTCTGGAAAGGATCACTGCGAGATTACAAACCGATATTACCAATAACTAATAAGGCAGGAAAAAATTACGACTGTGTTTGGATACTACGCTTGATGTCTTTCAAATTAGGCTGATCTAGCCTATTAACATATTAGCCAATAACTATTAAGACAGGAAAAAATTACTACTGTGTTTGGATTTTATGCTCGATAATAGTAATAAATTAAATTAATAGTGTAAAAAACACTAAAAAAACACGCTTTTATAGATGCACCTGATCGTGTTCAAAGTCCATTACGTGGCCTTTCTCACAAGTGCAAACACGACTATGATACGATATTCCATCATGGAATGCCAGTGCCTATCTTCCCGGTTCATCATCAAACCTTGAAACCTAATCGTGGTTAAACTTTTGAAATCCAAAAACAGCTATGACGATGTTCCATCATGAAGTTCCAGTTCATATCTTTCGGCTCCATCATCAGATCAGTTCGACAGTACCATATTATTGTATTGTCATCTGAATTACATACAGCTTCCAATTGTCATTACGCTACGATCCTTGGAAGATGGTTAAATTAGTTACCTTAGATTCCATTACATAGTTAGTTACATACAGGTCGACCTAATAAAAGTGTGTTAAAAATAGTTATTGGTATCAGCCTAATCTAGAGTAATCTAGCAGTGATCGAATCCAGATCGGTTCGAAAATATCTGATATATGTAAAATTAGAAAGGGTAACGGTCCTATTCTTCCTCAGACAGCAAAACCATCAATAACCCACGCATCTTCTCCACAGAGCAGCAATGCCAGCGTGCGAGGAACCAGTCTTCGCGCAATCCTCGCAAAAGACCAGTGGCTGTGACTTCGAAAATGAAGCTCTTTATGAGCTGGAAGGGGGAGGCTACTGTCCTGTCCAACCACTACCTCATGACCATGGAGTCACCATGTTTCCTTTAGCACCGAAAAATGGGGAGAGAATTGATAGGCACGTTTTACAAGTAAGTATTGTATTCGCTCTGTGTTTTGTTAATAAGGATGATGATGAATTTTGTAAGTAGTTCATTAACATCTTTGAATCAAAGCCAACTTCACCTGCATGCAGTGTACCCTGCTGACTGACAAACGAAGCTCTGGCGAAAAGAGAGGTAGGGAACATAATTAAAAGCCACCCGACTGGGGAATGTACCTCCACCTCACAGAATACCGCAGCCAAATTACAATTCCATTGAGGGTTGTTGTGTTCCTGCGAGTGAGTGAGGTCACCAAAAAGGAAGGAGATGCTGCGTGGCGGCGTAAGTGGTTCATCAAGATCTTTCAACCAAAGCCAACCTAACCTGCACGTGGTGCACCCTGCTAATTGACAAACGAAACTCTGGCGAAAAGAGAGGTAGGGCATGGTGTACTATTTTAAGCTGCCCGACTGGGGAAGTACATTCACCTCACAGAATACCGCAGCCAAATAACAATTCCATTGAGGGTTGTTGTGTTCCTACGAATGAGTGAGGTCACCAGAAAGAAAGGAAGGAAGGAATACAGGCTGGTAACGGATCGGCGACCCCTTGGTGTTGCTGATCTCCGTGGGCGGTGATGATTGCTTTCCATTAGGTGACTCACATGCTCGTTTGTCTCCCTCTCATTGTCATTATAAGTCGAAATTTAGCATCATACAGAAGCAGCCACTTGTAACTTCTTCATTTTAACCTGTTTTTAAGTTGAGGATAATTTATTTTTCCAGATTATGCACCACGGCACCGCCTGTATAGTAGGGGAATCAGAATGGGGAGGGGTCCTAGCACAACTGAGGTTGGAGCGAGCGTGTGGTCTCCTCACGTGGTGCAGGACAGCACATAGGCCTCACATACAACATGGTGAGTTTCTGAGGTTTAGAGGTAAGGATTAAGGTTGCCACCCGTACTTTATAATAAAGTATTGTACGTTATTTCTTGTAATATATAAATTAATTTCAATGTACTAACGTAGATTATAAGGTTCCAATGTTACTAATCTACTATGGACTACTTTATTGGTCTGAAATAAATATTATTTTATTTATTTATTTATAAATGTTTTTTTGCACAAAAAAGATGGAAACCCTAGTAAGGATGGAATAAAGTTTCTTATGCCCCTCGCCCACGGCGACTTTTTGCAGCGATGCAAACGCGATACTGTCGCGATGCAAACGCAATTCAGTAACGGCACAAAAATGCCTGCGATCACTACACAGTTGCAAGATGGACTCCGTTGAGGCAACATCAGTCATGTTGTCTTTGGTGTTGCACTCTCGACCTGTCTGTGTTGCACTGATGCACGGTTCTTTTTTTTGGGGTGTATGTTGTTCATCAACATCTTTAAACCAAAGCCAACTTCACCTGCACGCGGTGTACCTGACTGACAATCGAAACTCTGGCGAAAAGAGAGGTAGGGAGCGTAATTGTAAGCTACCCGACTGGTGAATTTACCTCCACCTCACACAATACCGCAGCCAAATAACAATTCCCTTGAGGGTTGTTGTGTTCCTGCGAGTGAGTGAGGTCACCAGAAAGGAAGGAGATGCTGCATTGGCTGCGGGGGTGGCGGCGCGCGAGCAATACTTTTTGTTGCTAGCGTTAATATGGCTACGGTAACCACTTCACATCAGGCGGGACATATGCTTGTCTGACACCTGTCGTAGTAGCTACCTTTCCTCCATTCTTCCCCCGATGTCATTCGACATGATCGCGCGTTGGCATCGCTTCTGTGAAGCCTTATACCACGTTCCTTTGGGTGAAGACCACGTATACTATCCGTCTAATCTCTGCAACAATACATATGTATCCCACTGCTCAGATACGGGTTTTCCCTCAATTGAAGAGGGTTTAGAGCGTACTCCACCAAGCTGCTAAATTGCCGGTTGGCGGAGGCTAACAAATCATAAGCTAATATAAAGCAGTTACTAAAACTTAAAGCCTTGAGATGCTCGATGGCGTCATAAAGTCAAGCAACATTGACCGTAGCCAGTCCAAAGATGGGTTTATTTATCTCGAGTTGCTTTTTCTTAGGAGGACACGTTAAGCCGTCGGTACTGCTGTTGTCGTTAGATGACAGTCCTTAAGCCAAGTCAGTAGCCTTTAGGCGGCTTGAATACTCGCAGTTGAGCAGCGTGGTAGAGTATGTTCTAAACCCCCTTCGATTGAGTGGAGACCCTTACCCCAGCAGTGGGTTGAATAAAGGTTGACGACGACTAAAGTCTAGTATCGTTGGAATGTAGTCTCCATCTCTGCTATCATAATACCTTCTAAATATAATGATATGCAATAGGCTCATTGTACTCCGAAATGAAACTGATCGCGTACTACATCTTTATGGTTTCAGGTGACATCCAGTCGGAAAACATCCAACAACCTGAAGTCAGTCTCTCATACAACCCCGAAGAAGTTATACCATTGAAATACACTGCGAATATTCATGAAAACGAAGCGGGAGTGGTCGGCGAAGAGGGGTACGTATCAAACTTATAAAAACCAACATCCACCCGTTACAAATCTTTACTAGCTCGCTCTTTACTTTGCTATGTAGGTTTTTATACTATATATGGTTGACTTCTATGCCATTGAGAGACAACAGAGAGAAGCTAGCCAGCAAAGTTATAATTTGTCAACTCCCTCCTTCTCGGCGTGAGCAGCTCTTGCCTCGCCCTTGACAATGTTCTGAAATGCCGTTTTCCTCCGAAATAAAGAAAACCGTACACAATACTGTCTAAGAACAAAATGATTCTTTATTATTGAAGAGTAGAGTGCCACAATGACCTGTTAGAAGCATGATAATAGTAATCATTGTGCTCTAACACTAATCTCTACTACGGCACGGAGACGCACCACACATTGCCACCACTGTGTCTTTTGTGTAGCCAGGATTAACAGCGGCGACCACCTAAAAAAGGCAAAGAACAATGAAGTCCACTACAGTCTCGAGGAGTAAAACTACGACTACCTTGGAATTCACGACGAATTTAATCCGAAGAAATTAGTAGGAGTAGAAAGCCTTTAGAATTTGACTTCCTCTCTTGGCAATGTGAGGGACAGCTCTGTAGCAAATAAGACATTAAAAGCCTAAAGAGATGGCTAGTCAATTGAAGTTTAACTTCCGTGCACTACAGTTACCAAACTTGACCTGACGAGTAATACATGAAAGCTTTTTAGGAAATTGGAATTGGGTCATCGAGAACGATGGGAACGAATGTAATGGTGGTTGATTTCGTTTCTAAACATAAGACACCTTAATAAATTGCTGTAGCTGAACAGTGAGCTGGGTTTATCTTAGAGATATTCTCTAATTCCATGATGTGAAGAAGTATCTCACAATTTCGGTTTGTTGTTCAGCTTCATCGACCTCCAATGCGTCAAAGACATGCGGCTGGGCGGCAAACTCCTGGAGCCACGAGACATTGCTGAACTGACCGCATGCGCCAAGCGACACGGCCTGGACTCCTGCTCCCATGGTCCTCACATCATCTCCCTGGTCTACGGGAGGACGCTGAGTGACAACCGGACGGTGCATTTTGTGGTGCCTTCTTATTCCTATAGGTAACAATTTTGATCTATGCTGCTTTGTACCTTAATAAAGTCTAGATTTAGGCTAACTTAACTCACAATGCCGGAATGAAAGTTGATGGACGCACGTAATTAGGGACCTAGATTGATATATTCTGTGTTATTTCTTAAATTTATGTATTTAAATCCAGCTTATGCGTTTTATTTGGGACCAGATGTCGCTGTGTAAATTGTCCACAAATATTTATTTATTATTACACAGTATTCTGGTGCCTCTCTAACCCGTCTGGCCAGCGTGGGAAGTGTAGGCCAAATCCTCCTGTCTGTGATGGACGAGAGAGGGTCGTGCTCCTGTAGTGGAGACTAAAAATGACCTAATGATGATGATGATGATTCTGGGGCCCAACCGCCGAAGCTGAAGCCGATTGCCATCGTTTTGAATGCAAAATGAAACGACTGTTTAGATTGTTGGTAATTATGTTTAGCTTAGCTGGTACAAACCCTAGAGCAGGGTTTCCCAACCTTTTTTACATCAAGGCTCCCCGGATCACAAATAATATTTTCATGCCCCATTCAATATTTTTTTCAGTAAGTAGGTAAGTACCTACAATAAAAATCGCATTATTGACGTGACAACGTCTTATAAATTGGTTAGCCGGGTGACACTTCAAGAAACTGGCTCACGTTATGCGCTTACAATGAGAGCGAGTGAAAGGCGCGTGCCTTTCACTCGCTCTCATTGTAAGCGCATAACGTGTCCCTTCTAAGAGCGAGAGAGACAGACATAAAAAGTGAAAGGCATGCGTCCCTTCCACTCGAAAACATTTTACCACTCAAAGTCGTTGTCACGTAAAACTTTCGCCCGTATACCGACTTTACAGGCAACCAATTTTTTTTAACAACATTTATTTTTATGTAATTTGTACAAAAAGAATCACAAAATTTACTTTGACTAAATTAAAATGTTTTTATCAACCAATCTATAAGAGTACACGGGAGTATAGTGACAATACTAGGGAGCTACTTGATCTTGCATTCTCCCTACAGTGTTTACTTCATATTCTACCTACAGTGTTTACTTCATTAAAGCATTGAAATATTTTTTCTATTGAAAACACAAACGTCTCAAGCCCCCCTTGACATCCCTCTATGCCCCACTAGGGGGGCGCGCCCCCCTGGTTGGGAAACCCTGCCCTAGAGCTCTACCGACTAAGTTGAAGATGTTCACCAATAACTCTAACTTAAAACCAGTTTTTGAATACAAAAAAACTGATGACAATCAGCTTCAGCTTCGGCTGTAGGACCCCAGGGCTTCTTCAATCGATGGAAAAGGATATAGAAACATAATCACCAGTTTGCTTCCAGGATGTGGGCAGTCGGTCTCCATTCTGTCATCAGGGCGCTGATGAGCCAAGCCAAGCTCGCTGACAGGAGTTTAGCCTGGCTGAAGAACAAGTACACGGCGCTGTATTATGAAGATGGATGCTGCTGTGAGCCATTGGTGTCAGATGCTATAAGGGTAAGTCTTCTTAGCTGAAAGACATCCACTGCTTCTACCTCCGCCTTATGATCGAATTGATGATGAAAGAGACGATGGACTGAATAGAATAGAATAGAATTTATATAACATTCGACAAATATAACATTCGGGCTCTTAGTGGTTCATCAACATCTTTAAACCAAAGCCAACCGCACCTACACGTGGTACACCCTGCTGACTAAAATCAAGGCTCTGGCGAAAAGAGAGGTAGGGCATAGCGTATTTTATTAAGCTGCCCGACTGGGTCGCTAAATAACAATTCGTTTGAGGGTTCAAATTCAAATTCAAATTATTTATTGTTTCCATGGTACATTATGATCTTATATAATAGTTTCTTAAAAAACAAATGGCACTGCATGGAACCCCGTTGGGGCACTACAATTATTTAAAATTAAATTATGTTAAAACAATGTAAATATATTCATAAATTGTTAGAGAATTTAATTACAATTTCAACTTCAAGGATAATGTCATGTGATCAAAATAATTACAATATGTCAAGTATCAGTATGGTTAAAAGTCAAATTAAAATAATATTAGCAATAATATGAGTAATATAATAGTGTCAAGCAATTAAAAAAATATAATAATTAGAGTATGTCAATTAACAGTCAAGACAAAAATATTAATATTATAATGCTACTGTTTTCCAAAAAACTCTTCCAGATTATAAAAGCTGTTTTCGATTAAGAAGTTTTTTAATTTCTTCAAAAATGTTTTTTTTCAAGGTTGTTGTGTTCCTGCGAGGAAGTGAGGTCACCAGAAAGAAAGAAAGGAATATAGGCTGGCAACAGATCGGCGACCCCTTGGTGTTGCTGATCTCCATAGGCAGTGGTGATTGCTTTCCACCAGGCCCCACATGCTCGATTGCCCCTCTGCTGATGAAAGCATTAAGTAAGGCTTAAATCCAGGAGTGAGTTAATATAAGCTGATGATGAGACCACTTATACTCCCAATAAACTATTCTTGAACGCGGCTACAAAAAGAGTTTTTTTAACGATTTTTTTTTACATGATAGGGTAGAAACGAGCATGTGGGTGGGATCCTGAGTGGGTGGAACCTGTTGGAAAGCAATCACCTCCGCTCATGGAGATCAGCAACACCAAGGGGTTGCCGATCCGTTACTCTACTCCTTCCCTTCTTTCTGGTGACCTCACTCACTCGCAGGAACATAACCCTTAAGGGAATTGTTATTCGGCTGCGGTATTCTATGAAGTAGAGGTACTTCCCCAGTCGGGTTGCTTAAAAAATACGCTATGCCCTACCTCTCTGTTCATCAGAGCCTCGTTTCTCAGTCAGCAGAGTGTACCACTTTCAAATGAGGTTGGCTTTAGTTCAAAGATGTTGATGAACCATATTGATGAGCTGAAGTGCAAATCTTGATGGTGGATTAATAATGAATTCCCAGGTGTTCGGTGGCCGGGAGTCCACTTGTGGCAGTTCCTCACACTCGACGCCAGTCAAAGGGGCCTTCACTGACTCACATTCCGACTCGATTAGAAGCGCTGGGATTAAATTTAAGGTATGACAGTCACCAACCACTACTGATAAGGATAAATTCTCCATAGGCTGCCATGACTGCTTATCAGGCAGATCGTGTATTTGTTTGCTACCCACGTTACCAGACATCCCGATTTGGCGAGATGTTCCGCTTTTTTAATGTAATGTAATGATCACGGATCCAATGATCCCAATGATCTCGGATCGACTGGACTCTCTGTCTACACGTAGAGATGTATCGTCTCTTTGCGTTCTATACAAATTATATATAGCTGTTTTATTTGATACCTGCCGCTGAGTTCCACTATTGTACAACTCGCCATAAATTTAAATTCCATCAATGTCATCTCGATAATTGGCGATCTACTACAGTACGTTTAATATTTTTACGTCATATTTTATATTTTTGATCTTTTGGTTATGTACATTCATGCCGCATGGATAAGTGTACTTATCCATTCATTCTATTTAAAAAATTCTCTATCCTTTGAATTATATGTATTTTTTTAGTCCCGCTATCTTCAAATATGTCCCGCTTTTTTTACTATTAAATGTATTTTTTAGTTTTAAAATCCGATTTTATCTAAAATAAATCTTACAACGTTGTGGCCACCCTATATATAAAACATTGGACGCGCAGCATGCGCCACCATAGCGAAATTTATTTATCCACTTTCCCGAATTGATATCGGAAAACCAAGGTCACTTTACATTGCTACTGTTTGATGCTCTACACGAATCCGAAGTCAGAATTTCGAAATTTTGAATATCATGGCAACGGACGGACAGACAGAACGACCGGACGATTTTATAAGCTCAATAAATTTCGCTGAAAAACGCTAAGCATTTTCTGGTCTGTGGTTATACTATGTTCTTTCAACTACCGCCGAAGCTGAAGCCGATTGCTATCAAATATTTTGATTCGAAAAATGGGTCTTACGTTTTAATTATAGACAAACATCTTCAGATTACTTGGCAATGCTCCAGAGTTTCTACCAACTAATCTAAGTACTGTTGCCATCTGTGGGCGGGAGCGCCTAGATACCTTGTGACTCGATTCCGAGGCGTGCTGTGAGGATTGTTGACGATCCCAAACTGACAGACGGTTTGGAACCTTTAAGTCTGAGGAGGGATTTTGCGTCCCTTTGTGTGTTCTACCGTTTGTACAATGGGGTGTGTTCAGAGGAGTTGTTTGACATGATGCCCACGGCCTCCTTTTATAGTCGCACCGCTCGCCATCGACAGGGAATTCATCCTCACACATTGGAGCCTAAGTGGTCGCGTACCGTGCGGTTCCAGAGAAGTTTTCTCCCGCGTACGGGGAAGCTGTGGAATGAACTGCCTGTCGAGGTTTTCTCAGGAGACTACAGCATGGGGTTCTTCAAAAAGGGCGTGAAGAGGTTTTTACAGGGTCGGCAACGCGCGTGTGATGCCCCTGGTGTTACAGGCGTTCATAGGCTACGGTAACTGCTTTCCTTCAGGCGGGCCGTTTGCTTGTTTGCCACTTTAGTGGTTTGATTTTCACATACATTTTAAACATAAAGATGACATATAATAAACCGTTCCGTACACTTCGGACTGCTGCAATAAAAAAATCCGATGGTGACCGGTTGGTGACGCGGCTTCGCACCAACGCTCGTGGGTTCGATTCCCACACTAGACAAACATTTGTGTGCATGAACATGTCTGTCTTGGTCTGGGTGTTTTCTATGTATCATAAGTATGTATTTACAAAAAAAAATGTATTTACGTATGTTTATCAGTTGTCTAGTACCTATAACACAAGCTTCGCTTACTTTGGGGCTAGATGGCGCTGTGAAATTTGTCTGACAATATTTATTATTATTATATGTATCTCTTTAATCGGCTTCAGCATCTTACCACCAACTCTTATTGCGATTCAATAACCGAATAGAATACTTATTCATTCATTCATACCAATGAATAAGTATTCTATTCGGTTATTGAATCGCAATAAGAGTTGGTTGGTGGTAAGTGGGCAGGTTATATAAAGATTATGTATTAATTAGAAGGCTGTATTATGGAGTTACTGACAACTTTTTGTCTCTTTTCAGAAAAACAAATCAACGTCAGAACTAAAGACAAGCTCGCCTAAAAGCTACTGCTCAACTCACACGTCAGGGACCAGGAGTGAAGATGAGGTGGTGCAAGGTCACTCACCAAGACATAGGTAAGGTACAGCATTATAGCTTAGATTACTACTATTTCTATTTCACGAAAGTAGACATTTTTAGGGTTCCGTACCTCAAAAGGAAAAATGGAACCCTTATAAGATCACTTTGTTGTCTGTCTGTTAAGGCCCTCTATGTCAAGAATGCGTAAAGGTATCAAGCTGAAATTTGAACTGTATACTCAGGTCTACGGTCCCATGAAGTTATAAAAAAATCAAACTGCTAAGTTTACGTAAAAAAAAAGATACGGCCGTTTATTCAGCAAAAAACGGTTATTTCGACACATTCTCAAGGGAATCAAAACTCATAGGGTACTTCCCGTTAACCTAGAACTATGAAATTTGGCAAGTAACATCGTTATAGACTACAAGTACAAGAATAAATCTCACAACTATTCATTTGTAATTAAATCTTAAAAGGGGGTCTATATTTTTTTATAGGGGGTCGAAATTTCAAATTGAAGCTACTAGTTCAAATCGGGTATCATATGAAAGGGCTTGATGTGCACATTGCAAAATATATTTTATTTATTTTTTCCGACTCGCTCTTGTCCGGTTTTTTTATACCATTAAACTGCGAAAAAAGAATATGGGTCCGCCTGATGGAAAACAGTTACCATAGCCTATGAACGCCTGTAACACCAGGAGCATCAGACGCGCGTTGCCGACCCTGTAAAAATCTTTTCACGCCCTTTTTGAAGAGCTCCATGCTGTAGTCTCCTGAGAAAACCTCGACAAGCAGTTCATTCCACAGCTTGACAGTACGCGGCAGAAAACTTCTCTGGAACCGCACAGTAAGCGACCTTACCTAGTCAGTTTCATCAGTCACAGTTAGAGCCTAAGTCTATTGTGTGAGGATGAATTCCCTGTCGATGGCGAGCGGCGCGACGGTAGAAGGAGGCCGTGGGCATCATGTCAAACAACTCTGAACACACTCCTTCGTACAATCGGTAGAACATACAAACGGACGCAAAATCTCATCTCAGACTTAAAGGCATTTAATATAGTTATTCTATCGGCTTTAGCTTAGGCTCCAGGTCTTGGCAATAAGCTTTAATTTGTAAAAAATATTATTAAATTTTCATAGAAAATATAACGCCAGCCCATTCATTCCCATTCGTCCTACTATACTCAATATGTTTATTGCATATAAAGTGTAGGTACATGTCGCTCTTAAAATACATGCTTTTCTAGGTATTACATATTATGACCCTATAAGGGTATGGCAGCAGTCTGAAGTGTACGGAACGGTTTATTAAATGTCATCTTTATGTTTAAAATGTCAGTAATTTATGTCTAATTTATCATTTAAAAATTCGTTAAGAGTGTAATAACATTTAGCTTCCAGTAAGGTCTTTAATTTTTTAATGAAGCTTGCTCCTTGGTCAATATCTTTTATGTTATTTGACAATTTGTTAAATATTTCGACGGCCATTGAATTTGGGCTAGAACTATGCATAGCAAGATTTGATTTTGGTTTTATTAGCTTGTGTCTGAACTGCTTTATAACTTTACGCGATTTATTGACTGCCATTGTAAAGAGATCGGGATATTTTTTAACAAATTTACATTTTTATAGGTTACGGACAGTATTTTATCTACTATATAAAAATAAGTCGGGTTTTCCTTCCTGACGCTATAACTCCAGAACGCACGAACCGATTTCCACGGTTTTGCATTCGTTGGAAAGGTCTCGGGCTCCGTGAGGTTTATAGCAAAGAAAATTCTGGAAAAATTTGAAAAGAAAAGCGGGAAAATCTTGAAGCCATCTGGTGGCGAAACGGAGTTCGCCGGGTTTGCTAGTATTTCATAAAAGTAGGTTTAAGAAAAAACAAAAACCGACTTCTTCTGAGATCCCATCATCAGACTCTGACTTGGTGACTACGGGACCACCTCACAATCATACCTTTTCACATAAAAAAATAGAATTTGACCATACTTGCTTATAAAATTTAAGGGTTTCCCTTGATTTCCCTGGGATCCCATCATTAGATCCTAACTTGTTGAATATAGGACCATCTTGCACTCATACCCTTTCAAATAAAAAAATAATTTTGAAAATCGGTTCACAATTCGCGAAGATATCGAAGAACATACATACAAAAAAAAAACATTCAGTCGAATTGAGAACCTCCTCCTTTTTTTGAAGTCGGTTAATAAAATAGGGTTTGTGAAAGTTAGATGTCGGGAGCTTTTATATTAACGAGGACTCTAATGCATCTTTTTTGGACGTACAATTGGAACTAACGTGAAGACATTATGCTCCTTTTTTCAGTTCCTACTCGGCGACTATGAGCCAGCATCACCCGTGCGCGCCGCGACACTGCAGTCTCACAGCTGCGGCCACAACCATCATGGCTGGTTCTCCGAACAGGAGTAGGTGAGAGGATTCTCCCCTTATTTTTTTTTTTATGTCATACAGTAGACAAACAAGCAAGCGGGCCACCTGATGGAAAGTGGTCACCGCCGCCTATAGACATTAGTAACACAAGGGGCGCTACCAATGCGTTGTCCACTAAGGAGTTGGCGGAAGGGAAGGAAGGAAGGAGGGGATAGGGAAGGAGTTGGGCTTCCGGATCTCTCACTCACCGAACGAAACGCATTGCTGCTTCACGTCGATATTCTGTGAGAGGGTGGTACTTCCCCGGTCGAGCAAGCCCATTTCATAATTGCTCTACCACTCCAATATTCTAAACTAGGACGAATTCTAGCCCACGGAACCGAAATCGATGTTGGATGGAGCGAGTAGATTCGCTGAGTGTATGTTTTCCATCGATTTCAATGGGAAATGTATTTGATGAACATTCCTCAAGGACATCATCATCATCAGGTCATTTTTAGTCTCCGCTACAGGAGCACGACTCTCTCTCGTCCGTCCCAGACAGAAGGAGGATTTGGCCTACACTCCCCACGCTGGCCAGACGGGTTGGGGAGGCCTGATCGTTGTTTTATAATGTATTTCCCTTAGTCGTCTTGTACGACATCCACGGGAAGAGACGGAGTGATTCAATCTATTATTATTATTTAAATAGTTGTCTTGGCCAACTTGCCAGATAAATATTTTTTGAAAAATGGAAAAATTCACCTACCCCCCTAGGTGGGATTTGAACCCACGACCTCTCGATGACCGGTCGAGTGCTCTTCCAACTGAGTGCAAAAATTCGTCACCAACACAAACCTTCCTGGTAGCTCGGTTGGAAGAGCACTCGACCGGTCATCGAGAGGTCGTGGGTTCAAATCCCACCTAGGGGGGGCAGGTGAATTTTTCCATTTTTCAAAAAATATAATTCTATTCTAGTCTGCCGGAAACCACACGGCCATGCTCAAGGACATGATCGATCTCAATTTTTTGCGACCCAAACCTCAAGCATGTCGAGGTCTATAATTGTGACAAGTTTCATCACAGTCGGTTTAGTGGTTTTGGAACATAATAATTGCCAAGAGTGAGTTTTCGGCGTATATTTAAAGCGTTCCGCTCGCTCCGCCCGCAACTATAGGGTGACAGAGCGGACAAAATGCCACCCGTTCCCCCGGCACACCAAGCGGTCTGAATACCCACTCTGTGTGCTTAGAGCCTAAGCACACGGCGTATTTTAAACGCGCAGTCGACGCGATTATGACGCGCGTATACGCGTTTCAAACGAGATTCGAACGCAACCTTGTAACCCTAAGCACACGGAGTGATCGTGAAACACGCATCTACTGCGCGTATAAGTGCAGATACAGCCATACATACACATTGTAGTCGCTCGTAGATTCTACGTTTTGATCAGATAAGCCCCCTTACCACCATCTCTTATTGCGACTCTATTCACGTTGAAATAGAGTCGCTTATTCATTGGTATGAATAAGCATTCTATTCAGTTATTGAATCGCAATAAGAGATGGTGGTAAGGGGGCTGTTGAGACTACACTGCTTACGCTGGCTTTAGCACTGCTTTTAAAAAGAAAAAAAAAACGTAAAAAAATAAGCGAATCTATTGGATAGACCCGATGATATAACCGCCCGTGTACGCGCGTTTGTATCGCGTTTTACGTATGTTTGAATAGCAAAAATCGGCATCTACGGCGCAGACGACGCGCGTTCCTGTAACGCGCATGATCTGCGCGTTTTAAATACGCCGTGTGCTAGCGGCCTTAAAGGGAGTTTTGTTGCGTTTGATCATTCATCGTAAACAAACCGACCAAATGGAGAAGAACTCTCATGTTGTGAATTTATAAGACGCGTCTTACATATCAAAATTATGTGGTTCACTTGCTCACATTTTGAAGTGAGCAACCCGGCTAATTTGGATATGTAACGCGTCTGTTAAATTCACAATATGAAACTTTTTCTCAATTTGAAAATGTGACCAAAAAATGCGTACTAAACACTCTGTTTTTTATAGGTCACTCAGTATAAATACATGCAAATACAGTATTGTTTGTCAATTTTCAAATGACCTTGACCTTGAACTTGACCTTCGATGAGTAAATAATCGATAGACATCCAAAAATAGGGTTGTGCCTAATTAGAACCATCTTACTAATTGAGCACGTGTCGTGACTGACATTTGGATGAAGCAGAAAAGCAGAATTTTGCTCATTTTGACCAATTTTATACTTAAGTATTGTTAAGTTACAGACACATTCAAGAAATTGCTAACTTAATTTCTTAAAGTGTCTGAAGATACAAATAAATGTATCTATATAATAGTTTCGATTTTTTTTATTTGTAATAAGTATAAAATTATAAATATTTTTTATTTTTTTTAAATGAGAGTAAATCAGCATGTATTTTTGTTTTTTTTTTTTTATATACTACGTCGGGTGGCAGACAAGCATACGGCCTTCCTGATGTTGAAGCGGTTACCGTAGCCATATTAACGCTTGCAACATAAAATATTGCTCGCGCGCCGCCACCCCTGCTGACAACGCAGCATCTCCTTCCTTTCTTTCTGGTGACCTCACTCACTCGCAGGAACACAACAATCCTCAAGGGAATTGTTATTTGGCTGCGGTATTCTGTGAGGTGGAGGTACATGAAGTACCTGAGGAAGAAGGAGGTACATGTAGGTCAACTGATGGCAACGAAATGAAATAAAATTATTTTATTCTCTCATTGGGTACTTACACTTACGTAGTATACGTCTTACACATTTTTATTAATATTATTCTTATTTTTTTACATTTTTTTGTTTACTAGCAGTTTGATATTAATGCAGCGCAGCAACTCCTTTCTTCATCGTGATCTCACTCACTCGCAAGAACACAACAACCCTCAAGGGTATTGTTATTTGGCTATGGTATTCTGTGAGGCGGAGGTACATTCTCCAGTCGGGTAGCTTATAATTACGCTCCCTACCTCTCTTTTGGCAAAATCTAAATAGAACAATGCCATTAATAAATAAATAAATAAGTATTATTGTACGAATTACATACTGCCATCTAGTCCCAAACTAAGCAAAGCTTGTACTGTGGTTACTAGATAACTGATATTGTACTTAAATATTTTTTTTTTTTGTAAATACATACATATAATATATAGAAAACACCCAGATCACGACAAATAGATATGTTCATGCACATAAATATTTGTCTTGTGCGGATTGAACCCGTGACCGCGGAGTCAGAGTGGACATGGTTAGCCATTAGACCACCTGGGTTGTCAATTAATGTAAGTTGTATGGGATTCACAAACCAAGTTTCCTCACATAATACCGTAGCCAAGTAACAATTCTCTTAATGGTTGTTGTGTTTCTGCGAGTGAGTGAGGTCACCTGAAAGGAAGGAGTTACTTCATTAGCAGCATGGGTGTTGGCACGTGAGCGATATATCATGTTGCAAGCGTTAATATGACTACGGTAACCGTTTCACATAAGGCGGGCCGTATGCCACCCACCATAGTGTAAAAAAGAAGTTTACTAACCATACACTGAAATACTGCAAAAAATATATGTTTTTCGATCATTATTTGCGGCAGTCGGTGGCTAACCACTGCTGTGCCCCCGAAATGCCAGGAAATCGGCCGGGGGCAACGGGTGTGAATAACTCAGGGGGTCGAGAGGTGTGCTGCGCTTTCTCCGAAGTTACTCACTGCGTTATGCCCTTTAACACTTCCACCCCTGGTGCATAAAGCTCTAAGGAATCCTCTCTAGACGGCTAATGATGGCAAGGTAGAGCTGCGGGCCTTCTTGGGTTTCCAGTCCGACCGACAAAGACACTCCGGAGACGAAGGCCCTGACCGACTCTCTGGAGACTCGGTACCCGTGGTGTCGTTACTCACCAACAGCTCGCCACAAGCTGCCCTGCGGTCTAAATACTATTATTATAATTAAATAATAATAAATAAATATTGTCAGACAAATTACACAGCGCCGCCTAGCTCCAAAATGAGCGAAGCTTGTGTTATGGGTACTAGACAACTGATAAACATACGTAAATACATTTTTATTTGTAAATACATACTTATGATACATAGAAAACACCCAGACCAAGACAAACAGACATGTTCATGCACACAAATGTTTGTCCTGTGTGGGAATCGAACCCGCGAGCGTTGGTGTCGAAGCCGCGTCATTGACCGCTACGCTACCGAGCTCGTCAATTAGATGGTTAATCACACGGTCGTGGGACATCAGATAGGAACGAAGATACTATTAACTTCTATTTCTATTCGAGGTACCTATAAAGAAAATAATTATTCGGGTATATATTTCTTATTATGTTTTTTTATCGATAAAAAAAAGAACTACTTTATAAAATTATCTTAACACCTTTATTTTGTTTACAATGATTTATAAAAATTTATAATAATAATACAATGATATAATAATAATCGCCGTGTGATTTCCAGCAGATTAGAATAGAATCACTCCGTCTCTTCCCATGGATGTCGTACACGGCGACTAAGGGAAATACATTATGAAACATCGATCAGGCCTCCCCAACCCGTCTGGCCAGCGTGGGGAGTGTAAGCCAAATCCTCTAAATGACTAAAATGACCTGATGATGATGATAATAATAATAGCAAACTGCAATAATAATAACAGTCATCACGTAGACTATACGTTAAACACTGTATAGCCATCATACATAGACTTTACATAAAAATCTTACGGTTTTTAACCGACTTCAAAAAAGGAGGAGGTTCTCAATTCGACTGATTTTTTTTTTGTATTTATGTTATTTGATATCTTCGCGAATTGTTAACCAATTTTCAAAATTCTTTTTTTATTTGAAAGGGTATGATTGTAAGGTAGTCCCATATTCAGCAAGTCAGGATCTGATGATGGGATGCCAGGGAAATCAACGGAAACCCTTAAATTTTATAAGCACGTGTGGTCAAATTTATTTTTTTTATTTGAAGGGGTAATTTCGTGGTCGTCCCATATTCACCAAGTCAGGGTCTGATGATGGGATCCCAGAAAAATCGAGAGAAACCCTTAAATTTGCACTATGGTTGCCAGCAGAATAGAACTGCGCCACTCCATTGCTCTGCGCTGGATGTCGTTCAAGGCGACTAAGACGTGTAATAACTTTTCTCCCGGAAACGGGCAGCAGCGTCTGCCGGGGTATACCACCAATAAACTGCGCTCGCCAACTGAAGTCGGTTTCATTTTTTTTTTAAATCAACTTTATTATTTTAACGTTACGGACGTTTTTTGCCGGCTATGGTACCCCTCCGCAACGCCCCATAAAGAACTTCGTTCCAATAATAATGTCCTAATCTACCTTTAAAACGCTATACTGTAATGCGGGCGCTACATCAAGCTGCAAATATTTGAACATTTGAATGAAGCTATGTGTGGCACAGGACTTTAAATCTTTGTTCAAACAAGTGCGCAAAGAAGTGCACTTTGCCAAGCGGTGTTGGTTTTTTAGCGTACATCAAAGCGTTCAAAGTCGACAATGTTCAAATGTTTGCGTAGCCTGCCACACTTGCGCAAAGTTCAGTTCAGTCGCGCGAGTGTTGTTGAGCGGACGATTCTGTTACGATACATTTCACATAACTACGCCTTCTTTTTGGCTGTTTTGATAGATTCATATTTTTCTGCCCATTTAATAAATAATGACATGCACTCAAATAGTATAAGCACACTGCATCCACAAAATCGTCGACCATCTTGTTTGTGGTTGGTCAACGTACTGTAAAGAAATTGCTTTGCAAAGCAGTGTGGCAGGTTGCTTCAATAAGTGTACAAACAAATGTGCAAAGTTCGTCATTTAAATGTTCAAATGTTTGCAGCTTGATGCAGCGCCCGCTTAAGCTTTGCAGCGTAGTAAACATGGCTTACGATACGTAACCAGGGGCGCCGACTCCGTGGGTGCTCGGGGGCTCGAGCACCCATGAGAAATAAACAGTGGGTGCCGAGCACCGCTGAGAATACACATCCAGAAACAGATCAGTAATCGCCTTTTAGGGATGGACGTATTTTTCATTGCCTGATGACCCGTTTAGCGCAGTAGTTTACAGAGCCGGTTGAGACGCAACGGTCGCGGTTTCGATTCCCGCACCAACACAAATGTTTGTTGATGAAACATATATTTGTGTTAGGTTTGGATGTTTGTGGATCTCACACCTCGCCACTTTTTCGAGTCATCAAAACACCCATGAGGTTTTCTAAAAGCCGGCGCCCCTGTACGTAGGAGCCGTCGGATTTTTTTCGAAAGATTTTCTTGTTTACTTAATCTTGACTGCTCTTTTGTTTCAGCCTAAGAAGACTGGAAACTAGTGAACGATTTTGGGAAAACCTAAAGCATCTCCGGACGGGGTCCGTGGGTTACGACACTCAATTAGATTTTATGGATTTCGTTGCCTTATTCAGAAGTTTTAGGTAAGTTATTTTCATGACAAAACAAAATGATTTTTGAATAAGTCTTTAAATTTGTTTCCATAGGGAGGCAATTAAAAAAAAACGAATGATAACAAAATGGGGGGATACAGTTTGGTGTTGCAGCTACATTAGTATTGTCCACAAGTCCCAAGCACACACTCTCGCGAATACCCATATTATTATACACAAAATGTACACACATACACTCTCACTAACACACATGCACACACACACACTCATAAGCAGTGATCGGCGTTTGTAGTGCCATTACGCGGGATTTGTGACCGTTGTCTTAATATGGACATGCCTCTCAAATCCCGGCATTTTCATTAAACAATTTTATTTAACTTTGAACTATTTTAGTATTATTTGTATTTTACGTACCTATTTATATGCTTTATCATGCTATTGTTTAACTTAACTTAACTTTTATTTTATTGTTTTTCCTAACTGTTCGTCTGGAAAATTTCTTTTTCTAATTTCTATGTAATCGTATTTTCACGTATTACACACTTAACGATACAGCGATAACTAGGAAAATATAATGTACTACTGAACTAGACTAAACGTAATCCCGGAATCCCGTGGTCAAATCCATATTAACATCAACATTCAAGTCCATTGACCCCAAATGGCACTACTAACGCCAATCACTGCTCATAAGTATTCACCCAGTACACACCTATTAATTTGTTACAAGATACATTTGTCTTCTCTATTCTATCTAATATTTAATAGCAACTTATTCGACTATGTAACTCATCACTTTACATAGTGTACTGTATAACATCAGCACTTTATCTATCTTGCGGGGGAGACCCTGGTGCACTGAGATACAGGTCTATGCTTAGTTCAGGTACCAGTCTCTCTCTCTGTTTATCCTGCAATTGTTTTCAATGTTCTGTTTGTTAATACCTATATGTATACTCGTTCCTTTACTATCTAAGCATAAGATTGTATTTTTTTTTTTTATACTACGTCGGGTGGCAGACAAGCATACGGCCCGCCTGATATGAAGCGGTTACCGTAGCCATATAACGCTTGCAACTTAAAATATTGCTCGCGCACCGCCACCCCCGCTGCCAACGCAGCATCTCCTTCCTTTCTTTCTGGTGACCTCACTCACTCGCAGGAACACAACAATCCTCAAGGGAATTGTTATTTGGCTGCGGTATTCTGTGAGGTGGAGGTACATTCCCCAGTTGGGTAGCTTACAATTACGCTTCCTACCTCTCTTTTCGCCAGAACTTCGTTTGTCAGTCAGCAGGGGGCTTTGGTTCAAAAATGTTGATGAACCACTTACACCCCAAAGAGTAAGAGAGAGAGAGAGTTGTAGAGAGAAAATAAACGATTCACTATTATTATACCATTTATATCTATCATCTTCATCCAAAATTCAATCACACACATCTCACTACGCACTCTGTACCTATGTCATAGACAGGGAATTCATCCTAACACATTAGAGCCGAAGCGATCACATACTGTGCGGTTGCAGAGAGGTTTTCTCCCACTATCGAGCTGTGGAATTAACTGCTTATCGGATTCTGAAACTTAATTCCGACAAACATTTCTCCACCGAATGAGCCTCCGACAGAATGTTTCGTTTATGAGTAGTTCAACGACATAACCTTTTAACTACGAACGGTTCGCCGACAGAACTATTCATTCATGGGCGAATCGACGACAGAACCTTTCCACTACGAACTTTTGGCCGACAGAACGATTGATTCATGAGTGAATCGACGACAGAATCTTTCACCAAAGAACGATTCGTCGACAAACCATGCCTAAAAGGAGAAATGTTTGTCGGAGTTAAGTTTCAGAATCGCTTATCGAGGTATTTCCAATAGACTACAGCATGACATGGAGCGGGATGACATGTTGAATTCATTACAGGTCGCGTCCGGGGTAGTAGGAAGGGAGAATTACCAAGCGTTCAGATGATTTTGCAATTCTTATTATTGGAATCGATGTGTTAGGTAACAACTCAATGTTTTAGGTCCCCAATAATGTTAGATACTTAAAATCCGTGGTACACGGCAGTTGAGCTTCACTTGACTAGCTATCTCTTTAGGCTTTTAATGCCTTATTTGCCATATTACTGTCTCTCACATTGCTAAGAGGGGAAGTCAAATTCCAGAAGCTTCCTACTCCTACTAATTTCTTCTGATTAAATTCGTTGTGAGTTCCAAGGCAGCCGTAGTTTTTCGTACCTCTGGGACTGCAATGGACTTCATTGTTCATTGCCTTTTTTGGCGGTCGCGACTGTTAATCCTGGCTACACAGGAGATACAGTGGTGGGAATGTGTGGTGGGCCCCCGTCCCATAAATATCCCATACAAGAAACCTGATTTATTTTGCTCGTTTTTGCTTGCAATTGATAACGGTAATAGGTAGACGCTTGAAATACTCTCTCTCACATTGCTAAGAGGGGAAGTCAAAAAAGACTACAGAACTATGGGGTTCTTCAAAAAGGACGTAAATAGTATTTTACGTAGGCGCAACTCGCGTGTGCTGCCCCTGGCGTTACAGGCTGCGGTAACTGCTTTCTATTAGGTCGGCCGCATGCTTGAATTCCCTGCCTATGGCATGTTATATATTTTGCCCATTCTTTTTGCAGCTTAGTAATGCGCTCAGAACTACGAGACGTGTTCGAGCAGTTGGCTGTGCCTAGAACCAGGTCTCCTCTACTTGGTGCTGAGAAAAGTAGGAGTTCCCCGGAGTTGTTTCGCGGGAGAGCTGTATTTAGAACTGGTGAGTGACATTCACGTACGTGGAATTCTTCTAAGTCGGACACTCTTGGCAGAGTGTTTGGGGGTGTAAGTGTTTCATCAACATCTTTGAACCATCCTCACCTGGCCAAACTTCACCTGGACGCGGTGCAGGGTGCCCCGCTTGCAGGTGAAGTTGGCTGCGGAATTTTCTGAGTGATACTTCCCTAGTCGGGAGCTTACATCCTTTGCCAGAGCCAGTCGGCAGGTTGCACCACGTGCAGATGAGGTTGGCTTTGAAGACACCCCATTGTGAAATCTCGTCTCAGTATCTTAACGATTCTAATCTAAACCGTCTGTCAGTTTGAACATCAGAACTTATACCTGCCCATCATAACTTTAAGAGAGGAGGTAGCGTAATTGTAAGCTACCCGATTGGGAAATGTACCTCCACCTCACAGAATACCGCAGCCAAATAACGGTTCCCTTGAGGGTTGTTGTGTTCCTGCGAGTGTGTGAGGTCACCAGAAGGGAAAGAGACGCTGCGATGGCAGCGGAAGTGTGGCGGCGCGTAAATATGGCGTATCTATATATATCATATCAGGCGAGCCGTATGCTTGTTTGTCACCTGATAAAAAAAACTTGGTGTTTTGTCCCCAGGCCTATTAACAAGAAATGGGTCTTTAGACCTGGAGCCACCTTCAGACAAAGCCAATAGGAAGAAAGCTTTCGACCTGCTGGCGGCAGCTGCATTACCTGGTAAGTACCATCAGTCAACTTATTGTAAAAATACAGCATTAAAACTTAGATTAAAACAAAAAGGGGAAGATACGGTACCTAGTCACAGCGCATGAGACAACAAAACTGCGTCTAGCTGACGCCCTATCGTCAGTCATTAGCGGAACCTTGTTTCGTGAACACGTCCCGTTTCACTGCGCGTTTGAACACTTTTAATGCTTCTCCAATCGTCTTGTGCATTTGACAAGTGCCTCAACCATTCAGGGAAACAAAAAAGTCTACTGGAATTGCCGAAAGACAATTCCAGTAGAATTATTTTAAATGCTTACGCATGAAAATGCGTAAGCATTTAAAATAATTTAAAATTATATTAAAATCAATATCTTTAAAAAATATTATGCAATGGTTTGTGAAAACGAGATAGAATATACGAAAACGCGCGCGAGTGTTACATGTAGGTGCGTACCAGTGATTGATATTGTTATTTCGTTCGCACTACAGTTTGAGCTCGCATTCCTGTCTCTGTCATTGATTACAAAAGTTTTTGCATGTAGTTGTAATTAGTACAGTTGTCGAATAATCAATGTGAGGACATACCGTATCTTCTACTATTTGTTTTAATTTAAACATTGAAAGATATTCACTCTATTGTATTGGGTGTAGGTACTTACCTGTAAAATGGTTGTAAGTTTGGGAATATATAAATAAACTTAAAACTGATCAAAATACTTTTTTATATTGGGGTGTAAGTGGTTCATCAACATCTTTGAACCAAAACCAACTGCACCTTCACGCGCGCGGTACACCCTGCTGACTGACAAACGAAGCTCTGGCGAATAGAGAGGTAGAGAGCGTAATGATAAGCTACCCGACTGGGGAATGTACCTCCACCTCACAGAATACCGCAGCCAAATAACAATCCCCTTGAGTGTTGTTGTGTTCCTGCGAGTGAGTGAGGTCACCAGAAGGGAAGGAGATGCTGCTTGGCAGCAGGGGTGGCGGCGCGTGAACGATATCATATGTTAATACCAAATAATAATAACTAGATAAAATTATTACTTGCCGTCTATTTTAGGACCCACTTGAGCTGGATGCTCAAGCTCATCTATAAAATCCTATAAAATTTGTAAACTACGGCGCAGTGTAATGGTATTTTTACACAAACACTTAAAATGCGACATAAACTAAACATATAGGCATTGACAACAATATTTAAATCAGGGATTGAAAGCGGTAAAGGTATAAGGGTATGGTACTGGTATAAGAGCCAAAACGGTTGAGAATTGTGGTTACGATACCGGTAAAACAAGAAGAATACCTTTATTTTTTTACGGTACCATTATACCTTTATATTACCAGTACCTTAACCAAAACCATTTCGGTACCGAAAAAATGATGCGACAACGACGCGACGTAGGTATCGATCAAGTACTTACCTACCAATGCGGCCGACATTGTGGAAAGAAAACCTTTATTTTATAATTTAGATACTAAAAATAACGATACCGGAATATTACAATACCGAAATTATTAAGATACCTTTACTTTAAGGTATCGAAATTTAAAGGTATGATGACATACCTTTAACCGATATATCCAAATTTTTTCGGTTATTCAATCCCTAATTTAAATGCATAGTTGTAGAATCTCCCAGTGTTTTAATAATGCCCAAGTAGACTGCTTCTATTACTTCTCAAAAAAACATTGACAAATCCCATAATCATCATCAGGTCATTTTAGTCTCCACTACAGGATCACGACCCTCTCTCATCCGTCCCAGACAGAAGGAGGATTTGGCCTACACTCCCCACGCTGGCCAGACGGGTTGGGGAGGCCTGATCGATGTTTTATAATGTATTTCCCTTAGTCGCATTGTACGACATCCATGGGAAGAGACGGATTGATTCTATTCTAGTCTGCCGGAAACCACACAGCCAAATAAAAAAACATCGGACGCGCAGCATGCGCCACCATAGCGAATTGTTTTTTAATAAAATAAATATTTAAAAAAACTTCGCTATGGTGGATAAAGTATAACCCTGAAATAGATCAAAAGATATCGTCAAAAAAATTATTAAAAAAAATAAAAATATATGTTTTCTATTATTATTATTTTTCATTTTTTTTTTATCTGAGGGGGTAAACGAGCATGTGGGTCACCTGGTGGAAAGCAATCACCACCGCCCATGGAGATCAGCAACACCAAGGGATCGCTGAGGATTAAGATTAGATAATGACGTACGTCTTTTACTTACACTGTGGTAGCGTGGAACGGGAATTGAACATATAATTTTAACAAAAAAAAAATTGGTTGCCTGTAAAGTCGGTATACGGGCGAAAGTTTTACGTGACAACGACTTTGAGTGGTAAAATGTTTTCGAGTGGAAGGGACGCATGCCTTTCACTTTTTATGTCTGTCTCTCTCGCTCTTAGAAGGGACACGCGTCCACGACACGCTTACAATGAGAGCGAGTGAAAGGCACGCGCCTTTCACTCGCTCTCATTGTAAGCGCATAACGTGACCCAGTTTCTTGAAGTGTCACCCGGCTAACCAATTTATAAGACGTTGTCACGTCAAAACGATTCTCTACAATCCTAAGCAAGCTCCACTAAAAAGTTAGCGGGGCTGGCGAGCGATATCTTATGTTGCGTGTAACCGCTTAAGAGACCTATTACATTTGCACGCTGACGAGCTCTCACGCAGTACTAAACCCACGAAGGCCGCCGGTGCATCGTTTTTTGTAGTAATTTTGAAGTTTTATTTATCGTTTTTATTGAAATAAGATAATAAATTCATGCTACAAAGTTTATTCATCATGAAGTAACAATTATTCTCGTATAAATTTTGCTCAATAATATTATCATTTATTCGAGAAATTAACAGTTTACTTAAAGCGATTTTCGAAGTTTTTTTGGTTAAAAGAATGTTTTTTCTATATTAAATCAATGATATTTCAAAATTCCGAGGCCGCCATGTACTATATACGAATAAATAAAAAAAAATAGAATGTTATATATATATATGTACTATATACGATTATTTAACAAATAACATTCTATTTTTTTTATTTCATTTGTTTGGAACAGTAATACAATCCAGGAGCTCAAAATAGTGAATGAAAATCTTTCTCTGCAATTTTGGGTTTATTTAAAAAGTTAAGCAAAATTTACTAAAAGCGAGGGCCGCTACGTACTATCATAGTACGACTTATTGAATAGTACAGAATAGCTATTGGCATAGTACTACTATAAGTAAGTACTATTCAATAAGTCAACATTGTTAATGTATTTAATTTTGTTTCCGAGACGAAGAACGCCAAAATTGGCCATTTTACGCAAAAATCACAGTCAAAATGTAATATGGCTCTTAACCGCTTCACAT
The DNA here is from genome assembly GCA_937001555.2 of Hypsopygia costalis. Taxonomy (NCBI): domain Eukaryota; kingdom Metazoa; phylum Arthropoda; class Insecta; order Lepidoptera; family Pyralidae; genus Hypsopygia; species Hypsopygia costalis. Next base: position 19,495,177 of record OW443347.2, read on the forward strand.
CAGGCGGGCCGTATGCTTGTCTGCCACCGGACGTAGTATAAGAAAAAAAAATGACGTGGTAATGAAGAATTAAATGAAACATTAAAAGAATACAACCAAATTGAGTTCTCTGAGAGTGAACTGTTTTGCGTGCGCAAGTCTAATCGGTTACATACCGTTTTAATAAAATAACGAAAACGCCCATGTCTACTGCTACAGAACACGTATGACGTAACCAACTAACCACCATGAAAGCCTCTGCCGAGCCGGCCTTATGAGGTACACGTGGTATTCAAAAATATTCAGTTTATTAACTTTATCACAACGTATCTAGTGGACAATCACGTAGGCCACTTTTATCGTTAATAGAATTCGTCCCAATCATATTGTATCCTACGAAACAAACCGTAGCGTGTTCTAAAATATTGACAGCGCCATCTAGTAGTTACATTGCAAAAGTTGTAAATTCGTGCTTGTTCGTTCGTGGCACTAGCGCCGCTATTAAAAATAAATTCGCAACTCGTAAAACGCTAAAAAAAAATTTTTGTTATTTAATTTTAAAGGAAATAGGTATATAACTAAATATTCTGTAAATATTTCCAGCGTCTACATGTTATCGTTATCAATATCTAGACTAAAACAAAGGAGTATGTTATATCAGTGAAATTTTCATTGAAGTTAATATTTTTTGTCAAAAAAGTTTTTATGAAGTGTCTATTTATATGGCTACAGTAACCGCTTCACATCAGGCGGACCGTATGCTTGTCTGCCACCCGTCGTAGTATATATATATATACGATGTGCCTGGGATAAAGTATAACCCTGAAATAGATCAAAATATATCGACAAAAATATTATTAAAAAAAATAAAAATATGTGTTCTATTTTTTTTTCTTTTTTTTTATATGAGGGGGTAAACGAGCATGTGGGTCACCTGATGGAAAGCAATCACCACCGCCCATGGAGATCAGCAACACCAAGGGATCGCAGATCCGTTGCCATTTTTTTTTTTTTTTTTGCTCGCGCGCCGCCACCCCCGTCGCCAACGCAGCATCTCCTTCCTTTCTTTTCATCATCAGGTCATTTTAGTCTCCACTACAGGAGCACAACCCTCTCTCTTCCGTCCCAGACAGAAGGCGGATTTGGCCTACACTCCCCACGCTGGCCAGACGGGGTGGGGAGGCCTGATCGTATTTGATAATGTATTTCCCTTAGTCGCTTTGTACGACATCCACGGGAAGAGACGGAGTGATTCTATTCTAGTCTGCCGGAAACCACACGGCCGATCTTTTGCCATCCTATAGATTTTTATTTTTCTAAGGACTCTATGTAGGGTAAACCGTATAGCTATTGCCCACTTAAGGATTTCAAACACATCGACATCAAATATTAAAAAATATATTTTCATTATCAACGTTTTATAACTTTTTTCTTATAACCTAATAAATTCTCCCATAGAATGTTAACAGTTTTTATTTAAAACTTACATAAGTTACTTAGAAAATAATGAAATAAATTTTAAATCATCTAAAAAGTATAGTCATTGCCCATTACTTGTACTAATTGGCCACATCACGGCACAGTAATTGCCCAGTATCTTAAAATGTCAAAATAGACTTTATACGCAGATAAATAATAAATAATGATTTTTAAGAAAAAATAAAAACCGACTTCAGCTGGCAACAGGGCAAATTTAAGGGTTTCCATCGATTTTTCTGGGATCCCCTCACCAGACCCTGCCTTGGTGAATATGGGACCACCTCGCAATCATACCCTTTCAAATAAAAAAAAGAATTTGACCATACGTGCCTATAAAATTTAAGAGTTTCCGTGGATTTCCCTGGGATCCCATCATCAGATCCTGACTTGGTGAATATTGGACCACCTTGCAATCATACCCTTTCAAATAAAAAAAGAATTTTGGAAAACAGTTCACAATTCGCGAAGATATCAAATAACATACATACAAAAAAAAATCTGTCGAATTGAGAACCTCCTCCTTTTTTGAAGTCGGTTAAAAACATATGGTATAGTCTTCAAAATTTCAAAATAAATTGCATTTGGCTTTATTTACTATAACAAATACTTCTTTATATAGTGTTGACGAGTCAGAATCGCCAGAGAGAGAATCATCTACTTCAAAACAAAGATGGCACAAAAATAAACGTAATCGGAGCTGTAGAGTATGTGTTCCTTAAGTTTTGGTGGAATGCAACACACATGAAAGATTTTTGAGCAAGCACTGCACGTCAAATCATTTTTTATCATTATCACATTGACCCACAAGTAGGCCTTGGTACAAAGTTACTAGGTAAGATAATATTACTTATACCTTAACAAAAACATAAAAACCTATCTTTTTAGATGCTCCTATTTCTTGCTCTTCCTTATTTGTTTGTGTACTTGCTAGCGGCCCGTCCCGGCTTCGCACGGGTGGACAATTTAGTAAAAAATATAGCCTATGTTACTCAGGGATAATGTAGCATTCTAATGGTGAAAGAATTATCGAAATCTGTCCAGTAGTTTTTGAGTATATTCCTAACAAACATACAAAAATACGTTTCCTCTTTAAAATATTATTATAGCAGCCCGTCCGGCTTCGCACGGGTAGCCATATTTTTTTTAATTTTTAAATTTTTTTTTTGTTTTTATTTTTTACATTGTTTTGTTATAACATCAACAGTTTTCACATCGCACGTCAAGAAAGATTTTTGTTCTCTACAATATTGCAATTTTCTTAGGATCCCTAAATTTTTCGAAATTAAAATATAGCCTATGTTACTCCCTGATAATGTAGGTTTCTATTGGTGAAAGAATTTTTTAAAACCGGTCCAGTAGTTTCGGTGCCTAGTCGTTACAATTGTTTGTAATTGTTTTATAGTATGTACATAATAATTTCAGCGGAGACTATTTTCTTGTTTCGTACTTTTTTTTAGAGCGTTTTTTAGTAGTCGGGTTTTAGTTATTTAAACTTTATGGTTATTTAACTTATTTTGGAGTTATGTGAATTCGTGTTACATATAATTATTATGCAGAGCAGACTCATATAGCAGTTAAGGTTTTATAGTTTCATATTGTATTCAAGTAGGTAGTAAAACTTCCACGCCATTTAGGCTTAAGAGCCCTATTACATTTGCACGCTGACGAGCTCTCGCGCAGTACTAAACCCGCGAAGGCCGCCTGTGCATCGTTTTTTGTAGTAATTTTGAAGTTATATTTATCGTTTTTATTGAAATAATATAATATAATAATAATAATATAATAATTAATATAATAATAATATAATAATAAAATAATAAAAAATTATAATATAATATAATATAATAATAAATTGATGCTACAAAGTTTATTCATCATGAAGTAACAATTATTCTCGTATAAATTTTTCTCAATAATATTATCGTTTATTCGAGAAATTAACAGTTTACTTAAAGCGATTTTCGAAGTTTTTTTGGTTAAAAGAATGTTTTTTTTTCTATATTAAATCAATGACATTTCAAAATTCCGAGGCCGCTATGTACTATACGACTATATAACATTCTATTTTTTTTATTTCATTTGTTTGGAATGGCAGTACAATCCAGGAGCTCAAAATAGTGAATGCGCGCATTTTATGAAAATCTTTCTCTGCAATTTTGGGTTTATTTAAAAAGTTAAGCAAAATTTACAAAAAGCGAGGCCGCTATGTACTATGCCAATAGCTATTCTGTACTATTCAATAAGTCAACTTTGTTAATGTATTTTTGTTTCCGAGATCAAGAACGCCAAAATTGGCCATTTTACGCATAAATCACAGTCAAAATGTAATATGGCTCTTAAGAAATCGATAAACGATTTCTTAATCTTTTCAACTCCTCAAATGATCGTAGGTCATGAGGATTTTTTTAGTAATTTATTAGGTTCCAGTGAACAAATGAACAGTCCATCTGTGAATCTGAGCCTGCTAAGGGCTACATAATTCTGTCCTTTAGAAAACAGAGATTTTCCTAAATAAATTACTGCTTTGTCGAGGGTGCATCCTTACAACTTGTGCACAGTAACTGCTCAAGTGAGAATTATGGGTAACATTTTGCATCTGAATTTCCCCCGATCCTCTTAAGCCGTCAAATTCTGTCAAACACGGTTCTTAAATTCTTGCAATTATCAGGTGATTGCAAGGAAACCTGTGAGCAACAGCTAATAATATTTATATATTTGAAATGTGCTTACAAAGCTCTTTCATTTGATACCCCACACGACACCGTCAAGAAAAAATTTCTTTTTACTTTTTTACTTTATGTCCCCTAGAGGGCGCTGTAACAATTTTAACGTGACATCATGTAGCCTATAACCAGCGGACGATCAAGAGGCGTCCAACGACACCTCATTTGTCTCTTTTTGCTTCGCCGTAGTCGGGTAAAACGAAGAAAACACTTATCATTTCATCATGACTATACACCAATAGTTGAATATTAAATAAAATGCAAAAAAGAATGAACCCCTAAGCAAGTAATTCCTTACGAAAATTGTTTACCTGTGTGAGTAAAACGTTCACTCGTGTCGACACAATACCACTGAAAATACGCCAGAATTGTTTTTTTTTAGTGTTGCCTATTGTAATGTATCTTATGTTACGTGTAACCGCTTCACATCAGGCGGGCCGTATGCTTGTCTGCTACCGGACTTAATATAAGAAAAAAAATTACGACGTAGTAATAATGAAGCAACAATAGCAACACTAAAAGAAAACAACCAAATGGGGTTGGCAAGTTAAAGCTGATCTCAGATGGCGCCACGAACCTTCGTCATTTAACATTAAACGTTTCGGATTTGTTTGTTGCGTTGATTTCTTGACAATTTTACGATTTAAAACATGTATTTCAATTGGAAAATATGCGAGTTAATATTTAAAATTGTTAATAATAATAAATAAAATGGTTAATAATATTTATCGCTTTCAGCCACAATTTTTTAAGTTTCTCATCTCGAGGAGTCGAGGAAACTGGTGGCCTCCAGTTTCTTTACAATTTGGTACACAACATCTAGGCATTTTCTCAATAATGGTCTCTATCTAAGAATTCACTACAAAATACTACAAATTTCATAAAAAAAAACTGCTTTGTTATCCACTTTGACAGTTCTCTCTCTCCACTTATCTGAGAAGTGAATTGACGTACCATGAAATTCTATATTCTATGCCGAGCCGGCCTTATGAGGTACACATGGTATTCAAAAATATTTATTTAGTAAATAACCTTTCCACAACTTATGTATGACGTAGAATATTTTTAGCCCCAATCATATTGTATCCTACGAAACAAACCATAGCGTGTTCTAAAATGTTGACAGCGCCATCTAGTAGTTACATTGCAAAAGTTGTAAATTCGTGCTTGTTCGTTCCTGGCACTAGCGCCGCTATTAAAAATAAATTCGCAACACGTAAAACTGGCCAAGTGTGAGTCGGACTCGCGCACGAACGGTTCCGTACCATTATCTATAAAAATCACGTTTGTTGTATGGGAGACCCCCTTATATATTTGTTTTATTTTAATTTAATAATTTATTTTTAAAGTGAACATATTACTAAATATTCTGTGAATATTTCAAGCGTCTACCTGTTGCCGTTATCAATATGGAGCAAAAACACGAAAAAAAATAATATCAGGTTTGTTGTATGGGAGCCCCCTTAAATATTTATTTTATTCTGTTTTTTAGTATTCGTTGTTATAGCGGTTGTACTTTTATATTATATTTTATATAGTATTCGTTGTTAACTGCCTAACTATCATGGTTCATGAGATACAGCCAGGTGACAGACGGACGGACGGACGGATAGCGGGGCCTCAGTAATAGGGTCCCGTTTTACCCTTTGGGTACAGAACCCTAAAAATCACATTTGTTGTATGGTAGCCCCATTATATTTATTTTATTCCGTTTTTTAGTATTTGTTGTTATAGCGTCAACAGAAATACATAATCTGTGAAAATTTCGACTGTCTAACTATCACGATTCATGAGATACAGCCTGGTGACAGACAGACAGACGGACGGCGAAGTCTCAGTAATAGGGTCCCGTTTTACCCTTTGGGTACGGAACCTTAAAAAATATCCATATATTTTCCATGTGGACCCATCCCTAGCAAGTAGCCCCGGCGCCTATAGGCTTTTAGTCCTAAATTTATGTCTATCTGTTTTTTTTTATACTAAGTCGGGTGGCAGACAAGCATACGGCCCGCCTGATGTGAATCGGTTACCGTACCCATATTAACGCTCACACCAAAATAAAATATTGCTCGCGCGCCGCCATCCCCGCTGCCAACGCAGCATCTCCTTCCTTTCTGGTGACCTAACTCACTCGCAGGAACACAACAACCCTCAAGGGAATCCGTTATTTGGCTGCGGTATTCTGTGAGGTGGAGGTACATTCCCCAGTCGGGTAACTTACCTCTCTTTTCTCCAGAGCTTCCTTTGTCAGTCAGCACGTGCAGGTGAAGTTGGCTTTGGTTCAAAGATCTTGATGAACCACTTACACCCCAATGTTCTATTTTAGGTCTACACTAATAAAACAGGGCTTTAAAAGGCTCTGCATTGTAAAAAGAAGGCTATGGATTTAAAAAGCCTTTAGGCTCTTTTTGCAACTGTTGTCTTTTTTCAAGTTATAGAAATATATGAAGGCTGTACCCATGTTTGTGAAAGATAATTTTAACTAAAAAAAAACCGACTCCAATCATTACTCTACATTTATGTATGTAGATACAGACTGATGATGATGATGATTTTTAAATACGCATCGACCAGTTGTGTTTTATTTCCGACAAATTCAAGGCAACATCTGGGTGATATCAGATTATCGCTAGGTGGTGTAGTTTTTTTGGGCTGTGCCGAAATAAGCTTATTTCGGCCACAAAAAAAACCTTATAACTCTTTAACGGGAGACCGACAAATTTATTGCTTCGGGCGACAAATTTCGACAAATTAACGACTAATTTTTTGTCTAGTTAAAATCAAGATCTGAGACCTGGGCAGTGCCGAAATAAGGCACACTACTTAAATACATTTTTTTAAATACATACATACTTATAATACATAGAAAATACGCAGACCAAGACAAACAAACATGTTCATGCACACAAATATTTGTCATTTGCGGGGATCGAACCCGCGACCTCGGAGTCAAAGTGGCCATTGCTAACGAATTCGACCACCGAGCTCGTCGATGTAACCCGCGTCTTATAAATTCACAACATGAATTCTACTCTATTTGGTCGGTTTGTTTACGTTGGCATGATCGGTCGCGAACAAAAACTCGCATTAAGTAAGTTTTTCTCTAAAGAGGTTTTTTTTTTCAGGTGCTTGCCCGGATGTAAGCGGCCGGGTGTTGTCACTACCAACATTAGGAAAATTTTGTGAAACTAGGCAAAATGAACCGAAGACTGAACAGCAACTTAGAGATATTATACAGGTAGGAGATAATAATAAATTTATTAATAATAAATATTGTCAGACAAATTACACAGCGCCATCTAGCCCCAAAGTAAGCGAAGCTTGTGTTATGGGAGAGACGAACTTCTTAGCTTCCATGGATTCACCGTGCGGGTGCCGGGTCCATCGTGTGGCAGAGAGAGAAATCCAAGCAGATCCCGAGACTTGTGACACGGGTGGAGGTTTAAGGGGCCCCTTTCCGACGTACATCAACACTCACCTTCACTACTTGTGTTTCTCTCCCTGCCCTGCCAAATCTGGTATGAACCTACTAATGCAGCTTTAGATACTCGTTCTAGTATAGAACTTACTGCACTTCTGGACAAGCCAAATTCTTTCAGCAGGTTATAGAGATTTTGCTGGTATACCTCTCGCTCCTACTTCTACAGCGTATAGATTAACTACATAGCCGCTTTTTGTTAATTCGTTTAGGAGGTCATAATATTTGTTTTGTTTTATCGCGTGGTCTTTGGGTATGTTAGTTTCGCACGGTACGGTAAGCTCTACAAGTACTATACGTTTTATAGCTCTGGAGAAAAGGAAAATGTCCGGTCTGGATGTCGAAACACACACATCTTCTGGGATTTTATAGTGCTTTTCATACGTGTCCATTAAAATAGTCCAGTCAGGTGCTGCACTGAGGATTGAGTAAGGCTTGTTCTTGGAGTTTGAAGTTGAGCCTCCTTTTATAAAGTTAATTTGTCTTTTGTTTGTCGTTAATCCTTTTTGGGCTCTAGCTATTGAAAGGCTTATGGCTTCACGTATGATTTGAAGTACTCTGTCATGGCGATGTGAGTAATGACCCCTATCTAGGAGCACCTTGCATCCCACCAATAGGTGCCTTGCTGTACATATCGCCTCTCCACAAGTATAGCAACATTTTTCAGAGGCTTTTCCCCACCTAACTAAGTTACTCTGGTCAGGGAGGGTCATTTGAAAGGCATTAAGATAGAATTTTAATAAGGCAGGAGACCAGTCATACAGCAAGGTGCGCCACTTCAGAGCTAACGGGATGCAAAACTCGCATATGGTTAACCACTCACTTTGCATTTCTAAATTCATAGCGTGCACTTTGTAACTGTCATTTTCGTCTTGTTGTAGAAAGGTTTTTACTATGTCTCGGTCTTCCCTTTTCTTTCTCGCGCCCAACCCAGCTCTATTTGCCTGTGCACCTACCATAAATTGTTTGTGGAATTGAAGTCTAGATTCTAGGTCTGTGGCATTTTTGTCTTTTGGGAGAGATTTAACTAATTCGTCTTGCGACTTTTGCAAAACACGCGTTTTTGTAACTCTCAGGTGTTTATAGAGTTCAGAAGGTTTCTTTAATTTCAGCCCAAAACTATTGTGATCCCTAAATAGAGTCGAGGGATCAGCCGGATGTGCCAGTCCGAACCATGACTTTAATATCTTTATGACATTAGCATCTAACTTTGCCAAGAGGGTTTTACCGAAGTCATATACTAGGAAAGGCCAAGTGAGACGTGATGTGAGATAGTTGTCGTATATCCATGCT